>CM050649.1:84688445-85888445 GCA_027574665.1 Rhynochetos jubatus | reverse complement strand
TAGGAGAATCTGTCTCTAGATATGCACAGATTTTTAGAATTAATTAAAATAATAATTTTATATACATATATATATGAAAAACAAAACAAACCCAAACAGCCACACCTTATTTTACCCCTGTGTATGCTATAATGTCTTAGTGTAGTTCTTTACATTGGACGTATTTTGATAATTTTGGTGCTAACCTGCTGTTGTTTATTCCTCATTTTCATATTCCAGTATGAGTCAATGAGGACTCATTTGAAACTGGACAGAACACTTACACTTTCAAATGACAGGTATTGCAGATGTACCTATGCTTGAGGCAAGCGTCTCAAGCCACAAGATAAATATTCATTTCAACATTACAATGTTGGCCTGCTTTTCTTGCTTCAAAATGCTCATAGAATTAATACTTTAAAGCTTTAAAAACCAATAAGGTACATACATATACAGTGAAGTAGCTAGAGATTTACCAGGGTATAATTAAAGAGTGCAGCTGTTTTGACATAGTAACAACATATGAAGCAAGTGGAACAAAATATACATTCATTAACCACAAGTAATAATGACAATAGTTATAACTATGTTTAGATGAGAAAAGTAAGAAACTTGTCGGGTGAATCCTTTGATAGGGTTACTTGTCAGTTTGTAAGGTGCATGAATTTTCTCTCTACTTAGCCTCAGATTTACTGCTCACTGGGCTAACAGGAGGCATTACAAGGTGACCTTTTCAGTCTCCTGTGTTTTGCAACATTCTTGAACAATTTAGTGAAGGAGCAGTATTAGCATTGGCCTTAGGAGAGATGAAGCAGTTCTACTTCTCCCAAGTGAAGTGGATCTGTCTCTTTTTATGCCTAATATTAGTATGATGGGATGAACTTTACCACAGCCTGATGTGTGAGATACAATTTCGTACCACCTAATGCACCTTATGTTCCAGATAGGAGAACAGAAATTTTGAAAGGAACCCACTGCGCTGTGAAGGGCCAGCTGGTTCCACCTGAATGAGATTGCCTTAAGCTAACTCATCATTGACTGACTTCCTAACCATAGCTGAAGGACTCCCAGAAGCAGAAAAGGAAGCCTGCAAATGCCCATACAAGAGGCTAACAGGGGTTCCAGTCTTATTTGAGAAAAATCTGGCAATGAAAGATAATGGAAATAATTCTTGGATTCATTTTATAGGAAAGTAAGGAGATAAATTACATGCCAGCACAGTGTAAATAGAGGAGCATAATGGTGACATGAATTAATGATATTTAATGAAGTGCTAAACACTGTCATTATCGCTTCTTCCCAGCATGTTTTAAACAGCTGCAGCTGCTGCTGAAACAACTTGCAATACAGATTTTTGAAGAGTGTAGAAATTGCAGAAGATTTGACAAGAATCTGACTGCTTTTAAATTCTATTTCAATTCCCCCATTATACAAATACACACTTCATTTTACTATGTGACAGTGTATGTTCACTGAACTATATCACACAGGATAAATCACCATCTGGGTTCTCATGACATAGCTCTGTATCAAGCGATAAATCATTGTGCTTTGAGGCTGTTGAATTAATAGGCAGTACCTGTCTGAAAACAATCTGCATACCAATATAAGCCCAGAGCTCCCCAAGATTCTAAAGTTATATAGCTCCATGTATGCACAAACAATGGGACATGAATTCCCACTGATAATGTGTAATGCTCTATTGGGGAAAACTAACAAACAAACAAAAAGACAAGTTATCAGACTGTTACATGATGTTGTAAGAAGAAAAGGTTTGTACCCTGCAATCAAATACTAGATCTAATTTTACATGGAAACAGAAGCCAATCCTGTGTTCCTATCCACTGTATTGTCTAGAAATGGTGAGTTGTTGTTGACACTTAAGTAGAATTACTACACTTTTCACATACACAGAAGCAATTAAAAAAAAAAAAAGTAAAAAATATTCATTGTTGTTAAGCTCTAAGGGTAATGCAGGTCTTTTTGAATGACTGTAAAGCAATTATGTAGATGAAATGGAGAGAGTTTAATTGTCTATAAACATTTCCAAACATCGGAGCATTTTAATTAGCTAACGGTTAACATGATAAGTCCAAAATAGCATAGGAAATTGAAGATTTGGAATAATAGATCTGGGAATTAGTAAATCAAAGAACTATGCATGTACCAAGACAAGAGACTTGTATTTGTATTAGGAAAAATAGTTCAGAGTATATACTTATCCATTTCTGTAATCTGCTTTCTGATCTACACAATTATAACAACAGAGTTGCTACAGGCCAACAAAACCGAATAAGATGCTGATCTACCAAAACTGTATTTTATTTCTTTACATTTGAAGCTTTATTCTTCAATGTAATCTCATAAATTATTAATTCTTAATGACTTTAACTGTATACTCAAAGACACTGAAGATAGATAATCAGGTAAAAAGTTCTTATTAGGATTCTAAAATATATGTTGTACCTTCAAGATGTGTACATAACATGAAAAGTATGGGTTTGGTTCCATTTCAGAGTGAAAATCTAAACTTCGTGATTGTGAAACAAAAATTCCTTTAATATTGTTTCCTGTAAATAAGTAATTATTTTAATGAAAAGTTTTATTCCTAGGTAAGGAAATACCCCTGAAGACCAAGGAGATTTTGCAGGTTTTGGTACTCAGATCTTTTCAGACTCACACTTAATTGATACCAAATGCTGGTATTCTGAAGTTTCTGTCCTGATGACACTGAGGTAGCCCATCATCCCTAAGCAGAAGAGTTTCAACTAGAGTGTAAATCTACCAGTACACGAGCTCTGCTTTGGGTTTATATAACTTAGTGAATTGTGAAAATAATGCAATGAACAAGGAAAAGGAAAATGACAACTATTTTTTATTAGATGACAACCGTGAAAAGCTAAGATATTATTGCCTTTGGATGTTTTGGAAAACCTACTTCTTAATACATACAGGGCTTTCAACTTTTCTAAGTAGTGTTGGAAATCTCGGGCAAAGATTTCTGTGAAATACTCTTTAGGTAGTAACATTTTCATGCACAGAAAAAAATCTATGCAGAGAAGTCTTGACACAGAACTTTGTATTTCTGTGATCAGGGTTCTGAGATTATCTAATGAAAAGCTCAATAGAAACACTGTTTTATTGTATGATGTACTTTTAGACACTTGAATATGTTAGGTTCACAGATGAAAGAACTGTATAGATACTCAGAATATAGTCTTTTGAAACCTCTCTTGCTGTAAGACATATATTTTCTCCCTTGTTCCTACATTTTTCATCTAGAGCAAAATTGATTTTCAATAGGTCTGTGAATAGGTAAGTAGTCTGGTACTTTCCATATCTTTTTTCATCATCTGCATAAAACCGTCTTTCTACATTTTCGTATCTCCATGCTTCACCAGTGTGGTAAGCCTGGGCTTACCATTCAAACCAGCTCTTCCTGCCAGTCCTGATCAGGGCACAGCCTCAGCACTTCCTCCTGGTTCAGAGAAATCCCTCTCTTCCTGACTGATTTCTGATGATCTTGTCAGATTTCAACCATACAATACTTAGAGAAAGTAACAAATTTCATTCAATTATTTTTCTTCTGGAAACGGAATTTCATCAAAAAGGTGCTGGAATCACCCTGACAAGCTTTCACAGTGAGATTGCTGGTCCTTCAGTGTTGAAGTGTCTCCTCTAGAGGACTAGGCATGTCCCTGTCCCAAAAAATCATGTAATAGATCTGCAAAAAAGAGGAGAAAAACTTTGGTTTCACTTTTTCATTCCATTTCAGGGTGATGTTTTACTTTACATGGTTTTGTTGTTTTGGTTTTTGATTGTTTTTGGTTTTTTTTTTTAATTTCAAATCAAAGACCTCTACAAATCACTTTTTCTAGGACTTCAAAATTCAGTTTATCTGATATTCCTATTTAATACCTTTTTGAGAACTTTATTATTATTATTTTTTTTTAAACCTCGGAATCACACCTTATTTTCCCAGTTAGAAAAATACAAGAAGAAATCATTTTTAAGTGTTTTCATCACTGTATACTTACAAATTTCTTGGATATGGTTCCAATTTCTACCAGAGAAGATGAAGAATTAAGCACAAAACCCAGAAAAATAAAGAACCACCTATTCTTTCCGTGAGTTGCTGATGCTTTCTGCTGTCAGTATAATTCAAAACTAGCCCAGGAATCTCCTGATTGAGTTAAATTCTCAGAAAAATTATAGTTTTAATGTAGAGATGAGTAATATCAGTACCCAGAAAATATTCTGAGGGAGGAAACAGAAAGGCTCGTATGGATTAAGTATACATTTATCTTTTTTCTTTGTGAAACCTTTTCCTTTAATTGTAATTTCAGGTAACTCTGGTTTAACTGCAAAGAGTAAGATCTGAGCTTGTCCTAACCACACCCTGTATGTTCAGAATGAGCAACAATGCCCAGGAATATACACATGTTTGTTTTTTTTTTTTTTTGTGAAAAATAAGTTACATAAAAATTAAAAAAAAATATTAAGCCTTTGAAAAATAAAGGTAACTTGGCTCTAGAAAATGGGACAATTTGGTGGGGTTTTATTTGCATATTTTACCTGTAAGATACTTTGACTTATTATGAGAATTCCACATAAACTGGGGAGAACATGATGTACAGTTATTAATCAGGTTCTATTTTAATATTGATAAATTCAATTAAAATTAAGATTTAACTAAACCTAAAGAAAATGGAATTAGCCTGAGGAATTCTTACATGGACTCGTCCATATACTTTCATGCCTATCTGAGGTGTAAAACTACTGTCCTGCCCAGGGTAGTGTATTTATATGAATTTGTACTGTGAAAGGTTTTACCGATGACAGGAAGGAAAAAGTAGTTCCAGCTAAGAACATCACAATATACTGTTTTACATTGTTGCATCCATTGTGAAGTTGCACTGTGGATCCTGTTTACCCTAAAGCTTACCTTGTGTGCAGTTATACTGAGATGTACATACATTTAAAAATCAGTTAATTAAAAGATTAACTGAGTTAGTGTTTCAATGACTCAGTGTCTTGGTACACAGCTTTTCCTTGTTCAAAAGGTTTCTTGTATATGTAGGTCTGACAAATGTGACTTCTAGGTCCCATTTCTTGTCTAATTTGGGGTTTTTTTGTCTAAGATACACAGGGTCTCTAACACTTTGTAGAGCTCACATGATACCAAATACTTTCAAAGGTGAAATGTCCAAGGAGAGAAAAAATACCTTTCTTCTACACAAAGACTACCTGTTAAAATATGTGAATCAAAATAAGATGGTTTTGATATGTAGAATTAGTCGTAATGTGTATCTGTCACAAGGATTCTGTTAGAAAGTCCAGTAAACATTTTCTCTATGAATAAAAATTAAAAAAAAGTCTTTGAATAATATGTGAATACTCTAAATAATTTCCAGTCCTTTCCAAACACCACTGGAAGCAAATTAAAAAATTTATAATCCCTCTTAACAATGATGATGTCTTTTTGTTCTTCTTCCTGTACTTGAAGCACATTAAGCCCTTTCTTATTAGAAGAAATGTACTGATTTCTGTGCAAGATATCAGCATGCAGAGTAGCCTTCCCACCTCGTTTTCCATCTTTTGTTAATATGTGATCTGAAAACAGTCCTTTTCTTCAATGGATTTTTCTGGTTTTACCTGCTAGTATGATTTTGGCAGTTGCAGTCTGTGAGCAGAGTTAAGTCAAGGATCAGGGGTTTTAAGCATACCATTGTGGTAAAAATGTTCTATGTAATACCTTGTCTCTATCAGTATCTAAAATCAGATGCTACTGGCTACAGCAGAGCAAATTGAACAATTCAATCCCTCAGGGCTTTTCTAAGATGGAATTTTTTCATTGGGTAATTTTTATTTTTTATTATTATTATTATTTTTCCATGAACTTGTTTACCACTTTCATAACTATACTACAACTTCTGCAGGTTACCACATGCATCATTATCATAGGGTTGTTTGGGCTGGAATTTAGTAATGAATTATGCATCATGACTAAATACCTGGATCTCCTCCTTTATCACAGCACCTGAATTAATTCCTTATATACTATAGATGAAGAAGTTTGCACTAAGGAACAGGAGACAAAAGAGGTATTATGAGGTATCTAAAACTGCAATTTGTTTGTAGGCTCCCTCCTGTTCACAGACATTAACTTTTTAAATCCTACAAGAAATAACCATTGAGCAATTGACTTCAAAGTCTCCAGGTGCAATAGCAACTTTTCTTGCTCTAGCAGTTCTTAGATTTTCTTCACTGTTTCTACTTTGAGTCAAACAGCAGGTATGCTTTTTCTCTTCTCTGAAGCACACATGAATGCCTACCCACTGGTAGACTAAAGGAACTAAAATCATAACTAACACATTTGTGTTCATTTAAAAGAAAATCAAATGAAATAAAAGCTCAAAACGGTAATTCAGAGGAAATGCTGGGCATGTTGTGGTACAAAAAGAAGTGTAGTGTACCTTAATTAAATCTATCCAGAAAGAGATCAGATCATGCGAAAAAGAAAACTTTGTCTGGCTTTCCATGCATGGGACACACAGAATTTTCTGGAGGACCTAAATATGTGACGGCTATTACCAGCCAGGCAATATTTGGAAGCCACAAAATATCTGACTTTAGTTTTGATTCCCAGTAATGACTGTAAATGGCTTTCCAATGCACTGTTGAAAGGTTCAGTCTAGGCATGTGTTTCACATTGCTCTTCTCTGAAACTCTTTTTTTTCCTCATTTTCCTCTCATGATCTAGAAATACCAATGTATTGTTAATCAAGGCTTCATGACAGCTATGACTATCCTACTGGACCCAGAATTGCTTCTGACCTTCTTAGTCTGGTTGTAGGATTTCCATATTTTCATCCAGCATTCAGTTGAAGCATTGTTTTAGACTACAATTTCTCTACCTACCTGGGTTTCTGCAGATGCTTCCTCCAGTTCTGCAAATGTTTTTCACCCATTTCCTGTTCTTAGTGCTGGCCCGTGATTTTAGAATTTAAAATCTCATGGCCTTCTTGTGAAGCTTCTGCATTACCAAGACATTCCTAGACTGCTGTCTATAGCCAAGAATGGTAATTATCAAGAGTGTACATGCATTAGTAGTATATACACAGTATATATTACTTAGACTGTTTTGTCAATGTGCAACCCCCTGTCACTCTTAAGATTTTAATATTATAAGATATGCTGGCCTGTAAGAAGTAACACCCTTCTAGTTGCACCCTCCTTCTAGTTGCATTACTAGTTTGGTTGTGAAAAATTTAACCATATATTATTGAGACTGGGTCTTAGACTGAAATATTTATTTCTTGAGAAAAGCACTTGTAATCTTTTCACATATTTTACATATACCATTTAGTCAGTGGTTTGCACTCAACTCTCGCTAACTACTGTGTGTACAAATAACTCCACTCTTTATATACTCAGTATCTACAGAGGTCCTGGTGACAATTTTGCAATTGAAGCATACGCAGGTAGCCTTCAGTGAGAAACAGATAGAAGGACCATGCTGGCATGCAGGAAGGAAATGAAATGTTTCTGATTTTGCTGGCTGCTTTGCTGCTCCTTGTTTTGATGTTTTCTAATGACAGATGGCTATTACGTAGAACCTTGGTTTTAGGACAGGGTTCCAAGTACTTGCACAAGCAATATGTTATCATGAAAGCATGTGATCATGAACAGTATGGCCAGAATTTCCACTTTGAGAAAGACTGTGTGGTGGATGGAGTTTTCTTTCACCATGGACATTAAGATTACAGAGGACAACCAATATCTAGAAGCATGTTCCTACTTAATTTCAAAAACTCATAATCCCAGACTGCAACAGATTTTTATTAATTAGTTTGAGATTGACAATCTATTATTACAGAGGTAGTTACTCAGATTTTCAAAGGAATTAATATGGTACTATATTTTTCTTGGTATAGTGAAACAACAAATATTAATAATGTAATTGCATAATTTAAAATAATAACCCTTCCAAATTACTATAGCACTTTAAATTACCACAGTTTAACCGTTTCCTTCCAGTAGGTCAGAAGATAATGGCTTTCTAGGTGCTGCACATGGATAACACATATTGCCACAGGAATGAAAGAGTGTATTATCAAAGGGGAAAAAAGGAATTCAGCATGAGGTCAAAGAAAAGCTCCTATAAAGACTGGATACTAAGCAATTATCATCACTTGCTTTGCATACAAGATAAATCTGTAGTAATTTTGGTCTTTCTTTGAATTTCTGGTATTCAGGTTCATTTACAGACTCAGCCTTGTAATTTATCTCAAAAAAGAAGTGGGAAAGAATATCCTTCAGCATAACTGTAGATAATATTTCATTGATGAGATTTCATAAATGAAAAATCCCTCTGTATCTGCAGTTACATTGAATGGACTAGTAACGGATTAATTTGAGACCATGAGCTGAGGATTTCAGTTTTCTGTGTAGACATAAGGAGCACTTAATGGAAAGAATTTCTAAGTCACATTGGCTTCATTTTTATTAAATCAGCAAAGATGGAGCACTTTTAAGGATTAAATACTCCTGTATAAATTGCAAAAGGTACAGCAATTAAGCTGATTCTTGCTGAACTGAATTAAGATACTTTCCTGAACAGTATGAATTACTCTTTCATCTTAAATCTTAATTTAACAAAGGCACCTACAATAAATACACTCAACTATTCAGTACTCTATTCAGGGTCAGAACACTAAAACATTAAACAGAATAATTTCATATCCTGAAAACATAAATTTTTAAAATAATAATTTA
This sequence comes from Rhynochetos jubatus, assembly GCA_027574665.1. Taxonomy (NCBI): domain Eukaryota; kingdom Metazoa; phylum Chordata; class Aves; order Eurypygiformes; family Rhynochetidae; genus Rhynochetos; species Rhynochetos jubatus. Next base: position 85,879,688 of record CM050649.1, on the reverse strand, counting down.
AGAACAATATTATTTCATATTATTTTCATAAATATAACCACTGAGATAGCCAAGTATCTGGTGAAACAGTCTGAGTTAGTAAAAGTGGGAAGTCCTGCTTCTTTAATTTTTATATCAGTTTACTAGTCTGTGGGGTTCATGACAAAGATTTAATAACCTACAGACATACTGGCTCTCAGATATCCATGGTCAAATAACTGTGGGGAATAATTGTTTTAATATGGTGAAACAACAAGGAGTGGAGTGTGTGATAATGGGGCAATGGGTTTAAAATGAAGGTGGGTAGATTTAAATTGGATATCTGTAAAAAGTTATTCTCAGGGAAGTTGGTGAGGCACTGGAACAGGTTGCCCAGAGAATCTGTGGATGCCCCATCCCTGGCTGTCTTCAAGGCCAGGCTGGATGAGGCTTTGAGCAACCTGGTCTAGTGGAGGGTGTCCTTGCCCATGGCACGGATGTTGGAACTAGGTGATCTTTAAGGTGCCTTCCAACCTAAACTATTCTACAATTATGTGATAACTGTCCAAACCTGTTGGTGTTGTGATGATGTTATTTGGACTTTTGTGAGGGGAATTACTGGTGTAAGTGAAGTTTGTGAAACCACATGTGTTATGAAAGATATTCCTGTCACCACAATGTAAACTGTTCTGTCTCACAGAGATGCAACCCAAGGCTGAATTTGACCCATTTGCAGTATAATTTCTCATAGTGGAATCTTATGCTGGCAAATGACCTTCTTAATCCTTTCGTCATATTAAGGCTTTGGAGGCAGATGACACACTAAATGGAAAATAACTTATAGTATGGTCTGTACAGGCAGTGCCTGTGCATGGTAATATACTTACAGATGTTTTCTGGTGGAAGCAGTCCTTTTATATAACTTGTTTCCAGCTTTTTTCTCTCTTTCCTTCCCTCACCCAAAAGCTATATATTGATCATAATGCATATGTATGTATATAACAAGGGAACCAATTTACTATAACCAACTTCGAAGTAATGCTGTTGCTTTCTTCAGTACCTTTCTTGTTTCATTTCCAGATTGAGGAATGGACGTCTTTGTTCATTGTGATTTAATTCTTTCTTGCAGACCACTACAGCCTACTGAGAATGTTGAAAGCAGTTAATTCTCTGAATGTTGTTTCATGAAACTAAATCAGGTTGCAAGTGGTTCACACAGACAGACTGTAAAGAATGAAACTAACAAAACAAAAAATAACATCAAAAATAAATAGGCAGTTTCTCAAATTGCACTGAAAGCAAACTACGCCAGTGAAAGAGTGGGGGAAACACTCCATCTGAAACAGCCTGTTTCAATGTCTGTATTCTGTTAGCAAGTGGAAAGCTCAGACTGATACATACATTGTGTTGCAGATTTGTCATGGCTTAGTTTCTTGTGATGTGTGTGCCTGAGTGTTTTAATTAACTTCAAGCATGTAATGTAAAAGGTTACTGACTTCAGGAAAAAAGATTGTATTTCTCTTATAAAAATTCCAATATGCTTGGAAGTGCTTTTGTACTTCATTAAGTGGCATCATGCATTGTGATAGATTAAAAAGTATCCTGATTATACTTTACTAGGTTTATTTATACTCTTTGATCACAGAAGGTAATCTTTAAAGCAGAAAAAACAAGCTGTTCTCTTAACCAGAAAAAAACACCTACAAACTAAACTGTGAGAAACACCACTCCCTTCTGCCACTCAGTGTCTTGTAGAATAAGAACTGTGTGTGAGATTATTCAGTTTAGAGATAATATTATCTGTATTTTCTGCATCTTTCCAGGTATCATGTTCTCCAGCTGATGGGATTTTTTTAGATTACTATTTCTTCCCATTGTGACATGAAAAAAAACCAAATGTAGTTGGTATCAATACACTGAGAAATCTTTTAAAAGAAGAAAGAGCAATAACTATGACAAAGTCATAATCCTGTAAAGGACCAGCATTTAGCTTCAAAAACATTCAGAAAGCAAGAGGAAAAGAGGGAGGCAGAAAGGAAAGAGAAAACATATATTTTCATGCAGCTGGTCACTGTTTGTTTCTGTGTTCTTTCTTCTTGGCCTGAGAATTTCCTCATTGATGATTGCCCTGCATTCCACAGACTGAACAGCATTTCTATGTGCAATATTTGTGAAATTCTGTAAGCAAGTACTTGAAGTAGCAACAGCTTCCTGTGTTTTTGTTTCCTGAAGACTTCGGCCTTTTTTTTAAATACAGGCTTCATAATTTCTTTAGTATCTAAGGTAACATGTTTGATATTATTGATACTTTGGTAGTTCTTCTTTGGATTTCATTCATTCATTCATTCAGAATGCAGATGGTTTGTTTTTTTTCAATATTAAAAAAAAAAAAAAAAGTTCCAGTTCAGAGGTCTTTCCTCACAGTGAAAGAAAGCCTTTGATTTTCCACTAGACCAGAGGAATCTGTAAGCATTTGATGCTAAATGAGAATTTTCATCTGTCACCCTCCATCACTATTGAAATTGTCACTATTGGAATTACAGCTATTGTTGCCCTGTCCCTATTGAAACCATTATAGAAAAATTTTACATCCATAACCATCCTATTTTGCTACACACATAAAAAATACCCTCATTTTTCTTCTTACATTGGATTATAGTTGTATAATGAATTGAAATGTGCTGGAACCTCTGCTTAAGCAAATGTTTTATCACTTCCTTACTGAAACAATGTGAGCTGTCCTTCTATGTTTGTATTTTACCTTATAATATCATATTATTTATGTTTGTATTTTGTTAATGTTCTGGCCAACCTACCGATGTAATGTTTTCAAAAGCACCTAAGTGCTTTTAGAAACTGTGAACACCTGTTTAAAAGGTTTTGTAAATCTCACCATTAGTGACTAAATTATAGAAAAGAACTTGGAGGATTGTGCAATGACCTTTAAAAATCCTGCATAACTTTAATGTGAACCTTAAGCATTAGAAGGGGTTTAATGTCCCATGTCATAGATGAAACTATATTGATAATTATGAATCTAACATGCATCTTAAATTTAGATATGTCATTGCACCTGGGAGATCAGGCTGCAAAATGCATAGCAGACAAAGGTAACAGAATTAATAACAACAACAAAATCTGTCTCCCCAAGCACCAATGCTGCTCCTGTGCTTCTGCCTCAAGCTGCAGTTTCACCATGTGACGTTTAGAGAAAGATTGAGTCAGCAACAGTGTGGAACATACACTGATGTTTTGGATATATTTTCTTTCCTGCTGTATGCTAGGTTTCCTAAATTCCAAAGAGAAAAATATCTTCTAGAGTGACATAATAACTGAGACTTTTTTTTTTTCTGTTCCTGTAATGGTGCTCTAGATTGACTGGAGTTTAATAGATGCATAGGTCTTCTTAGTACATCCTCGAACTGAAGATATGTCAGATCATGATTAGTAAATCTATTTCTGAAAGTCAAATATAAAGAACTGTTTTTATTTCTTGTGCCATGATGCCATTCATATCAGATTATTTCTCATTTTTTGTAGATTTAGAACTTTGAATTTCTGTGCAGTATCCCTCTACATTAATTACAGGAATTCAATTTCACCTAAATCCACAAATGAAAAAAATCCCCCAGAGAAGAAGAGGAATTTTAAATATTGACCTTAATTAAATGCTCACATCCTTTAGCCATGTACAAACTTTGCAAGCAAAAGCATGAAATATAAAGGACTTTTTAAACTGAAACTGGAAAAAGCCTTAAAAAGTTATTAGACTGTGAATTAATAATCTCAGTGGAAATAAATAAATCCTAATGCTGACAGATTTTTTATATTATGATTTTGAAGTCAATAAGCAAAACTAGACTTATTAATACTGCATAGTAATAGTACAGTAAGGAGTTCATATCAGTCTTCTGACATCTTTATCGTAATTCTGAAAATAGAATAGGCAAATCATATTGATATAACGTCAAGAGGGATTTGTTGTTTTCTTATTACATGCTTAGCTGGTAAAACATGGAAAAATTAATATTATATCAGAAACTCTCTGTTCCACAGAATTTTATAAAAATCCTCCTTCTACCATCTCTTTATTATTGCAGAGTGATTTTATTAATCACCTAATGTACGTCAGTTGCTCATAAATATTAAGATATATATACCAGATCAGAGGTAGTCTAAAGTAAAAACCTGAAATGAGGAAAATGAGAATTCCATATCTTCAGCAAGAATTTTCTTTGTAGAAATCCTCTCCTCTCAGGCCAGAAAGCCAAGAAGAGCTCAAGACATCTAGTAGAGAGGTAGGCACTTTATTGTAAGGAGCCTACCTAGCTATTTCTGAGATATCTTTACAGAGACATCCACTAAATAAAGAGACAAGAAATGGATCTTCATCTTGCTATTAGTGTCTTTGCTAATGGCATTTCTTGCACAGATGGCAAATTAAGATTAAATGTCAAAGGTCAAATTAGGATAATATGATGGTTATTTAGGTAAATTCTCATGTGTTTTCCAAAAATATCTTCACATTTCTGAAATGTTGCTGGAAATCCATTTCTTTCTTTTTTTTTTTCTCTGAGCAAATATTATAATGAAGCCAATCTTAACACCATTTATTGATCTTTATTTCTGTGAGTATTTTGGTGTTTTTCTGTATTCTTACCATAAACACTCACAAAACCTGAGAAGAGTCTGAGTCTTAGAGTTCTGTTTCAACTTGTCTGCCAACTTTATCTCTTTCTGTAAGAGAAGGTAACTTCATGAAGAGAACATGTGTCTTTAATGGTTAAGGAGGATCAACAAGGGGCAATGTTTCAGGCTGTCAAGTGTTTCTTTAAGAGACAAATAAAAGTTACCAAATTCATAAGTACAAGCTGATATACGAGAATGATTCTCAGGTTATTTTATGCTATTTTTTTTTTTTTTTTAAATAAGGGAAAAGCCTTGTCTGTGAAACAGAAAGGTCTGTTTCATGTGTCTAAGTGATAAGTGATTATGTATTGTGAATTTAAAAAAGAGAGAAGTCTTTTGCAATCTGAAGTGTTGTGTATTTTTCACCTTTGAAAAGAGTAATAACCACATGCAGTGTATTAGGCATTCCCTGTGCAGTGAAGTGTGGAAAAGAGAAATGGAGACTTTCGCTCTACTGATACCAATGTTATTCTGTGACTAACTAACTGGATTACATGAGTGCAAGGGAGAAAGGGGCTGAGCTACTAGTGAGAACTGGGAGATACCTTTGATTTCCTTAATGCATACCATATACACCTACCTTAAATAACATTCCGTGACTGCATGGAGTCTGTACTGTAGATAATTCTCAAATGCTCATTTCGGTAGATTTAGGATTTCTTGCATTCTTCAGGAACAGAATTTGCTCTTCCATTGATGTCAACTTTAGGCGTAACTGTCTAGACTAATTCTGCAGTGTGTGTTTTCCAAGTGGCAACTGACTGCCAGTGGCAAAGTAGCAAATGGCTGCATAATGCAATTCTAAAACAAAGATGTTTGTTAGTCAGCTCATGTCTGAAAAATGTGACAATATTTGTCACTTGTAACACTGAAGGGTGGTTTTTTTTTTTTTTCCATAGAGAAATTTGTTATTAAAAATGAGAGACACTGCAGCTACTTTCGGTCATCTGGGCCACCATTAAAAGAATTTCCAGCTCTCATCCTTCTGTTTTCAAAGGTCAGAATATGCCTCATCTTTGTTATTCCAGTAGTATTACACAGTGTGGTTTTATTTGAGTAGTGTTATGCTTGTTCATTCTTTGTTATATTGGACAGATGTTTGTTATGTTACATGTTAAACTAAGATTGCAAATATGCAATCTTAAACTAAGCAAGCAAATATGATCCCTGCAGGCATAGATATTATGAAATACACTATGCCAAGACACTTGTGTTGTTATATACTCTATAAATTGAATGTATGTAAAATAAGGAGTCAGTACTAGCTCTATCTTTTTATAATTAAAACGTTGGGATGTGAAAAATTCATCTATGATAATGTTATCCTCTAACTGGCTTTAATGCAGTTGCAATGCAACAAGTATATGTTGTACTAGACATTTAACTTTCATGCCATTTTGAATGTCAGTATTTCTTAATTAGCTTATTCCCAAGATGTTTGGGGTGTTAATTTTAGTATAGAAGAATCTGAAAAACTTGGTTTCATGTTCAATCAGCTAAATTCCTAAAAAAAGTTTCTGCTGTGGTTCGAGCAGAGGTTTTCTGCACAGAAAAATGTTAACTTTTTTTTTTTTTTCAAAAAGGTCTAATCTATTTAAATTCCTAAGATGTATAACATTGTAAAAAAAATATAAAAATAAATTTATTTAATTTCTCAATTTTATCTCTCACTTTTACCTACCAGTAAAGTTGCTGGCTTTTCAGGCTGAGAAGTAATTGCTGAGCTAAGTATTGGCATGAAACTTTTATATTGTGTGTTTGAATGCCTCATTTGATCTTGAAGTGAACATGTACATAAACTGTTATTCTCAATACCCACAGAATCTACAATTCTTTAAAATGTTTGAGAACTGTAGCCAGGAAGCGACAGTGTCAGGGGTGGGGCATTTTTTAAACAAAAAGTCCCAGTTCTGTAATTAGTTCTTCACATACTGAAGATAAAAGCTCTGTGCCACACTTAGATCATTAAAACGCTGTCTGCATTGAGTCTTGTAGGCATGTCTACGGTCTTTATTTCTTTTTTTTTTTCATGCCTTTTTGAAGTCCTTCAATTATGGATGGACTTTTTCATCCTTCAAACTAAAGAATATTTTTCCTGATGAGTAGTCCGATTTTATCCAAATAAAATATAGTGAGATTGTAGATGATACAATGGTATCAGAGACCAGCTTATTGTTTCTTTTTTTTTTTTTTTTTTTTTTTTTTTTTAACTAAACTGCATTAACTAACAGAAAAGAAGTGGAAAAAATGTGAATGACTAAGTAAAAAAACCTTACCGAGTCGTTCCCTAGGGGCTCAGCAGCCTGAACCCTTCCATAAATTACCTTCTGCTCCTACTGTTTTCTGACTCTTGCAGTTGCTAATCACTACTGCAGTACTTCAATACTAGTCTTTTCAGACTAATGTCCCTAAAAACCTCAGGATTTTTCCATGGTATGCAGTTTCCACTGGTGTCAAGATTAAAAAAAGAAATTGTTTTCATTTGTAGCCTTAGAGGATTTGATTAAAGCTCTTGAAAAGGTTTTTTTAATTTTCTTTGTGATTTATGTGTTATGATTCATGCCTTCATGAATTTATTTTGCAATCATTCATAAGCAAAACCCACTTTACCTGACAAATTGGGCTATTCTATAAAATAGTAAATGTATTTAAAGCTGTTATCATCAATAGCAGAGAAAATTCCAGAGATAAACTTTTTATAGTTTTCAATATTGTTTTTTAAGAGGTACATGAGAATTTCTGTTCTGATTTTCTTGTCATCATGAAACTTGAACAAAATTCTGGTTTATATTATGTGCATATTTCCCTAGTGATTTTCATGGAAATTGTTAACAGTTAGGTGTTGAACAACATGAGTAGAAGTGTCATGATCAGGCTTACAATAAACATTTGGAATGTCACCAATTAAAATTTGTTTAACCTTTCTAAACCCCCTGCAAAACAGAATCTTCATTTTGATATGTTTAGAAATAATCTTGATAAAGAACTATTTCTGACCAGTCTTCAGGAAACATACACTTTGCAAGATGAAAAAATATAGTAGAGGGGGAAAAGAAAGAGAGAGAAGAGGGTAATTCGGTATTTTTCCAAAGCCATTGACCTTTCAGTCACATTGAAAAATGCAAAGACAAGTACACTAAAAAACAGAATCTGTCTCCAACCATAAGAGTAAACCTATCCCCCTTTCCTGTTAACAATTTTTTTTTCCTACTCCTTTATATTGTGTTTTAGTTCATCTATATCTGTTTTCCTTCTAATGCTCAAAATTTTATAATCAAAATTTGAAATTGTCCTGCCAAATAGAGGAGAGTCAGAAACTACCACTACCATCCACAATGCTTTTTATTTCTCGTAAGTCATTACTAAAAACACTGCTGTTACTGGCATTGATTGTTTGATTTATTCATCTGCAGTTTCAAACATCCTTTAACTAGGAAGGTGAACAGTACTTTTTATCAGTTCTTATGCAAAAGGATTCAGAGCTGTGATGTGGAATTGATATCAAACCTCTCAATTTTTTATTTTTCTGTTTTGCATTGTAACTGCTTTAGACTAAAAACAGACTTCTAGATAAAATGCAATTTGTAACATAATGAATAATTAAAAAGTTTGTTAATTTTCACGTCCAGCTTGTAAATCCCAATAGCACTGTATTCGTGTAACCACAAGGAACATACTTTATATTCTCCGGTATTTGGTTTGATTAGAATTTCCTTAATCATTAGTGAAATGAAAACCTAAAAATTACTTCCTATATACTGATTACACTTTTCTATTCTGATATCTAATTCTTTCAAATAGGTAAGATAAATCTCATCTAACTTAGATATTTTTAAAACAGTGTACTTAACTATTTTAGTAAACATTCTAGTCAATTCAGAGATAGGCTTTTGGGGCAGTTTCTCTCTTTGACCTTTTTCAGATATCTATTGTGAAATCATATGGGAGACATTTTTATTTTTCTCATTAATGGGGGAGGAGGGACAGGTTAGCTTTTTGATACATATATATCTCTGTGATTACGGAGGTACCAACTCAGTCAATTGCTTGGGTCAGTAGGGTGACGTTCAGGTTTCTTCAGAACACTCTGGGAACACGCCTGTTCTAGATGGGAAGCACAGTATCTCATATACTTTTCTAAAAACTGTCTAATATAGGGCTTCAACGACAGAGTTATACTTGGAGCTTGGTGGCTTACCATATTCCTTAAGACTGTTGAGCGTGGTGAAGTATAAGACTTACTACCCAACCTATGCTTTCCCTCTTTCTCAGGCTTGGCTGCAGCTCTGGCTTCCAAAGAGGGTAAAAGTTAAGCATCTGCTGACAGTGTGTCTCCAGAAAGAATCCAGACAGTTCACAGGTCTGTACTCTTGACTATGAATATTTAGGTGCCTATTTTTAAAAAGTTCTTTCTTTTTGTTAGGAATTATTTCATTTCACAAACAAACCCTTATTTTCCAGAATAGCTCCAGAATACCACACACAAAATGTTGCTCTGCACCACGAGTGAGGTAATTTTTCAAAGACATCTCTGAGTAGGCCACATAGACACTAATGAATTCAATGTACTCTCCTTCAGTTTCAGTTATCACAAAATCATGGCACTTCTAATCTCTGCTCCTAAATCTGCATTCACAGAAAAACCACTGAGTTAATGGAATAAAGAAAGAATTACTATGGTTCTGGCCACAGATAATGGAGCCAATTAACACTGTGCCAGTAGGAGTAGAGGATAGCTCTGAATCAGTTAAACTGTACATGAACTACCCTGCTTACTTGAAAAACAGAACAACAAAAACCCTCTAGTATTTCAGTGAAGCATTGCACCAGTTTTCAAGTTGTTTAATGATGCATCTTCAGTAAACACTGCTATGTTGTGACACTTTACAGACTGTTTTTAAATGCCTTGTGAAATGAAGAATAATTTACCTTTGGAAAACTGGATATTGCAGATTCTGCTCTGTCTTTTGTACTCAGATATGGGGATGCCAAAAGAGATCTTTAAGAATTCCAGATATGAAAGGAGCATTTTAATTTTCACACTGATTGTTAATAATAACCTCTGAGTTCTTGTATAATATCACAATACATATCTCAAATGGAGAAATAACACTTTTAAACAAAGCAAAAAACTGCTACTTGAAGCTTCAGTTTTACCATGATCACCTACAAAACACAGAAGTACTTACAGTTTTTGGAAAGTGGGCAGCAATAGGCTGTACCTTGTAAGAACCAGGTTATTTGCAGTATCCACAAGAAGGATTTATGATTTTAGGACTGAAAAATGGCTATGAATCTATAGCATGGGTATTTCCCCAGCATAACTGAGTCAACTTCAGTACTTCTGGGAAAAAGCTAAGATAGTTTTGAGGGATACATCTTATTTATATTTACATTCTGAAAATGTAAATGTCTACATCTGAGCCAGTCATAATTTCTTGCATAAAATGAAAGCTTTATTCTGACCTAGAATTTTTCAATTAGATTAATTTCTAGTCCATTTCTATGCCCAAGGAGGAATGCATAGCTGATACATATGAAATTCTGGTAAATGGATTTACCTTGGATAATATGTTTTCATTTATATTGGTATCCTTGATCAGAGAAATGTACTTATATATTCAACATCTATTTTTGGTGTGAAAGCAGCCTACAGAATTTAAGACTACACAAATACAATGAAATTAAGATGTTAATAATTTAAAGTGCTGGGAATATAAGATTTTAAGGAGCTTAAAATATATGACTGAACATTCAATCAATTTGCGTTTATTTATTTGTCTTTTTAATATATTTTGCATTTATTTATTACTCTTTTTAACATATTTAGTATTTATTGTTCCATTTCATGTTACCATGTCAAACACTTCAATACTGTGAAGTCTCTCATTAGTAATCTATTGTGTTTACCAAGTCATTAGAATCCTTCAAAATTCTTAAACTCAAGCTCACATCTTTCCTTTTCCTTGGTGGTTACATTCTAAATATCTGAATTATAAGTTATTATATTTAAAGGAACAAAGAAGTTCTACATTAAAGTTTAAAGTACCTTCAATTTCTCCCTTTTACTGCTGTATATCAGACTGATGCTTTTTCTGGCAACTGAAGTCTTTACATTAATTTCAGTGGAGTATGTCACTAAAAGCTGATTATTTTATTTGTGCCTTAATTATCAGTGCACTTTTTCTCACAGTGCAGAATGGATGATAAAATAAAATTACTTTGTATATTCAGAATCTGTTTTACTTTATATACATGCATATATATACATATATATGGAATTTTTGAGGAAATTTCTTTAGAAAACAGAGGATTTAAAATGAGAATAAAGAGAACTGGGCAGTAAGTTTCCACATTTATTTTTATTTAAGGAATACAGACATGAGCAAGTCACCTGACAGAACAAATATGCCATTATTTAATCATATTTATTTGTATGTTGTTTTCTTACATGCATTAACACAACCAAAAGTTGCTTAATTCTTAAAGTAACTAATGCAATATATAATAAAACCCTATCCTCAGGGCAAAATAAAGAGCACCACTCCTATTCACCATGAAAGCTTTGATATTAATTGTATTTAAGTGCACTCATAGATCTTGTGTTATGGGGAAAGTGATTGAAAAGTGATCACTATTGGAAGTGATTCCTCATTTTCCTTGAGGATAGTTAAAAATAAAGTACTTCTATGACAATTTTAATGAATTAAGTTCAAATAAAATGCCAAGCTTTTCCTCATTATTCTGAATGTATTCTTTCTAAAAACATCAAATTATATTGTGAAGTGTACAATTTCATAATCATGGATACTCCAGGATTAAGACTGATTAATTCTTAATCCTGCTGTGGTGTGGCAGTATACCACTGATTGTGCTGAGACGGCTATATATAACATATTTATTATCAATAATTATTCAACTATCTTTACTTTATAAGTATTTCAGGCATGTCAATGAACCCTGTTGTAATGAAAAAGGTGAAGAAACCATGTAATCATAGAATGGTTTTGGTCGGAAGGGGCCTTACACTCCTGCCGTGGGTAGGGACACCCACTACTAGACCAGGTTGATCAAAGCCTCATCCAGCCTGGCCTTGAACACTTCCAGGGATGGGGCATCCACAGCTCCTCTGGGCAACCTATTCCAACTCTTCACCACCCTCTCTGTGAAGAACTTCCTGTTATCTAATCTAAACCTACCCTCTTTCAGCTTAAACCCATTATTCATTGTCCTGTCACTACAGACCCTTGCAAAAAGTCCCCCTCCAGCTTTCTTGTAGGCCCCCTTCAGGTACTGGAAGGTGCTATAAGGTCTGCCCAGAGCCTTCTCTTCTCCAAGCTGAACAAGCCCAATTCTCTCAGCCTTTCATCACAGGAGAGGTGCTTCAGCCCTCTGATCATCTTTGTGGCCCTCCTCTGGACTCCCTCCAACCAGTGGATGTCATTCTTATGGTGGGGGTCCCAGAAATGGACACAGTACTGCAAGTGGGGTCTCAGAATGGTGGAGGGGAGGGGAGGGGAGGGGAGGGGAGGGGAGGGGAGGGGAGGTGGAGAATCATCTCCCTCGACCTGCTGGTCATACTTAATTTTATGTGGCCCTGGGTATGGTTGGGCTGCCAACACCCATTAGCAGCTCATGCTGAGCTGCTCATTAACTAACACCCCATGATGGGTGTTACCTTGATTGGAGGCCAGCTGCCCACCAAGCTGTTCTATCACTCCCCCTGATCAGCTGGACAGGGGAGAGGAAAATACAATATAAGTCTTGCAGCTTGATATAAGGACAGGGAAAGATCATGCAGCCGTTATCATAATGGGCAAAATAGAGTTAGCTCAGGAAAAAAAAAAAAAAAATCAGCAATCATTTCAGAGAAAAATTGGAATTAAACCCAGATCTTAAAACACCTGCCTCCTACCCCTCCTTTCTTCCCAGACTCAAATTCTGCTTTTCTCTACCTCCTTCCCCTGTACAGCACAGGGCGATGGGGAGTGGAGGGTACAGTCAGTTCATCACACGTTGCATCTGCCACTAAGAGTAAGAACTTTTCACTCTTTTCCCCTGTTTCAGCGTGGGGTCCCTCCCAGTGAAAACAGTCCTCCACAAACTTCTTCAGTGTGAGTCCTTCCCACGGGCTGCCAGCGTGAGTCCTTTCCACAGAGTGCAGTGCTTCGGGAACAGAGTAATCCATCATGGGTCCCCCATAGGGTCACAGGTCCTGCCAGCTAACCTCCTCCAGCATGGGCTCCTCTCTCAACAGGTCACAGGTCCTGCCAGGAGCGTGGTCCAGTAGGGGCTTCCCACGAGGTCACCATCTTCTTTCCGGCAATCATCTGCTTCAGCATGATGTCCTCGATGGGCTGCAGGGTGTATATCTGCTCCACTGTTAACATCCACAAGCTGCAGGGACACAGCCTGCCTCACCGTGGACTTCACCAAGGGCTGCAGGGCAATCTCTGCTCTGGCACCTGAAGCACCTCCTTCCCCCTCCTTCTCCACTGACCTTGGTGTCTGCAGAGTCCTTGTTCTGTCACATCTTGCTCTCAGTCTAAAAACCTAGTATCTTATGGCTTTCCCACCCCCCCTCTTAAACATAACCTCACAGACATGTTATGGCTGCCACTGATTATCTTGGTTTTGGGACAGTAGCAGGTCTGCCTTGAAGTTGGCTGTCGTTGGCTCTACCAGACATAGGGGAGGTTACTAGCACCTTTTCACAGAATCCACACCTCTAGCCACCCAAGCCACTAAAAAATCCATGCCATCCCAAGCTGAATACACACCCCCAAGTCCTTCTCCTCAGGACTGCTCTCAATCCATTCTCTGCCCAGCCTCTATTTGTGCTTGAGATTGCCCCAACCCATTAGTATGACTTTTTCTTTTGTTCTTGTTAACAGAAGCAAATAATGTATAACCATCTTTAGACTTATCCTTTATGGATTTTTATCAAGATTGCATGTGTGTTTGTTTTTTTTTCCCCCAGATGTACATCACGGTATTTCCACAGTCATTCCATTCTTCACTGCAACATTTTACCAACAGCCTTTCATTTCCTAAGCAATATACACCTCACCCTGGTTTTTCCTTCTTTCCTTTCTAAATTAAAAGACAATGACCTTATGTCATGGCTAGCTTTGGCAGTGCCCAAATCAAGTGGGTGGTGTCATAAAGACTCACACCATGGGCCACACTTTCCCTACTATCATATCTTCTCAAGAAATCCTTTCTCCCAAGTCTCTCTATTCCCTGGTGCAGTCTTTCCTTATTCACACACTTGCAGAAATTGTGATCGTTTAACTATATCTGATTGGAAGCACACATACACTACAAACCCTTGGGGAACCTAAGAATTACTTCTGCTTCTCAGTTATTAGCAAGGTACATGAATTGCTTGGGCACTAGCCAAGGCTCTTTGGGCATATGCTTCATAAGGGTTTTTTAGATAATATTTTACTCTGAGTGAACATACACATCCTACCTGGGGATGTGCAAGGAGTTTAGCTCATAATACTGGAGGTGCAATTTAAAGTATTGAAATAAAATTAAATAAAATAAGTGGATGCACCCATTGTAAAGTGAACAATTTTAATACTGTTTTAAATCTAAATAAGCATCCATATGAAGGTCCAGGTTAAATAATCCATTTTGAGAGATAGATTATCCTAATTTTCCCTTTGTAGTTAATCTTTCTTTACAAAGGTGGCAGTATATTGCTCAGAATCCATACAGTAATTTTATTTCACAAATTTTAAGTTGTTTGTAATTTATGGAGGAAACAATAATAAGGAAGCAGATGGCTACAGATTAATTAAGTGTGATGCCAGCTTTAATAACATCAGACACTTACTGGTTTTTGGCTGTTCCTTGTTTTTTTTCCCAGAAAAAGATTTATTCATTTCACTCTGTTGAGGAGTTCTAAATGTTTCTGAGTCACTCTCAGAGCTGACCATGAGCAGCTCTAGAACTTTCTCTGAAATACAGAAGGGAAGCTGCTTACAAATGCATGGAAAGAACTAAGGATATTCAATGTACTAAAAAAGCTAAGTTAAAGAAGCATGTGGCTTAAACTAACAGTGCTGATAAAAAGCTAGGTTTTGCACATTTAATGTTATCTGAATTCCTTTTACTTTAATGATTTATTACAGTATAGACAATAACAGAGATATTTTGAAAGGGTATTACTCAGGTTTTTCAGGATAACATTCAACTCACACATTTTTTTACCCACAGGTTTCATCTCACTCAAGTCAGCCATCCAAAACTTAGTAAAAAGAGGAAGATAAACATCTCCACTTACATACTTCTAATATAATAGATCACCTTATAGCAATTCCCAGTTTTCTCCACTGAATATGGAAGAAGTCTGAAATAAATAGAACGCCATGAAAAACCTTCATAAATCACTGAAAACTATGATTTTTAAGAGAAAGGATGGGTCTGTTTATTCTTAAAACAAATATTTCTCCTAGACTTTGTCCAATCTTTAAATGTAGTGATATCTGCACATATTCTAAACCTTAAAAAGAAAACAGGAAACAGCACACTTCTTTAAAACCCTAAAAGACCATCCAGAATACTTTTTGCTATTTAATTTCATTAAATAAAGGAAAAATTATCTGTGAAAAAGACATAAAAATCAAATGGAAATAAACATTAAATATTTTCATCTATATTAGCTTTCTGGGAAGTGACCATGCAGTGATACACTCCCAAAACCATGCCTGAGCTTGATTTGGGAAGGAAGCACAGTGGAGCAAAAGTCCAGGACAGACAATAGTTCAGGGTTTCATCATGTGATTTTTTCTATGACCTTTTTTTATATTAGAAGATAAACACAGCTTTATATATATGGATAGATATTAGACATATATATGTAATAAAATATAGATATTATAGTACAGATTACATTATTTCTAAGAAAACAAAGAAGGAAGAATGTAGAACTCTTTCAGAACTTCCCAGAAGTATTTCACAATTTCAAAAAGAATATCTCATTATATGCTTACTGACAACTTAAAATTCTATGAAATTTTCAGCTAACTTTATCAGCTCTTGGTACAGTCTCTTGAAACAGTATTTTATTTAAATGGGTCAAGGTAAAAAAATATTTTGTGAAGGAAGGCATATGGAAAGTAGTATTCAAAGACAACTTGAGGGATACATGAGGCAGCAGAATTCTTGTCAACAAAGTTAATGCTTTGTGCCTCAAAAATATTTTAATTAAACCCCAACCAATGAAACAAAACAGGTGACAAACAGAAAAGAACTGAGGATAAACAAACCTTTTGAGGTGAACGGTCACATAATCATATTTTTCATTACATTATGTTCTAAGAAAAAATTCTTAGTTTTAAATTCTGGTAAATCTGGAGTATATGTTATAGTCTTCCATAAATCTGTGCTACTTTGGTAGAGGTTGAAAGACCTACTAATTTCCATCAAAGAAAGATACTATATTTTTTGTCTGTTACAGCTATGACTATTCATTTTTGTTACATAAGAAATTACTTGTAAAGGACAAGCCAAAATTTCCCAGTATATATTGCTTTACCATCTCTCATCTCTAGTCTAATATGGAAATTATATTAATAAATGTCTGTAATGCTGTTTGACATATTTCAAAGCCAGTATAAATGAAAAATACTAATTTATGAAACAACCCAAAGGGGGGGAAGAGAGGATTAATTTTGTGTTGTTCAGTTGACTTATTTATTCAGTTCTGTGCAATGATATTGAAAAAGTGACACAATATGCTTTTTGAATAAGAAGAAAAGAGTTAAGCTTCACTCTTCAATAACTTCATGGGAATTAGACTTGTATTTTTGTATTGTTTAGATCTAGCTGTGCTTTATGTATCTGGAACATGTTATATATGTAGGAAATCTTGCGGCAATATCCATTCCTTCTCTTCTATCTTAGTACCCCGTTTAATCAGGGTAAAACTGATGTTTTGTAAAATCATAAAAATACCTTTTTCTCTACTTGGAAATTTGAATGAGGAGACAATGAATTCTGACATCACCTTATAGTTATTTATACACTGAGAACTCTGAAATCTGCCTGATTGTGGTAGAGGTAGATTAGATCTAGGATCAGCCTAAAGGATTTTGTGATAAAAGTATGTTCTCTTTATTATAGACTAATCATGAAAAGAACTGTAACTTTTCTTTTTCTGTCATCAATATTATTGTATAGCTGAACACTATTGAATTGGCTGAAGGTCTCCTCTGAGAAAGATTGTTTCTCTGTATTATCATCAAACAATGAAGAGTGAATGGGTGAAATGCATCAGAATAGAATGTGGTGAAATATGCTCACATCAATGTAATTCTTCACTGTGGTGTTAACAAAGTCCACACAGGAGTTTTTACAAGACATTAATATGAGATATTCAGCTTATGGGCATCTTGTTTGTTACCAAGTTTGATATTTGTCAAGGTTACTTATTAGGCTTAGGTTTTTCTGCCAAGTACTTACTGTGAATAGTAAATTTCTTGTTGCCTCTGGACATTCTGGATCAAATGAATAATTTTTAATGCATTAGAAACCAAATTTTGTACTACATTTTCCTCTTGTTCCAGTTTTTAATACGTAAAAAAAATATTTTTTCTAAGTAAAAGGTCCAAAGATGTTTTTATTATTACTGTTTCAGGTTAAATACATTTGCCTGTGAGGAAATATATATAGCAGATAATTTAATTATGCTGTATCTCTATGCAATAAGCATCAAACTGAGAGAACAGAGTCAGTGATTTTTCATTTATTGGATAGTAGAAGAACATATGCAAATAACTTATGTTAGAAAATGTAAACCACTAATAGTTTTAGAAGCTTTTATCTAAAATCAAATCTTAGGATACTGTGTGGAAGTCACTGTTGTGCAGAGTAACAGCATATTGTTACTTTCATATTGTTATTTAACTATAAGCATTAAAAAAATGCATGGTATTGAATCCTCTGAATAATTAAGCTTTTGAGAAATAAAAGTTCTCAAATGGTGGAGAATTCATCTGCACTTCCACATAAAGGATGACAGTCAAAAAACCCAACAAAATCCTTAAACATGCAAATAGAAAACCGTTTTATTATATTTTCTCAAATGTTAACAGTCTTCTATTCATAAGGCTTCTGTAACAATTAGGAGTTAGCAACCTTAAGTAAGTGTGAGTTGAGAAATCCTGGAAAGCTGCCTTCTGGGAGAATCAAAACTGCCCCTGATGCACAACTATAAGTTACTATTAAGGAGCTGGAGAACCTGGCATCCAAGACTCCTAGGAGCTCTAGAGTTCTGATTTCTCATAAACAGACTTCTCAGTAACCCAAGATGTTCTCATGATCCACTAGCCCAAGGCTCCTTCCTACTTTTCAATTGACCTGACATGTAGTTAAATGAGTGACTAGGGTAGAACAAGAGCAGTGGAGTGGGAATCAACTCTTGATTTATACATCTATATTTAGTGTATGTGAGCTACTGTCAAAGCTCCCAGTGTTGACAAAGTTGAAATAATCACATATATCCTAGAGTTGCTCAGTTTATCTTAGGGTGAAAGCTTAAAATTGATCAGTTGAATGATTTTTAAACATTGGAATCTAGTAGCACATGAAACCTTGAAAAATGACATGAACTTGGCAGAAATGACATGGAATCTATAGGAAACCTGTGCCACTTTTGGACGGAGGTTAAGGTTAAATATCTCAAATCACAGGAAGTGTTTGTTTTTAGACAATGGGTTTGACTTTCATATGCCTATATACCACCATAGAAGCTTAGACTCATCCCTCGCATATAGACCTTCTCATGTAAATACTGAAGTTTAAATGTCTAAATCTGAACTGGAATTCCATCCATGATTTCTATTCATATTTAGCTAAAATCAATGTACTCCTACGGAATTTTTTTTCTTAATAAAGTTACATTTCTGGCAGGAAGCTTCAAAACTTTCATAGTTTGCTGACAGTAAATTCAGTTTTGGCCATCACTAACTTTTCAATGGTTCAAACACGGTATGTAAGAAGCAGAACATTAATCCCTATTTATTTCCTGTATCCTACTGAATATTGTGTATTTTTCATACTATACTTTCACAATTTCTCTTCCTTCTTTTTCAAAGGAAAGCATTTTCATTCTTTCTAGCCTCTTGTATATGAAGATCTGCATTAGCAAGTATCTTCATTAGTTCTTACAAAGAAAGAAAATTAATTGGAAGCAAAGCTTGGACTTGACAAGTGGAACTGCCATTAATAACGATACAGTTAAAGTCACTTAATGCAATTGTCATCTGATTTTCCAGGCATCTGAGGAGCCTGTATAATAGAATAGATGAAACGAAAAAAGGTAGAAGCCATGATTTGTTATAATGAATAAAAGTTTAAGTTAAGAGGTTGGTTTGGAAAAAGACTGGGACAAAAGACTTCTGGAATGCTGGGGGACAAAAAGGAATCAATCATGTATAGAGATGAGAAATGTGGAGTTACTACATGCCAAGAAACAAAAAGAAAACTCATAAGAAAAATAAAACTGGTAGAGAAATAACTAGAATTGGCAGGCTGAGAAATAGAAAGTAGATGTTCATAAGAAGAGATTTTTCCTTTTGGCTTGGAAGGTTATTGTGAAAGTTGGAATGGGGAACAGAAATAAAAGTAGGAGACAGAAGCAGAGCAGATTGGAGCTGGATTTACAGTAAAACTTGGAAAACTAGGAATGGTCAGGACTGGATCTGAGACAAGAAACTATGTTCATCTAATGTAATTTTAGCTGTCTGTAATGAAGGCATTCAACAGTTGAGCTGCATGCACTATATTTCCCTTACAGAAAAGGAGAAAGATATTTCATCCACATAAGGGATTCTAGATGCCTGGAATAGATGTGGACAGTTATTACAGACAAGACTGACAAAAGTGTCAGCTGAAGAGTCAGGACATGAAAAAACCAACAACCAATATCAACCAAAAAAAACCACCAAAGCTAACTGCAAGCCTTTTTTCTAAAACAGGAAGAACCTAGGTAAAGGGGAAATATTTCCTATTAAATGATAGAAGGAAATCTAGGATTCAAAGTGCTGTTCCTCAGAGAATAGCCTCTGAATTCTTCTCCTTGTGAAAAAAAGAGATCTATTTTTTGGTATTCTGGTTTCCATCTCCTACCAGATAAATCTTAGTCACCCCATAGCTTCGCTGGGTTTATGCTTTGGTGTGATTTGTAGAGTAGACAGGAGAATTGAATGGGAAAAGGGGGAACAATTGGTTTGTATATTTTTTTTCAGTCTTAGGCAGTTTATATTCATTCACGCACAAGCAAAAAACTTCCGTGCAATAACTTAATTACTATTGTAAAATCAAAAAATCTCTGGCTTAGAAATACCCAAGGAAAAGTTTCCCATGTAACCATAATTAATTACCTGTTACATTCTCAGTTAATTCATAATTATATTGCACAACGTTATTGAAAATAGTTGTTGCCTTGCTTTTTGGAGAAATTTTCTGTATCACATGGTTTCAGTAATCTGGAAAATATGGATTTGAATCAGATGGACAGAAAACATGGTCTCATGCTTTGGGATGTTTTTATTTTTTTGTTTTTCTGGTCTGCACATTTGGTTTTGGTTTCATTTCTTTCCCTCTTTTGGAATAAACAACAAAAAAACTAACTGAGGTAGAATTCAGAAGACTTCCAGAGGATAAATACTGATAGGAAGTAGCAATGAACTAACGATTGTGACAGTGTGCTTTTTACACAATAATTGAATGGATAAAGTTGACATTCAAGTTGTAGAAGAAGCAAGTTAAAACACACATACACACACACACATATATATTTATAAATGTGCTTTCTAAAACTGTTTAAATAATTTCTGAATTTATAGAGCTACTCGGTTTGGAAAACTTCAAACTCAAATACTCTAAATATCTACTATGGGAAGATATGTTATTGGATAGTATAAACAATTTCATAGCTGAAAAAATGCTTCAATGTAAATTAAAATCTGTCTTTCTGTAAGGGAATCATATTTCATTAATAACTTACCCATTTTTGTAAAGTAATTACATGAAATTAGTCCATTATAGTTACGTGTCTCTGAGCTATGAAAAACACATGAACAGAGTGTAGTTATCAAATGCAAGTATGTATTCTCATTAAAAAGTGACAAAAAAAGGAAGGCAGAATTAGAAATTATTGACATATTTTTTATATTCCTTTGTATTTGAATTTCCTAATAGAATTTTAGAGGTAAACTTCGGTGACAGGGTGATCAAATACATATTTTATGTTTAAGTTTAATTACAACATAGTAAAAAAAGTAAAGTTGTGGAAGCTTCATTTCAGGCAGTATATATTTGCTGGGAGCCTTGAATTTTTATTCATGTGACTGACCTAAGTTGAATTCTGTCATGGTATGTTTGAGTGGTATGTTTTATGTAGTTTTTGTAGTTAGACTAAAGTTAGATTGTGTATTTGTCTCCCCCATAAGAGAGACAACCTTAAAATACAAAGCAGATGAATTAACAGCATAATTAGCAAGTATGTCAATGTTTTACTTTCAGTGGAACTCACAAAAGAACTGCTAATATCGATTCAATACCTTTTTCTGTCATTTTTCCTTACTTGTAAAGGTATTGCAAAGGATTTCACTAGCTGAAGTCCAGCAGTGCATGAAGAAAAAAGAAATAGAAAAAAAGACACTAGTGTTTTCTTTTTTTATTTTGAAATTCTTGAAAAATCATAACTTACTGCCATAGTCCCACATAAAAGCTGTTTCATATTGTAGATTTAATTGCTAAGAATTTATTCATTAGTATGTCTCATTTAACTTTTTTTTTTTTTTTTAACTCCTGCTAAAACAATAGTGGACTGGGTAAAAAATTATGGACATATTGCTTAAATTCATACAGTGGAAGGAATTTTATGGTTCATTGATATGAATGTTTCAAACAAAAATTTAAAAACATGTGTCGGCTTAATGAGTACCTGATTTATAGCACAAAACGGGACATCATGGTATGAGTAAATTAGGAAGTTTCAAATGTATCTGATGAAATTCAGTCTTGTGTATAGGACTGGTTGAAAACTCATCTTTACTCCTTTGGACTGAATGACCTAGATCAGTAGCAAAGTCTAGGATTAGTTTAGTTTCTAGTTTAGTCTAGTTTAATTTCCTATATGTACAAAAATTTAGGTGCTCTCATCATCTGTGTGGCTAATTTTAATCACTTTCGTTTTAGAGGTTGGAATGAGTTTGGGGCATCTAGTTGGAGAACACATTTAGAAAATGAGGAATTCTGTAATAGCTTACATGACAGCCTTTCTATTTTCTTCCAGATAGCTGTGGGATACTTTTAGCCTTTTTTGGTTTTGTGGGGATTTTTTGTTTGGTTGGTTGGGGTTTTGTTTGTTTTTTCCTGCAGGATTAAGATGTAAGATGGTTGAAGTTTTGATATAGGTCTCCCTGAACCTTCTCCTTAAGTTGAACTTCAAAAAGAAAACCAAAGAGGGCTTTCTGAGCTACACAAGACATATTTTATTTAGAAAAATAACTAGAATAATGTATTTATTTTGAAACATAGACCACACAAAGTGATTGTATAAGACACAACAGAGAGACAAGGGGCACATAAGGAAATATCTCGATGTATACTGTTGTCCTTCCAGACTGGGACTTGCGTTCTGTTCTCACCTTATATTGGAAAGGCTTCCTATGAGAGATTATACTCCTGAAGTATCAGATGAAGGTCTTCTTGAGGTAGGATACATCCTCTGAAGAAGGCCAATTCTTTGTTTAAACATTATCTTTGGAAATGAATCAGCCATTTTGTATTACCACGTGCTACAGAACCAGTGTTGTTGAAATTAATGAATTTATTTTCAGAGCAAGTCATAAGAGAAAGGACTGATGTACACTATGTGTCCTGCCTGCTAGACGTGTATTGCCTGCCTACTACAAAGTCAGAAACGACAATCTTAATGACAGGTTTTCTGCTTTTCTTTAGCCTGAATACAGGATAGTACCTTGATTTGCTCACTGACTTTTGACTATGAGCTATGAAATCACTCCATATTTCTCAGACCAAGTGTTCCTCAGCTTAACTCTTTACTGAAACAATACTGAAATGTGCCAACACCCATTTTTTTAAACTTATTTTTCCATATGAAATCAAGTTCTTATGGAAAGGAAATCTATTAACAGACACTCAGTTGATAATGTTCAGTGGTATTCTACAAAAGACAAATATGAGTACCCTAGAAGAAAAGAAAAAAAAATGGTTAAACTAGACCCTTGTGAAGATTTTTAAATAAATCCTATTTATGTGGCCCATTGTTGTTACAGATTTACACTCCAGGGGGTATATGTTACAGCATGCTATATATGTTACACCAGCTGGAAAGGTTAAATATTGTTAGTCTCAAAAAGCTACATATTTTTTTTCTCTCAAAAAAGTATGGGCATAAACATTTTCCTTTATAACCTTTCTACATGAAGTGTTCCACTCCAAAATGCACAAAGGAATACTTAATTATCTTGGAAATTATGACCTTTCTTAAAAATATACATATGCTACAGTGTCCTATGCCTTTGTTTGTTTGTTTGTCTGCTTCTTGGTGTGATTTATGTGAATATATCCTTTCTAAAATCGAGACTATATCTGTATATCCACCGCAACATAAAACAGGAAAGCAAACACATAAGTACAACTTGAGTACTCCTTTAAAGTGATGTAAGAATGGATTTCATATCCCTTTTAAGAGAAAGTTAATTAAAAATAGTTTAAAACTACAGATGGCTAAAGTTACGTGGAGCTGAGCTTTTTCTTTCTGTATTGCAGCATGAACAAAGCATAACAAGGGAGAATGCCCCACAACAGTCATGCAAGCAGAGATTTTGGTCAGTGGCTCAGCAGTGCTACATGAGCACGTGAGCGGTGAGGAGAACAACGTGTGTGTCAGATACGTCTGGCATGACAAAAACACACTGGTCTGCACACAGTCCATAATGAGATTTTTTCTGTCCTGTTGGACATGAGTAATCTAAGCAAGATAGCTATTAATATTCTTTGGCGTGTTTAGAGCTGACAGATGTCTTCTATTCCAGTTCCAGGAAATATACGTTTATGTATTTTTTGCAGAAAGAGGAAAAGCAGGGAAATGTGTATTAGGCCAAGCACTTGGACTGCTGATAAGCTAGTTTTCAGTTATTTTCTCATTGCTATGAAGTTGAATTCTAAACATAAATTTAAGCAGAATAGAATAAACTGTGTGAAGTTAGACAATTTATTTTTTTTCTCACATTAGCACAAGCAGTTCTATGTTGCAACGTATTCTGAAAGTTTTTCCGTAATAAACAAGATTACAGATCAAAGAACAAAAGCTACAACTATTTTGCTAGTCCCAATATATTTTTTATGAACTATGCATAGATGCGTATCCCTTCTAGATGCCCTTTATACTCTGCATAAAAGGGTGTATTTCATATCCAGATTCCAGGACTGGGTAATTTGTGATGTCTTTTTCAGTTTTATATTCATGGATTGTTTCTAATAAGCTAGCTGCCTCCACTGAGAAAAGTATGAATGAGAACCTCATGCTACAGTTATTTAATGTTTTTCTCATAAATTGAAAAAAATATTACGTGTATGTCTGCAAAAATCTTGAAAATAATAGATATTCTCGAGCAAAAAACCACTCTGGATGCAGAGAGATCTTTAATTATATTGTTTAACACTGAGAAATAAGTTGAATACTAGCAAATTATTCCAACTGAAGGAAAAAACATTTATTTAAAAAGATCAGTTCCATCTGAATATATTTTTAAAGGAATAGATTGAATCTACAGAAGTTTTCATCCTCCTGTTTTTTTTTTCATGATACTTTTCTATGAACAACCTGTGTCTGCAGTGGAGCAAATCTTTGACCAGCCCTATATAATTTTAACTAGTTCTATAGGAAAGAGAAGTGTGTTGTTCTCATTATAATTTGGATAATATATTAAAAAATATGTATATGTTTATTGAAAGGTAGAAGTTGACAGTGAAAAGACTAGCTTAGATCTTTTGAGAAGGAACAATTTGTTACCTTTTTCTTATTAAATTAAAAAAAAGTATGCTACTTAGAATTTTCAGTTCTTACTTAGAGTTTAAATGATGTTTGTCTTCTTGTGTCTGTAATTACAAAAAAGGAAGCAGTTATATTCCAGTTTTAGTTTAGTGCCTTTGGTTGCTCTATATTTGCATTGTGTAACAGTGTTTATTAACTTGGAATGGTATTACAAGTGAGAAAAAAAATAGTGCAAGAATATATAACAAGACATAATAAAATGTAATAAAACCACATTGTGTAGTGTAAAGAGTAGTCACAATATCAAAGGGTTTTTCTAAGGTATTGGTTGGTTGGTTGATTTACTTTCCAGTGTGAAAACTTAGTGTTTTGTTTGTTTGTTGTTTTGAGTTTGTTTTGTTTTCCTTTGAAGGTGAGAGAGTTCTTCAGCTTCAGTTAGGTTTTTGTTTTGTGGGGTTTTGTGGGGGTTTTTTTTGTTTGTTTTGGTTTTTTCGGTTTTTTGTTTGGGTTGTTTTTTTTTTTTTTTCTCATTAGCTGATGTATTATGTATTAAACATCTGTTTTGCTTTCTCAGTAGTGTAAGGGCACCAGGCAGCCCAGTGGACTTAACTTCTGGTACCCACACTTAGTAATTAAACTGTCAGTGCAGCATGATTTCTGAAGCAATAATAATGTCATAGGGATGTATTTCCAATTACAGAATAATGCCATAGAATACATGTGGGTGTTTACACATATATATAAATTAATATGTGTAAGTAGATGTAAGAAAGAGAAAGAGGAGGGGGCTGTTATATATGTCTATAAATATCTATGTATATGTCTATAGATATCATTATGCATACCAATATAGTATTCTTTCTATATATAGCAATGTATCATAGAATGGGTCTGATTGGAAGGGACCTTAAAGATCACCTAGTCCCAACCCCCCATCGTCGCTGGATGGACTACTCCAGGTGGGGTCTCACGAGAGCAGAGTAGAGGGGGAGAATCACCTGCCTTCACCTGCTTGCCACACTTTGCTTGATACAGCACAGTAGAAAAAGAGAATGGTTACTTGGGAAGTATATAGGAACGTTGTCAGAATATGCAGGGATCCAATAACGAAGGCTAAGGCCCTCTTACAATTAAATCTGGCAAGGGACCTCAAGGACAACAAAAAGGACTTCTACAAGTACATCAGCAGCAAAAGGAAGACTAGCAAAAATGTAGGCCTGCTGCTGAATGGGCAGGGTGCCCTGGTGAGGAAGTGTACAGAGAAGGCGGAGGTACTGAATGCCCTCTTTGCTTCAGTCTTCACTGCCAAGGCTGCCCCTCAGGGATCCCAGATTCTGGACGTAAGAGAAAGTCTGGTGTAAGGAAGATTCTCCCTTGGTTGAGAAGGAAGAGGTTAGAGATCAGCTCAGAAAACTTGACACCCACAAATCCATGGGATACACCCGCAAGTACTGAGAGAGTGGGAAGATGTTATTTCTAACCCACTCTCCATTATCTTTGGAAGATCCTGGAGACCACGAGAGGTGCCTGAGGACTGGAGAAAAGCCAGTGTCACTCCAGTCTTCAAACAGGACAAGAAAGAGGATTAGGAAACTACAGGCCAGTCAGCCTCACCTCCATCCCTGAAAAGTGACGACACAGCTCATTCTGGACGTCATCTCCAAGCATCTGGAGGAAAAGAAGGGGTATCAGGAGGAGTCAGCATGGATTCACCAATGGGAAATCATGCTTGACCAATCTGGTAGCCTTCTACGATGACATAACTAGCTGGGTGGATGAGGACAGAGCAGTGGATGTTGTCTACCTCAACTTCAGCAAGGCTTTTGACACTGTCTCCCGTAACATCCTCATAGGAAAGCTTAGGAAGTGTGGGTTGGATGAGTTGACAGTGAGGTGGATAGGGAACTGGATGAATGGCAGAGCTCAGAGTGTTGTGATTGGCAGTGCAGAGTCTAGCTGGAAGCCTGTGGCTAGCAGAGTTCCTCAGGGGTCAGTACTGGGTCCAGTCCTGTTTAACATATTCATCAATGACCTGGATGAAGGGGCAGAGTGTACCGTCAGCAAGTTTATTGATGATACCAAATTGGGAGGAGTGGTTGATATGCCAGAACACTGCTGCTGTTCAGCAAGACCTGGACGGACAAGCTGGAGAGTTGGGCGGAGAGGAACCTAATGAGGTTCAACAAGGACAAGTGTAGAGTCCTGCACCTGGGGAGGAATAATCCCATTCACCAGGGGATTATTATTATTCACCAGCCCCCCCATTCAGGGGGCTGACCTGTTGGAAAGCAGCTCTGCAGAGATGGACCTGGGAGTGCTGGTGGACAGCAAGTGAACCATGAGCCTGCAATGTCCACCTGTGGTCAGGAAGACCCATAGTATCCTGGGGTGTACTGAGTGTGGCCAGCAGGTTGAGAGACATCAAGCTCTTGACTGTGGTCTGGTGAGACCTCACCTGGAGTACTGTGTCCAGTTCTGGGTGCCCCAGTTTAAGAAAGACAGGGAACTACTGGAGAGAGTCCAGAGGAGGGCTGTGAAGATGATTAAAGGACTAGAACACCTCCCTTAAAAGGAAAGGCTGAGAGACCCGGATCTGTTTAGCCTGGAGAAGAGCAGACTGAGAGGGAATCTTGTCAATGCTTATTAAATATCTAAAGGCCAGCTGTCAAGGGGTTGGGTCCAGACTGTTTTCAGTGGTGCCCAGTGACAGGACAAGGGGAAATGGGCACAAACTGGAGTACAGGAAGGTCCACCTGTACTTGAAGAAAAGCTTTACTCTAAGGGTGTCAGAGCACTGAAACAGGCTGCCCAGAGAGGTTGTGGAGTCTCCTTCTCTGGAGATATTCAAAACCCACCTGGACGCAGTCCTGCGCAATCCGCTCTAGATGAACCTGCCTTGGCAGAGGGATTGGACTACATGATCTCCTGATGTCCCTTGCAACCCTGACCATTCTGTGATTCTGTGATACAGTTGGTTTTGGGCTGCCAGAGCACACTGCTGTCTCATGTCCAGCTTTTCATCTACCAGTACCCCCAAGTCCTCCTCAGTGCTGTTCTCCTTCCGTTCTCTGCCCAGCCTGGACTTGTGCTTGCTTCTGCACAAATTTTATAACTATGTTTATAAACACTTTTTTTTTTTTGGTAGGACAATGTTATCACAAGGTGACACGTACTCTTTTAGATAAAATAAGTCCTGCACTATATCTGCCCATCATCAACCAATGACATGATTCTGCTATCTACCAGGAAAAAAAAAAAAAAAAAAAAAACCAAACAAACCAAACAGGCAATTATCACAGGGATTCAACCTGTAATCACTGTTAGATGAAATCTGGGCTAAATCTGCCCTGCTCACAATTAAGATATTTGTGGGAAAGAAACAAAGCACAGAAAAATGGTAACGGTTTCATATCCTTTTAACACTCTTGGGGCAGAGACCAGAAGGTGATAGTAAATCAGATAAGAAATGCTAATTGACTTTAGGTACTGAGAAAGTAAGAGGTTGACCTTCGTGGGCATGACCAAAGAGGCAATTGGCAGTTTATGGCAACTATTTAATTAGAAAGCAGTAAATACTGAAAACAATAAGTCCTGAGGTGGGGGAAACACAACCAGGGATATTCAACACCATGATGAAGGTGGAGTCCAAGGTGGGTAAAAGGAAAGCTACTTGCCAAGACTAGCACACCCTGTTTTTTCCTCCAAGTATATAGTTCCTATCACAGTCAGTTAGGGGCTTAATTGGTTTGAGTGTATAACCTGTAAAAAATCCTGGATCCTGTGAGTGTTGTAGAGCAGAATTTTATGAGAGATCTCTATCCATTTGGTATACACATCCCGGCTATATAAATAAATAAATATTTCTTATGCGACTGACTGGTGTGATTCTGTTTTTTCAGCTAGCTCACACTAAGTTCTACCCTGGGAAAAATTCATACAGCTTATTTGCCTGACCTGTATGATGACTGATTTTTTTCTGATGCAGTTGAAATGAAATCATCCTCTCTAAATCACCTTGTCTTTTTATTCTCCCGAAAATAGAAATCTGCCACTAGAAAACTTCACTGGAAATTAACTTTGTCTGGTCTTTTTCCTTCATTTAATTGGGAAACAACAAAGGGGTTGGGTTGGGTTGTGGGGTTCTGGAGTTGGGGTTTTTTTTTTCCCCAGCAGGGAAACAAATATTTGTGACAAGAATGATACCCTTTTGTTTATTTTTACAGTGAGTTCATAGTGAAACGTTACTTTGACGTTTGGCACAAATAAATAACTTTGTCTTTTGTTTAGTGTCATAGTTTTCCTAATATTTTTTTACTGTACTAAATATATTACAAGGTTGAATTCTAGATTTGATATAATTGACTGTAATATTAGACAATGCACTGTAGACTTTAGGACTCTCAGGAATTCTTCATTTCACCAAAATTAGGTGTCTGTTTTGGGCAAACCGAGTAACTTGCCAAATTCCTTTGCAAAATCTCTTCTCTGACTTAGTTAAGCTTAGTGGATACTTCCCTAGTCCTGCAGCCCAGCATGCTATTTGCTTTCTTGGCCACCTGGGAACACTGCCGGCTCATATCCAGCTGGCCGTTGACCAACATCCCCAGGTCCTTTTCTGCTAGGCAGCTTTCCAGCCACTCTTCCCCAAGCCTGTAGAATTGCATGGGGTTATTGTTAGCTAAGTGTAGGACTCAGTACTTGTCCTTGTTGAACCTCATACAGTTTCGTCCCACCCCATTGATCCAGCCTGTCCAGATAACCCTGAAGACCTTTCTACACTGTCATAGTTTAATCCCAGCTGGAAATCACGTACCGCACAACTGCTCGCTCACATCTCTTCCACCTCCTGTCGAGAAGGAGAATTGGAGGAAAGAACAAGGAAGACCATGGGTTGAGATAAGAACAATTTAATAATGGAATAATATTAACAATAGTAATAAAAGTAACAATACTGCTGTATGTAATGAAAATAATATTAACACTAATAATAATAATAATGACAATAATATGCTGCAAGGCAAACAATTGAAAATAAAACATATTATACAATTGCTCACCACCCACCAACCGATACCCAGCTAGTTCCTGAGTAGCAAGAGTCAGAGCCCAAGAACACAAGAGTCAGAGTCCAAGGGTCAGCCCACGAGCGAGCACACAAATGAGAAAACCAACTAATGAACTAACATGGCTCCCAGCCCATAACCAACTCATATACTGAGCATGATGTCCTATGGCATGAAATACCCCTTTGTCCAGTTTGGGTTAGCTGTCTGGACTGTGCCTCCACCCCCACCCCCCACTGTTTGTAGTGAGAAAGTTGGGAGTGCAGGTGCACTATAAGTAGCTGGAAAAGTCCTTGAAGTAGTAGAAACACTCCTTAGCAACAACTAAAAGCATGAGTGTTATCAGTAGCCTTCTCAGGGAAGATCCAGTTATTATAAAGTTACATACATTTAGACAAAAAAAATTGATTCTACACTGTGAAATGACATCTGGGCCTTGTTGTGTTTTCCTTCTGTGAACTGGGAGTGTTCACTCTCATTTATCTCAAAACTACTTTCTGTTATGATAATATGGAGAAATTTTGTTAAAAAGGTTGTGATGTATTGTTATTGCAAACAATAACATGTTTCAAGTAGAAAACTTATGGAAAATGTAAGAATAGTAACGTATGCTATAAGAATAGCAATGTATGTGGAATTTTGACCCATCTTTCTACTGATATCAAAGGGATTAGCAACAACATGTGTGTTTGTCTATGCTTTGCAGAATCAGGGATTGGAAAAATCATACTGATTATCCTTCCTTCCATGAAGATTGCAACATGTTTGCCATGGGTATCTCTGAAAAACCTTATTAAATGTTGATGCTGAGGACAGCTGTTATTCTCAAGAAGTTGCTAGAAGACATTTCTTTGAAAAGAAAAAGTAATTTCAAGTGTAAATTAA
Organism: Rhynochetos jubatus; assembly: GCA_027574665.1. Taxonomy (NCBI): domain Eukaryota; kingdom Metazoa; phylum Chordata; class Aves; order Eurypygiformes; family Rhynochetidae; genus Rhynochetos; species Rhynochetos jubatus. Next base: position 85,849,049 of record CM050649.1, on the reverse strand, counting down.
AATTTCTTTTATGAAAGAATGAACCAGTTCCATTGTTGTTAAAATATATTGACTTTCTTACAGTATCATAGATTTTAAATTTTCTTGTAGGAGAATGACCCTAGTGAAAAAATAATTGCAGGTTTGGGTTTTTTCTTTTCTTTTCTTTTTTTTTTTTTCCTATTTTCCCTTTTTTTTCCCCCTCCAGGTTTAGAGATCCCTCATATTTAAAATTTCTTTTACAGACTCAGAAAAATCTTTGTCATACAACATGTGAACTAGAATATTTATTTATATTTATTTTACAATACAGAGGATGGAAAATACTAAATAATCTAAAAAATATTTATAAACAAGACTCAAAAATATGTTCATAAATTAGTATGACTTTTCTCCCTGTTTATGAAAAACAAACACAAGCTTAGGCACTTCAATTAATTGATTTTTCAGTTGTAGATTCATCATGAGTTTATTACCAAATATGTTAAAGTTATAATCTAAAGAATTTCCAAAAATAAATCCCAAAAAAATAGAGTTGTACAACAGTATTATATACTGACTATACATGATGTGCAACATACATTTTTCAGATGAGTGTATTCTTATTTAGTGAGTAAAAGAGCAATAATGAAGGGCTTTATCAAATTTTATGACATTATGGAAATCTTGGTTTCAGTCTCGATTCCATTGCTGTATTTCATGCAGTGGTTTCAGAAGGATGATAAAGAATATCAAGAGGAATGTAGCTTTTTTCTAAATATTATCAGCTGAAACTTTAACTATTAAATGAAATATGAAGATTTTGAGAGAGAAATTTTTTATTTAAATGGGTTTTGAATGAAGTTATTATGGTGTAGATCTCCTCAGTACAGTTTGAAAACTGTACATTTTTGCTTGTTGATTCCTAAAATGTGTCCATGAACTTTTCAGCTCCTATGTTACACCATTCATGTGACGGCAATATACTTGGCATTGTCTAGACAGATACAACTAATTTTTCCAGTGCTTACTGAAAAGTACAATTTATTTTTAATTTCTTAGCCAGTAAGGTATCAAATACATTTCTACATTTGTTTATTAAATACTTCAACCTTAGCTACTGATATATTAGAATTAATGTTTACAAAGCCAAATATAATGCCCTTAAAGAGATTGTTTTCAACCTAGGATATGTTTACATGATCTCCAAAGTCTTCCACTTCAAAGGCTAAATGAGTTCTTTGTAAATGGAATATTAAGGCGGGCAAATCATTTCATTATCTAGCTATTACATCAACACATCAGGATTCCTTCTGAATGCAGCCTGTTGATATTCCTCTGTCTTCTTTCCAGCTGGCAGTTTCTGGCACTCCACTGAATTTTACAGTTTATAGTAACCTCAACAGTAGAGTCCATTCATAATCTTACACTTTGAAAGTCTTTCATATGGTGTAGGCCTAAATGCCATACATACAAAAAAATTCTGTCAGACTAGGGTTCCAATAATATTTTTGGCTATTCATTAAGGGAATTTTAAAATGTCGTATAATTTGCAATGCTTATTCCATGCTAATTTCTTTTTTCATATTTACAGTATAACAATCCAACTATACATCCTATTTAATATTAGTTTTTTAAAAGTATCATCAGACATAAATGTGTGGTGTAAAATTTCATGTGTGATCCCGAGTATATTTTTGACCATGCTTCGTTTCTTACCATTTTTTTTCCTTCGTTTCCTCTGTTTAAAAGACACAATGCATGTTCTGTTATCTTCCAAACTTCACAATAAGGAATTTGGCTTGTGGCTGTTTGAGTTCTAGCTAAGCTAGGTTATTTGTTCTGCTTTGTGGTGACACTTGGCAAAACATATAAAATGAAATCTTGACCTGTCCATGCCCCCCTTTCACTGACAGATTCCCAGAGGCAGGACATCTCTGAGCAGCAACTTCCTTTTAAAACAGGTTTCTCATTTGCTCTGAGTGCTAAGGTTAAGTTCTTGAAGAAGATTCATCCAAACAACTCTCTTGAATGTCTTCCCTGAAGCTGTCTGCTGTAGCATCAGTTTTTAAGAAGGGCTGATGAATTCTTTGAAAAGGAATTGTCATTCATTACAGTGGAAACGAAGGGATAAGTTGTCATGTGTGGTGCTTTTTGTTTTTTCTTTTTTTTTTTTTTTGTTTGTTTGTTTGTAATACATTTGTTAAAACAGTCTTTTAGCAAATACTTATTGCTTTCAATGAGCATTGTTCATAGTCAGAGCAATATCTGTTCTTAAGTTCTGGAGTTTTGAAAAGAGTAAGGAAATTACTGGAAATTTCTGGGTCCTTAGGGAACTTGCGGATGAAGTTGATAAGCCACTATTCACCATAACTGAGAAGTCGAGGTGGTCCTGTGAAGTTCCACCTGACTGGAAAAGGGGAAACATAACGCCCATTTTTAAAAAGAAAAATAAGGAAGACCCAGGGAATTACAATCCAGTCAGTCTCATTTCTGTGTCCAGCAATATCATAGAGCAGATCTTCATGGAAACTATGCCAAGGCACATGTCAAAAAAGGAGGTGGTTGGTGATAGCCAACATGGCTTTAATAAAGGCAAATTGGTCCTGACAGATTTGCTAACTTTCTAAGAAGGGGTCACAGCACTGATGGATAAGGAAAGAGCAACCAATGTCCTCTACTAGGACTTGTGCAAAGCATTTCACACTGTCCCACACAACATCTTGGTCTCCAAATTGGAGACATATGGATTTGATGGATGGACCACTTAGTGGACAAGAAACTGGCTGCATGGTTCCACTCAAAGAGTCATGGTCAATGGCTTCATGTCCAAGTGGACACCAGTGACGAGTGGCATTCCTCAAGGGTTGGTATTGGGACTAATGTTGTTCAACATCTTTGGTGGCAACATGGACGGTGGGATTGAGTGCATCCTCAGCATGTTTGCTGACAACACCCAGCTGTGTGGTGTGGTCAACACGCTGGAGGGAAGGGATGTCATTGAGAGGAAACTTGATAGGCAGGAGAGATGGGTTTGTGCTAACTGTATGAAGTTCAACAAGGCCAAGTGCAAGGTCCTGCACCTGGGTTGGGACAATCCCAAACACAAATTTAGGCTGGTAAGAGAATGGATTGAGAACAGCCCTAAGGAGAATGTCTTGATGGGGTTGGTTGCCTGCTTTTCTTATTGATTTACATGTAAGTATCCAATGTAAATATCTGTTTGACATACTTGCATGCTATACAGACCTAAATATATGGAAAGACAAGAACACAGACATTTTTCTGATTTGTCTTGTGTGTCCAGTTTATATCATGGCATAAACACAAAGACAATTGATTTCTTGTCTATGGGTTTCCAGTGTTCAAATTGTGTAACACCACCACCAAAATGTTTTTTATGTTTTCTTCTCCTCAGACTCTCAGCAAATTGTTTCTTTGACATATTGCTCCTCTTCAAGTAGCTCACTAACTTGCACAAAATTATGTCTCAGTTATTTGAAATACGATCAGTATTATACAAAGAAAAGCAGTTCCATAAGAAAACACAATGACAAACAAGAAAAAGTAAAATCTACAACAGTGGACCAGAATGTTGGAGTTTCTTTTTAGGAAGAAATATTCTTCAAATGTGTCAAAGATCCAGACTGAAATACATCTCTTGTCTCATTTATCATATATTAATGCTAAGACTGAAACTAGTTAGTTCTGTCACTAATGAGCATTTGAGGAAAAATACAAGCCAAATACAATCATGATGTTTTTGTTTGTTTGTTTAGCACAAAACAATGCAGTGCTAGTGCCTCTGTGATACTGTATTTCAGAATGGAAAAAAAAAAAAAGGGAGAAGAGAAATTGCAGTAGGGAGAGAGATGTGAGAGAAACAACTCTGCAGACATCAAGGTCAGTGGAGAAGCAGAGGGAGGAGGTGCTTCAGGCGCCAGGGCAGAGATTCCCCAGCGACCTGTGGTGAAGACCATAGTGAGGTCGCCTGTGCCCCTGTAGCCCAGGCAGGGTAACAGTGGAGCAGATATACACCCTGAAGTCCAGGGATGACCCCAAGCTGGAGCAGGTGGATGCCTAAAGGAGGCTGTGGCCCTGTGGAAAGTCCATGCTGAAGCAGACTCCTGTTAGGATATGTGAAGTTCATGGAGAACTGTCTCCCATGAGAGGGACCTCATGCTGGAGCAAGGAAAAAGTGTGAGGATTTCTCCCCCTGAGCAGCATATATAGTGTGTGATGAACTGACCATTAACCCCATTTCTCATCCCACTATGCTGCTTGGGGGTAGGAGGTCAAGAGAAGTGAAAGTGAAGTTGATCCTGGGAAAAAGGGAGGGGTGGGATTAAGGAGTTTTAAGATTTGGTTTTAGTTCTCTTTTACTCGTGATCTGATTAGTAATAAATTAAGTTAATTCTCTTCATGTTGAGTCTGTTTTGTCAATGATGGTAATTGGTGAATGATCTTTCCCTGTCTTTCTCTTGATCCATGAGCTTTTTTTATATATTTTCTCTCCCCTGTCCAGCTGAAGAGGGGAGTGATAGAGTGGCTTTGGTGGGCACTTGGTGTCCAGTCAAGGTCAATCCACTACAATCTTCCAGTTCAGTAACATTTGGAAATAAACCAGTTCATGCACACCAAGATGTGAAACAAAGCACAGTAAGTGGAGGCAATCAGGGGATTTGATTAAGAAATTCCCCTCCTGATCTGAACAAAAATGCTTATGTGGATGGTATCCAAGAAGTCCCAAAAGACGATTATACATGTAACTCAGATATGGCAATAACTGTTTCTATCACTTGAAACACATGCATGGCAGAATGTCTGAAAGGACCATGCTTTTATATCACCCCAAAATACATCCTTTCTTTTTTTTTGTCCAAATTCCTTGTCTCAGAGTCTGTCTGACTTTACTCTTCCTTGTATGTATGCGAACTGCAAACTACAGTGAAATATCATGTTTGGAAAGTTCAGAATTATAGCATGTGCAAATCAATAGTAAGGTGAACACAGGTGGCCCAAAACATCCCATACAGAAATCCAAAAGGAAATTCATCAGCTGTATTCACACACCATGACAAATGAAGGCCAGCTCCTGATCCAGTGTCAGCTGCACAGAATACTGGATTGTCAGGACAGACAAAAAGAAACAAAAGAGAAAAAGTGAGTGGTCAAAATTAAGTTTACAATATAACTTTGCCTGAAGAATTGAGGAGGTCAGGCCACTTTCACAAAATGTATATTGAAACACCGAATCCAAACTGCATATGCAATGAAATAATGATCTATAAAATACTGTCAGGGTCAGACACAGAGCTGGTGTAAAGCTACATGCAACAGCTGCCTGAAATTCTTTTAATGTTCTGCAATGTGATGCTTGCTCTTAAATCTGTTAGTTGGAAACTTTACTTGTATAACCTCCTAAATCGGACTATTTTAAGATTACTATGGTTTATATTTTCTCATTGCCCCATAGAGATCAGTCAGCAGTAGCCAAACAAAAGCCAGTGTCCTTTAAGAGGGAGTATTGAGTCTGAAAGGTAGTTCAATGTGAGCCACAATTTGCTTTTCTGTTGTCTATCAGTTTCTTCCATTTTTATTCATTTTCACTATTGCTATTTGCTGAAACTGACAAAGTAACTCATAGCTATATGTTTTTTATATATATATATATATATATATATATATATATATATTATATACACATGCAAGTAGAAAGTGGCAAGAAAATGTGTTAAATGAAAGTTGTGCTCTTACTATAATTTATTTTTTATTTACATAATTATTCTTATTTCCCAAATATAAAGAAGCAGCTACTTCTAAGGAAAATTCATAGCTTAGAGGCTGAACATCTTTAATCTCAGCATGAGGACCATGTGCAATCTAATGCTACATTTTTTTTTTTTTCCCCACACACCTTTACTTTTCTGTGGCTAGTCTCTCTATAAAAAATAAAAAGACTAGGTAAGATCAAATGAATATTTTCTCTATCAATGTGTTTTTCTGTTAGATTTTAATTATAATATTTGAGAGATATTTTTCTCTAGTCAAAATTCCTTATCACTGACCATCAGATGAACATATATTCTAACAACTTTTGGATTTTCAATTTTTTTCTGGTTCACTCCAAGAGAAACTTACAGCCAGAAGAATAGAAAATAACTTAAAGGAGAAAAAGAAAACATATGAAGAAAACCTACAAAACTCCAAAACATTTGAGCAAGTATAATGATTAAAACATACCAGTAACTAAGTTTTTCATGTTATGAAGCAATATATGTGCAAGCAGATAGCTTTCTCTTGTTATCTTTCTCAGCCACCCTACTATTCAACCTAATGATAGGAGTATGATATACAGAATTTAGACTTTTCACTGTTTCCTGACAACGCAATCCTCTTTTCAGTCTTGCTTCTTATTCAGACTCTATGCTACACAGTACTTTTATTGCCATTCTCACCTCTAACATTACATGTCATCTCTTAAACATAAACCCAAAATAATCCATGAGACTATGAATAACACAAAACAAAACAATGATTCTTTTTTCATATTCTATGAATTTTAGAATTCCTAATGTGTTTATTTAAAAACTAATTTCCATTTTCTATTGCCTCTCTTCTCTTTTTCTGGAGCTTTATTGATAACTTCCTGTATTTCTACATCTTTACAACCTGTTCATTTTACAGATTTCACTAGAATTCACTCACCTTTAGTGAGATAAAGTTCAATTAAGATGTACTCTGCTCTTCTCTGTATCTGTGAAGTGATGACAGGACATAATGTGTTTTGCACTTGTATAAAATACTCATCATTGGGAATTCAAACACCTGAGAGAGAAATCTATTAATTTTCTCTTCTAGGGTAGAGTTGATCATTACGTACTTCACATTAATTAACCTGTATGTATACCAACTGTCAAAAATCTTGTAATTATTTTTAAAATTTTATTTATTCTGACATCACAATAGCTAGGTCCACTTTAGTTTTATGCTGCTGCCTGACACTACATTGCCAGTTCCTTGTTAATAAAAGTGAAAGCAATAACGCATATTCAATTAATTTCTTGAAATGAACATTTCTCTCACATTGTGATCTAGATATTGTCTTGGGGTAGATCTCCAACATTTTATTTTGTTAAAATAAGTAGATGAAACTCATGTATTGCTCAACTATATTCCCAACATACACGATACTGGAAAATAATATGATATCAAAGGAGATGTAATATAACAATGGGATTTGAGATTTCATTTTAAATTCATGTATAAAATTAATCTTGAAATTATGGTAGGAGGGAGGGAGGGAGGGAGGGAGGGAGGAAGGGAGGGAGGGAGGGAGGGAGGAAGGGAGGGAGGGAGGGAGGGAGGGAGGGAGGAAGGAAGGGAGGGAGGGAGGGAGGGAGGGAGGAAGGAAGGAAGGAAGGAAGGAAGGAAGGAAGGAAGGAAGGAAGGAAGGAAGGAAGGAAGGAAGGAAGGAAGGAAGGAAGGAAGGAAGGAAGGAAGGAAGGAAGGAAGGAAGGAAGGAAGGAAGGAAGGAAGGAAGGAAGGAAGGAAGGAAGGAAGGAAGGAAGGAAGGAAGGAAGGAAGGAAGGAAGGAAGGAAGGAAGGAAGGAAGGAAGGAAGGAAGGAAGGACAAAACTACAGTGAAGTGCTAGAATAATATAGGACCTAAGTCACTTTTCATCTGGGACTGATGGTGCTTGATTCACTCTGAAATAATTGAAGTAACAGACCGACAACCTATAGAAGTTTAGTCAGCATGATGGTATAGGGAGGCAGAGTCCTGAGTCCTAGCTGTTAGAACTAACCACAGTTGTATAAGACTATAAGGTTACTAACATAAGCACCACTGGTACATGGTCTGAATACATCCCATAATATTTTCTTCACTTTATGACTTCAACTATAAAGCTACTATCAAAGCACTACACAGCCTAAGACCTCCTTATGTATTTTTTGTCCATCATGACTAAGAGGTAAACTTCCCCTTTCTAGTGGTTCTGCCTCCAATTCTCGCTAGATTTTCAAATTATCGTGTTCCCATTTTCTCTGAACATTTCAAGCTCTAGCAGAGACAAGGTCTTAGGTTACATAGCAATGAAAGTGAAAAGGAAAGAATATTAGACACAATTACTATGATGTGACTAATGAGAGTTAGGGTTAAGTTATGTGAATAATGCACCACATTTTAGGACTCTAACTTTTGGAGGACAAACCTAAACTAAGTGTCCCAATTCCTGAGAGTTCAATGGACAAGAAACTCCACAATATATAGAAAACTAAGATTTCTCCAAATGGAAAAGCAGACAACTTCTGTTATATGTGTACCTGCTTTATCTCCTTGCATTACATATAACATTACCCAGCAAATGTTAGAGACTGATGATAAATACTGCTAAACCTCACAGTATTTGTAACACTTGCCCAAAGTAAACTCTAAATGAATTTCAAGACTGCTTTGTGAGCCAGCTCTGCTGACTTATCTTCACTTTCGTCCTTCATTACTGGCTGCAAAGTAGTGCAGCTGCAGAAAGGGATTCAGATGACGTTCAGTTTTCTTGAGCTTTGAAATGCTCACTATATTCTATATGTATGACATCTTTAAGATTTGAATTTATCTATTAATTACTTTTAAAAATAATTAATAAAGATAAAATATAGTAATATATGGCTGATACACTAGTTAGATAAGGTGAATGAGGACGCATGAGTATTTACCCCATATGGGGATTAGGAGTGTCAACAGTCTTGTCTTTGAGATTCTGGTTCCATGATAAAAGTGCTACTAGTATATTTGTGGAAATATTTTCATTAGTTTGGTATCTGAATTAATCGTCTTTGTATCTTATATTTCCTTATATGTTCCCTATAGTAGGGAAGGACTACTAATAGAGTAGTAATTTAGTTTTTGACAATAAACTGGTACTCTAAATTTCTTCTTGGAGAAGTCTCTCTGTATTGACTAGGGAAGACAGGAACTTAACTTCCACATCAGAATCCATCCCCTAACTCACAAGACACAAAAGCAGTACCTTTCACCTCTTCCAAGTCACAAAATACTTCTGTGGTCTGGAGGAGAATAATCATGGGTAGGCAGAGGCTTATATGTGGGTATCCAGGCCCTATGTTTCATGGAAGCCCTCAGGCACATCACTGGCTTAGGTTACATTTTACTTTCTACAACGCCTAACAGAAATTACATTCATCCTACTGGGAACCACAGGTTCCCAGAATAGACAGAAGCTGGTTCTTCTGTCTTTCATTCCATATGCATGTATGTATTTATTTTATGCATATATATATATATATAATCATATTTTAATTCTATTTTGAAGATGCTGTAGACAAAAATATTTCATCTTTACTAAAGTCAACTTTATTAAAATCATCACTGATTTGACCCTAATCTTATATATCTAAATTATTTAGAATTATGTATTATATGATTTTTTAAGTGAAACTATTAAAAAAAAAGAAAAAAAAAAAAAAGAAAAGAAAACAAGTTTCTCTGAAAGGATTGTAGCTGCAAATACTGCCAGTGAAATATTTGGCTTTGACCTGACTATTTGGAGCAATGACATTTAAAAAAATTGCTAAAAGAGCAAGAAGAGACGGAGCAAAACTAACCAGAACTGGACAGAGTTTGTAAACTCACTGGACTGAGATTAATGATTTCAGGCTAGTAAAAGTACAATAGCTATACTTTCATGAGAATTTAGAGCTCATCAGCTAGGCTTATGCATACACTAAAAGGAGCAACCATCAAGGATGAAGCTATGCCTTATAAACCAGTCATGATCAAGAAACTAATTAAATAAGATCAGCATTACAAGGTATATAAGATTTATTTTCAGGGCAGATGAACTTGTTTTTTAGATGTATTTAAATTACTTTTTTTTTTTTTTTTTTTCATTAATAGAATGTGATGAAACACAATTTTGTTACCAAACTGTCTGGAGAAATACCTGGTTTCTTCCTTCAGATATATTTCAAAATAGATTTAGAAGGGTAATGCAGTCCTCAGGTATCTCAGGTTTTCATACACTTTTAGAAATAAAAAAAGGGGTCAGCTGTCTGTTTCCTGCTGGCTGACCCAAATAAGAGAAGTCTGTAATTAATAAAGCATCTTAGTGGCTGTTTGAGGGAAAGTTTGAAAGACTATTACTTTAGAATCATTTAAATTAAGGTTCAATTTTGGAGTTAATCTGATTAACTAATGAGTAAGTCAACTCATACTAAAAAGCCAAGTAAAATAAATTTAATTAAGTCTCTGTAAAAAAGCATCTGAAATCAAAATATTCTTCCATTTTAGAATTTTAAAAGAGAAAGTGAAGAAGAACTGTGAGGAAAGTGGTGAAATATGTCACATTTAACTTTATTGGTGTTTAACAATTTGAAAGACAAGGTGTTCTGAAGCATCAGTCTGGAAACTATGTTAGACTCATAATGAAACAACACTAAAAAGGATTTAATTATCTATGAATAAAAAGCATAGATAATGCACTATAATAGTACAAAGTACAGTATGGACATATAAACAATAAAGATTAAATTTTAAACATTTTGGGTACTGTTTTTCCTTCTATCCCAGAAAATTCTCTTTGGTGCAGGTAAAGCTCATCCATGCCATGAAAGAAAGAATCTGGGGAAGAGAAGGAATGGGTTGGACTTCAATAGGGATTAATGATTACTGAAAAAGTACAATTTTCTTCTTCAGATACCCAAAGCACTATTTTCTCTTTTATTAGTCTGTCAAAAAGACCTTAATCAAAGAATAACAAAAATCTGAAGAAAGTCTGTCTCAAACTAAAATCAAGAAAATACTTTATTTTGCTATTTTTTGAAATTTAGATTGAGATATATCATTTGTAGCTCTGAAGTTTTGGATGCATTGACATCAGACAAGTTGTTACAGCTACCCTAGCTTTACCACATTCTATTGTGATAATACAGAGTTATCAAGAATAGCAGTTTTGCAAACCACCTCCATTTAGACTGAAACCTCTCAGATTCTCTTCCCAGGATCTGAAATCACTTCTGTTATGAAGCTTTTCAGCAAAACATCACTTTTTTTTTTTTTTTTTCTGAATGGAAACTCATAATAACGTTACAAATGTCTAAGACAAATTCACACCACTATGCTAAAAATCCCTGAGTTTCAAACTGACATCTTCCAGATTTTTCTATGTCACTTTTCAGAACAGTATCAAAGTAATTCCTTTTATTATGAAGAAACAATGACAGACTTTTTCTCTGTTCCTTTTCACCACATACCTTTCTGTTAAAGAATTTACTGAGGGAAAACAAAATTCAAAGAAGTGAACTGAATATTTTATTGAGAACATGATGATGTTTGAGGACATTCTCATCAGATTAGTGAAACCCTTAATCTTGTTTCCATTCTTACTGGATATCTGTCCTCTCCTATTAGAAGTTTGATGAGGTGTAGCTGTCAGGTGGAAGGAAGACTGTAAAAAAAAAGAAGAAAGAAAAATCTATTAGTTAATTTATCAGTCTCACAAAGGGCTTTGAAGCACAGAGAGAAATATTGAATAGAACTGAACATTTAATGTGAAAGCACTAGAAAGTGATTAAGGCCCTGCAGACCTGAGTTTCTCTGAAAACAAGCTTCTAAAATATGTACAACTTTCCAGGGGAGTTTTTGGTGTATTGCTTTTCTAGCACATAAACTTTTTTTTAGAGAAGAGAAAAATAAGCCTTGGAATTACAAATGAACAAATTATCACAGCTTACACTGAGTCTTAACAGTCATTCATAGATCACATGGGACTGTTGATGAGGCTTCATGGCCACCTCAGCACTGGATCCTCTTACCCTCAGTTGCTATAGAATATTTTATTTTAAATGTCCCCCCTTCTCCACCAGTCTCAGCTTTGTAGCAGTAACTAATTTTTTTTTCATGCCTGATTTAATTCAGTGACATTCTCTAAACAATGTTTTGAAAAAATTGTGAAGCTACTATAAATTTCAGATTTACCAACTTCCATACAGTGAGCTTGAAAGACACCCTCAATAATGGCTGCTGTATGTATGCCCTTAAGAGTTTGTAATACTCTGTTTAGTTGTGTTCACTTCATCCTTCAGATGGAAAACCAGAATAATCCAGAACATACCGTGCTTGTGACCTCTCTGAAGCACCTACTAAAATAGTGTAGACCTAGTCTGTTTAGTGTTGAACAAGCTGAGATGGTGTGGTTAACATGTCTATGAAGATGAGGAGCTAAGCATCATCATCCTCATACAGACAACATTTCCTAACTGCTATGTCCGTGATAATGAATAATATTGTATGGAATTAAAGTGTTATTGGAACCATGAAACAAGTTGCTTGAATTATTTATCTTTCATGGGTAGAGGTCTTACATTTGAAGTCACTGAAATTTGAATTCCAGTTCAATCTCATGATCTCCAACCATTTAAAGCAAAGGCAAAATGTTGCCTTATGTATAGATTTATGTAACTAAAATAAATTTAACATTAAAAGGCTAAGAACAGTCTGTTGGCAACAAAAGCAGCTGAAATGTCTCTAGCTGTTAACACATGTAATTCAGTTGGATAGTTTGAAACATGTGTCATTAGAATGTTTATCAGTGATATTACAGAAGGTTCCTTTTGTTTTTCTAGTCTGAGGAGCCAGGATATGCTGTCTCTTAAAACATTCTAATAGTGTGGGGTTTTTTTCACAAAGGGGAAAAATACAACCACTAATAATTTAACTGATTAGTAGTTTTGCATCGTATTAAATCCAGATAAACTAAAGACTTTGAAAAATCTTCAGTTCTTTATAATAATTCTGCAGATACACTTATATGTGGAAATTAAAGACAGATTACACCTTTTTTTTTTTTTCTGCAAATTGTTTTCATTGTATTAACCCAAACAGGTATTAAGTAATGGTAGAATTTTCTTATAAAAAATCTTGGACATATGAAGGGGTGAATTTAATTTCTATCACCATAAACAAGCATAATAGAACTAGGATGAAGTTAACTTTCTCCTACTGACAGTCTCCTAACTTGCTCAAGGATTAGGGTTACTGAAAGTGATACAATTGGTTTGTATGCTCTGTATGAATATAAACCCAGAAATTAATGAATTTAAATTCATTACAATTCACATATATGCTTTAGAATGTGAAAAATAGCAATGGCTAATTAGTTACCACTTGTATTTTAAACTGGAAGATGACCACTATGGGAGAAAAAAACCAAACCAAACAAAACCCAACTTTCAGGAATTTGTATATAGATTAAGAGCCTTGGGCTTGATTTATAAGATTTTAGTGAAAGGTATGAATTATATTTATAGCACTGGCTTTCCTGTTTACAAAATATCCTTCTTTATTGCTCTTTCCAAATGTACATTGTTTTAAACTCTGAAGCAGATGTTACTTTGTATTGTCAAGGAGATTAGCTTGTAACTGTAGATGTCTACATTTGGACCAAAAGCTAAGGGCTTTCCTAAACTTTTTATATTCTCACTATTCCCTTTGATCTGTTGTTTTTTGGTTTTGGTGGTTCCCCACCACCACCACAGTTTTTTATACTAAAGTAACATAATCCATGATAACAACTTTTTAATAGCTTGGAAATCTCCATGTGAGCAAAAGGACCACTACAAATACATATGTTTTTAAATATAGTTCTTTGTTACTATTTCATCCTGCTTTTTTTTTTTTTTTTTTTAAGCATAGAGACTCAGAATACCTATTTAAGATATTTGTTTGACACTTTATCACTTTAGAGAGAAGTTTATCTTGAACTCCAGCTTTCTGGTTAATGCATCAAGTAGAAGACAAGAGAACAAGAGTTTCTTTTGTTTTGTTTTTATCCAACAACACTTACATGCAGTTGCTATCCAAAAGATGAGCATATTTCTAACCATACTCTGCTTTTTCAGAAGTGTATCATCCTTAGGGGATCGCAAAGCAGGCTTAATTCTGAGTGGTTGTAAAGTATAGAAAGATATACTGGAGGTACAATTAGCCATTTTCTGAAATTATAATTTCAGCACTCAGTGGCAGCCAGAAGAGCAATGAGGTGGTCAGAATGAACAGGAAACATATTAAGATGAAGAGAGAAAACATTTGCTATCAACTAAAACAACAGAATCCTGAGAACTGTATTTAGTTTTACTATCTCCACCTCAAGAACTTTGTGATGGAAGTAGAGGAGGTATAAAGGACAGCTATAAAATGGTTATCAATATGTATTAGCTGCCTTAAGAGGAAGGTCTGAAAAAGCTGGAAATCATGGAGAAGAGCAGGCTGAGAGGGAATATGGTTAATATTTACAATATCATGGAAGCAGCAGCTAAATTAAACATGAATATTTTTTTCACTAAAAGGCACTCAGTGAAACTAAAAGGGCATCAGTTTCAGATATATAAAGGAGGCAATTTTGTAAACAGCAATTAAGAAATATCAGGAACACACTGCAGAGAAAAGTGTAGAGGTAAAAAACAGCTAGGTAAAAGATACATCCAAAAAAGGATTAAACTTCTTCCTGGTCAACAGATCCACAACTAGTTTCAAGGGGGATTGTGTTGGGTTTATGTGGCAAGGTCTTGGTAGCAGTGGGCTGCAGGGGTGATGTCTCTGAGAAGAGATCAGGACTACCCTTACATTTAACAAATATAGTTCCATGTATCTCCAACATGGACATGACACTGGCCAAAGCTGAGCCAGTCAGCAACTCTAGTGGCACCTCTGTAATAGTATATTTAAGGAAACGTAAAAATTACTAGGCTGCAGCTATGTGAGAGAGGAGTCAGAAAAATGTGCAGGGAGGAGGTGCTTCAGGGGCCAGAGCAGAGATTCTTCTGAAATCCATGGAGAACAGCATGGTAAAGCAGGCTGTCCCCTTGAAGTCTGTAGAAAGAGTCACACCGAAGCAGATATCCACCCAGCAGCTCATGGACATCCCCCCACCACAGAAGGTTACCTGAAGGAACATGAAGCCCATGAAAAGCCCATGCAGGAGCATGTTATCTGGCAGGAACTGTAAGCTGTGGGAGCAGTTCCTGAAGGACTTTATCCCATGGAAGGGACTCAGCCCTAGAGCAGAGGAACAGCATGAGAAGAAAGGAGCAGCAGAGATGAATCATTATGAATTGACTGCAACCCTATTCCCCATCCGCTTGCGCTGCTTGGGGGTGGTGATAAAGTAGAAGAGTCATCAGTGAAGTTGATCCTGGGAAGAAGAGTGGGGTGAGGAAGAAGGTAGTTTTAGTTTTGTTCTTATTTCTTATTATCTTACTCTCTTTAAATTGTAATAAACTAAATTAATCTTCCCTAAGTTGATACATTGTTGCCTGTAATTGGTGAGTGATCTCCCTGACTTTATGTTGACCCATAAGCTCTCTCATCTTAGTTTCTCTGCCTGTCATGCTGACGAGGGAGCATGAGAGAGCAGTTAGGTGGTGAAGTTCACAGTCCTGAGTGATACGAGTTAGGTGAAATTCAGAACACTGAATTTTAGGAAAGTAAACTGCCAGCTTTTCAAGGAGATAGTCAATAGGAGCCTGCCCTCAGGAACAAGGGAGCAGAACAGAGTTGGCAGATCTTTAAGGACACTTCCCATAGAGCATAAGAGCTCTTGATCCCCAGGTGTAAGAAGTCAGGAAAGGAAGGCAAGAGACTGGCATGGATTAATCAGGACCTGCTGGTCAAATGAAAGGGCAAGAAGGAAATGCACAGGCAGTGGAAACAGGGACAGGTAACCTGGGAAGAGCATAGGGATGCTGCCCAGTTGTGTATGGATGGGGCCAGGAAGGCCAAGGCACAGCTGGACATAAACTTGGCAAGGGACAGAAAGAATAATAATAAGGGATTCTACAGGTATGTCAGTCAGAAAAGGAATGTCAGAGAAAACGTACCCCCCTAGATGAATAAGACTTTCAAGCTGGTAACAATGGGTGAGAATAAGTCTGAGATACACAACTTTTCTACGACAGTCTTAACCTGTGTTTTGTCCTCCAACACCTCTCAAGGGAATGCTCTGAAAGACAGGGAGAGGGGAAGCAAAGTCTTTTCCACTGTAAGAGAAGGTAAAGTTCATGATCATCTGAGGAACCTGAATATACATGTCTATGGGACTTCCTGAGATGTATCCCAAAGTCCTGAGGGAACTGTCTGATGTATTTTACAAGTCACTCTATATGATAATTGAAAAGTCAAGACAAACAGGTGAAGTCCCTGGTGAGGGGAAAAAGGGAAACATTTCACTCATTTTTTAAAAAGGTTATAAAGGAGGACCCTGGGAAATACCAAACTGTCAGCCTCACCGCTATTATTTGGAAGATCATGGAACGGATCCTCCTAGAAGCTATGCTAAGGCACATGGATAAAAAATAAGGACGTGATTCGTGACAGCCAACATGGCTTCACTAAGGGCGAATTGTGTCATGTCTGCAACAGGGTTACAGCATTGGGGGATAAGGAAAGAGCAACTGGCATCATCTACCTGGACTTCTAGAAAGCATTTCAGAACTTCCCGAATTACATCCTTCTCTCTAAATAGGAGAGACATGGATTTGATTGGATGGACTAGTCACTGGACAAGAAATTGGCTGGATGGTGGCACTGAAAGGGTTGCAGTCAACAGCTCAATATTCAAGTGCAGACTAGTGATGAATGGCACTCCTCAGGGGTCAGTATTGGGATTGGTGCTGTTCAACACCTTCAAAGGCCTTCAAGGGCCAGCGGATTGAGTGTGCCCTCAGCAAGTCTGTCAAGCACACCAGGCTGTGTGGTGTGATCGACATGCTGGAGGGAAAGGTTGCTATCCATAGGGACCTTTACAGTCTTGAGGGGTGGGCCTGTGCAAAATTCATGAATTTGAACATGGACAAGTTCAAGGTCCTAGACATGGGTTGGGGCAATTCGAAGCACAAGTAGAGGCTGGGCAGAGAATGGATTGAGAGCAGGCCTAAAGAGATGGACTTGGGGGTTTTGGTTGATGAAAAGCTCAACATTAGCTCGCAATGGATATTTGCAGCCCAAAAAGCCAACCATACTCTGGGCTGCATCAAAAAGAGCATGACCAGCAGGTCTAAGGAGGTGATTCTCCACCTCTACTTAGCTCTCTTGAGTCCCCACCTGGAGGACTGACTTCAGCTTTGGGGTCCCCAACATAAGAAGAACATGGGTCTCTTGGAATGAGTCCAGAGGAAGGCCATGAAGATGATCAGAGGGCTGAAGAACCTCTCCTGTGAAGACAGGTTGAGAGAGTTGGGCTTGTTCAGCCTGAAGACAAGGCTCTGGGGAGACCTTATAGCAACCTTCTAATACCTGAAGAGGGCTTATTACAAAGATGGGAACAGACCTTTTAGCAGGGCCTGTTGCAATAAGACAAGGGATAGTGGTCTTAAACTAAATGAGGGTAGATTTAGACTAGATATAAGGAAGAAATTTTTCACAATGAGTGTGATGAAACACTGGAACAGGTCCCCCAGAGAGGGGGTAGATGTCCCATTGCTGGTAACATTCAAAGTCAGGTTGAAGAGGGCTCTGAGAAATGTGATCTAATTGAAGATGTCCCTGCTTACTGCAGGGTGGTTTGACTACATGGCCTTTAATGGTCCCTTCCAGCCAAACTGTTTTATGAATCTATGCTTCTATAACTATACAGTGTTATAGTGTGTAATGCCTCTATTACAAGAATTCTGGAGGGTGGAGGAATACAGAAGAGATGGACCAAGCAGTTGTCATCTCATGTTCTTTCCCTTAATAGCATCTTCGATTGTTACTGTCTGAGACAACATGTTTAGCTAAATGGACTGATCCAGAGTGCCTGATGCAGTAGAACATCTCTTGTGTTCTGATATTCTTATGTGGGACTGGGGAAGCAGTGATAGGAGCATTGGATTTCTTTTGGTGTTTTTATTTCTTTTAAAAAATCACTGGTTATGAGACAAAGTTGTCTTGTGCATCTATAGCTTTTCAGAAAGACACATATACAAATAAAGATAAGATGTTGCTATAGATACATATTAAAAAACACATAGCCAGAACTTATTCTCCTGGGACCATTTATCATACTGAAAATACTCCCAGAAGAATAAGTTTGGGCTATGTGGATTTTTTTCTTCTATGTATATTTTCAGTATGATAAATATAAAAGCTTGCAAACCTGTTCAATTTATTAACAATTCCTGGCATCAGATGTCAGAGGTACAATCAGTCATCATTTCAAACATTACCTTACCTGAACAAAGTGGCAAAAAGCCTTGCTCTGCTTGACTTGGAATTAAATGAGGTAAGACTCATAGGGAGAGGTAATATATTTCATTTGACTGATGTAACTGAGAAAAATAGCTAAACTTTTGGACACCAATGGATTTCTGTGGCTCTGCAAGAGAGTTTAAGTGGAATATATTGTGTGTTCTTTTCATACTATTACCTACTTCACCATATGATCTTATGTCAAGAGAGAGAATCTCATGAACTACAGCTCCATCTCTCTATTTATAGAAGGGATATATTTTTCATCCTTAGCAGCAGAGTGGGATGTTGGTAGGAGATTATTGCTATGAAATATTTATATCTTTTTTTGTATATCTTCAATGGGTGCAAGATTAAGGACAATAGTTCAGAATGCTCACAAGCCATGATAAAGTTCAATCCTGGATTTTACATCCTAATGAAGGGGAATTTAGAAACTCCCTCCTAGTTCTTGTAATAATGTCCTATCACAGAACAGTGAATTATACTGGTATAGTCAATGTATTATGATTTTAAAAACAAAGTTTAAATCATGTTCTATCTTTCCAAATGAATCTTGAAGAAAATATCAATTATTTTATTACAAAAATAAATTAAAAAAACAGTTGATCTCAAATCTATTGCCAGGGTGTTCTTGCCTCATAGTCTAAAATGTTAACAACAATTCACCTTTCTAAATATGTATATGGTGCTAAGAGAAGCAATTACTGAATGTTTTATGTTGATTTTCTTATATAGTGTAAACATCCTTCCTTAAATAAAACAGAGTTTGCCACCCAGTCATCCAGGTTTGGTTCATCAACAAAACAAGCAAAAAAACAACCAAACAAAATGCATGATGAGATAATAAAGTCCACCTGAAGTTTTGAAGTGTTTTGCTGCTCGTATTTCTTGTATAATAGGGACAATATTTCTTGTACATCAGTCTCAGGTTAGGAGCCATGTTGTAATTTTGGTAAATCATCAGGAACTGCTTAGTTATTTTCCCAGAAGAAAATCAAAAAACAAACAAACAAACAACTAGAACAAAACCCCAAGAACCCCAAACCCTCCCCCATCCACAAACCCCCTAACAATCAGCAGGTTAAGACAAATAAGGACATCATGTTATATAGTTATCACAAATATAGATCAAGGAGTTCTCCTTCATAGAAGAATACACTACTTTCAAGTCAGGTCTAGACAGGTTTATCACCGTTTATGCAAGGGCAAGGTAGTGTAAGTCAGATTGATGTATGTGAGAAAGATAAGTGGCTGCAACCTTGACAAGGGTGGGAAGGAAAGTGAGCATTACAGACAAGTCATATGAGATGGAATTCTGGCCCTGTCTCAGGTGTGTTGACGTAAGTATGGCCCCATCAGATCCTCTCAGGTCTCTTCAGGCTATGCTTGAGTAGAATCATACCATTCTGGAGAACAATAAATTTTTACCTTCTATATGCTACTTACAGGTGATTGTCAGGATAATCAGTTTCATCTAGTTCATAGAATTGACAATCCATGGAAAACTGCAGTGTTGCAGGACTCACCAGTGTCGTGGCAGGGGAATGGAAAAACGGAGTGAGGGAGCAAATTCCTTGTTAGTCTCAAATAAAACAGCATGTATGTGCATATGGGAGATTCCAGTTCCTCTTGATATTTGTTTTGATACATTTTTAAATCAGATCTAGGTCCTCATCTGCATATCACTTATCCTTTAAAGCATGCTAAATTTACCATATATTAAAGAAAATATTCTGTAGTAAATACACAGACATATAAAAGTATAGAAAATGCTGCATTCATACATTTCTTTCTATTTTTCTTTATTTTGTAGTGTTCAGTGTGGTTTTATGATCCCGGACCACAAAATAAAGAAAAAAATACATCAGTTTCATAGTCTAATTTGAACAATACATCATATAACAGATATTCTTGAAACACAACATTTCCCAGGAGAGCTTCACATGAGGGCTCTACAGCACCTCAAGAATATTGAAAATAATTTAAACCAATTTATGTTAAAATCAGTAAAGGATGAAAAATGTTTATAAGTTTGGTTCAGCTATGCATAAAAAAAAAGGATATGTTTTTTTAAATGTATTCGAATATAGTAATTTCTTCATTTACTAATCAAGCTGTAAATTCCAAAAATAGTCTCTCCTAAGACTTGCATTCCCAATAATAATTTAAGCACAATTGGAAGTCTGACACTACCTTTCTTGCCTATCATATGTCACTGTTTCTGTTCTGAATCATGACCAAATACTGGCAGTTCAGATAAATACACATAACATTGTGGGGGGTGGGGAGGAAGTAAAAAGAGAAAAAAAACCCACACCCTAGAAATATTTACTGATCTTATCAAACTTCATTAACAGGTCACCTGAAGATTAAAAAGAGTTCTTATTTCCCCTTAAGTGCAGAAACATACTTGTAATGTGTCTACATTTCTAGACCTACTTAAAGAGTAAGTAGAGTGCAAAGAGGTGAGACAATAGATGTACTTAAGCTCTTTGTCATACAAAATGTTCTGAAGTGTTAGATAAATACCAAGGAAACCCTGAAGCATAAAAACAATTATCTATGGTCATGAGAAATTACACATAATATAACCTTTGCTTTGTCCACTTTGTTCTCCTTTCACCTTCTAGTTCCCAAAAGAAGCACAAGGGTTTTCTTTGGTTGTATTACCAGCACAATTCCTTTTCATCAAAGTGCCATTAATTTGCATTTTGCTAAGAAATTACAGTTTCAACTGGTTTAGGGATTGCTCTGGTAATAGTTTTGCACCTTCCAACTAAACTTACTTGGGTCTAATGGACAACAAGTGTCAGATTTTGTATGGCATGGACATGGCTAATATGCTTGTATGTGCACAAGCCAGTCTGTGTCATTTGGCCTGTGGCTAAGAAAGACTCAGTAGTCCTACTGTATATGGTTAACTATAGTCTTTGTGCTTAATAGTCTGTGATTGATTTTTCATCCATTTATTTTTCTATGCTTTTCTTGAATCTACAATGCTGCTGCAAGGTCCTCTGACTAGAAACTCCACAGTTAAATTACAGATTGTGGAAAAAAGACACGCCCCCCCTCCTTTCCTGATAATTTAATTTTAAATCCTCTAGTCCTTGCTGAGGGATAAAAAGCAATGTCCAGTCATGTACATGATTTTGCTGCATATCTCAAGGCTGAAACCCCAAAATAATAAACATTCACCAGTATAATTGCATACTGATCCCATATTGTAATTAAATTCTGGGCATTATGTTGAAGAAACCCATGAAGTATCTCTAATGAATACTGAGAACTTCATTAAAATTTCTTCCTTACAGCATCGTTCCAGTTATTTATTTTCTGAACACATTGGCAAGAAGTTATTATTTCTTTTTAAATTTATTTGGGGGAAAAGAGACTAAAACCGACACAGGACTAGGGAACTCTCACAAAAATCAGAAATATTTCATGTCAAAGATTCTAAATTCTATGAGGGTTCTGCAGCAACCAAGATATTCATAGTGATTATTTTCAGTCCATGTACTTCAAGCTTCATTTCACAAAGTCCTAGACTGATTGATTCTACTTGAATGAATGATTAATGAAGTGCAAATGGAAAATAGCCAATCCATAAGAAAACTCAAAATGTTAAACAATTTCCAATAAAAATATTTTTTAAGACATGCAATACCTAAGTAGTGAGTAGCAACAAAGTCCAGACATGACCTTAAAAGTTTACAGTTCTGGATAAAAGATATGTTATTCATCTTCAGTATTACAGGATGACCAGGACATTGGTTTGCAGTTTGGCTTTTTGTATTGTTTTGTTTTGGGGTTTTTTTGGTTGGTTTTTTTTTGTTATTTTGTTTGGTTGGGTTTTTTAGCACGTGTTTTGGTTTGTTGTTATTGTCGTTGTTGTTGGGGTTTTTTGGTTTTAATAAAAAACTAATTAAAATATTTGCTTGTCTGCATAAAGTAATTTAACTTAATAACTCATTGTTCTTGTAATGGAAAAAAACGTAAAATAGCCATATGTACATATAGTCAGACTGTATGCTATTCTTACTAAATCCTTCAACACTGATGACTGGTACCAAACCAAAACCAACAATTATGTAAAGCCTAATATTTTGAGCTTAAGGAAATTTTCTGTGATAAGAATGTGAGAGAAAATATTGAGAAATATTGAAGATTTTTTTATTGTCCCATGCCTATATATCAGAGAAAAATCCTCTATCTTGCTGACTACTATTTAATTTGGACATTGTACTTTTATTTTATTTTTTATTTTATATGATTTAATTCACAAGTTTTATAATCTTGAGAAATTAAGGAATAAATATCTGAAAGTTTGAATTTAATACGTAAATTTCCTTGAGCTAACACAGAGGGTGACATTTATTTATACACGTGCATATATTTACATTAAACTGTTCACCCTAATCTCCTTTTAAAGACAATGAAAAGAAATAATTTTTAGGGCGCGATTCATATCGTCTTTAGGTGGACTTCAGTATTTTATCAAATTAATTTAATTTTAATAATGATTATTTCTCCTTCATTGTCTATAAAAGGAGACTAGACTATGTATTCCAACCATAAAAATCTATATGGGAGGTCTTTAAGAAGAATTGTTCTTATCATCAAGTTTTCCCTAGACTGATTAGTAATGTAGTCATTATTCTTAATGTATCCCATGCATGTCAATTAAATCTCTACCTTCAAGTCTTGAGGTAAGTCCAAAAGGTCTATCAAGCATTCAGATTTAGTTTAAATGGTACTCCATTATTAAAAAAAAAAAAAAAAAAAAAAAAGAACTATACAGTATCATTAGTATTAAGAATAGGTCTAGCATCAGATCAGTAATATATTTTTTCTGTTTCTATTCATGTAATCAGAATCTATAAATCTGAACTTGTTGGCCAGGAAACCCAATTCTGCATTCCTGTTTGAAATGTCATCACCTAACTGTGATTGCTATTCTCTGTTTTATACAAAATTCAGTAAGTTCAGTGGCTGATAGAAGTTTGGCCTTGTTTTAGTAGATTTTATTAATTCATGCTTTTCCTATTGATTGACATATTATTCTTCTTTCCCTTTCCCCCTCCCCCCCTGAAAAAAAACCAAAAAAACCAAAAAAAATCTTGGTATGTCTTCTCTTTCACTATTTGATATTCTTTTTCTTCTGGAATGGACTACTTTATCAAACATTTGCTATGTATACTCCTTCAGAAAGTGAAACCAAAAATGTAATAATAAATGTTGCTTAGGAACATGGTTTAGTGGTTCATTTGGCAGTGTTAGTTTAACAGTTGGACTTGATTTAATGATCTTTTATGACCTAAAAGATTCTATGATTCTAATTTTAAGATAAAGAAAAATACTCTGTCTCAACCTTTTCCATCAGTAAATGGCTTATGTAGCAATCCATGCTCATGTTTGAAATGTCAGGTCCTCAGTTTATATAATTTAGAGTTATACTTTGAGGTACATCAATTAACACCAATTCAAAATTTTGTTTATTTTTCTTAATGGAAGAATGAACAAAGTATACATCAAACTTACAAAGACTTTTAAATGCCAAAGGTAGTGCACCGGACTGGCATTTCCTCTAGAACTATTCATTGTGGATGCACTCTAACATCATCAATATCAGTCTTGTCATATGACAGGTCACAAGAAGATTCGATGCAAGCCAACTGTAAGTAAACTATTTCCTAAGAAAGTGAAAGTTCTTTCTCTAATTTGCCCCTGTCTTCAGTTCCAGAATAAAGAATAAATAAATTAATATTTAAAGGTGATTTCATAAAATGCTTCAGTATGCAAGAAATACTAACTTGTAAATTGTTTCTAAGAAGTTTTACTTGACTTTTCTGGCCTTTAGATAACTTTTTTTTTTTTCCTTTTGTGCTAATATAATAGATAAACAACATGGGCTTGAATGCAGCTGCCAAGGAATATTTTGTACAACAACTATGCAGATAAGGCATGGTACTTTACTGTTAAAATCTAAAAAAAAACCCCCAAAAACCCTCAAACAAACAAACAAACAAACTAAAAACCACAAAACAAACAAAAAAAACCCTAAACCCCAAAACCCAACCCTAAAACCAACAACCTAGAAACTTTGTTGTCCACTGTATCATGGTTATGATTCTGTTATGTTCAGTATAAACTTCAGTATCCCTGAACTCCTGTACGTTAGTGAGAACTACAGCTCTGGGTCATTGAAGTCTCTTAAGTGTCATATATTTTTTAAAATATTCATTAATAGATGAACTTCATGGTTGCCTAGATGAAATTCTGCTAAATAAAATCTCTCTCTCTCCATCTTCTTTGCAAAGTATGGAATCCTCACACGGTATATATTAGTCTTCTGGGAAAAGACAGATGACACAGCAGGCTGTGCTGATGACCTGATATGATACAGCATAGCTTTCAAGGAATTACTTCTTCAGTATCATTGTTACAGGATTTCTGTGAAAATGGTGTTCCTTCCAGAATTATCTTTTGAACAGAATAAGAACCAATGACCTCTCTGGCAGTAATATGCATAACATACTGAATAATGTCTGTGAAGATAATTCTCAGTCATGTATTATATTAAATTTGAATGTTTTCATTCATACCAAATGATTTTCTGAGGCTTTTTTCCCTCTGCATTCAGACAATAAGCCTTGAAACTTTCATGTGCTTCTGTAGTCAGTCTTAGGTGACAACAGTAGCTCTGGAAGAAATAATATATACATGATGGCAGAAAAGAAGAGGTATTCCTTTCACTTACTGATAATGCAACTGAGGAAAAACTGGCCTTTATGCAAAAACATTATTATTTAACAAAATGTTTTACATTTTTTTTTTAATCTCTGCTTTTACTTTATACACTTAAAGCAACAGTTGATGAAAAAAACCTTTTCTTGTAGTTAATTTTGACTGATCATTAAGCACTACATAAGAAACAGAGGGAAAAAGAAGTAAAAAAAAAATTACCTGCACATTGTTCTATTCTTACTATTCCTACAGGTAAGTTTGTTATTACTGCCCTGAAGAATTAGATGTATTAGGCTTCTTAAGATAAGTTAAAATTAATATTTAAATGTGGAGAGGAAGTATAGAATTGAACTGATGCTCACCTCTTGAGCAATGGACAAATGAACCGACAAAGAGGTGTTTTGACTTCTGACATTCTACATAATCAAAATAACTCTTAAGCTCAAGAATATATGTATTTCCATCTGTTTTATTATTAGATATGCAATAAATAACTTTACGAACCTGCACCCTGGCATAACAATAGTACAAGTATCCATAATATTTCTTGCTTACTAAGTATCTAGAGTTAAAATGTTTTCCACAAAGTTTTTTAAATTAAGAATGTCCGGCATATTTTTGACCTCATTTCTAAGAGTAACATAGGGAAAATACCAGACAAAGAACAAGTAGCTTAAAGAACTTAAACATAATAACCAAACCTGTGTATGAATGATTTTGATATAAGGATTACAAACAAGAATTTATGGTAATTAGTGACTTCAATGAGTGTTTAGGATAATTTGCATTTTTATTATGTTGTACTTAGAGTCCCAGACTGAAAGTCTAGACTGAACAAGAGCAATTGGAGCACGTGTTCAAGAATCCAAGACTACTTCCTACAGTCAAATGTCCTTGAATTTCAGAGGAATTTAGGTGAAGGTACGAATTCTCTGGTGTAAGGCACATCAGTATCTATGTCTGTCTACAGCATACCCCAAAGCATAATTGTTTATTTTGGCTTCCTTTCTGGCATCCAGCCAAGTTAATTGATTCTCCACAGTCATTTGAACTTAAAAAACACAAAACTTTTCTTGTAGTATGAAACTTCTCAGCCTTCCCTGTAGATCTGTTTTCCTAGAATTCTTGGGCTGATTCTGCACCAGAGTTCATCCAAACCACACACCAGCCAGAATTTCCTGAATTTCCATTTCAGTGTAAGTGAAAGAAGGAACACTTTCTGGGGAACATTAATTAAGACATCAGACAGAATTTAAGAAGGTCAGATCTTCTTTTATTTTGAACAACACTGTGTAGGAACTAAATGGCTGGTTATCAGAAAGAAGAAAGGAAACCTAACTCTTGATATAATTTGTTCAACTTCTTTAACTCAAAAAAAACCCAGTAATTAATGTCACTCTTTTTTTTTTTTTTTTTTTTTTTCTCCAGAGCAAGTATCTTTAGCTAAATTTGTAAAAGTACATTTCAAGAATTTTATATTATGGAACTTTAACTGAAGATTAAGAATTCATATAAAATTTAGAAAAATACACTACATTCTGGAAATCAGCTGACGGGTCTCAAATCTTTTATAAAGCTTTATTTAACCTTGGTTATCTAGCATAATGCAGCTCAAGATGGTAATCTGACCCACTACCTTTCCGTTGGGATACAGCTACTTTCTAAACTGGAAATTACAGACCACACTGGCAGCTTAGGTGGATCTGATACTTTTCTACATTATTGGAGAGGATAAAGAAAGTAGGTCATCCATAATAGTTTACAGTTACAAAGCACAGAAAAGAAAGCATTGATTGTCCAGATGTCTCAGCAGCAACACTTCATCCTGAAATCTTGCAGGAGAGCCACTTTTGAATGTTCCATCTATTTATTGGCTGATAAACAGAACTACATTGTTGTCGATCTCAGCTGTTGACCACTCCACTCACTTGAAAGGAGGAGAGCAAGACGGGAAGAAAACAGGAAAGAAAAGCATGATCTTCAAATATATAGTAATTTCCTACTGCATTTCATCAGAAAAAGAAGCTGAAATGTTTCTAAAATTTGGCATATTTCAATGTCACATTTTATATGATAAATACGACCAGTTTTTTAAAGCCAGATATGTTTCATTATTCAAAACATATGGCAATATATTTTCAATGTCATGCTGTAAAATATGCCACATTTTAAGTGTACTATCCATTTAACACAACATTAAACATATTTCTTTTGTGGGATGGATTTCAACATGGAAGAAACTTGAGAACAGATGGAAAAGTAACAGCACAGTACTTTATCAGTTTGGCTTGTAATACACAAGAACTTGGTAGCAGTGTAGCTAACAAACACAATTTGGTTTACAAACAGAATTTTGAAACTTAGTGAAGATTTAACATGTCATTTAGACACAGTCCGAAGGAAGAAGTGTTGCAGAACTTCACTGGCCTGAGTCAGTATCCTGCAGGTTTCTGCCTGGAGGGAAGAATTATTTTCCAGACTCTCAAAATGTACAGCTGGTTGGTAAACAGAGAGGTCAGAATCATTCTTGCCTTTTTCTTTCTTCATATGTCTCTTTGTATTCAGAAATAGAGTGTATGGTATAATAAAGAGATATATAGCTACATAGGTCTCAATTCAGCTCCTTAAACATAGGCATCTGTAAATATTTGAGATGGTCTTGGGTATTTTACATTACTCACAACCGCTTGTCCATAAGGAAATGGGATCCCTCTAAATCTAGTGTAATAGAATCATGGAATGATTTGGGTTGGAACGACCTTAAGGATCATCTAGTTCAAGCCTGTTGTGCCATGGGCAGGGACACCTTCCATTAGACCAGGTTACAAAGAACCATCCAACCTGGCCTTGAATCATATCTATATCTGGCAATCCACACAGATGCATCAGACATCTCATTCATAATAACACCTATGTTCAGTCTAGTGGATGTGGCCCTGGGTGTCTTAAGAGAGGGATGAATGGCTCATTAGGCTCCTTAAACTGTACTGAACCACTTATCACTGGGTATATAAGTAAACTAGGCATCTCACTGACATAGATTATCTATCTATCGTTCATGTTCATGTTCATGTTCATGTTCATGTTCATTTTTCTGGGATTGAAAACCTCCTGTAAATTCAAGTGTCTGAATCCACTATTTTAACCTTATCTAGTGATATGGGATTTTTGATTGTACTTTCCTGCTAGGCTATCTTTATAGTGAATTAAATACTGAATTCATATGTCCACAGGCCAACATCTATTGACATTTAAGATGGCTTAAGGCATGTCATAAGGCCTCACAAGGCATTTGACAACTGTAATAGACTAGCGGTCCTGTGTCGTATCTGCAAGATGTTTCGATTTGTGTTATACACTTCACTGTGGGCAACTGACTTGAGCTTATATGACCATGAATAAAAATTTGGTTAGACATTCATTTGACATGCAACAGCCTGTGATACAAACAGAAACTACCTGTTAAAGACTATTGTAAATAAAGGGGAAAGGCTTCATCTGTTGAATGTATTCATACATTACATAATTCACGAACATCTATGTTGTTATTGAGAGATTCACACAGTTTTATATAAAAAGACATATTTTGTAGTTAATATTTACAAGGCAAAGTATACATGGATAGAAGAATCAAACCATGTATAATAATACATATTCTTTTTAAAAAAAAACCAAAAATATATTGTCTTTTCTAACTTTTTTTTTTTTTTTTTTTTTCACATTCTAATGCCACTGCATGTTTGAATAAGTGGACTACTTATGGTTCCAACTTATTTATCTTCTGGTTTTGGTGTTTTTTTTTTTTTTTTTTATTCATGAAGCTTTGTAAGGTCATCTACAACATAATGCTATTGTTTGTGTGTTCTTCAATATAATTCCTTTTCAGACACCTGGATTGTGTTTCAGAAGCTTTAACTCGGGCTAGCAAAATACCACAAAGCCACTCTCACAAATCCCCCTCCCCTCCTCCAGTGGAGGGGAAGAATCGGAGGAAAAAGAAATAAGGAAGCTCGTAAAATTGAGAGAACAGTTTACTAATTAAATCTAAATCAATATATACAGATACTACTAATAAAAGTAGTAGAAAATGAAACATACAGTACAATATATACAATATGATACAATTTCCCACCATCCACTGACCAATGCACACCCAGATGTTGAGTGATGAAAATCAGACCCAGAGAGACCGGGAACCACAACCCCAGAGCGATCACAACCTGAGAGCTGCGACCTGAAGGCCAGAGCCCGGGAGCCTACGCAGCAGATTCCGAGCAAACCTTATCACTGATAACACGGTCAGAAAACTCAAAACAACCCACCAGCTCCCACACGAATGAGCCAGCACAGGAGTTAGCAAAGCAGCTAACGCAGGAGGGTTAGCAAGTGCCCAGAGAGACGAGCAAGGGAGTAAGGGAGAGAGAGAGAAAGGCTACCGGACCCCCTTTCCCACCCCAAGTGACCAGAACATGACGTACTATGGGATGAAATACTTCCTTGGTCAGTCTGGGTCAGCTACAGTATCCGAAGCGGACAAAAGACCTTGAGTTCAGTACAGGCCATCCCCAGCACCAGCTGAGGCCTTATCAATGTTTTCCCTTAGCGTTCAGCAACATAGTTCCCTGGCAACCAGAGTAAAGGGAGTTAGCCCTTTCCTGACTGAACCCAGCACACAGAAGCAGGGAGTTCCTCCTAACTCACTGGAAGCAACCACTAGGCAAAAATTTAATTACATGCTTGACATCTGGAATGGATTTCACGTGATTCAAAGCATAATCAGAAAACATTATTGTGTATGACATATGTCAGGTTATTTTTTTACCTCCATACAGCTAAATCATTTCTACGGAAATGCTAAATCTGATTTTGAACACTATTAGTTATGAAGTGGGAAAAGAAACACAGGAGTTGAACCAAAATTTTATGTGGGCTGAAGACCTTACTTTGTATGTGCAGCCTGAGTTATATGTGGTTTTACTTCAACACTTAAAAAAAAAAAAAAAAGACTTTGCCAGAATCCAAAGACATTACCCACAGCAAATACCTGGGAAAATTTAAGCCAGTAAAAATGAAAAAAAATATAGGTTCCATACAACTGCCCTAATATGTATGCTTGGTGTCATTGGAAATATTCTGTGGTAAACAGGTTCTCTGTATAGAACTGTGTGTTGAGCTAGAGGGGTGGAATTTGGTAGTGGTGGAAGGGTCACAGGATGGTTCTTGTGGCAAGATCCCATGGCCGAGTCAACTAGCACCTATGAGATTAACATATTTAAGAGGGGAAAATATGAAACAAGAAGCAGCAGTGGAAGCAGAAGCAGTAGTGAAGAGAGGAGGGGAAGGAAAGAGGAATGGGATGTGAGAGAGACAAGACAGACACCAAAGGATGGAAGGGGGTGCACTGGAGCAGAGGTTTCTTTAGAGCCCATGATGAGAGGACAGTCTGTCCCCCTGCAGCCATGGAGGCTCACAGTGGAACAGAGACCCACCTGCAGCCCAAGGAGGACCCCATGCCAGAGCAGGACGTTGCGTCCAAAGAAACGCATGGGTCCGTCGGAAGGCTGTGCTGGAGCAGTCCTCTCCTGAAGGACCACAAGTCTGCAGAAGGGATCAACACTGGAGCAGTTTCTGAAGAACTGCAACCCATGGGAAGGACCCATGCCAGGGAGGTTCATTGAGGACTGTCTCCTGTGTGAGGGACCCCGCACTGGAATAGGGGAAGAGTGTGAGGAGTCCTCCCTTTGAGGAGGAAGGAGTGGCAGAAATAATGTGTGGTGAACTGACTTTAACTCCTGTCCTCCACTACCCTGTGCCACTGGGGAGGGAGGAGGTAAAGAAATTGAGAGCAAAGCTGGACTATGGAAGAAGAGAGGGGCAATGGGAAGGTTTTTAAAATCTGTTCTATTTTGCTTTTCATTGTCCTACTCTGATTTGATTAATAACTAGTTATATTGATTTTTCTTCCCCAAATAGAGTCTGTTTTGCCCATGACCATAATGGTTCAGTGATCCCACCCTTTCCTTGTCTCAATCCATGAGCACTTCCTTATATTTTCTCTTTCCCATCCTACAGTGGGGAGGAGTAAGCAAACAGCTGTGTGGTCTTTTGTTGTCAACTGGGAATAATCACAACTGATACAATACTAAGCCTATAGGCTGGTAAGCTTGATAAGTTATTCTGTACCTTATATAGAATTGAGAGACACCTGTTTTCTTTCAGATTGGCAGCTGAAGGCCAAGTGGAGTTCAAGTTCAAATCCAAGTAATTAATACTGGAATTCTGTCACACTTTATAGAATACAGAGAAAGAAAAACTGAAACAAACTCAACACTTGGTATTGATTTCAACTCATATTATTAAAGGGACCCACAGAACTACCCACACACAATATTTTATATAGCCTGGGGATATTATGCTGAAGCTCAGCAAAATGCTATCAGAAGTTCATTAAGCTGTAAACTGTTAAGTAACCTTAGGTGACATGAAATAGCTTCCATTTCTATATAGGATTTATTGCTAGTGAAATTAACACAATAAAAGCCTCCAAGCTGTTGCTTATAATGCAACAGTTGGAGGAAGGCAGGCTTTATATCTCTGTACCTGGAAAACAGATGTTGGTATGATTCCTTCTTCTAGTGAATAACTTAACAGCCATATTTCTTAATGTATCCACAGAAAACTTGACCAGTTTAGGTGACTAAAAGGTACTCTACATCTTGGGTGAAGTCTTAGCTTGATTCCTATGAATAGGAATTTGTCATTGAATTCCCTTGGAGTCAGTGGTGTATACAAGTTCATTAGATATAACCTCTTCCATACAAATTCTATATTGGAGAACAGTTTTGGGTTTTGGCTTTTTTTGTTTTATATTTTGAACTATAGATGGACAAAGAGGAAAAAAGTATCAAAAATATCTTATAATTAACAGATAATTAATTACTATTAATTATTATTAATTACTAATTAATAATTAACTCTTAAGTCATAAGAGTTTCAAAGGGTTATCATAAGGTTTGTGGAGTTATTTCAAAGACAATAAATACAGAGAATTTTCCCAGACCAAAACTGAGAAGGACAGTTAAGCCAGTCTAAGATGAAGAAAAGAAACAAGGAAGTTTAAGTGCAAAAGTAAAGGGATAAATAGATCAGGACAAGAGATAAAATAGGCAATGTTTTATTACTGAATAAAAGAGGATGAAAGTCATCAGTAGTTGCTTCTTCACTTATATTTCTTAATGGTAGTTCTCTCTTGAATTTATTTGTCCTGGAAAAAATCTGCTGTAGAGGGAAGTAGAAATAAATTAAGTGAAGTCAAAAGTTCTCATATCACTTGGTTAGTTTGAACAGATATATTTGCAAATGTTTTATAGTGTTTAAGCTTCATATGGAGCTAGACACCTGCAGAGTTGGGGGAAAAATAGATAAGGAAATATTGGTTTATACTGGGAGAGATATTTGTAAATGACAGAACTGCTGTCTAGCTAAATGCTTAAAGGAATGCAAAACTGTAATGTCTTCTTCTTTACCTGTTCATTGCAAGGTCTTATTGGCATTGTGGGTAATAAATAGTTACGCATAGCAGTATCGGTTTATTTGTTCTGAAACAATGGAAGTCTTTGTTCTTTCAATTATCAAGAAGGATGTGGAAGCTGAAAAAAAAAGAGGAGAATGAATCTAGAAGATATTCAGGAGTTGTGCATTTATGTCTTTGAAACTGTGGATGATACTAAGGATCCTTTCCTTTTTTTTTATTATCCTAGATGTCAGAAGTGTCATAAATATCAAGTTAAGAGGGATAAAAGTATTAATTAATAATATATATTCATTTAAAGGGGGCTTGAGGGAACAGCACTGTTTTTGACAGAAACTAAAGAAGACTAAGGCTGCCTGGGGCTCTTTGCTTACCTTCAATCAGATTCCTTGAAGCAAACTAACCACAGAGTCATATATATTCTATGTACCTAACTTTGTGCTTGATTGGTTATGGCTAAGCAGTATTAAAGACGAAAAAAAAATACAGTCAAAAAATTACTTGCCTTTGATTTCTGAACAGAATTTGAACATCTTCTGCTATTTGTGGCAGACTTTATTTAGAGACTCCCATTTTTTCCTCAGATTCTCATATTCCTGTATCTATCTCTTTCTACAAGGTTTTCAAAATGTCATTGATTTATAAATGACTGAATATTTATTGAACTCCTTGCATGATTCCTCCCTTAGGAACTTCTGTCTCATGACCCTTTAAAAGGAAGAAAAATGAATCTGCGTGATCATCTACTCCTACTCACTGTCTATCTGAGAACAGTATTAGACTCAGTTTTCTGCTGGGTTGTCATGTACACATTGCAAAGTTATCTTTTGCTCTGCCAATTTGTAGTTACGTTTGTAACAGTAAAATAAGTTAGGATCAGAAACTTTCCTCCATACCGTTTAGTCTAATATTATAGCTGCTGAGTGAAACACAATAGAAATATAAGGCCATTTATTTTGGTCTATACATGCATTTGATTGTCTACAATAATTTTAGGAGTGTGATTGTTCTTTTTTCTCACCACAGGAAGTTTTATTATTATTATTTTCCGGATGAAGGGACATTTAGTGTCTGTTACTGAAACAGATAATATATTTTTATCATTGATATGAAGTGGAAAAGCACAAAATAGTGCCAGCACATTTTTCTCAATGGCAAAGCCTCTGTCTTGGAGGAAATAATTTGTTCTCTTATCATCCTCATCTGCCATATTCTCAACATTTCAGCTTCATCTTTCTTAGTTCTATCATCCCCATTGAGTTCAGCTGTAATGAATATCAGTAAAGAAAAAAAAAGAAATAGGAAATATTTGTAAACTTTAATAATTTTGGGTGACTAGACTGATGAAAAATGTCTGTCCAAGTTCAATTTTAGGCTACATAGATCTTTAACCGGAAAATGCTTTTTTCCATATCTTTCACAGGAGCCATTTACAGGTCTTTAAACCTTGATCTTGAAATTGTCTAGAAAGCATGTATATATGCTAAAGTACTTGTGATAAGCATCGTGGTTAAAAAGTCACTATACTAAATACATTTGATTTTTGTTAACTTTGCTTTGCTGTAAAGATATATGAAGGTCCTCAGCTTCAATATTCTGTGGCCATCTGATCAGTTTATGCCTGCAACATTTAATTTTAAAGTCAATTTTGGAAAGAGTGAGCGAAAATAAACACACACATTGAAAAAGTAGGATTAAGATCCATATTATAAACACCTATATATTGGTGAATATATGTGACATTTCATTTAGTCCTATTAGGGATGTCACATGGCTTCTGAGACATCTACACAGAGCTGAAAAATATGACCTATGATAAATCTATGCCTATGCAGATCAACTGTAGGCATTGTGTCTTTGGGCATCTAAATGAAAAATCACATGCCACATGTGTAAATATCTGAATTCAGCTCTATGTTGACCATCTTGGCTAGGAAAAAAATCAGTTTTCCACCGCTAAATGTCTACTACAATTGTAACTTCCCTTAGATGTCTGATTTACTGGATCTAGCAGATTACAAATCTCTTCTCTGTCAGCTTTGCTGGCTCCAGGTTGCTGTTTTGAAAAACTGATTATCTCAAATAATAATATTTGGCATCTCAAATAATATGACATTTGAATTTCTAGAAAATATAATCAAATATAGAGGTTTTCCGCTCACTCTGAAATGTTTTCTGTAATTTATCAGCTGAATGAAGACAGCAATCAGTTACCTAACATACATGTCTACTGCCTCTCCTAATGCTGTGGAGTATTCTTCCTGGACTCCAGCTGCCATTGAAGAAGAATACAAAGTGGTCACAGGCCAATTTGTATTTACCAGCTCTATGTAGATGCCTTGGTTATCATATGGCATCCTACCCTTAGGCTGTAGTAAGTAGATAGGAGTGGAAACCTAATTGACCACTAGTTACCTGTTGAGCATAACTGTAGACATTTAGCTCATCTATAAACACCTACATTTGACATGCCTCTATTTATTCAGATCTCACATCTGAATCTGGATCCCTGTAGTTCTGCTGCTGGATATGGAAATCCATAAACAACTGACTTTTATGTCTGATATTCCAGACTGACTTGACAAGGCAGTTAAAAATAAATTCAGGAATTCATTAGTAGAAGGGGAGCACTGCTAGTCTAAAATGCTCAGAAAAAAGCTCTACATTGTACGATGAAATTTACTCAGTGACACTGCAATGCTCACATGGCACAAAAAAGCAGCACTTAGAAGTGTTGATTTACACCTGAAAGCAGAACAGTGATGAGAGCAAGGCACAGGAGCTCATAGTCCCAGCCGTTAAGAGCACTCTTGGCTTTGCTCCTTTAAATTCTAGGATTACATCTGGGAGACTGTGCTGGGTTCAGTCAGGAAAGGGTTAACTCCCTTTACTCTGGTTGCCAGGGAACTCTGTTGCTGGATGCTAAGGGAAGACATTGATAAGGCCTCAGCTGGTGCGGGGGAGGGCCTGTACTGAATTCAAGGTCTTTTGTCCGCTTCGGATACTGTAGCTGACCCAGACTAACCAAGGAAGTATTTCATCCCATAGTACGTCATGTTCTGGTCACTTGGGGTGGGGAAAGGGGTCTGGTAGCCATTACTCTTCCCTTCTCTCTCTCTCCCTTATTCCCTAGCTCGTTTACTCCTGGGCACTTGCTAACCCTCCTGCGTTAGCTGCTTTGCTAACACCTGTGCTGGCTCATTCATGTGGGAGCTGGTGGGTTGTTTTGAGTTTTCTGGTTGTGTTATTGCTGATAGGGTTTGCTCAGAATCTGCTGCATTAGCTCCCGGGCTCTGGCCTTCAGCCCGTGGCTCTCGGGTTGTGATCGCTCTGGGGTTGTGGTTCTCGGTCTCTCTGGGTCTGATTTTCATCCCTCAACATCTGGGTGTGCATTGGTCAGTGGATGGTGGGAAATTGTATCATATTGTATCATATGTTTTATTTCCTACTATTTTAAGTATTTAGTAGTAGTAGTATCTGTATATATTGATTTAGATTTAATTAGTAAATAGTTCCTATCTCAATTTTACGAGCTTCCTTATTTCTTTTTCCTCCAATTCTTCCCCTCCACTGGAGGAGGGGAGGGGGATCTTTGAGAGCTGCTTTGTGGTATTTTACTAGCTGGAGTTAAACCACGACAGAGAACTAGTTTAAGGGTCACTGTCTAGGTTCCTCTTATATCTTTTATAGATGGATAAGGTGAAGAATAGGAATGTGTTGGCTAAAGTCTATTTTGTTTTCTTCCTCTATTCACCTAGTCTTTCTAATGAATTCTAGACAAAATTACTCTTTACAGAACATATAAAAATATTTTGTTATGCAGGACTACAACTTAGGCTTTGAGTTGAGACTGTTGAAAGAAGTTCCAACATTTTCAAAATATCTCAAGAGAAGTAAAAACAAAAAAGTAAGCAGTCCTCACCAAAAAAAAAAAAAAAAAAAAAAAGTAGTATTGAGATTACAAACTTTTCCTCTACGCTGTGATTACTCAGTAAATTAGATTTATATTAGAATAAATTTAAATTAGAAGAGA
Organism: Rhynochetos jubatus; assembly: GCA_027574665.1. Classification (NCBI taxonomy): domain Eukaryota; kingdom Metazoa; phylum Chordata; class Aves; order Eurypygiformes; family Rhynochetidae; genus Rhynochetos; species Rhynochetos jubatus. The sequence goes on along the minus strand of CM050649.1, from coordinate 85,812,536 downwards.
CGGCTTAATAACAATACTTTCAGATACTCATGAAACACCAAATACTGTCAAGGGGCTATGATCTCACAAAAAAATATCTAGCATTCTCTTGATGTGATCTCTCTAAACCTTAAAATTAAAGTGATTTTTACTTCAAGAAGTCTTTTGAATAAAATTAAACAATATGGTACGGTATGGCTCATTCCTGCATTTTTGTTAAGGGATGCAGTGTGATGCAGAGTTTTGTACACTACCTATGCAGGAGGGCAAAAATACTTTGTTGGATCCTGTGCAATTCATAAGGCTTTTTATAACTTGAAAAGCTGCTTTTCATCTCCATCACACCCTGTTGACTAAACTGAAGAGAGTTTGAAAACTTTCGAAGTCTCTTCATATTAAATGTCATTATACTTCCAAATTCTTATGTATTTGAAAACATTATAGAATGTATTTTCTACTAGACAATTGGTCTCATAGGACACTCCTCCCCTCTTTTTCAATTAAATATCCCTACCACAATACTTATTTTAATCATATAGTGAAGCTGCCTCATTGTTAAGATTCATATCGTTTAAATAAAAAGAATTTCTATTCTTTGTGTTCTTACATTTTCATTAGTTCTATATTAGGAAAAATAATAAAAAAACTTATGGGTCTTATACATCAGAATTACTTAGGCATATGGTAACCATAACTCCTGTAAATGATGTGGTATTCTCCAAATAAAACTTATCTATCTTTGAGACTATGGAAATTCTATTATATTTTTCATTTATATTAAGGATATTTTTGTGTAATATCTACGTTCATAGGTGGCTTTGCAGTTACTTGTCTTATCTGTCTCCATAAGTCTGTTGCATATTCTAAAACATGCCTTAACTTTGAAGGCTTTTGGGTTTGCTGGTTTTTTTTGGTAGGGCAGGGTGTGTGTGTGTGGGGGGGGGGGGTGGTGTGAATGAAGATTTAATAAAAAAATATTTTTAACAACTTGCTTTTGAATACTCAGGGATTTCTAGGCAATAATTATCATATCTTTATAAACACATTTTTTTCATGCACTTATGGCTGAGTGAACATAATCTGAATGCCAAGGCATGGTGATACCTGATTTTCTAACTCTAAAGGCTGCACTAATTTATTAAATGCCATCTGAATATAACCATTAAAACCACCTGGAAGAATAAAGTACCAAAGAAACACACACACACACACACACAAAATCCCCCAAACAATAAAAACTAAAACAATTTCTTTGTTTTAAGCTCAAAGGCCCAATCTAGCTGTTTCTAAATCCAGAAGGAAGTTCCCTTCTTCAACACATACAAAATTGCACACACATATAGGTTCCTACGTCGGGAACACATATATGCCCCTATGTAGGGTGCAACTTTCTGCTCAATCCTAAAAGCACTCAGGATATTCCTTCAGAACTTTTTACAGATGGGCCCAGAACTCCTTTGGATATGTTTTAAATGTGGTGCTTGTGATCTGTGTTATAAGCTGTAGTCACTTTACTTTCAAACCGGGTAACTCAGTTCCAGTTGTTACTACATGTGGTATCAACAGCAGATGGGAGCCTTCAAAGATGTTACTGATTTTAATGCCTGTACCTCAAGGCAGAATGCAAACTTATGTTTGCTGTTCATATTACTCAAGAAGGTTTTGCTTTCTGAGATGGTTAAAAAACTGTCTAAAGTTAGTTTTCAGAAGATATGGACTCTAGAGAGTGCCTGAATCCCCTTCTCTTTCTGCAGATCTAGCACCTGAATCAGATTTGCAAGACTGTATCTTCACCTCTTTAAGGTCAAAAGCACAGAATATTCTTTTTCACTTTCACATATTTTTTTCTTTGAAAGAGCTGGTTACAAGATGTTACTCCCCGTCTTTCATGTAATAGCTCAAAAATTTGAATCTTTGACCAAAAGCTTAAGAACTGGATTGCAGAATCTCTGAAACATGTCTTAAGTATAACATGCATCTGTCTTGTGAGTGCATTAATGCCCATATTGAAAATACAGTTTCATTTTATGCTTAAGAAATCAGTTTTAACTTTTGGGTTTTTTCCTTTGTTGTGATGGTGGCAGGAAAGGAAGGTATTTGGCTTTTAAAAACAGTTACTCCTTAATGTGAAATGTATAAATAGTACTGGAAATGGGAGTCAGAAGCCAGTATACTCCTTTCAGATCAGTCTAGTAATAATTGCTGTGCAGGCTTATACTTTTTCTCTCACCTTCTGCATTCTGAATTACTTGCTACTAGCGGGCTAGGAGGTAAGTATGTCACCTTTTCCGCAGCTGCTTTTTCCACATTTCCTCTAAAATGTTCCCCCCCAGAATGATACATTTGTGTTTGATTTCTGTCACGCTAGCAACCAGAATAAATACAATAGCTACACAAGTGCTTTAGTAAGTTTATGTAAATAACACAGGTGACTTCATTATAAGTATACACTTCACAGCCATAATCTATAGAATTACGTGAAGGTTTCTTGAAAGAGAGTCTTGTAAATCTGTCATATGCCTGCTTATGTGACCAGTGTCATTAATTAAGGGCTGATGTTACTGATGTCCTGCTTTCCTCAGTGAGAAATAAGAAGACAGCATATTGAAAAGGTTGCCAGAGTACAATTTTATTTTCAGTTCCCTGTGGTTTTAGAAAGGTACATTTTGAAGCACATCCATAATTTCAGACACTTGGTGTGGCATTCATCTCACCCAATATTAACTATTACATAGACATCTGCAGCAGATCTGGTTGGCCAGACTTCCTTTATAATTAGTAGAAAAACAATTTATCCATATTATTTTACAGAAAGCATTTTAACACATGAAGAATCTCTCAGATATGCATGTCTACAAACATACCACCCTTGTTCACTCATTGTTGTGAGTTCTCCTAAGTACTTATTAATTTTTTTCTGCATCTCAGAAGCTCAGTGGAGTTAACTCATCACAGCGTAGGAAAGGCCAACTGATGTAAGTGGAGTGATGTCAGAAACAAGTAATAGTTAATACTGGATTTTTTCTGATAGATTAGATTTCTTGCTCTAAAATACATCTTTGCTATTAGAATTGTGTTGCTGAATTGAATGCAAGTTCAACAACTTATTCTATGAAGTCAGGCACCTTTATAGCTGTTGTGATCATAAAGTTGGCTACTGCCTGGGGCTTTTATTTCCTGCAATCAGTCTTAATGTATTATGCAGTTTATGGAGCAAGGATAACAATAGGCAGTATGTGATCAGGGCAGTAAACAGGTAAAATATTTCTTGGTCCCAGAGGCTTGGATGTTAGAGATGTTGAGGAGGATACTAATGGGAAAATAAAATTAATTTTAGAAACAGCAGAAGTATTTGACTGCTGTCTGCTATTGTGACCTAAGAGTACCAAGACTTGGATGCAGAGAGAGCTTTAACCACTGGTCACTGATGCCACTTTATATGTGTCTTCTCACTTTCATTTTTAATTTGAAATCTTTTGTGTTCAGAGGCATACAAACAGATTGCAGATTATGATTAGCAAATTACCTTTTATTTGTATTCTTGATGTTTTTCTTGCTGGGATTAAAGAAACCCCATTTGATAGAATTAAGGGTTACTGTAAATAAACCCTTGTGGTATTCTTCAGTTTTTCCAAACACCAGCTAACATGCAGCTACTGAGCTTTTGCCTCCTTCTGCTTATTTGAATATAGTAATGTGACATTTCAGTCAGTTGTTATTTTAGACTATATGTGAGAGGTTTCATGCCAGAAGTGGCAGCTTCAATATGAAAAATAATTTTCTTCTGCAAGTAATTGTATTGATTTCTTATTACACTTGTATACGCAAATGACTTAATTACAAATAAGAGATTATGTCAAGAGATACCTTACTTGGCAGAACACTATGAATGCCAATATTCAGGATAATGGCAAAACTTGATTTTACTAATCAAAGATGTATTTATTGTCTTCTGCAAGAGTACTGCTAATATAGGATTTTTCACATCTACGGTTGGTTCTATTTCTAGAGAAGGATTTACATTTGTCTATTATCAAATATAATTTCAGCTGTTTTTTTGTATCACTAGCTAGCCTATTTTTTGGAGCATGATTAGTGATTGAAGTACCCTTTTTTACTCTGTACTTCTACTGTCTCTTGTATATACAAACAAAAGCACCACTATGCATGTTTATCTTAATGTATACCTGAGTCATTTATCCATTACTGAAAACTATACATAAAATGTCAAGATATCTGGTATAGGGAAAGGAACCTTAAATGAGTATATGGGTAGGAATCATACATCATTGGAAGAGCACAGAGATAGACTGAGTAAACAGTTACATCTGCAAGTTAAGCAGAATATTCCAACAGACTATGGTAGCCAAAATGATGTTAATATAATATTGATAGTATTTCTTTACTCTTAGAAGGATATTCTTGGTAGGATAGACTCAAAGATAATTACTTATTTAAGAGCTTCTAATTTTTCAGACAGTTTGACCTAGAAAAATATTCAACAGTACTATTCTGAGTTTGCTCTGTTGTTCTGTTTCCTGGACAATAATTGTTGAATGCTGCAAGAGGTAGACCTTGTTGGAATTTTGTCTGTTCTGATTTGTAATTCATATGGACCAGATTCCTGAAGATGTCAGTTCTACAGCAATACATTCCATCAGGGGCATAACAAAAAGGTAAACAGTAGTTTCATCACTCTCTCCTCCACAGTATGACCAACAATATCTAAAATTTGACTCAATATATAAAAAATTAGCAATGGCTCATAGAAATTTTCTTGATGTTTTCCAACTAGTTTTTGAGTATCTTGTTCCTTATACAAAGAAACACAGAGCCAGTCAGATGACAAAATAAAAGAAAAAAACAACCACAATAATAAACCCAGGACACACTATTTATGTCTGTATCAATTTTAAAACCAGGTCATCTATCCAAATTGCAAGTGCATGCTTAGTAGCTTCTATGAGCAGTTACAAAGTCTTAGCACTCCTATACTGAAATTAAAGCCTGATGAAGAAAAGACTGAACTTAACACAGAAAAAAACAAAGAAGCCAACATGAAAATAAATGAAGACAACGGTTGAAACTTAGGAACAGATTTCAGTCCCTGTTGGAAGTGGAAGGAGGTGAGACATAGTGTGGACTTAAAGAAAAGTCAATGATTGATGACTGGTAGTGTGAGTCAACCTGTACCTTTCACAGCCGGATACTGACAGTTGGATTAAGAACAGGAGAAACCAAGAAATGAGGTAGAGATTAAAGAAAACACCAAAAGGAGTATCCTTAAGTTCTAAGTCCAGGAAAGCAGTAAGAAATGAAGTCATAAAGAGAAACAGCAAAACAAAAGTACCAAATCAGAAAAATAATTAAAAAAGGAACAAAACCTACAAAACAAAACTACAACAACAACAACAAAACTTTTTTAACAAACAAAAAATAACTTTTATATTAGAAATATTGAAAAAAAATTTAATAGGCTATGAAAGCTCTTTGTGGATATTTCTAAAAATAAAATAGTCTGACCGAAAGGAAATTTAATAAAAGGACTACAACTGTGTTAGAAGAGATGGTCAAAATGCTTAAAAAATCCTCTAAATGCCTTACCTTGCCTCAGCAATGAATTTAAGTGAAACATGAACTTGAAAAATTTCACAGTAACAAGGAGGTCATAAAGGTATCTGAAAAGCAATCTGCAGTCAAAATACTATGATTCTTGCTCACCAGGGCTCACTGCTGGCTCGTGTCCAGCTGGCTGTTGACCAACAACCCCAGGTCCTTTTCCTACAGGCAGATTACCAGTCACTTATCTCCAAGCCTGTAGTGTTGCATGGGGTTGTTGTGACCCAAGGGTAGGATCCAGAACAACTTTGTTGACTCTCATATGGTTGGCCTTGTCCCATTGATCCAGCCTGTACAGATCCCCATGTATACCCTTCCCATCCTCAAGCCACCAACACTCCTGCTCAACTTGGTGTCATCTGAAAACTTACTGAGGGTGCACTTGATCCCCTCATCCAGATCACTGACAAAAATATTAAACAGAAATTTGTCCCAGTACTGAGTTCTGGTGAATACCTCTTCTGACCAACTGCCGAAAGGATTTGACTCCATTCACAGCTCTGGGCTCAGCCATCCAGCCATTTTTTTACCCAGCAAAGCATATGCCTGTCTGAGCCATGAGCAGCCAGTTTCTCCAGGACAATGCTGTGGAAAATGGGGTCAAAGGCTTTACTAAAGTCTAGGTAGACAAGATGTCAGGCTCAGCAATTAAAACTGGGGGAAAAGGGAGGAAGAGGAAGGATGTTTGGAGTTATGTTGTTTGTCTTTCCACATAACTGTTACATGTGATGGAGCCCTGCTTTCCTAGAGATGGCTGAACACCTGCCTGCCTATGGGAGGTAGTGAATGAATTCCTTGTTTTGCTTTGCTGGTGCATGCATCTTTTGCTTTATGAATTAGACTGTCTTTATTTCCACATATGTGTTTTCTCACTTTTAATATTCAGATTCTCTTCCCCATCCTGCTGTGGGGGACTGCACAAGGGGTTGTGTGGGGCTTTGTTACCTACTGGGGTTAAATCATAACAGTTTAAAGCTTGTGAGACACGTGCACTCTTTGTAGGCTACATGCTTTAATTTTTCCTTTTATAGAGATGACCAATTCCTTGCCACAGGAAGCAAAAATGTAAATGTTAAACTGTTAAACTGAATTCCACGTAGATCATTTGACAGTACTGAACTTCTAACACCACACAAACATTAGCCTTTAACTGCTCTCTTGAAAACAAACAAACAAACAAACAAAACAAAACAAAAAAACCCCACCACCAAACCAACCAACCAAACAAAAAGAAAACCACACTAAAAAACCCCAAACACATTTAAAAATACCTCTGTTCTCATTTGGTCTCTATTTAATTATCCTTTTTGATAACACTATGTACTGTGAGATAAAAATACTGGAACGGTGTCAAGCTCCAAGCAACCTCATACATAAGAAGGCCACAAATCCTTCATGAGAGCTAAGATCATTTAGCCACTTGCACATTGTTTTCATGCTCTGAGAATTTTAATCTCTGAGAATATAAAACATTATAACATCATGTTCAGATGGAATTTTGGAAGAAACTGTGTTATTATTTAAGTAGCAAGAGTCAATAGACTGTTTCTCTTCTCTTCATATTACCAACACCTTTTGTCCAGTGCATCTGGTCCTGTGAATTATTAGCTGCTGAGGTATCTGAATAATATTTGTTGGTAAATATTTGCTAAGTGAATATGAATGGCATTAGCATCACTTGACCTGGCAATAACCTTACATTACAAAATATACTTTTACTGTCATTGTGTTTGCTGACTTACCCTTTTCATTAGTGACAAAGGGCTAGGAGGAACTTTTATGTTTAAGTGTTGAAAGTGGAGAATGGAATCTGAAGTCTACCTATAGGTTCTTTATTTCTATTGCTCATGAAAACAGCCAGATGCTTCAAAGAGTATCCTTACTGAAAAACTACTAAGAGTTTGTGAATAGAACACACCACATCTAAACTAGAAAAAACAAGACACGAGGACCAAATGACATGGTATAGCTCAGGTCAATCAAATTTCTTCTCTTCGTATCCCAAAACAGGATGGCCTTATCCATACCAACTGTCGAGAAGAATCCTTGGCCCGTGTTATGTTCCTGACACCACAACATTGTCTGAGAGAGTTTATACAGACTAAGAATATACAAAGAAGTATCTTAAATTTAAGAAGTATGGAAGATTGATTTCATGCTGATGCTCAAGCCTAGCTGAACAACTCTTGTTTTTTAACTTAGACTGTTTGGGAAGCTGGAATCAATTCCAAAGAATTGTTATTCTATTCGTGGTTCAGTTTGAAAACTCGCTATTTATTCTGCATATATTATCTGAATGCTGATCTGAAGAAAGAATTATGGACAAATGCAGGACCAAAACACTGTGTTTACAAGCATCAATTTATTTATATTCCTGACACTATTATATTTTTAAAAAAACCCAATACATATTTCTTCTTATAAACGAAGAACTGAAGCACCAATATTTAAGTTCAAACAATCTGCTAGTTTTTAATGACCAGGTAAAAATTACATGCTCTGATGGTTTCTGGAGCACCTGCAATTATGTATTAACTCTGTGTAGCACCTCATTCCTTCCAAATTTTATCTTGCATTGATTGTTCAGCTACAGCTGTAACTGAAGTTATAACTACCTTCAGTTGTTACGTAGCTCATACCAATGAGTCAGCTAAGGATCCAGGAAATGAGAAACACCATTATCAAAAGCTTCTGAAATGTCTTTTAAACAAATGAATTTCTATCAAATAGTAAGAAAAGCACAGGCACAAAAAGAACCTGAACCCTGTTGGAATTTAGCTGTTTAAATGCCCAGCACATCTCAGACCACCTTTGTACAAGGTTTCAAAACTGTTCAAAACCTTCTAAGATCCTAATACAGTAGGGAACTCAAAGGTCAGACCAAATATCTCAGAACTGCCTAAAGATAAACACTGTATTTATTAATTGAAAATTTAGAGCTGTGTCTTTTTTTGGTTTTGTTTTGGTTTTTTTTTTCAAAATAGATTAGAAATTCATACAACTTTTTGTGGTGTGGGTAAACCTGGAATCTAAGTCTTTTTCCTGGGCCCAGAGCTCTTATTATTTTGAGCACTGCCTTAATTACACAGTGTGAATCTGGATAGATTTTAAATACCTCCCCTTCGAAATATGGTAGAAGAGGCACTCTCTACACACAGGACATTTCTGAGAGTGCATGAGCTCAGCTTCACATTTTTCTTGCACATCATCAGATTCAGATTTCACAATTCTGTACTAAAAATACCCTATTTTGACTCTTAGGTGCCACTTCTTCTCACCTGTACGCATAGAAAGAGAAGTTGAGTATAAAGTTAAATAATTATTATGATTATGACACGGCATATATTTAGAACAAGAAGCAGAAAGACAAAGATGATACAGAAATAAAAGCTCCAATGACATAATTTAAGAAATGCTCCATAGCAGTATTTTAAAGATTGACTTATATATGTATTCACAAAAAATATTACATTCTATTTTGAAGTGTTAGAAGATGAATTCTGAAACAGGAAGGTAAGGTCTGTCTTTCCATGTAATTCTACAAGACTCACCAAACCAAGAGGAGGTATAATTTAGTTGTTGACTTCAATGGTTTACCTTTGAGGGCCTCCCTAACTACATAAATGTAGGTAAATTATCATGTCAGTAAAGGGATGAAGCAGGAAAAGATGATCTTTAAAAAATAAATGTAAATAAATAAATTGATTAGAAATTGGATATTCCTTTCTACATAGCTTCACCAAGGTCGCTATACAGTAAGCCTCCTTGGTCTGTGACTGATACATATGACGGACCTTAATATTTGAACAACAGAAATGACTGCACATGATTAAACACTATGATCTTGTTCCAGAAGTGAACATTTATCCTTACTAAGATATTAATTTTGTATTTTTAGGAAATAGAATTGTTTTTCTTTCACTTGATTGCTAAAGCCTACTAAGGGATGATACCAAAGCTGATTCTCAAAATGCTGGAGGCTGATTTGCTTCCTTCTGGGATTAAAATGTGAGCTCCTTTGAAGCAAGGTCTTAAACTACAAAATATTTATTTATGCAGAAAATCTAGAAGAGCTTTAAAAATAATTTTGTTAATGTTCATGTTGGTTTATATCTGTTACAATTTATTTTAAGTAGTGAGAAGGAGGGGTTATCAATTCTAGAGACAACATGGATAACATAGATAGGATTAGGACTTAAATAATTTATACCCATCATTTAATTAGGTCTTTGGAGACACAGGAACTTTTATACTTTGAAGCACTAAAACCAGTTTTCTGGAAAATAAAATTGGGTTATTATGAAATATTACTGAATGGTATGATGGTTTTATTTATATTCTGAAAAACTGAAAAGACGATATTACCACTTTTCCTTCAGATAATCACTGAGGTTTATCTGCATCTTGCACATATATGACTTTTTAAACAGAAAATAAAATAGAATGAAAAAAAAATGAACATTGAAACAACATGACTCTTGTCAAAGGGCTGGTTTGATCCCAGCTGTCAAATAGGTACCATAGATCTATGTGCTCATTTCCTCCCCTGGTGGGATGGGGATGAGAATCAGAAGAGTGAAAGTGAGAAAACTCATGGGTTGAGAAAAAGACAGTTTAATAGGTAAAACAACAACCATGCACACAAGCAAATCAAACCCTCAATGATTTAATTCATCACTTCCCATTGGCAGGCAGTTGTTTAGGGCCATCCCCAGGAAAGCAGAGCTCTGTCAGATGTGATGGTTACTTGAGAAGACTAATGCCATGAATCTGAATATCCCCCCTTTCCTCCTTCTTCCACCAGCTTTATACTGCTGAGCATGATGTCATATGCTACAGAATATCCCTTCAGGCAGTTGGGGTCAGCTGTCCTGCTTGTGTCCTCTCCTAGCTTCTTGTGCACCCTCAGACTACTCACTAACGAGGTGGTGTGAGAAGCAGAAAAGGCCTTGACTCTGTGTAAGCACTGCTCAACAGTAACTAAAATATCCCTGTGATATCAAGACTGTTTCCAGCACAAATCCAAAACATAGTCCCATACCAGCTACTATAAAGAAAACTATATCTGAGCCAAAAACAGCACATGTGCCTTTAAAATCCTACATTTGCATAATGGCTAGTGCAAAATCATTTACCAGTATAATTAACTAGAATATAGGGTCCTTTAATAATTATTGTTTCCCTAAAAAGGTTGTTCTTTCTTATTAATCTCATGACTGCATCCAGAAATTTATTTGTTAATGTTTATACTTCGTTTTAAGGATGAAAAACCCAATAATGAAGAATCTTAGCAGTTATAAGCTGTGGCTGCATACATATGCATGCTTTCAACTTCCCTTCTATTCTCAGGTCACAGCTAAGTCTTTTCTTATGGCTCATAAACTCTGACATCATAGCTTGAGAGTTAGCATTAACAAAACATAACAACATATGTTTTATATATGTTATAACACATATGTTATAATATAACATTCAACTCAGTGGGCTCAGGGGAGGTGATCTCTTAGATAAGTCTGTTGTAGTACTAAGGAGTCACAATAATGATTCAGGAGGGACAACAAAATCCCCATTTTGTTTGACAAATCCCACAGCAGAAGTCACAACAATGGCTCCTAAATAGTCAAAATATATTATATTCAACTTTTGACTGAACACACAGCAGTACAGCTAATATATCTAATTTTAATCTTTTTTTATGGATTGTGTAGAAATATTTTGTTTGTTTGTTTCTCAAATGTGTGCTATATTAGTAAAACAAATAATGATCTTGATTCTGAGCCTTAGTTCAGAGGCACTAATTGAGGTTTTTGGTCATTTAGAGAATGCAAAGGGGAGAACTATGTAGATTTGCACCGAGTTTGCATATCTCTGTTTATGTTTGTTAAAGATTTGAAAAATGTAAAATTAAATACAGTCATAAAGTAAAAAAACATAGAGTAAAAGGAGAAGAAGAAGAAGAAGAAGAAGAAGAAGAAGAAGAAGAAGAAGAAGAAGAAGAAGAAGAAGAAGAAGAAGAAGAAGAAAGACAGGTTTTCTTTCTGCAAATCATGTGAGCATGACATTATTCACAAAAGAAGGAACAGATCCTATGGCTCAGGAAAGCAGAAACTTTTTGTTACAGCTGACCTAAATTTCACTACAGATAGTCTGATGGAGAGGGAAAGGATATGTTAGAGTCACATTGATATGTCAATTGGACAAAAGACACATAAGGTGCTTCAAGTTCTAAACAGTTTCCTAAAATATTTATTTTCTCAACTTTTCAACAGAAAAATAATCTAAGCAAATTATTAGAAAAGAAACAATTTTGAGTTTGACATTTGAAAATATTAATTACTACATGGATTTCAATGCTTTGCAAATTTATTTGACTTGGAATTTTGTCATTTCTGAGGTTTCTAAGATACTAATATCTGGGAGTTGTTGCTCACAAATAAAACTCAATAGTGGTATGGTAATGTGCAGAATGAAATAATTTTCTCCTGATTTCTATGTACTTAAACTGAGACTATTAACTATATACAGAATGCTTCAGATAAGAAAGGGATTATAATTTATACTTAAAGCTATTGCAGAATAGACAGCAAACATTCTGGTGTCATACTACTAACTTACTTTCTTTCTTTCTTATGTTTTATTTCCCCAGAAATTTTGGATTAGATACATAAAGAATAAATTTTCCTGTGTTTGGTTCATATGTTGTCTTTGAGAAATTCCAAGGAATTTTTCATCTCAGATGGACAGTACAGGTAAGATCAGGCAGTCCTCTCATTGCTTTGGGTAGGAGGATCTCTGAAGAAAAAACCAAGATGAAGTCAGAAGCAAGGTGGTAGACAAGTTGCATGTTTCTATTCTCAACTGAAATCTTAAAGGAGGATTGTACTTGCCTGAAACACAATCCCTTCTGAAAGCTGCCACAGGCAGGTTCTGCATCTCCCATAACAGGATATACTAAAATAGAACTGTTTACACTTTTGTATTTTCACATAATTTTCTTGCCGTTGGAGTTTTGTGTCACTTTCTTATATTTATGTTGTTGCTCATCTTCAAGATTAAGCTTTTCTTTAAGGTATAGTTCTGTGGGTTTTTTTTCTTTGCTTTTTTTATTTGATTCTGTTTTTGTGAATTTGCAAGCTGAAACTGCTTTGGGATTCAATTTTTACTTAAAAAAATAATAATTTTCTGAACAAAAAACAGGTATCTAACTTTCTAAACCATAGAATTTTATGATTAGCTTACTGAATGTTTATGTTCACTAACAGTTTTAGACATAGCATAGAAAATAATTAGTATTAAATGTACAAACCCCCCAAATCTGAGCCGTTAAGATGTAAAACATTCATACTAATGGGGGGGAGAAGATCCTGAGCCTATGAACTATAAATTCCATAATTGTTACTTGGATATATCAGTGTACTTCAAGATGAATTATTGTTTCATTGGCATATTTTTTCTGGAAGTTAATTCTTGTACAGAAACTCTGGTCCAAACCAAGATTCAGGGTATATTGCTCTAATGGCATAGCTTATATGTATGGTTAGAAATGATTTCTACACTGGAGATTTTGCACATTAAATAGAAAACAATAAAAGATAGAAGAGAAAGAAATCCCAAAGATTTTTTGTTCTTTTAACATGTGGGGAGTTAAAACTTAGTCTAAATGACTTGAAAATCTTCCAGAGAAACATGTTTATGCCTAGAAATTAGCTCGGCTTCCTGAATGTCAGTTCAGTACCTCACAAAAAAATCATTAAGTATGAAGAGTATGAAGGAGATACAAAGAAAGACAAGTGATCTAAGGCTATGAAAAATGATGCAACAGGGAAATAATTGGGAAGATATGTCATATCAGCCATCCTCTTGCTGAATATTCAAAGAAAGCATGTTATACTACTGGAAATACAATTAGTTCATTCACAAGAGAGTGGAAGAGATGAGTAACATCAGGGTAAAGGGTGGCATAACAACCTCTCAATATAAAAAGTAGTTCAACATTAAAATTGTCTGAATACCTATAATATTTGATAAAATGTTTAAGGATGTTTTAACTACATAATAAATTTCAAATATGTGCTTGCCTAGATTATTTTAATTGTTAAATTTATTATGCTGATCAAAGCCTATATTGTATCGATCGAGTTCAACATTGATAAAACCGATAACTTTTTTGCCTTACAATATTTTATTGGCAGCATTTGAGTAATATATTTCAGAAAATAACATTATAGGTCTGGTTTACATTGCTCTAAGCACGATATATCTTAAAGATTTAATTTATGTATTATAACTTTGGTATTTTCATTAAATTAAGATAAATAAAAACTGTCATTTTTTATATAACGAAGAAATGAAGTCCTCAGGTACAACAAAGAGTGAAAGAACGTACTGTCAGAGTCATGACATATTGTTCTGAAAGCAAAAATATCACTAGCAATTACAAAATCAAAATTTTAGCTGCAAAATTTAAAAAAAAAAGTCTAATAACAGCATTAAAAATACCACAAATTCTCAACTATTCCATTAAGCCAATAGAAAGACATCAAAAGTAAATCATTTCAGCTACAATAGCAAGGCAAAACCCAGTTAACTGTCATTTTTCAGGAAATTCTAGCTGTGACTACAATTTTATTTCTGTAACTCTGAATAAAATGCATATTATTGTGATGTCACTACAGAGGTACAGCTAGCCCTTATTTCCCTTTGTCTCTCTCACTTCCAATAGTGAGCAACTGTGAAAGCAGCTACAGCTCTGAAGCGATGCTGAAAAAGAAAGGAGCAGGTGCAGGGTACCCACGTCTGTTCTCATAGCCTTTTCTTCTCTGAGGTAAGACTGTGAGCAAGAGCAGTCAGCTTGCCATATGGCATTTTGTGTCATGGGAGCAAGAGAGAATTTAGGTCCTGATTCACTAGCCTCTGAAATGACTGGTAGTCATTTCACTGATCTCGGTGGGGGCAGGACTAAAACTATTAATTATGGTCCAAAAATCAGAGAGGAATAGGGTAGAATTTTTTTCTTGTCTAATGGCCAAAATGAACTGTGGGCAATATAAAAACGTGGGCACCTGCTCTCATAGGCTGTTTTTCAATGTACTATGCCCTGCCTTGGATTACCACTGTAGGCATTCAAGTAAAACCCTCAGTTAAAGTGTTAGAAGCCTTATTTTGTGTGCAGTATAACACTTTGGTCATAGAATTACAGTGGCATGAACTTCATAGCTTAGGATGCAAGGCTGAAAAAAGGCAATAGGTAAAAGCACTGGAGGGGAGGAACATGTTTATAGTAGCACGCAAATCTTTAAAATTGTAAACAGATCAGGCTCCATTTTACTGTGGATCTATGCTACTCTGTGCAATATACATACCTGAATGTAGACCTCTGGCTACCCTTCTAGTTAATATATGTTTAGATTAAATTTTAGAAAGACCGATCTTTCCAAATCTATTGTATTTTTATCCTAGATATATCACCTAATAAGAAATGTGTACCTACCTTGGTGAGAACAAAAGGCAGGCAACAACAAGTCCTGAAGAAATTTATTTTAAGAAGTCCATCTCTTACGATATTTCATATATTCTTTACTCAAATTATTGAGAAATAGCCTTTTACTTATCCTTGATGAATACAAATTTCTGACTAAGTACACATGACACTCGTCTTGCTGGACAACAAATTTCATGCTGCAGTGCCTGATTTAGCCTCACTAGAAGGAACAGACAAGAGCTGCGCACGCTTTGCCCAGACTCATAAACTTCCTTCTGTCTATACCACACCAGTACTGCTAAGGCTGTGCTGTCACTGCCCATTGCCAACATGATAATGTGCATAGGGAAACTAGTACATACTATGTGAACTATGTATGCCTCCCTTTGCTTCTGGCTATCAAATCTTCTACCTTGTCAAGTATTTTAATAGATGACTGTTCCTGTCCCTCAGGGAGTCTCTATCTCATTGAAATGGTCTGCCTGTTTTCTTTTTAAATAGCAAATGTTTCACATATGTCTCAAACACTAACAGGGATGGAATTTAGTCTTGTTATAGCCTCTTGATGAGAATAACCTTCTCAGAAGGATGAAATGGCAGAGGAAGAGGAAATGACATATCTCTATTCTCCTAGCACTCATTTGTATCTTTTAGTGAATTAATCAGCTTTTTAACAAATCTTTCTGTGTGTAGATGGGACTGTGAAAGCCATATTTGTGTCTGTCTTTACAGAATAGTAATGCCACTAACACATATTTTCCTGAATTTTTGCCGATGTTGTCTCTTTCGAGTTGAATGTATGCTACTCACTATTGAACATATTTCATCTCAACTAAATCTCTAATGCAAACACTTGTAAAGCACACCAGTTAACAGCCTCACAACTACTACTGATTCCCTGGGTGACATTACCCAAGTAATTTTATACCCTTATGCTTCCTTTTATTTTCTCTAAAAAAGGGCTAAGAATACAAGTAGGGCAAGTATTACAAGAGCTCTGATGGTAATTATAGCTGACAATTTTCATGGTAGTATTATCCACGTAAAGGAGAAAAAAACTGCAAACAAGCAACAGATATTTCTTTATCTGTAGTTTACTTTTTCAGTGGTAATACAGGTGGAAGTACATTAGTAATGGATCTGTCAAGTCTGTCTTTTGTTGAAAGCTGTTCCACGTGGGAGAAGAGTGTCTTAATCAGTGTTCCTATCCTTGGTACTCATTGTTAAAGTCAGAGGTTTTCACTATTTAATAAATAGAAAAAGACAGAAGAAGAGCAAAACTACAGACTTTATCAGGAGAAGGTTCTGCTTGGATCTCTTACCCAGGCAACAGATTCTTTCCTCCTCTGCCTGAGATAAAGATCTTATTCTCTATAAAACATTCAAATTAGTGGGAAAGCTCATGGTTCTGCTCCATGATAATAAGGGTTACAGAATCACAGCCCTTGGAAGATCAGAATCTTTTATTCTTGAATGTGTTCATTCCTCTGCAGTACTGCTATAGAATTCACACATCATGACAGATGGAAAAAGGAGTGGTAGGATGCCAGTGAGTGACTCTTCCTGCTGATACTGCATTTTGGTGTCATACAGTCAGTCATCAATGTTCCCATGACAATGGCAAGCTTCAAGAAAAGGTTAGGTCCCTTTTATGACTCACAGTTTAAATTAGGTAATAGTCAAGTTAACCACAGCTACCTCTCCTTAGAAAAGAGGTCAGTTCTAATTCTGCTTCAGTTTTCGATTTTTTTGGAGCTGTTCCTGTGCATGCAAATGTGACGCCTGATGCTCTTTTCCTTCTGTAACTTGCTGCAGAGGGGTATGGATAATCTGTGTTTAGCTGGTCTGTTTAACTTCAAAAGCATGGTAACAGCCAGTCATCCTTTTGTATCACACTGACAAAATTATTTCAGTTCATTGGTATACTGCATGTTTATAGGAAATAAGTAAACCTGACAATTTCCTTTTCCTTTTGTTTGCACAAGCAAACTGAGCAAAATAATGACTTGAGATAAGCTTCAGGAAAATTTTGCATGGAGGAATGGGCTGAGTTCTTTACAAATATAAATATTCACTAGAAACTCTTTCCTGGAAATACAAAATCCAAAATGTTTTTCTGATTTCAAGTACATCTACAGAAACTGGAGAACTTCACTGAACCATACATGGGTTTTATGTGGAGTGACAACAGGAGCCTTGCAGAATAATTTGCTGTAGTCAAAGAATGTCAATGGTTGAACATATTCAAGTCTACAACCCACTTACAAAATTTACACAAAAACTCCAAAGAGTTCCTCCCAGGGGTAGCAAAGAATTTGCCTGGTAAATCTTCTTTGCACATATTAAATGTAAATATTTGTGAAATCCTATTAAAATCCTTGAAAACACTGAGTTCAAGGTTTTTAACTCTTCACTTACCACTAAGGTGAAATTTCTACCATGACAGAGGGGTTGGAACTAGATGATCTTCTAGGTTTCTTCCAACCTAAACCATTCTATGATTCTATGCACAGGGGAAAGAAAAAGTGAAAAAAAAAAAAAAAAAAAAGAAAACAACTAAAAAACACACACAAAACAAACCCTAACAGTATGGAAAAGCTTCATATCTTTTGCGTAGGGCTATTATCTCTGCTTCTAGATCTGAAGCTTGTCAGTGTACATTCTAAAAACATTCTGCAAGATATATCACAATTAACTTGAAATACAAGATAATTATATTTCAAAAGAAAATTTTTCTCTAATTATCTTTGTAATCTGGTTAAAAAATGCCTGCATATTTTCTAATCAACCACAATAATAACAGATATTTTTAAATTTTGTGCTTGAATGTCTGTGTCTGTATTTGTAAGCAGATAATGCAGCCTACATATCTATTTGCTAATAGATATAGAAAGTGTAGAATGACCATAGAACATGAATTCCCAGCTGCTTATGTAGTAACACTGTTATGTGTTTGCCAGCTGCAAACCCAAAAATTTTAACAAAAAGGGAATTCAAATCACTGTACTCCTATCTGTATATCTGTATGATGATTATACATAAATTTGTGAAATTAACATCTGTACATAGCTCAAGCCAACAAACGCAGGTATTTGCTTCAACAGTGTCAGAAGTCTTTACACAAGATTTTTAAAAAATGTGATTCATAGTTCAATTTCAAATGGGATAGAGAAAATTTGCCCCACATTTGGTCTCATGACCAAGATATGAGAGATCAAACTGCATAATGTTTGATACTTTAATCAAAAATAAAAAATGTTTAGAGGTGATTAAAGTAAAATCCAACACTCCCTGGTAAGTCCAAAAGATATTATTATATCCAATTTCCCTCCTGCGACGTAAAGAACAGAGAATTTATAATCAACATCATCAAACTGTTGTGGGCATCAAACTTGAAACTATTTAATATACTAATAGAACTCTATATGATTATTTACAATCATTAACATTCAGCATTTCCAGTCCTTTTCCTCCAGACTGAAAATGCAGCATATGCTCATGAATTGATGTCCACTTGAGCATTTGAATTCTGAAGACCTACATGTTTCTGAAGAAAACCTCCCTGTTTGCTGTACTTTCTGTGTGATAGGTAATTTTTCAATGATCTTGGAAAACATGAACTGGATCTCTTGTAATCACCCAGGATTTGAAGATGTGACATAAGGGTGCCACTGCTGTGCTCCAGCTGTAGAAATGCTAAGTCTGCGGGACCAGACTGCACCAACTGTGAAATAATACTCCTGAACCACACACAGAATGCTTTTGTTTCACTAGCATCAAACATCAGCCAGGCCTATAGGCATGTTTCTCATAATATGCCCGTAATGGCAGAAGAAATGAGCCCTTCACTAATACAATCAGTGAAATCTAGAGAGCTGGTCAAATGGCAGTGTTTATACCAAGGTGGGAGGAATATAATTTCTCTGTTGTACACATTTCAGTTCCTGGAATTTGCTCAATATCAAGCAAGACTGATAATTCACTTGTCAAAACTGAAATTGAAGCATTTTTTTCTCTTCTTCTAGTCACCTAACATTTGCTACTCATATTCCAAATTCTTAAATAAGTAAGACAGAAGTACTACTTACAAATGATTCCTTCCCTATGAAATTGTGATTTCTCTTTAGAACACTGTGTCTTATTCTGTGAAGGAATCAAGATCTGGGGGAAAAAAAAAATCTTTCTTAGCTTTAGTGAGGTAAAAATTGAACATCTATCCCAGTCTAATTGCCTAAAGAGAGATAAGTATCTCATAAAGACAAACAATTCCATCTGTATATTGTTTTGAAGTGACTATAGAGTGAACCTACATGTCTATCTTAGACTAGAAACCTAATTTTTAGATGGTTGAATTTATAAGAAATGAACTCCACTTCATGTTATCCTGTTATTAAAAAACTTGTTAGAAATGCACAAAGCAAAGAATGAATTATTCATGTTAAGCCTTGATTCTAGTGTTTCAAATTACTGAATATTTTATATTGTTACATAATGTATTCTTGATTATAAAAATATAATATGTAAAAAAATATTATATAGGACATTAAAGTAAACATTTAGTTGTGCAAAGACATACATGAGGTTTTTTTTAAATCAGAATTTTAACAAATGTGCCAAAGAAGTTTTCTTGCTTTGGGAGGGATTTTACCTTTTCCTCTGTAGACTATGAATGTGAAATATTTAGCTCAGCAAACAGTTAACATTTCATAAAAGATACCAGGATTTTTTATATCCTTGCAAAAAACTTTCAAGCTTAAAAGGTATTAAATAATTTTAATTTGTAGATCCATAAATACTGTTGCCAATGTGTAATAGTTGCTTTATAAGAAATGTCAAGAAAGGCAACCAGCTAAATCAAAGTGTTTTCCATCTCTGCAGTCTTCATCCCACCTCCTGAAGCCTGCTTTCAAAAAAAAAAAAAAAAGAAAAAAGAAGTGTTCTGATCTATTTTGTCAGATACATTGTCCCACATTTCAAAAAAAAAGAGAAATCCTGTTAACATGGACGACAGCTCCAGCCGTGCTAAAAGGCACTTTGAAGACATATCAGCAAGTGGACAAGCCAATATGAAAGGGGCACACCATCAAAGGTGCTTTAGCTTCTTTTTCTCACTTAAAAAAAAAAAAAAAATGGTGATAGGTCCAATTATTGACCACCTACAGCATTCTTCAGAAGGACGTATTCTAACAGTAGGCAAGTCTGATGCTCGATAAGAATTGCCATCAGCAAGTACAAGGTCAGAAAGTTAAATTAATGTATACATTACTAAGTTAATCGTAGATTTAGACTAGATAAAAAATGTTGTTCCACAAATATCTTCCTTGGGACTATAAACATAGGCTATATTTTATTAATACCTACAAATACATATTTGCATTCTAATTAGTCATATAAACCACCCAGTCTTTTTTCTTAGCCTGAATGTTCCTGTGCATGAATACATAGGAACTAGCTGTCTGAAATCTGTCATGGAAAAACACACATTTGATATATAAACCAAAGACCAACACAGCTAGATGTATGCTTCTTCTGAACATCTACACATGGGATCCTCAGTGAAGATTGTGAAAGGCGTTTCCAATAAATCACAAGAGTATACTTATATCTTGTAAGAGTATTGCATGGTTTTGACTTGACACAGCAATGTTAAGTTAGACGTAGGTGATGGGATAATTTGCCAAACAATTTGTCCACACCAACCCATAGGGACTGAAAGTTAAAATCATAGAAGAATAATCATTCATTGCTTGTTTACGTGGGGGGAAAAAAACCAACAATTCCATATGAAATTAATCATTGCAATTCTAAGAAGAAATTAGTATGCTCAGTCAGGAATTACCTTCTGGCATTTAACTGGTGTGGCTGACTACGCAAACCTGAGTTTGCCCGCTTACCACTCCCCTTCATTTAAAGTTGATGTATTCATTGATTACCTAAAAAGATTTATTCTCTTTGGTTCTTAGATATGCTGCCTATAGACCATTTTCCACAAACTATTATTTCAGATCATCTAGTTCAATATTGTACTAACTTTATTTCAAATAATTATTTCTTTCTTGCCAATGTTAAACTTTTCTTGGCATCTAAAATGCATTATGTTTGTGGTATCTTTTTAGAAAAGTCACTTTCTGTGTCCTGGAAGTTGAACGTTATGTCAGGAACTGTTCCCTCCTTGAAGAAACAACTAATTTGGAGAGAATAAAAATAAAACATTTAGAATGATCACTTAAATTTTATTCCTGTAGCCTCATTTATATTTGTACACTAAATGCCTGGCCGTGAGGCCAGCTGGCATGGCACTGCTTGTGCCTACATTAGCAATCTACTCTGTCTTCAAATGCTCTGCTAACATCCCCATTGCAAGCTACACGGATAGGCCCCAGCACAGAATGTATCCTAGAGGGGATTCCTATGCATCTACCCATGTGACTTGGCAGCATGTTATGCAATACACCCCCCACTAGACTGACATGTATTGCAAACCTAGAAGATTTAAAGGGGCCCTATGCCCACATTCTCAGGTAAGGAGTTTCTGTCTCATCCTGTTTATGGCATGCAGGGACATGTGACACCAGATTATGGGTGCTTTCCTTCTCCATCTCCCTCCCATAGTTCCATAGTCCTATATGCCTTGCCTGCAAACACTAAAAACAAGCTTAATGCTTACCAGAGCTCTCCCAGGGACTGACTTCTGTGTCCAATCTGATTGTGGTGGAAGCATGGAGAAGTGCCAAGAGCATCCTGGCCTGCATTAACAAAAGCTTTTCCAGCTGGTTGAGGAGGTGATTCTTCCACTTCTTGGAGGGAGGGAGGTAATCCTTCACACTGGTGAGGCCAAAACTGGAGTGCTGCGTCCAGATCTGGGGTCCCCAGTAAAAGAAACACATGGAAATCCTGAAATTATTAAGGTCTTAGAGCAATAGTCAAATGAAGAAAGGTTGGGAGTGATCATTCTGGAGAAGGCATGTCTCAGGGGCATCCTATCAATGTGTGTTAACACCTGATGAGGGGCAGTAAAGGAGTTGTAGCCAGACTTTTCTGTCAAGTGATGGGACAAAGGGCAATAGAGGGGCAGTGGAGACAAATTGAAATAGATGAAATTGCATCTAAACATAAGATTTTTACTGTGAGGGTGGTCAAAGAGTGAAATGAGTTGCCTGAGAAGCTGCGGAGTCTCTGTTCTTTGAAACCCAACAGGACAGGGCCTTGAGCACCCTGCCATAGCTGACCCTGCTCTGAGCATGAGGGAGGGGAATTGTACTAGATGATTTGCAGAAGTCTCCTCCCATCTAGAGCAATTCAATTTTGTGATTCTGCAATACCAAACACAGAAATTATTCTGTAGGGCACCCCCTGGTGTCTTCACTCTGCAGCCAACTCTCCAGAAATATTTATCTGAGGGTTGAAAAGACTGTGATTGTCCCAACGAGGAAGTCTGAAATCTCCAAACCCAGTTGTTAAGCAACAAGGGACACAGGGCTAAAGAGCCAGTACAGCTAGAAATAAAAGGAAATACGCTGAGTTTCACCAGCATGTTAACAGTGATCTCTAGCTAAAATGCATGTCATTTTTACTTTAAAAAAACCATGCAAATCTCTTTTTCTGTGGTAAATTTAAATGCTTTTTTCCCTTGCCATGTTGTTTTGTTGTTGGTAATGTGATAAATCTAGCCAAAGCAAAATATGCATCCCCAACACACCCTTGGCCAATATCCCTGCAGGCTAAAGTGAGGGTGAACATCAAACATGAACACAACTAACAGAAGCAGCTCACAGATGCAATAGTTTGCACAGCAGTTTGTGCAGAAGGGCACATGGAATGGAGCCAACAACTACTGAGGACAGCATGGGACTGCCTAACATGTGATGATGTGCTACAGGGCACATTATCCAAGCCCCAACAAATGCAACTACCCTAACACATTAGAGGCTTCCTCTCAGACAAAGCTTGGCTGCAGGGAGTCTGGGAGTCTCCCACTGAGTCTGAAGCAAGCGAAGACAGTGCCTATGCTTGCATAGGGGCTCTGGCTGAGAAACTGTGTTGCCTAGTAAAGAAGCTGCAGGAGGACGTGAGCAGACCGTATGCTGACTGACGATACTTACAGAGAATCCTGCAGTGGTGAAATCTGGAAGCGCGTGACTTCTGGCAGCAGGAGGGTGGCTCCTTCTCCACCCAAACCTGTACTGAAGAATAGATTTAGTGCCTTGTTATCAGGCATGGAGGATAAAGCTCTTCCTGGGTAGACACTACAGTGGGACAAGCACGAATTACGCATCTGTGTCAGAAAGAAGCAGTGGGTGGTGGTTATGGGAGATTCTTGACCTTGAGAAGCAGCAGTCACCATATGTCAACCTGATCTGCTACCTGGGGATGCATTGCTTCTTGCTGGGGTCTTGGATAAGGGATTTTGTGGAGAGACCCCTGACACTGGTCCAATGATTGGACTAAACCTTTTTGCTGCTTCTCTGTGTGAGCACCAATGGTAGTTGTGCAGTGACTTCAAGCATATCGAGTGACTACTTGACTCTGGATGCAAGGGTCAAGGGCATTGCAGTCCAGTTAGAGCTCTTTGAGGACTGATGAGAGTTAGAGCTCTTTGAGACTCTTTGAGGACTGATGACTACTACAAAGCACCTGATCAGTAAAAGAATCTCTGAAGAGACTGGGGAAGCTTGTAAGGAAAGATTTGAAATGAGAATAATGAAAGAGGGAGATAAAAACACCGTTAAGTGAGGAAATGGTTGTCAAGGGTAGAAAGCAAAGAGTGCATAAAGACAGTTACAAGACACCCCAGGAACAGCAAACTGGGGCAAAAGGACACCAGTCACAAATGTACACACCCAAATGCACACATCCTGAGAAACAAACAGGTGTAACTACAGCAACTTATGTGATTACATACTGTAATGTTGTTAGAATAGCTAAGACATAGAACAGCTCACATGCCTGGAGTACTATAATGGATGAACACAGGTTCTTCAGGAAAGACCATCAGAGAGGATAAGGGTCAAGGATAAGGGTCTCTATCTGAAGAAGCAGTTCCAATGTGCAGAGTTGTGTGGAATGGATGTCCGGCAGGTTGAAAGATTTTTGGTCAGGATCAGAAAAGAGGCCAATAGGAGAGAGAGCATGGTAGGACTTTGTTACAGAACTTCCAACCAAGATGAGGAGTTGTCTAAAGTACCAGGAGCAATCAACATTTCTTTCAGTCAGGCTATTTTTTTATATTATTTTTCAGCCATGAGGTGTAACCTAGCAATACCCATTACTTCAAATTTCAGATACTTCAGCTGTATCTAAACTGAAGCAATTGTGTGCTCCTCTTTGCCTTTCAGCCCTCTGTTCCAGTTCATTCAGAAAAGGAACCTGTTGTGAACACTCCAGTGCCTGGTCTGCCAGAATGGTCAGATTTCTTTCCTGTAGAAATCAGACATGATTCAATTGATGTGCACCTGGAACTGGGAAGGTTCTTAGGACCCACTCTGTATACATGACTTTGGTGAACCAACATTTCTATTCATCACTTAATTTCAGAGGTAGTAAAGGTGAGGACAAATATATTTAGGGATCTACCTACAGCTGCTGACATGTAAGGCAGAAATCTGACCTACAGTTGCCATGGATGACAATCTAATTTGTGAAATCTAAAGAGCACCTCAGTTGATGGGGTACTCTCACTCAGAGGAGTAAGAGTCAGATACCTTTCCTAGAACAAAAATGTTTTCCACATCTAGGATACACTGTCAGTTTCTGTTACAAAGGAACATGTATCTTCTTTAAGACCTGTGGTATATATTTGCTAGCTCACTTTAGATATGTGAGGATCTGACAATTGCCACTAGATGTGTTGTACAGTTGGCAGCTGAATTGAGTCTTAGATTTCACCTAATTTAAATTTAATATAGATTTATAGATGCACAGATTTGGAATCTTAATTTGAGTGGATTCTCATCCTACTTATCAGGCTTTGATAGAGTTGCCTGCCCATAATCTACCAGTATTTCAAATGCCCCACAGTACTCACTGTTGTCTCCAGCTAGCTCTCTAGAATGGCACAGGTTTTACTTACTTGCCATTCATATACACATATATCCAAAATATCGCAGGGGATTTTGCTCACATCTCAGCAGTGAGGATACTCAGATATACTAGATACCTCTAATGGCATTAGGCCCCTGTGTATGGGCAATTGAGTTGAGCACTTATAATTTAAATATCTGCATCTCAAAGAATCAGCTTCTGAGCATTCACTTTGGATACATCCCCTGACAGGGACTAACCTTGCGTAACCCACACTCCTTCTGAAAGCACCAGCTGCTAGACAAGATCAGGCAAAGCTAAGTGGGGTAAGACAGACCCTGCTCTGACCCAGCTGCTGTTCTTATGATAAGCAAGCAAAAAATCAACTACTTTGGGTGTCACCCAAGAAGTAGAACATGTTCATTGTGCTGGCCCTGGGCAGGAGAGGAAGCTGGCAGGTGGCAGTGTGGAGGATCCCTGTTTGCAAGAAGGCTGTTGATGTCTGGAAAGAATGACTGAGACACCAGTCTGACTCTTTCACCACAGCACAGAAACTGCCTGGGTTATCCAGCCCAGGAGCACGTTTACCCTGGAGTGCTCTTTCAAACACTTCCTGCAGCAATAGGAAATCCCATGTATGGATCCAGGCTGGAAAACTACTCTAAATGATTTTTTTTGCACAGTCAGGTGCCTAAAACCACGACTGAGACACTCTTTCCTTGTCCTAAGCTGCATCATCGAGATTTAGGATAGGGATGGCTGTTGTGCAGTGCTGTAACTCTGTGAAGGGGTTAGTCAACTTCAGCATCTGGTTCTGTGCCTGGTTGGGCTGATCTCCTTTCTTTTTCTTTCATTTGGGTTCTTTTTCTTCTATTTGGCTCTTTTTCATTTGCTGGAATCAAGCTGTTAGAGTACAACAGAAATGTCACTGGAGTATTGAAGTTTTCTTTTGGAGAGTATTTATATGGTTTAATGTTTTAAAATTTTATTTATTACTTTAGATGTCCTAGAATATCAAGACATCTGCATAGGACTGCAGATAGGACACAAGACTTATAGGAGAAACACACTCATCTGGAGTGGAAGAGCTGCAGACCAAGCAGATGTCAGAGATGCTGACTACCTAGGTTTAGGTACCCTAAACAGACAGGCCTGTTCTATGCTAGATGTAGAAGTGTTTAACTTATTCAACTTATCATACAGGAAGCCTACTTTGGGATAACTCTTTTACTAGATACTGAAAATACAGGTGCAAATTAGGTTGTGAAGTGAAGAAGATTGCACTCTACTATGGTTCCTAAACTGGGTCATATAATCTCAAGATTAAAAATGTGTTTTGCAAACACAGAAATCAATCTCTTTCCATGTTTGTAAGTGTAAGAAGGTGTTGTCAAATCTAAAAAGGTGACAATGAATGAAAACTGTTTTATACTGTGAAGTATCTCTTACTCTTTTGCACAAGATCTATAGTATTTATTTTTCTTCTTCTGGATTCTGTTTTACCCTAGAATTTCATCTATATGTAATGAAGTTATTGTATTATTGTTTTCAGTAATGAAGTTATTGTATTACTGGTTTCAGATCCATTAGACATAGTAACAAATTTTTTAGATCCTTTTTTACTATGGGTATGGTTGAGATATTTACAATATTAAGATATAGTAAATCAACAGGTTATTTTTGTTGGTCATGACTGTGTTTAGTAACTTTATTAACAACTCTTGTTAACAGAACATAATTCAAAGTATCCTAAATTCAGAAGTAGATGTCAGTGACTGGTTTTTACTGCATACTCTTGAACTCTTAACCAAGATTATTAAAGGGATGTGGTTAATACCTAGATTCATCAGAATATTACTAATAATGCATTTAAATATTTAAAAGGCACTATTTTATCTTGTTGCCAATTTAGTGTGAGGCTTTTTATGAAGCACATGGCCATTTGCAAACACTGCAGATTATGAAACAGTTTTTTAAGTGTAAAAATAGTATTTATGCCTCAAGAAAAGGAACTAAATAGATATCTTTTGAAGCAGTTTATGAGAAATGTGAATATGCCTTTGGCATTATTATGCAAGACAAAGAAATAAAAGCAGAGTTTAATTATAACCATCAACAATTTCCATGGAACAAAAATACAGATTCACAATGAGAAAGTAAGCATAATCCAAATACCTCATAGCATGAAACTGACGCTAATACTCTAGGCTGTAGCTTTTAATGAAGTGTGGATTAAATTATTCTTCCATAAGCTTAATATTCACTTTTTCTTCCCAAACAAAACCTTCAGTTAAATAATTCTAGTCATTGTAATTTTAGGAAAGTATAAGAATATTCTGTGGCTGAACTAACTCTGAAATGTTTTAAACTGAAAGAGGGTCAATTTAGATCAGATGTAGGGAAAATGTTCTTCATGGAGAGTGTGGTGAAGCACTGGAACAGGTTGCCCAGGGGAGCTGTGGATGCCCAATCCCTGGCTGTCTCCAAAGCCAGGCTGGATGAGGCTTTGAGCAACCTGGTCTAGTGGAAGGTGACCCTGCCCATGGCAGGAGGGTTGGAACTAGATGATCTTTAAGGTCCCTTCCAACCCAAGCCATTCTATGATTCTATGATCTTTAAGGTCCCTTCCAACCTAAACCATTCTAAGATTCTATGATAGAAGATACTTAGATACATGAATATACTCTTTTCTTACTTTCAAATGTAACTGATAACTAAATTAAAATTCTAGAGTATTTTGACAGTAAGAATCAATTTTCCAAACATTCTTCTAAATATAAAGTCAAATTTTGATGAAGAAACTTCCTTTAACTGTGTCTATAGAGATGCAATGGGAATACACATGCCCCTCCATAACAAGACTGAACTCTAAGGATGAATTGCTCTATGCAGGTGCCTATCATATTTCCTTAAATGTGTTGGGACCTCAGAGTAATCAGAATTATCAACTTGGCTCAATTCATGAAGGTAAAATGAAACTTTTGGGGCACTATTTGTGAACTACAGAACTGGAAGTCTGAGGCAGAAACTACATACTACAGTATTAGGAGCTTCCTATAACCTTAATAGTACTTCTAGTATTTTCAACCCTGCCAGAGATGGGAAATGTTATGTGAATCCTTCCAATTTAGAGTGCAATCACACAAAAAGTATGACTTACTTGGATCTTTTTACCTACTCATATTAAGCAACATGTTTTTGTAATTTTGAAAATTACTAAGAACTAAATCTAAATCAAAAATTATATGCAGAAACAAAAATCTTTCTTCCAGTTTCCAAATAACTCATAATCATGATTTTACTTTGGAACTATACATTCAAAAAACAATTCTAATTTTCTCTCTAACTCTTCTAACTCAGACATTTAATGTTGGAATTCTTCCAACTTAACTTTAACCGTTAAAAAGTTACTTTTCAAGTCAGCCATCTAGGCAGTGATCTTGGTACAGCTGCACAATGTCAGGCTACACATCCAGTCAAGTGTCTCATCTATAATTTTATTAGTTTATTAGAGTAACTAATTATCAGAGTGATAATTAAGTAAGTATATAAATATTAATATACATGCACATATACATATATATAAAAGTATATATGTACTTCTAAATAAATGACTAATTATAAGATTAACTAATAACTACTCTAACAGGTATTAGCTGTACAGCAACAACAGATTAAATACTTCCCCCAGAACACCTTCTCAGCTGCCAGATTTCTGAAGTCAGATTTTTATGTTTCTCTTTGCATTTTGTAAAGATTTAATGGATTTTTCTTCCATTGCCTAATAAGACAATGTGTTCTGTAGCTTAACTATGTATTTTGTGGGTTCTTAAATGTACTGCTCAATAATTTCATTTAATAAAATTCAATGAAAAATGAAACTAAAACCAGCTCATAAATATTTTCTTAATAAAATTATGAAAAACTGTGTTCTCTTCTTAATGTGTCCCTGTTATCCTTTGTCTGCCAAGCTGTAAAGGTCCAATTTATATAAACTTTCCTTATAGTAAAATTAATATCTTAGGTATATCTCTTAAAATAGGAACAACGCCATTCTGAGGGTAATTCTCTCTCTCAATATTAGAGAAAACATAGACAGCTAGCATAGTCACTTTAAATTGCAGAGGAATGTGATTGTAAATGTAAATATGTTACATATTTACATAATTATCAATCACATTTGAAAGTTCCCCTTTGAACCATTATTCAAATGCATTATTGTAGGTCATTTTTACTTTTTGTTTTTGTTTGTTTTTGTTTTTGTTTTTGTTTTTGTTATAAGGAATTATTCATACATTTTCCATTTGCATTTCAAGCCTCGGGAGTTTGGCAGTGTGTGAAACAGGAAGGTAACAAATAGAAATTTCTATGCAAGAACTTAACACATCACAGGGTTTATAACATATAATATTGATAAAGCCAGAGGAAAACAAATAGCTACAGTGAAGACAAAATGCAATCAAAGTAATTTTTGTACTAACTCGTGTATTAGTAAAAATAAATAATTATTTTTCTTTTAGAACTCAATGAAAATTCTCGAAGAAACTTAAAATGGCTTGTCTGTTATAAGGAGTAGGTATATGTAATAACTAGTGTTACTATGAAATGAAAGGCTTTCAGAATTTCTAAAACTTCTAGTTGAGCCTGGTCAGAAATTTGGTTGAGCTTACATCAATATGTAGTCTCCAAGTAAATAGAGAGGTTGTGGTACACCTCAATTATTAACTACAAGGTTTTTAACTGATAATTATATGAAGACTAAAAAGCAGACTTCTGAAAATATACGAAGTTAAAAGGAAAAGGGAATCAGCTCCAGTAAGATATTAGGTGATACTGTTGGATATTCTCTGACACCTTATTGCTGTGACATGCTAAAAGTGGTGCTTTACAAACAGTGAATAAGCTGATCCATACTGCTCGGACATATCTGCAACATTGACTGTGCCATACAGACACAAAACTCATGTATGGGTTTCTTTCAGAATTATTGTGTTCTTAGTACTAGATATATCTACAAACACTTTCACATGTGTTGCCAAAGGTACCAAGAGCAGTTAGAATTTCTTTCACTCAGGCTATGTTGTATCTCAGTGCCAGCCCTATTAATATTATCAGGTATCTCACTAGAAGTCCTATAGTTTTCCAGCCTTTCAAATACTGTAGGATTTCCATCTGTCCAACGGACTTCTCTATTTACATTCTTGAATAAATAAAGGAGTATAACCTATTTTCTTTAACAAAGGCCAGGAATCATTTGGTGTACAATTGTTAGGCTCAACTGAAGTGTAACTAAAGCTTCTCTTCAAAGATCTCTCACCACATGTTCTCTACCTATCATTCCCTGTATTATTTACTATTTTGTAGGTTTAATTGAGGCATTTCTTACACCCAGATGGCTTGTTAGCCTGGTATTAAGTATCTTTGTAAGAGATTAAACCTGGGGTTTCAGTGTTAAGATAATGTATTAAATACTTCTCCGCTTGCTGGATGTTTTGGCATATACATAATTCCTGCTGATATTTCAAAACATCTCTCATCATATGTAGCAATTTCTAAAACAAAGGTGGGATTTCATTTAAGTGAGTGGCAACATATTTGACATCTCCTGTCAAATATTTCTCCAAATATACAGAAATTTTCTCAGTGAAATATATGCAAATATCTGTGGTTTTGAATAAAATTGTCTTTTAAGTTCCAAGAACAGGAAATATGTAATTGGATGTAGCTTAGTTTAAATTCCTTTGCTTTTATTTTCTTACCTTTCTAGCAATACAATAACATAGCAGAATGTTACCAGAGCTTGCTATTTATCTCCAAGTGTTTTTTCACTACATACTCATTGTTTGAAACCTATTGCACACTCAGAATTAATGATATGATTAACAGAAGAATAAATCTGTTAATTAAATATTTATGAAACAATATCACATTTTGGCATGTATTAAGAAGATCCAAATAAGTATGGTTTATGATTTCTCCATATTCTCCTTTGAGGATAATTTCCACTTATATATTCACTTCAGCTATGGAATTAATGAACAGAAAAAGAATATTTAAAGTATAAAAAAAAATGTGACCATAAAACATACTTCTATGTTAGATCCTTCAGTGCAACTAGAATAGGAACAGGAGATTCTAGTATACACTTGGCTTTCTCAAGAACCAATAACATTTCTCAAGAACGCATTTTATATTTAGAAAAGTAATAATACTCAATAAATATAGTGGTTTAATGACCATAGAGTAACATATTCGGGGGGGGGGGGGGTGGGGGGTGGTGGGAAGTACTTCATTACTATATTGGATCTGGCTGAAATGGAATAAATTTTTTTCATAGCAGCCCATATGGTTGTGTTTTAGACTTATGACCAAAAGAGTGTTGATAGAACACCAAAGTTTTAGCTATTTCTGAACAATGCTTGCATGGCCTTAAGGCCTCACGCTGCCGCCCGAGTAAGCTGGGGAGATGCAAGAGGCTGGGAGGGGACACAGCTGGGAAATAGTTGACCACAACTGACCAAAGAGATAAGCCACAGCATATAATGTCATGCCCAGCAAAAAAAACTGTGAAGTAAGCAAGTGACTGCGTGAGGACTTACCTGCCAGATGGGGTTAACCCACCACAATTGTCATGTTAACAAAATAAGCATGTCAGCAATATTCATATGTGTATTCTTTTAATAGAAAAGTGTAATAATCATTTATGCTAACACTAGGTTCTCTTCCCATCCTTGCTTTGCAGTATTCATATTTGACCTGCATTGAATTTTATTGTCTCTGCAATGCTCATGATTTCATATGCGGTGATGTCTTATCTATTATTTTGTAGAATTTCCATTTTCGTAGATGTGTCACATGGAAATGTGCTCCCTTTCCTGAATTACCTTTTATATAACTGCATTTCTTGGGGCCCTTGTCAGATTCTGGGTCTCCCTTGAGCACTACGAACACTGAACAAAAAGCTGAACTTATCCCAAACATTTCACAAGCAAAGTATAAAAGAAAATAATACAGACTGATGTGAGAAGTCTCATTTAGAATACAAAAAAGCAGTGAGATCGTACTGGTCAGGATGTTATGCATATTTTTTTTCTTAAACAAGTTCATACTTTTCACGCTTTACAATATGAATGTTAAGAACAAACCCACAAGATAGTTTTACTGCTTTCCAGAAAATTATAAGCTGAAAAAATACAAAAGGGATAAAAAAGCAGAAAGATTCGTTATTTCAATGATTTTTTACAGGGATTAAAGGCCTTGTTGTAGTATATTTATTTATAAATGCAGAAAATTTTAAAAATAAAACAATGAACCTGGCAGACTCACTGATTTGGAGCTTTTCAAAACAAGGTCATTTTATAGATAGGGAGTAGGATAAAAAAGGCTAATGGTCACACACAACACCAACAAAATCTTTAACACAAAAATTCTTTTTAGACTGATGTAGTCCAAACTAAATATGATGAGATTTTATCCCAAAAAGATGGATAGCTGCAAATATGAGAGAGGTCAGGTACTGTACAAATAACAAAATAATCACATTAGTGTGTATACACCAAAGGTACAGTTTATTTGCTTTGTACTTGTGGCTCCATGATAGCCCAAATTTTTTATGTGCACAGGATTTAAGAAATGGATTGTTTTACTGACACGTTGGGATTTTTGCACTTTTATGAGCTAAACAGTAGAAATCTCCAGTTGCAAGTGTCAAAAGGCAAATGCAGATGACTTAGCTAAACTCTGAAATATGAAATATATTATTGATTAAACAAGTAACTCTGTCACGCTACTCATTACTGCCAGACACTTCACAATGGAAAAAAAAACAAAGTCAGTATCACAGCTGGAAGTAAGCTGGGACCTTTATTACCTACCTCTTCCACCAGGATAAATCACATCACAAGCATTGCCATCAGACTCTCCAAGTGTGTTCTGAAGGGGCAAAAAAATAAGAGACAACAAATATCAACTTCAAACTTCCCTATGTTTCTGACCCTTACATGAACATTTTTCACACAGTATGAAACAGTATGATTTAATAAAAAATCTATTAAAAAGTCAGTTGTCACTGGGAATTACATGTTTCATTACTGTTAAAGCTGGTAAGGCTTTATATTTCTGCACTGATAAATGGCAGAAAAAATTTGAAGTTGTATAGAAAATTTTACATAGCTTTTCCTTGGAATCAGAATCACTCTAGTGGATTCAAAAGACCTTTCTAAATTTTTTTCTTTCTTTTTTTTTTTTTTTTAAAGTCAAAATAATAAGAGGGCAAGTCAGTAGTGTGAAGAGAAAATTTGAAAAAGAGTTTGAAATCCAAGTAAATGGCTATGTGTTACTCATGAGAAAAAAAAATAAAAAAGAAAAATTATTCCATTTGTGAACTAACTATTCCCTCTTACATCAAAATTACTCTCTTCTAGTTAGGCTATTTAGCCTTTTTATCCCAAAAGGTGGAAGTTAAACACACTTGTCATGTTGATCTATACACAGATGCATGTATTATGATGCTTGAATTATTTGTGGTACTTGGTGTTTGTAAAAGAATTCTGTATTATTTTCCAATTAATTGGAATTACATACAGTCCATTCTCAAATCTATAAATTAAGTAAATTAATTATGATTTACCAATAAATATGTTTAGACTCAAATAAAACACCAGTGATAATTTGTAATGGGAAAATAAAAAACATGCCACTCTCTAATTGCTATCATAGCAAAAAAAATCTTTCAGATAACATTCCTGTATACACACGTATTTATACGTGGGCACAAACACACACAGATTTACATACTGTTACCATACTTACACTTGAATAAAAGCCAAAGGGTTTTAATATTGTAGGGTGTTTTTTTGTTTTGGTTTGGTTTTTGGTTTTTTGGTTTGGTTTGGTTTTTGGTTTTTTGTTTTGTTTTGTTTTGTTTTACTGTAAGACTAAAAGGTACACTGAAAATCTTCAGAAAACTTTACTGGAATAAAGTTATGTCCAGAATAAACACTTTGGAAAACCCTTCCTACAGTGTGTGAATTTAGCCATAAAAATTCATTTTCTTATCACATCATGTTCATACTGAATGCTAGTTTGAGTCATTCAGAAAAGCATGAGTTTTCAACTCTGTTATTTCAAGTATGGAAGCACATCAAGCATTTAGAAATTATGAAAAGTCAGAAAAAGATTACTGTTCAATTGTTCAACCTTTAAAAAAATTATAATTCTACAGTATTTGTTTAGAGCTAGTTTTAGCTCTGAAAGTAAAATCCTACAAAACAGATTTATTCTTGATGCTACGTTTCTAGGGCAGTAAATCTATCTGGAACAGGTAAGGATATATATACATATATATATATATATATATATATATTTTTTTTTCCCCCAGTATCACAGTGTCTGGGGAAAATGTTGGAAGTTAATAAAATGTCACCTCACTCTCATCTAACACTGATATCGTAAGCCTATGGCAGATGGATTACAGCACATGGTGGTTGTGAATGTTTTTAATGTTCTTGGAACTCATATGCAGTGGAGACATGAGGTAAAATTGATCTGTTTCCTACTATTATTAATAAATGAGGAGGATCAGTAGAGCTTTTACAAGTGCAGTAACGTTATATAAAGATTGGGTATGCTCCATGAATTTGACTATTTTAAAGTATAAGAGATAATATAATGTTTTGAAAATTACTAATTAAAACTAGTAATGAGAGAATAATGTAATGAGAATAATCTAGGTGGTTTTGCTGTGACAGAATCTAGAATATTTAAAAAAAAAAAAACAAACCCACAACCTTGTAAACCTCATTGATGATCTTGTTGAATTACTGATACACAAGACCATGGGACCTGATGAAATACATCTGTGGGTCCTGAAAAAAAATAGAGAATGAGGTTGTGAAGACCCTATTCCTCATATTCAAAAAGTAATGACGGTCTTGT
The DNA here is from genome assembly GCA_027574665.1 of Rhynochetos jubatus. Lineage (NCBI taxonomy): Eukaryota > Metazoa > Chordata > Aves > Eurypygiformes > Rhynochetidae > Rhynochetos > Rhynochetos jubatus. The sequence goes on along the minus strand of CM050649.1, from coordinate 85,777,501 downwards.
GAAATTCCCATTGACTGGAAAAGGGGAAACATAACCCTTTTCTTCAAAAAGGGAAACAAGAAGATGATGGGAAGTACAGGCCAGTCAGTCTCACTTCTGTGACTGGTGGGATCATGGAGCAGATCCTCCTGGAAACCATGCTAAAGCACATGGAAAATGAGGAGGTCATTGGTGAAAGCCAACATGGCTTCACCAATGGTAGATTGTGTCTGATGCACATGGTGACCTTCTATGACGGGGTCACGACCTTGGTGGATAAAGGAAGGGCAACCAATGTCATCTACCTGGACTTGTGCAAAGAGCTAGAGACCGTCCTGCACAACAGTCTTGTCTCTGAATTGCAGAGACATGGATTTCATGGATGGACCACTTGGTAGATAACTGGCTGAATGGCCGCTCTCAGAGTTGTGGTCAATAGCTTGATGTCTGAGTGGAAAGCAGTGACGAGTGGCATTCCTCAGGGGTCCCTGCTGGGACCGGTACAGTTTAACATCTTTGTCGGTGACATGGATGGTGGGATTGAGTGCAACATCAGCAAGGTTGCAGACGACACCAAGATGTGTGGTCCCATTGACATGTTGGAGGGAAGGGATACCATCCAGAGGGGCCTTGACAGGCTGGAGGGGTGGGTCTGTGCCAACCACATGAAGTTCAACAAGGCCAAGTGCAAGGTCCTGCACATGGGTCAAGGCAATCCCAAACACAAGTACAGGCTGGGCAGAGAATGGTTTCAGAGCAGCCCTGAGGAGAAGGACTTGGGGGTGCTGGTGGATGAAAAGCTGAACATGAACTGGCAGCCCAGAAGGTCAACCATATCCTGGGCTGTATCAGGAGAAGTGTGGCCAGCAGGTCGAGGGAGATGATTTTCCCCCTCTGTTCTGCTGTTGTGAGACCCCACCTGGAGTACTGCATCCAGCTTTGGGGCCCCCAACGTAAGAAGGATGTGGACCTGTTGGAGACAGTCCAGAGGCAGGCCAAGAAGATGATCAGAGGGCTGCAGCACCTCTGCTATGGGGACGGGCTGAGAGAATTGGGCTTATTCAGTCTGGAGAAGACCTGAAGGGGACTACAAGAAAGCTGTGGGGGCGACCTTTTACAAGGACCTCTAGTGACAGGACAAGGGTAATGGGTTTACATTGAAAGTAGGGAGATTTTGGTTAGATATCAGGAAGAAATTCTTCACAGAGAGGGTGGTGAGGCACTGGAACAGGTTGCTGAGAGAAGGTGTGGATGGCCCGTCCCTCAAAGTGTTCAAGTCCAGGCTGGATAAGGGTTTGAGCAGCCTGGTCTAGTGGAAGGTGTCTCTGCCTATGGCATCGGGGTTGGAACGAGTTGATCTTTGGGTTGGTCACTTCTAATCTTCCACTTCAATTTTATGATTTTTCATGAGGTTTTCAAGATGCAGTTGGACTGGGTGCTATATAATCTGGGCTTCCCTTTCTGTGAAAGGTTAGAACAGGTGATCTTTCGAGGTCCCTTCCAACCGGTCATGTTCTATGATTCTATGTTTTTATATATTACTGTTTCACTTGCTTTTTTTTGGCTTTCCACAATATATGAAGTATACTGGAAATAGGAGTTGGTTTGTCTGAGGATTGTATCATGTTACTCCATACTCAGAGCATTCCTGATCTTGACAGAGCGTGGGAAGGTTTAATCACAGCTAGGTATAACCATCCAAAAATTAGATGTGTAATCTGATGTTCACAATCAGGTAGAAATAGACACTTTAAATGTATAGTCTATGCCAAAACCTGGGGCAACTATATTTTTAATTCATCTCAATTATACCACAACACACTGCTCTTCATAAACACCTTAGTTTAGCATGTTCTAAATTTACATTTCTAAATAAATTAAGTCAAATGGATTACATTTTTAATGTTTCTTTGGCTTTTTCTAAGAAAAAATAATAACTAATATGGCTAATAATTTTTATTAGTTTGTCTCTAAGTTTTTCACTGAAAACTACCTTCCTCAAATGTTTATTGGTGTAAATAAAGTTCTTACATTTATAGATTTTAACAAGGTTCTGTCATTTGGTATTTAGTAATATATTTATCTTTATGCCTTCTAATTAATAACTATATAATATGAACATTGCTATTCTGCTAGGTAAAGAGAGTATGCATATATTGCATTGGATAGTCTAATCCATGGATTAGCCCTTAGGCAAATATATTAGTGTACATGAATGATTGTGATTAAAACAAAAATTCTCTTTTAGACTTCATTTCTGGCAATGAAGCATGCAAAATCAAGTCCTACTTCTGTGCTTTAAGATTTTGGTAATGGAATTGTAGCTTGGTATTTAATGACTGGTTGTCTTTGAAAAATCAATTTAACACTTGTAAAAGCTGGAAAACTGGAAAATTGATCTCTCCACAAACACAATAGATACAAGAAGGACATTAATGTAGTACAGTCTTCAACATGTGGTCCAAGTCACTTCATATCCTCCTAACAAATTCAAGGGAAACGGTTATAAACTGCTGATAGTTTTAAACAAAATGTACTGTTCGGAGAAATATAACTGTAAAATTAATAGTATTTTCTTGCATTAGTAAGCTCTGATTTTGTGAACTTCCCAAACACACGTAATAAACTATAGAATATAAACACATAGATAATATTTTCCTGTCTGTATAATGTAAAAATAAACAAGCAAACAACAACCCACTCACCCCATCCCCCACCCCCACCCCCCGACTCTGAAGTTGGCTATAAAAACATAATGGTTTCATTTGCCAAGATAAGGTTTCATAGCAAAAATGCTACATCATAATAAAACAAAGTGTTAAAGGACAATGAAAAGAAGCAGAATGTAACAAAAGTTTAGAAACCTGTAGTATGTTTAACTTTTTGTAACCTTCTCTTGCACCAGGTAGACTAAAAAAGATTAAGAAATATGAGAAGTTATATCATGGCCCATTGTACAGTACATCCTGTCAGTGAGAAAAATACAACACAGAAATTTGCAATTCCACCATTTTCTTGGTCTTTTCTGACATTTTAAAATGAGAGAGGACATTTTGTCTGAAGGAACAGCTGGTGTTTAGAGCAAAAGCCAACAAACAGACAAACTCTAAGTATGTTAAAACCCATTCTAGACTTAAAAGTCTCAGATGTCATTTCAACAAATGGGAACTCATAATCTTTGAAAACTGAACAGTCCTTTCATTGCTACTAGCATTTCAACATCATTAATAGAAATGGATTATATATGGAACATTGAAACCTTGGGGAAAACTAGCTGAAATTAACTTGCTTCCAAAAATAAAAAGTGTGGAAAGACAGAATAAAGTTTGCAAAGCTGAGCCTGAGGAAAGTTTAATTCAGATCAATGAGACCTGTAAATATGGGGAAAAAATGATCACAGAATAAACAAATAATAACAAGGCTGCATTTTCAAACCAGCTTAGAAGGAACTGAAATCTTCAATGTCATTTCTGAAAGAAAAGAAAGATTGGATTTGCTACCAATTGCATTCACGTCACATAGGAATTACTCTAAAGATAAAGAGGAAAACAACTTTCATAAAATCTTCAAAATTCTTTATCCATAAAATGGTTTTGATGATTTGAGGGCTTTATCAACAAACATATTTGGAAATATTTAACCGTTTTAGATACTGAAATCAGTGTCACTAACATTCTTTTGCATTTAAGGATGTTTGTTTGCAATTCTTTCCTCAGTTGAATGTCTGCTAATTGGTCCTGCTAAAAATAACGATCAATCATATCATGTCCTTTCTTCCATTTTTCTTTTTTTAATAATTGCTTAAATACTAGACACAAAAGTTTAAATTACATTGCAAAGTGCATAAACTCTACTGGCTATATCTTCACTTGCAAGCCAAAGGTCAGTAACTTCTTCTGGAGGAAACAGGCCACATTCATGTTACAAACCATTTGACACTGGATCCCAGTCCAAACCCCACCTGGTGTGTTATACCTCTAAGACATGATTATAATGTTTTATATGTTCCTTTCACCATAAAATGTCTGAAAAAATAATAATGATCAAATTCAAGTGTTATTTCTCTAGTAGAAAACTGAAGACATGACCTGTATGACAACAAGTGATGCATAAGAATGCCAGGATTGCCAGAAGGGCTCTGTAGGATTACGTAGATTGAAAGCCTATAAGCATGATACAGTCTCACTCATAAGTATCATATTGAAGGCTGTTTTTTTCCACTGGAAACCTGAACTTTAATTTAAATATATAGCCTGGGAATAAACTAACACTCATACAGTATGAATGATAAGGTGATCTTGTTATGGAGAACCAAATTCTTTGGCAGTACAAGTGGATCTTTTGATATGAAGTACTTTGCCATAAATGCATATTTGCTTTATTAGTTAGGAATGAATCCTTTCAATGAATAGCTCCTAAATGTGAAAAAGCAGCAGGCAATGTATGATCTCAGGTAACCAAACTCAGACACCATTTCATACAGAAATTTGTAAAATTGTCTACTCTGAGTGAAGGCCAAAGAAGTACCACTCTTACATAATTTCCAGTTTATAAAGGATTAGTGCTTCCCATAAACTAATAAAATGTCCTTTAAAGGTTGAGGTGCAAAATAGTCTGGTGCTGTGGCATTGGATCTGCTCCAGTTATTTAATTACATTTTCAGTACTCTGGAAAGAGTCATAGAAAACACCAATTGTATCAGTATTTATTATAGTCCTCACTCACATTCTGGGAGACAGGTTCATGTCTTTGTCCAGCTGGTACTCAGCTGGTAGTAAACTGTAGAACAAGTTCAACAAGAACACATAGAGAGAGAGACCTGTCCTAGAAAACAGATGGATATTATACTCTCACAGCATGTATGAATGTGAATTTAACTTCTTATTCTAAAACAGGATAAATACAGGGCTAAACCTGACACTGCAGTTGCTTACCACTCACCTATAATAAAATTAAAAGGTTCCTTAAAAGCCTTTTTTGTCTCCAACAAAAACTACGTTAAAAATTACCGTCAGTGAAAATAGAAGAGAATATTATTAGCAATGAGAGGAATTTTAGTGTGAAGAGTCCTCTATTCAAGGGCCAATTGTTTGGTGTTTAATTATCCTTCTTTGTAAGTTGGGGCAATATATGTAGAGACTGTGTCTCCCTAAGTCAAATCACGTTCCTCAGATATTACTGGGCCTTTTTTTTCATTATGGTCTGTGTCACAAAATGTCTTATAGAGAATTTCTTGTAAGGGAATACGATTTTATTGATTTGCACAGGGGAGAGCAAGCTACATGCTCTGTCAGCATTCATTCTCTACAGAACAAAATTATTTGTATTCCTTTGCATTGTTTAACTTTTACTGTCTTTCAACTTCCCCTTGTGTTTCCATTCTTTTAAATTAATTAGACTTCACTTCTTTTTTTTTTTTTTAATCTTGGCTTGATGTTAATATTATTGAATAAAAACATCAGATGTAAATACTACTGAAAGCAAAAATGGGAATCGGGACATTCAAATTGGATAAGTGATTGCCCAGGCACATGAGGAAGTAAACAAGATTGTAAGGTCTGGTTTAAAAACTAGGTGCACACAGAGTGTAGGCACTCAGGGCTTCCCTGAGCTTGCCTGAGCCTAAACTGGCTTTAGTGCACAATAGCAGACAAAGGGGGTTGATATTTGCACTTATAATAGTATGAGGGTATTATTAATAAGATTTTTATATACTAATCAGGCCAATGAAATATGGTGCTATTGTGACAGGATTGATGATAGCTGCTGTCATTATGATTGTGTTATGAAAATATTAATTGAGCTGTCAATAAATTCTTAGCTCCATAGAAATGGTATGTTCTTTTTCACCTGCCAACAGATTTTGAGGTAAATTTGTAGTGAGTATTTTTAAATACTTCAAAAAAATATTACTTTAACAGACCATCATTCATGTGGGCTTTCAAAGAACATTTAGGTTCAGCCATAATGTTGTGCTTGGAGTGTTTCTTCACAACATACTGCAGCTTCTCATCTGAAACTTCTATTAGAATCAAAGATTGATTGAATGATTTGGGTTGGAAGGGACCTTAAAGATCATCTCGTCCAAACCTGCCTGCAACAGGCAAGGACACCTTCTGTTAGATGAGGTTATTTACACATCCAGCCTAGCCTTTAAGGCATCCAGGGATGGAACATCCACAACTTCTCTGGGCAACCTGTTCCAGTGTTTCACCACCCTCTCTGTGAAGAACTTCTTCCTGATATCTAATCTAAATCTCTCTGCTTTCATCTTAAACCCATTACCCTTTGTCCTGTCTCTACAGGCCGTTGTAAAAAGCACGCCTTCATTTTCCTTGTAGGCTCCCTTCAGGTACTGGAAGGCTGCGATAAGATCTCCCCTAAGCCTTGTCTTCTCCAGACTGAATAAGCCCAATTCTCTCAGCCCGTCCCCATAGCAGAGGTGCTGCAGCCCTCTGATCATCTTCTTGGCCTGCCTCTGGACTGTCTCCAACAGGTCCACATCCTTCTTACGTTGGGGGCCCCAAAGCTGGATGCAGTACTCCAGGTGGGGTCTCACAACAGCAGAACAGAGGGGGAAAATCATCTCCCTCGACCTGCTGGCCACACTTCTCCTGATACAGCCCAGGATATGGTTGACCTTCTGGGCTGCCAGTTCATGTTCAGCTTTTCATCCACCAGCACCCCCAAGTCTTTCTCCTCAGGGCTGCTCTGAAACCATTCTCTGCCCAGCCTGTACTTGTGTTTGGGATTGCCTTGACCCATGTGCAGGACCTTGCACTTGGCCTTGTTGAACTTCATGTGGTTGGCACAGACCCACCCCTCCAGCCTGTCAAGGCCCCTCTGGATGGTATCCCTTCCCTCCAACATGTCAACGAGACCACACAGCTCGGTGTCAGCAAAAGTGCTGAGTGTGCACTCATTCTCACTATCCACATCACTGATAAAGATGTTAACCATCGCTCATCCCAATACTGACCCCTGAAGAACGTGCTCGTCAGTGTTCTCCACTCACACATTGAGCCCTTGACCAGAACTCTGATTGCGACCATCAGGCTAGTTCTTTATCCACTAAGTAGACGACCCATCGAATCCATGCCTCTCCAATGTAGACACCAGGATGTCACACAGGATGGTGTTGAATGCTTTACACAAGTCCAGGTAGATGACATCTGTTGCTCTTTACCCACCATGGTTGTGACCACATTGTAGAAGTCCATCATATTCATCAGGCACAACATTCCCTTGGTGAAGCCGTGTTGGCTTTCACCAAACACCTCCTCTTCCTCCTTGTGCCTTAGCATGGTTTCCAGGAGGATCTGCTCGATGATCATAACAGTCACAGAGGTGAGACTGGCTGTCTTGTAGTTTCCTGCATCTCTTTTTTCCCTTTCTAGAGATAGGGGGTATGTATCCCTTTTTCCAGTGAATGGGAACTTCACCAGACTGCCATGAATTCTTGAATATGAGGAATAGATTCTTCATAACCTCATGCACTATTTTTTTCAGGACCTATGGATGTATTTCATCAGGCCCCATGGGTGTCAAGTCCCCTGATGTCACAGATATCAGGTCCCCTGATATAGCTCATTAATCATCATTCATCAGTGTCAGAAGTTTGACTGCATCCTTTCTATTAAAAAAGATGTCACTAGCCTTCCAACAGTCATAAATCTTCAGAACTTCTTAGATTTCAAATATGTTATATATTCCATCCAAATTTCTAACGTTGCTGTATTCTATATCAGAAAAGCACATTATCAGCTATTTTAATATGAATGTACTCAATGATCTAACAGCTAAACTTGTGCTACCATTTCTCTTCAACAGATGAGAAAAGAACCTGTGGAAATATAGGTGTGCTGACCATGGTCAACTGCCTAAAATGAGAGGTGGACCTCTAGATGAATTTTGGCATTCCATTGCCCTATCAATGGGTCAGACAGATATGCAGAAATCAGAAAAGCACACTTAGAACTAAACCACATGGATATTAAGCATGGTAATTCTTGTTGAAATAAAAGTTAATTAGAAATTTTTCATAATATAATTGTTAACTTTAATGTCCTCCAGCCCTATTGCATTCAGGGAACTTCCTCATTTGCACTTATTTCACTTTAAATGAAAGTAAACTTGACTGAAACACAAACATTTCCCAAATACACGCTTCAGTATTTGGCTATCAGGATAATAGAGAGAAAAGAGATTAAGATACTCAGAACCTGATTTTTTTGACATGGTACTGAAAGGTAACAGAATAGAATAAAATGAAATAATATATTATGATAACATTGAACAAGTGAAGGACTATATAGCAATGGAAGATTTATTAATTTATTTTTATGCATCTCTTGAGGCTAAAAAGTGACTGACTGAAAAGAAGCTCTGCTGGAAAGGACCAAGGATTACATCTAATGTCATGCTTACTCTAATGCATCAAAGCATCTAGTTCAGAATAAGGCAAGCCACAGATTGGACTACTTTGTGATGGATATTGTCACCAGCTCATGCAGATTAACAAGGGCCTTGAATATGTGACATATGAAGCAGTTTTGAGAGAGTTGGACCATTTTGCCTTCATGAATTGGAAGTCCAGGATAATGTAATAGTTTCCTATCATTCTTTAAAAAAATACGATAGTGTCAACAGAGTGTTCTTGGTGGTGTCAGATGATATAAAGATGGATATTATCCACAAATTCCAGTTTGGGAGGTTTGGGCATTAAGAAGAAATCTTTGCACTAATTTGATGAAATCTGAAGATGTTGTTCAGAGAGGTTGTCGAATATTCACTCTTTTAGTTTTTCAGGAGTCAAATAGAATCATAGAATCATAGAACAGTTAGGGTTGGAAGGGACCTTAAAGATCATCTAGTTCAAACGCCCCTGCCATGGGCAGGGACACCCTCCACTACACCAGGTTGCTCAAAGTCCCATCCAACCTGGCCTTGAACACTTCCAGGGATGTGGCATCCACAGCTTCTCTGGGCAACCTGTTCCAGTGTTTCACCACCCTCTCCATTAAGAATTTCTTCCTGATATATAATCTAAATCTCTCTGCTTCCAGTTTAAACCCATTACCCCTTTTCCTGTCACTACAGGCACTTGTAAAAAGCACTCCCCCAACTTCCTTGTAGGCCCCCTTCAGGTACTGGAAGGGTGCGATAAGATCTCCCTGAAGCCTTCTCTTCTCCAGGCTGAACAAGCCCGACTCTCTCAGCCTTTCTTCATAGGAGAGGTGCTCGAGCCCTCTCATCATCTTCCTGGCTCTCCTCTGGACTCATTCCAACTGGCTGATGTTCTTATGCTGAGGGCTCCACAGCTGGACACAGTACTCCAGGTGGGGTCTCATGAGGGCAGAGTAGAGGGGGAGGATCACCTCCCTCGACCTGCTGGCCACATTTTTCCTGATACAGCCCAGGATACGGCTGGCTTCCTGAATAGACCAAGTATGGTTGGTTTTCTAAATAGACCAAGTTAAAGCTGACCTGGATTTGTGATGACAGTAGTCTCAATATGAGTGGCAGGTTCTATTAGATAACAAAAATTTCTATGACTTAAAAAAATGAGAGGTTTGTACTCCATCCAGTTTTTCTTGTTTCAGTGAGAAAATCACTAATAATAAGCAGATGATAGAAAACTGTCTGAAGTTCACTAAGTCTTAACACTTCTGTGAAGAGAAGTTTGTTAGTCTGGATTTCTGTATTGTGACACATTTATTATTTTATTTTTTATAGAAGAACAAGAATAGATGTTGAATTACTAAGCAAAGCAACATGAATGGAACTTTGTGTCATTTTTTAGTAAATTTTATTTCCGAAGGATTTTGTTGGTTCCTGCACAAAGGAAAGTTATTTGGATGAACCCAATTATTTCTAATGGATACTCATTGACTTCTAAATCTTGAATTAATATACACAATTCTTTGTTTTACTTGGAGAAAGAGCTATAAATCTAAAAAAAAAAAAAAAAAACAACCCAAACCAAAAATACCCAAAAACCAAAACCCCAAACAGTGGAGTTAACACTTTGAATATCAAACTACCAGTGTTGTAGAACTACCAGAACGAGATTGTATTGAAAATTCTTGAGGAAGATATTGTATTTGAGAAGTTAGTGATTTTGAGCAAGGCTTTTTAGGGCTTGTAATTAGGCTTTGAAAAACTTGTATAATAGTGAGTGATCACAGTGCAACCCCCTATATATAACAATGTAAGGGAATGCCCTGGATAATTACTGTTTCCAGGTACAGATCCTAGGTATGTAGCTAGATATTCTGTGAAATTAAGGCATTATGAAAGAGATAACATTACTTCCATAACATTACTGTCAAGAAAAGATGTATAATATTTTTGTTACATCAGATGTAAGTAGCCATGGTATAAGGGCAAGGATGAACCTCTACACATGTAGAATATACACAGTATGATAAATGAGGATTTATTTGGGGTCCATCAGATGCTACACAAAAGCAAGCTCCCAGTATCTGGAGGGAGGTATAATTTACTTGCTATCTATATTTTTCTTCATATTTCCATCTTATTATTACAGCCATTTTACTGTGCTATTTGTTCTTGTACCTTTATTGTTGAGATCCAGAAAGAACCCTGAACCTCCACCAGTGCAGAACAGACTCAAACCAATATATACCTCCTGAAGCACATTTTGAAGTCTATATCTCTGAAAAAAACAGGCCTACATCCATTATGCCTCAGAAAATACGGTCTCAATATAAACCAGTCTAATCATCCTGTTGTTCATATAAACACAAATTTGGAATATATATTCTTTTCTCTGGTTTTCACAAACTTCTCTTTCTGTTTCAGACAGCTTACAGAACAATAATAGACATACACAATCTGTAGGTCTGTATGTTTTACTTCCATAGAGAAACAATCTCTGGTCAGTAGTTATTGTTGGCAGCAGCAGGAGGAGGAACAGTCTATCTAGCTATTAAGAACACTAGAATAACAGTTTAAACGTTAAAAATAACAAATAATTTACCCCCTTCTATCAGTATGTTATTATTTAAAGTTAATAATGATATATCCCTAGACATTTTTTTCATATTTTGGACTTTAGAATTTGTAAATTGTAATGGATTATATTTCCTATGGAGTAAGCTTGATTTTATAATGATTTCCTCCTAATTTTAAAAAAGATTATTCATTATTCTGAATTCCACAGTTTCTTAAAACACTCTTTAAAGGAGATGATCAAGGTGAAGATATTCAAACACTTTTACCTACAGCCTGATGCACAGGCTTTTTAATTTCCAGTGGTCAGAACTGAAAGGTTTCTGCTCTATTCCAATGCCATTTGTGGCTCTGAAGACTATTGGAAAAAAGTAAATACTACAAAAAATGTATTGACATTTGAAGAGCATGTGGCCTAATACGTTATAATTTTACTAACTTTAGCTGAAAGGACATGATCAGGAGACTAATCAAAATTAGGTCCACATTTTTGTATTGATCATTGGGTAACAAACATCTTGAGACTGACACTTTACATTTTTTCTCAAGGACTGACACTTTGTTTATTTGCCATTCCAAGATATAGTCCAGTGTGTATCAGGCTATATCAGAGCAAAGTTGTATACATCACCACTTACTGAAATCACATTTCCTGGAATTCTTATATGTAAACGACATGACTAATGTGTACTGATGGTGGGTGTGATAATGAGGTTTGAATTCAGTTTCATTCACTGCAGGAAAATGGCTTCATGATTTTTTCACCCATACAAAAAGAAATTCTCTGTTCTGTAGTTAATCAGAAGATGGAGAAACCATTTTCTGTTTATTTTCTAAAAGAAAAGAATTCTGAAGACCCATATTGCTGGTTTTGTGCTTGAAAAATGCTTTTTGAGTTTATCCAGACATCATTAATCTTTCAGAATTTTGTATTTTTCACTTTGATAGACTTTATGAAATGACACTTACAGGGTTAATTTTCCTGCTACCAAGTTGCCCCTTTCTCCTTGTTAAGAAAATTCTCTTTATTTTTTCTTGTGCCTAACAATCTCTGTTTACATCACATTAGTAAGATAGTCTTACAACACAATTTCATTATTTAATGCATCTGAAAATTGATAATATATTCTGTGTAACCAAATTTCATACCAAAAATTTGGACTCAGAAAAAAGAGTTGCCTGTAACTATTGTTACATATCCACAACATCATAGATAGATTGATAAATAAAGGTATCTATAGACATATTATATTATGAAAGGGACAGGGAAAAACATTGTTCTCTTGCTGCAACAAAGACTATATTCCGTTCCTCAATTTCTTTATGAGATGCATTCCCCTAAGCCTGCTTTCAGCTTCAGGTTTGGCTAGAACACTTTCCATATGGCACAAAAACTGTGCTGGAAATGGTCATGTCAAGAGATCATCCAGTTTGTGTAGTTGCCTTTTTTTCCAGCATCTGGCATTTTCTACAGTTAATAATGTCCTTTTTAATACATTCCCTATCTGTCATATCACGTATATTTACAATATCTTCAAGCTTGAAATCTCTAACCTTAAACTCTGGCCACATTTGGAAAAAAAAAAAAAAAGAGAGAGAAAAATCCCAAACAATACAGCTTTCTGCTGTGTAATACACTGCATTATTTCAGAATATTCAAGTGATCTGTCATCCATCTATCCCTTGCCATTTAAATCACCTCCCTCTTTAAATCCTTTCTAATATTCACTCAGTTGTATTGTAATCACATTTTCTGTCTTATTCCTTGTTTCCCTTTTTCTAGATTAGACTTGCCTCATCACTAGAATTCAGTTCAGATATAAAAATTATAATAAGTACAGTGACTGCAAATTCAAATATCAGGTTTTGAGATTCATTCACTAACTTACTCTTTCCTTCTTCTTAGGCTGATTTATAGCAATATTGATTCAAAAATATATGGCCCAAATTTCCTGTTCTGCAGTAGCAAACACCTACACTGTAATATATGAAAACAGACATTAACAAAGGTAATTTTGCATTAATGCCAAGTTCCTGAAGAAATCTTCCAGGAGGCTTTAATGAGCCCTAAATGTATCAAATGTAAAATACAATGTCTACATTTTCAGTTTCCAGTTCTAAAAGTTTAGCCATGTGATCTTGAGGAACGGGCAACAGGTGGAGTTTAGCACATGACAAATTGCTAAACTTTTTTCTATGTTATTCTTCACCTTTATATAGCAAGATCAAATAAATTGTCATTATTAGCAGGCACAGATGATATGATTCCTCTCTAAAGTTGATCCCATGCACATGATGTCTTATTCTTCAATAGATCTTGTTTAGCATTTAATATTTGAAACAATTGCCATCCATTTTTACCATGAAGAAAGAGTGCTCTTGTACTAACAGCAGCTAGCAACAGAGTTGAGATTATTAGTTTGATTGAGGAAATTTCATCATCTGTATTATTAGACACTATGATGACTCAACTCTACACTATCTTTTTGATACTTAGAATGGTATGATATCTGATCCCAGAACGTTCTTTACTTAAGCAAAATTTCTCATTAGTTCTGATAAGGACTAGAATATTAAGACATTGTTTAGGAGTTTAAAAACTTTGAGGAGTTTCCTCTCTTTAGAATGAGTTTGTGAATTTTTGCCCTTAAACAGAAATGAGCTATATAAGTGTTAGTTGATTTACTCCATCACAAACTGAGGGAAAACTATGTCAGAAAGGTCTTGCTGTGTCCAAATATATTAAACAATGGATCTCAGTACCAGCTGTCACATTCTGCTATTTTGTATCATGAATGACTTTAAGAAATGTCAACTAATTTTATGAACAACTTTCAGGTTTGAACTATAGGACTTCTACAATTCATCCTGATTTCTCTCATGAAGGTCATCACTGTTACATTCAGATTAAAAAAACCCCAAAGTTTGTTTACTCATTTATTCACTAAATGTTTATTTTCAAAAAGAGTATACTTGCAAGTATTTTGAACTATTCCTGACTTGAGATAGATATCTTAAAATATTAGATTTTAAAACTCTCAAAACATGAGAGGATTTTTTGTGGGTTGGGTTTTTTTGCTTGTTTCTTTTTGGGAGCTTGCTTATTTAATGTTGGGATAATTCAGTCTATTTTTTCATTTGACTTGCTTTCTTTGACAGGATGGATGAACCAAAAATCAGTTATTCACTCTGCTCTAATCACTGCCATGAGGACATGAAGAAACTCCTATATGTCTACCAACTCCTCCAGTGAAAATTCAGTGTCTCAGGAATAGATGCAGTTTAACATTCAGGTTGTAATTTGACCACTGTTCCTTCTTTCATTTTAGTATTTGTAAACTCATTTAAAGTTTACTCAGTTACAGAACAAAATGACCTCTAGTATTTACCACATAATAAATTGGATCTTCCAAGTTAAAAGAGTCATTTTATTATGAAGTTTTAAAAATAATTCCTCAGCACTTCAGCTTTGGTGTGAAAATAAAGGATGTCAAAGTTGGTAGTTCATGACTTTTTACTTCCTTGTTTTTTTTTTTTGTTCTCCTAACAATATATTTATTACAAACTTCAATGCTTATGTTTTTCTAACAGTGAATAGATGATGAATTTTCAGTGGAATGTACCTACTCAAAGCAAGACATTCAGAACTGTAAATCAGACTTAGATGTTTTGCTCAGCACCTTCTTTCTCATTCCTTATTTTGAAAAAGTAAGATTCATATAATGTCTTTATCTAGGAGACATCTAATTTAAATGCCTGAGTGTCTATCTTGCTTATGCACAGGTCACATTTAGATGTCTTGCTTACATTGTCACTGCTGTGATGTAGCCAGGTGTCTTAAATATTTCCATCACTGTCTGCAGAATCATGAATTCTGACTGACAGTAGACCACTCAAGCCCAGAAAAAGGATAAAGAAAAATCTTCTGAGCTGGCAGTGAAGTTTGGTCATGAATACTAGAGCACCTGCTCTACATAGCTAGTGAGTCTGCAGACAGTACATACAAGGAGACAGAAGAAAAAGACTACAAGTAGTTTCTGGCTTTACCATATCATTTGTGTTTGTCTTCTTGATTCTTTTTGAAACTTCCATTTATAACAGTATAGAGAAGTTCTTAGTATACACAGGTTAGGGTGTAGAAGGAGGTAGTAAAAAGTGTAATTCAAAAGGCAAAATTTTGACTGTTAAAGGCTGCATCTGCACTGTGTTACACTCATATCGTGATGTAACTTGAGTTCAGTGTAAATGGTATAACTTAAAAAGTGGGATTTGAAGTGAAAGAGGTTTACAAGTGTTGAGGTCTTTCACACAGAATTGCTGACACAATACAATTTTCAGTCCCGTGTAAACCTGGAAATGCGGCAATATGATGCAAAACCTCTGCTATCAAACAAGAGAGCTGATAAATAACTTTTATATTTCCTTATCTGTTGTAGTATTGGTCAAAAGACAAAGGATTTTTTTCCCCCAGTTAAAATGTTATTCTCTTCAGTAATTGTAACTTGTAAGGGCTATAGAGCTTGAAAAAATTGACACTACAAACCCGTGTCTTTCTTACAGAACAAGACATTATTCATGTGGTCAGGAATAGTTCTGAGGAGAAGTTATTTTAGAATACTTGTGTTTGTTTCTTTTTTTTTTTTCTTATACAAATAACAGTAGTAAACTTTATGCTTAGAAAATAATTCTTAGGATGTCTGCATTAGAGTCTAAAAGCCATCCTTAACATTATAATCATTGCTGCTGGTATAACTTGTTTTCTTTAGAAATACGGTTGTAATTAGGAAGCATGTCATTCAGGTTTTGTGTCTTTACATGCTTTAACATTTCTCATCTGGTTTAGGACTTTAATTTCTTAAAAAACAAAACAAAACAAAACAAAACAAAACTCTGCAAGTCTTTTTTTTTTTTTTTTTTTGTCATCATTGCTCAATCTCAAATCATTAGACTGCATTTAAATATAGCAGCGAAGCCCTGCTACCAGGTTTGATCTTGCTTACTCAGATGACTGTACTTTCCACAAAAGAAAGAACCAAATTTCAAGAATTGTGTTTTGGTAAGAAACACACCACTGC
Organism: Rhynochetos jubatus; assembly: GCA_027574665.1. NCBI lineage: Eukaryota > Metazoa > Chordata > Aves > Eurypygiformes > Rhynochetidae > Rhynochetos > Rhynochetos jubatus. Next base: position 85,761,473 of record CM050649.1, on the reverse strand, counting down.
TGTGGTTTCCAGTTATTTGCATTTATGTAGTATTCATTTTCTCATCTGTTTTCTGTGTTCTATATGTAGAACAAAAACTCAACTTATTGCTGCTTATTATGTATATATGCAGCCCTTATCCACTACTTAAATATAAATAATAATAACATTTTATTTTCAAAATATATTTTACCTTTCACTACCAAAAGCACGACCAGTGGCATGTTATAAAGAATAGTGGGTTTATACCCACAACTTCTTGAATGGCTAAACATTCATTTAATTACAAGCAGGAGTTAGGTAGTGCCAGTAGTCATCATAACAGTTAATTTTTGGAAATACAGTACAGCAGAGGAATTGTACATTAAGGATATGGGTCAGCTAATTACCTTTTTAATGAAGTTCGCTCAGCTACAATTCTGATCAGGTTCAATACATAACCTGTTTGATATTTCAATAGTGCCACGGAACCATAAAAAGTGGGTTGCACAGTGTGGGTGTGGTAACAAAAATACTTATTTTACCTTTGTCTGAGACTTGCACAACATAAAAAAATGAGTTTTCCTAGCTATGCATTTTGCAGTGTTAGCTGTATCAGAAAGGAGGAGTATTACAGCTCAGTCATACATCACACAGAAACCTACTGGAATTAATTCTGTAGACATTTGTATTTTTTCTTTATGTCAAAAGCAGTAAATAAAGAGTTTTGAAATATGAGATGACAGGTGTAAGTGAATCCTGAAGTTTATGGTGGAAAACAGACTGAGCAGAGTCTATAGAATACATTATTTACTCTGTTCCTAATTTTAAAATTTTGAGCCAGCTTTTTCATATTAATGTAGAATTTTGTACTCTGCTTTTATCTTCTGACAAAAGACTAGCCAGCAATTTTAACCTGAGAGTATATCAGATATAAATACTTGTATTGATGTCTGTCACAGACTGGCACTTTTTTTTCTCCTTGATGATTACAGTTTCTGTCAGCTAAATTATATTCAATTAACACAAAGCAGTAGAGACATACACTCCAGTCACAATCTCACAGAGTTTTCTAAAGCAAGTAGGTTTAATCACAAGTAATAATTATACATCTAAACTAAGACATTTGAATTATACTGCAAAAGTATAACTCAAGAAGACTGCATCTGAACAGGTTAAGATTGTAAGTGATTCGAGTTCTGTGAAATTTGAAATTTGGGTTTTTGTAATTTAATTATCAGTAAGTATTTATTCACAGTGATAACTCTTGGATACACCCATCTAATGCACTTTTTACATTTCTGATTATTTCAGACATTATTTGTAGAGAAATACTAATAACACTAATAATTATAGGTACAGAACTAGATTTTGTTCAGGCTATCTTTTGGTCTGAACTTGCTATAATTTGAGTTTCTTATGTTGCAAAGAATATGTGTATGTATAATTGATGTTATTCTTGTTGTATAGATTAATTTTTTTAAATTGTGGAAGTGAATCTATAAACTTATATCGATTCTAACCCTTTTTGTTGTAATACGCTGAACCAAAGTTCTAAGTTCAAACATTTAACCTCAGCCTATTTTTTACCTCAGGACTGATTTTTTCCCTACTGAATCCTTCCTCTTTTGCCTTTTTTTTTTTTTGTTTGCTTGTTTTCATTTTTTTCCCTCACACACCCTTAAACTGAGATGAAATTTTCCTTAAGGTATGGAAAAAAAAAACCAACTTTGCATGTTTATTTCATGGGAAACCACAGTGTTGCTCATGACCATATAAGAGGCTTATAAACATTTTGCACTCAATCTTGTTTATGTTTTGTGGCATAAAAACAGATTAATCAGCATGGGTAATTCAAGTAGTATAAAGTAGGCATTCCAGTTTCTCCCAGAGTATAGAATAGGCATGGCAATAGTATGAGAGTATCTTAGCCATGTGGGAATCTTATGAATCATAATTCAAGATATGTAACATCTATTAGGAAACTGTGACAAGTACTATGACATGAAGTGACTGCTGAGCAGCCAGCATATCTATCTATGTTCATACAACTGTAGTACATGGGTTCAAGAAGAGTGATAATGTCATTTATAATGATTTGTGACACTGAGCTGACGAAAGCTAGTGGAAAAGGAGTTTGCTTCAACTTTTTTTTTGAAAAGTTATGAACTGGAAAGTTTTGCAAATAGAGAATGACATAACTGACATGTTGATTCCAGTCTTTGACCTTGGGATGAATTAAGAAAATATTTTGAAGGTACACATAAAGAAGAGAGACATGATACTTCCAGTTTTCACATTCATAGTAATTGTCCTGATATTGGCTCTGACAGAGTTAAATTTCCTCATGGCGGCTGGTATGGGACGATGTTTTGGATTTGAGATGAAAACTGTTGATAAGACAGGGATGTTTTACTTATTGCTGAGCAGTGCTTACACAGTGTCAAGGCCTTTTCTGCTTCTCACACTATCCCACCAGGGAGTAGCCTGGGGGTGCACAAGATACTGGGAGGGAACACAGCTGGGACAGCTGACCCCAACTGACCAAAGGGGTTTTCCATACCATATGATGTCATGCTCAGCATATAGAGCTGGGGGAAGAAGAAGGAAGTGGGGGATGTTTAGAGTTATGGTGTTTGTCTTCTCAAGTAGCTGTTACATGTAATGGAGCCCTGATCTCCTGGAGATGGCTGAACACCTGCCTGCCAAAGGGAAGAGGCAAATGAATTCCTTGTTTTACTTTGTTTGCGTGCACAGATTTAGCATTCCTCATTAAACTGTCTTTATGTCAATCCATGAGTTTTCTCATTTCTACTCTTTTGATTCTCCCCCCATGCCACCAGGGGAGAAAATGAGTGAGTGGCTCTGTGGTGCTTATGTGGCAGCTGAGGTTGACCCTTGACAGTGTCAAAAAAGATCAATAATAAAAGTAATTCCATGTGATTTAAGAGAACATTATTTGATTTCAATTTGTTGATTACTTTTTCTCTATAATATCCCTGTCTACCAGTACAACTAATGGGATAATGCAATGAGCCAAGTCTGCATAAATAGCACTGCTGTCAGAAGAACTGTTTGTCACATTATATGTTATCTAATGTGTTTAAACACTAACCTACTTTTACTCTGGACCTGTTTTGATGCATGGCATACATAAGGCACTAGTAATACTTAGATGATCCTTCCTCCACAAATGGAGAGTAAGTCAGCATTTTCAGATTCATACATATTTCAGGCATATTTCATCTACCAGTCTTTTCTGGCACCTCAAAGTTGAGAAAATCCAGATTAGTAAACCAGAAGTACAAGTCTCTGTTGGTGTTCATACCTGAACAACTTCATGAAAATTCTGATTTTGTTTCTTAAAAATACCTTATAGCAAACCACCCGAATTTGAGTAAGAAATCAGATTAAATAGAAACAAATTTTGAGGGAAGTAGGGTCCAATAGTATGTCTATTCTTTGAATTAGAGCTTGCAAACTTTCCTTTGAATCAATGGAAAGGATGGTGTCAACTTTGTCTTACCATAAAGCAGAATACTATAATAAATCAGAAAAAAACACATCTTAATATGACCATTTTTTTTAGGGATTCTGGAGGACACCTAGTATTACCTACCCAGATCTAGATTTCTATATTGTAGAGATCTGGAATTAGCCAGTGGAAATGGATAACCTATTGTGGCTCTGCTCATGAATGGTGATAGCAATTGACTCAACTAATTACACAGTTACCAAAAAGCAGTTGTGAAGGTTTAACCTTGGTTAAGGGCCAAACTCCCCACCTAGCCGCTCGCTCACTCCCCCTCTTCAGCAGGACAGGGATAGAAAATAGGATAAGAAAGCTCATGTGTTGAGGTAAAGGTAGTGGGGTCTTTTAACTGTTACACTTTTGGGCAAAAGAGTCTCAGCTTGGCAAAATTAGTCTAATTTATTTCCAATGAAGATAGATTTGGGTAGTGAGAAACAAATATGAACATTAAAAAAAACCCACCACCTTTTCTTTCCCCTCACCCAGGCTCAGCTTTGTCACTCCCAAATCCTCTCCCTACCCCAAGAAGCACAGGGAAGGACCAGTGGTTTGGTCAGTACGTAGTAGTTTCTCTTTGCTGAATCCCTACTCTGTTGTGCATTCTTCCAGCAGGATGCAGTTTCTTCAGGAGAAAATCCACTCCAGTGTGGAACCTCCACAAGTCACATTTCCTTTGGGAAATATCCAGCTGCTCCTGTGTAGAGTCCTCCACAGGCTGCATTAATTAACTTCTCCACTGTGGGCTCTTTCAAGGGACTATCTTCTCTGCCATAGTCTTCTTCACAAGGTACAGGGAAGTATCTCCTCCACTGAGGTCCTGTCCACAGACTGCAGGGAAATACCAGCTTCACTGTGGTTTCTCTCCATGGACTGCAGGGGAATATCTGCTCCACTGTGTAGAGCACCTCCTCCCTCTCCTTCATCTCTGACCTTCACAGGACTGTTTCTTACACTTGATTTCTCTCCTTTGTCTGTGTGGCATTTCCTGTTCTTTCCTAAATACGCTTTCCCTGAGGGGCCATCATTTTGGCTGAGGGGCTCAACTGTGCCCTGTGGTGAGTCTGCTGGAACTGGATGTGTCCACTACAGCTCAGCCCCTGGCCTCTTCCCAAAGAAGCCACTCCCACAGGCCACTCCACATCTGTAGTTGCTATCACCCCTACCCCCACCCCAACCTCCACCCCCAAACCTTGCTGTGTCAACCCAATAGAATAATACTTCTAGTACAGATCATAATAAACACATTAAATGCACATGAAACAAGAACTCTAGTAGCTTGTTTCCTGGAAGGTCAGAACTGTGGGTTTTCCTACAAGCAATACAGCAATATTTAAAGTAATACTGTACTTCTAAAGAAGCGTGTTCCAGATTTTACAAAGGGCAAGAAAAATCTAAGACTGTAGAGTGAAAACTTTCTGCTTTTGGCTGTCATGGAAGGATCACACTTTAAGATTTGGGACTGTTCTTTAAAAACACAGATACTTCCAGAAAAACAGAACTATTTGAAGAGGCTTATAGAAAGTTAATTATATCAGCAGTCTAAGACTTCACATTTACAGAAGCATTCAGGCATCAAATTGTTCAGTGGTTTTCAAATAAATGAGAAGTAAGAATGACATTGTTATGATGGAGAGTCTTAAAGAAATTTCAGTAGCTACCTCTGGTGATGGCCCAATGTGTAATGAAGGGATGAGATACACAGCTCAGTGGGGCTGAAGATAAAGCACAATACTCAAGAGTGAATTCATATTAAAATCACAGGGTATGGCATATTGCCAGTTTTTCAGAGAGATTTAACTAATGTAATTAGGAGACAGAAGTGAGAGGACAAATTCTGTGACTGGCTGTCAGCACTGAAAACAGAAGGAATGCTGAGTAGTAATATGGCTGTGAATTAATACACTCAAGTCAAGATGTAAAATGATAACCACATTGCACATACTGTTCACTATTGTGCTGAGATTTGTGGTTTTTTTCGTATGAATTTACCAAAAATCAGGCAATAATACTGAGATTCTGCAATTAATTTAATGAAAGTATATTTTACAGAAAATATAGAAAGCAAAGATCGAACAGTACAGACAAATGAGAATGAGAAAAATAAAATCACTGATTGAAACTGATTATAAATCAACTCAATTATGTGATTTTATATACTGTCTTCAAAAATTAAGGTGTGGGGTTTTTTTGTTTTTTTTTTTTTTTTCTCTCAGATATGTCACGACAAGGTCAGGGTTAACCCTAAATTCATTATCTCCTTTGAAACTTATAGGTCTGTTGAGCATCTTCAGATGATTGCCTGAATAAAGTAGTAGAAAGCACTATCCAAAGAGATCAGAATACAGCCTATACTGAAGAGAAAGTTGAGTAATGTGTTATTGACTCGTGCTTTACAGGAGATGCAAGACGGATGTTTGGCTGGTTTATGACCACTAGAATATAATGACTTCTCAATTACATAGTGTATAAATGTATCCAGCTAAAAAATATTATTGGTATTACTTTGTTTTTTATTCATACTTTGACTTTATTCATACTTCTGTTTGTTACGTGCTTATGTCAAAAATCATACTGCATATAAAAAGAACTTTGCCATGACATGCTGGGAAAAACCCGTGAGTTATGCAGTTCTCAACTATTCAGAAACAGTCATTTTCGATAACCTTATTCTTTTGAATTTTGATGTATACAAAGTGGACAGCTGTTGTGGTGGTAAAATTAGGAAGATGACACTTCTGCTTTAGCTGGAAAACTTAGGTAATTTATTTTTCTGCAACTGGTGCACATCTGTGCCTATTAAAATCAATATTAAAATTCTCATTTTCTTCAATAATATAGAATCAAGTGAAAGCATTTGAAGACAGAAATATTCCCACCCTCAAAGTTAAGTATCTTTCTGACAGCTGGGCGTTATGAAGGAGGAAAGAATCCAAGCTGAAGGTCTGTTTTCTGTCATTTATCTGCAGAGTTAATTTATGTCAGAAATAGTAATAACAGTCCCAGATGGATCTTTGCTTTTTAAGTATACATTTAATATTTTCTTAACTTACTTTCCAGCAGTACAATCAGTTATTTTGTTTAATGCTGTGTTACACATATATTAAGATGCAATTCTTTCTTCATTCTGACCCATCCTAAAATGTAAATTAAAAAATGATAATATTCACTGGGTGTCAGATGACATGGAATACCTTTGTAATCCTAAATTCTCTCAGAAATCTTAGGTTTCCATCTAAGTATCAAAAAAAAAAAAAAAAAAAAGAACTCCTCTAAATCAAAGTGATGTCAAAGATTACAAACAAAGACTGAAGTCCTGGGCAGGATGTCAGTTTGGCACCTCTGCTCAAATCTTTAAACTGTAAGAAACAAATTACAGCTTATTACTATATATCACAAAGACAGACTTCAAAAACAAACAAATGATGACTAGGGCAGATGATAGTAAAATTTTGCATGTTTACATCAACTTGCAGCATCTTTATTGTCTTTGAGATCTTTACTAATTTTTCAGATGTTGTTGAAATTTCATGGAGAGTCGAAAATTTTGCTAGTGAGAGGAGTGGTCACTAAAAAGAGACCCTAAACTCCTCCTTTAAACGCACTGCATGAAATGGAGAATAGCTGTGATTGCAGCAGCCTATCTCCAAAGAATTAATCTGCCGTGTCTGCCAGGAAGTGGAAAATAAACAAGAAGATCAGAATCAAGGCAGAGGAAGAAAACTCTTCAAGTCTCTTTATGGAAACAATGACTAATTTTGATTCTAGATATTTTTTAGTTTAGGTCTCTTAGACACTGGTGCTCACTGGTGGAAGATAAGTTGTTCATGGAACTATCTACTTTCATTGCCTTCTCATAATGAAAATCATTGTCCATTGTATACTTATAATTTTTATATAGGGAAAAAATTAACAAACCTTGTACATGGAGACAATTTATTGTTAGCTAAGATAAAATTTTAAAAACCTAATCCAATTGTAACAGTTATCATGTGAGCAGTTACAATAATAATAACATTTAATACCAAATATTAACTCTAGAACAAAATATTATTCTGGATTAGAGTAAAACTAATATTTACCCTTTTCTTTGATGCTACACTCTTCTAATGTTCATAGGAGTCATAAGCATGATGACACCAGTGTTCCTCAGTTAGCAAAGTGCTGGATTGCCACAAACCTTTGTTAATATCTCCAGGTTTTGCTGCAGAAAGTATAATATTTGTGATGGTGGTCCCTTTCTTCTCTGTCTTTGGGTCTGTTTGGGGCCCTCTTTCTACTTCGGATTACAGACTGATTCTTTGTCATTTGTTTCCAGCTACAGGCTGAAAATTGCACAACAGATTTTTCCAATCTCAATGGACATAAAATAATTTTAATGTAGTAACTACATACGTCGGTCAGACAAATATCATATATAGCATTTAAAGAGCTGATACTACAACAGATCAGACAATGATCATATGATCATGGGACAATATAGAGATTATTTTTTTTACTGCAAATGTTTAAAATAATGTGAAGACTACCTTGCAGATAACCAGAATTTTTTTTCAAGCACTGAGTTGAGAATGGTTCTGCATTGCACATGTTCGGAGGGGTAAAATAGCTAAAGAATAAATGATATGTTGTAAAGTGTAGAATATGCTGGATAAAATTGAAGAGGTGTGGAGAAGTAGATGGAGGTAAACCATTCTGTTTATTGGAAAAACCCATTTTTTTTAATTTCTGTACTCTGTCCAGGCAATGCTCAGAATAAGTTAAAACTGTAGCAGAAAATTTGCTAAGCAAGGCAGCTAATCAGAAACTTTGTGCTTATTTCTTTTTAACTCACTCTGTTGTTTAGCAGGTCCCACATAAACTTTAAAATTCCAGATTCACTTAGATTAAAACTAAGGATTAAGTTAATAAGATGTTTTGATAAGTAGGATATGCATAAACCTATTCCCTATCCCTCTGTTACAGATGTTTTTAATAATTTCATCAGACTTGCTTCTATTAAAAAAAAAAAAAATCAAAAATAAACCAAATCCCCAAACCACACTAAAAGTTGTATTACATTGGACTAGAGACCAAGTGATTATTCTTGTTTTATCGAGTCCAAATAATAAATCTTTGAAGTCAACTAGCAAGTGATGTATCCAAATTGCAAAATACCTTTAGGAAAATGGAATGGAAAAAGAGATTTCCTACTGTGTTTTAGTTCAAACACTGATACTAAGAAATCATCTTGATTTTCAACATAAAGGTCCATGTCATTCTTTGAAAAATAACTAACAGCTTCCTGAAAAAAAGGAAATGTAAATTTCAACTTATCTGCAGATATTTCTTTAAAAAAACACACACACAAAAAAGAAAAACCCCAAATACAGTATTTATTACAAATATTCTATATGTACAGAAACAAAAATAATCCATCATTTAAACTGATAACATTTCTATAAACAGATTTTTCTCTTATTATTTTGCTGATTTTGTATAAAAATATGCAGGTATTTTTTTCTTTTATCTCTCTTATTTATTTGTCTCTCTTTCATTTTCTTTTCTTCCTGACTGTTGTCTATCTTCATCTTTACTTTTATCTTATCTTGCACTACAGTAACACCTGGAAGTTCTATTTGGTGAACTCTTCTGTTCCCTAAATAAAGTGCAGAAACAGAGTGAAATGTCTGCATATAATGAAGAATAGTTAATGCTAATCAGATTTTGAAGTCAGTCAAATCAGTACAGTAACATATATTACCACATCTTAGTGACCAAGTTTTGGTCTGGTTTACTATTTTTTCCTAACAATTAAAAAGCAAGAATGTAATGCTAATACCTTGTATTAGTATATATGCCTAAAAATGTACATACATACTTTATGTATGAGAGGTCTGGGTGGGAACTGTATGCATATATCCATACAAAACACCTACAATTTCTGAGAATATTTCTAATTCAACACAGTCTTTCTGTGGAGTCGGGGGGAAGGGAAAGAAAAATCAATAATGTGTTAAAATGTAGTTCCTGGCCAGCGCCCTATTATTTGTGGTGCAGTGTCATAACATTGTGTAGTTCAGCTGTGCTAACACATTGATTTTGTCTGGAAGTTTGCAAATGAGAGGGAGCTTAAAGATATTTTTATCTCCTTTAACCTGTCTAAACTCAGCTTCCAGTAGGCTGAAAACTGTCAGAACTAGTCCCCTGTAGGAAAAACTAAACGGCAGTCATTTGTATGACTTGTTTAGGTGGCTTAATCTTCCATGTTTTGTATTGATGTAACACAGACTTAATGAGCTGCCACAGTTAATTAGTAGATGGTTACCATAACTAGGAACTGGTAAGCAGAAGCTTTCTAACCTGCACAGTTGTTGATACTAAATGCAAACTGAAACAGAGGGACTATGAGTGGGTTTGGTATCTATGAAAATGTTAAAAAAGCAATCTAAATTTTGCAAGTTTACCTCTTCTGTCTGAATTTGATATTATGACTGAAAACTCAGTAGCTCTAAGCTTAATAGTTTGTCCATAAAATCACACAGTGCATGGAACATGTGAGCATAGTGACCAACAAACTGTTTATACATGGCTGGCCCTTTTTACCACCTTATCCCTCTGTTTTCCCACATTTGTTCCTCCTGAAATCATCTGTGTCCTTCCCTTTCCCCACCTTCTGTTCCTTCCCTAAAGATCCCCTAGTAATTCTTGTGCAATCCCAAAATGTTCTTGCCCTACCTCCCATAATGTGTCCTATATCCCATATTACTGGAGAGTGAATGACATCAGTCCCAAAGCTGCTCTGGAGAGATACTTATCCTCTTGATGGGTTTCAAGCCTGGACACTGGGGTCAGGGTATCCTGGGAAATCCCTAGGAAAGGCCTGAACATGGTGTTCCTTCCCCTGAGTTCTCAATTTCTGTTCCTGCCTGCCTTTGTGTGCCTGTGCTCCTTTGGGCTTCTGGAGATGGGCATGAATTATGAGTAATGGTTGCCACTGCAACCATTTTCTGATGTGAGAGAACAGTGAGTGAACAGACACAGGATACAAGAAAGTATTTATTGATTAATCTTACACCTTCCGTATATAGAGATCTTTGCAAGCTGATGCAAAGATTCTTTACCGTATTTTTCATGAGTAACATAGAAGTGTACCTCTACAAACTGTAGATGAACTACAAAGGGCTTACTTGAACAGACTAATGTTATATATATATATGTGTGTGAAAGTCTTTTAATGTTGACATTGGACACTTAAAGAATGTAGTGTTTGTTATTGGAAGACAATAATTAATTTAAAAAAAAAGAAGTTGAGGATGGAGGTTAAGGAAAATAAAATAGATGGTGAAAATACAATTAAAACCAGAGTCTTCCAAATATGAGATTTTTCATGTGTAATCTAGTACCCTGTTACTGTAAAATACACAATGGAAAGGTATCTCTTGTGAGACATGATTTTCCATTGAATTGCTTTTTACTTCAGAACTCTTTACTAGTTTACTTTTCATAACTCATTCACCCTTAAACTATTTTATTTCTATCTGCCTTTGTAGCTCAGCAACAAATTTTCTAAACCCTAGTCAGAATCTAATATTGCCAGCGGTTGCTGAGTCTCAAATTCAATGCACTTACTAATAGCTCTTGAAAATGCATGTTGGCTCCTTGCCTTGCCTTGCCTTGCCTTGCCTTGCCTTGCCTTGCCTTGCCTTTCCCTGCCTTGCCTTGCCTTGCATTTTTGTCTTCCCCCCCTTATTGACTTTTGCGTATACACAGATTTTGAATGTTTACGTAGGGAAGAGAGATAGAAAGCAGATACAATAGTCATGTCTCTTTTTCTGTATAAACACTTCCAGACAATCCTACATCCCCAGTTTAGATGTTTTCATTAGCACTTCCACTTGTCATGAGAGAACTGTTTTATGTTTTATAAATTTAGACTAACAGTGTTCATACTTGTCATCTAGTCAAACCTAAATGTGAAAAAGTGCTAAGAGATGCTATATTGAATTTACTGTACAGCCACAAAAGCCCAATGCTTTCTTTGTGCATAAACTGTAGCTTCTGAAAGGCTGAAACATTCACATTGAAATGTTTTTTCCTTTGTGTGCTGATGAAGAGAACATTCTGAGAGGCAAATTTTCTTGCAGAGGGAACTAGACAGGTTGGAGCATTGGACAATAATCATTGGCATGAAATTTAGTAAGTTGAAATGCTGGATTCTTCACCTGGGATGGAGTGACAGTGGAGACAAGTATAAATTGGGAGAGGAGTCCTGCAGAAAGGGATTTGGGGCTGCTGGTTGACAGCAGGCTCAATGTGAGTCAGCAGTGTGCCCTGGCACCCAGGAGGGAAAACTGCATCCAGGTATGCAGTAAATACAGTATAATCAGGCAGCCAAAAAAGGTGAATATCCCCTGCATTTAGACTCCAGATTAGACTCACAGAGAGAATCTATTCTGGTGAGACCTCACTTGATGTACTATATTCTGCTATGGAGTCCTCAGCACAGGAAAGACGTGGACCTGTTGGAGTGAGTCCACAGGAGGTCAGCAAAAATTTTCAGCGAGCTGGAGCATCTCTCCTATGAAGAGATGCTGAGAGATTTGGCTTGTTCAGCCTGGAGAAGAGAAGGATCTGGGGAGATCTGGTTGCTGCCTTTCAATATTCCAAGGGGTCTTACAAGAAAAACAGAGAGAAAATTTCTGCAGAGGCCTCTACTGTTGGTAGAAGGTACAACAGTTTTGATTATAAGAGTGTAGGCATGAACAGCCATAGTGTGGGAGGCAGCGCGGCCGCGTCGCGAGCTGACAGTGGCCGCATGCGAGAGGTGAAGCAGCGTCCCTCTAGATAGGATGTAAGAAGAAATGCTTTATGAAGACATTGAAACAGGTTGTCCAGAGAAATTGTAGTTTCCCTATCAGCAGAAATGTTCAAGGTCAGATTGGACTGGGCTTTGAACAACCTGATCTAGTGAAAAACACCAGGGCAGAATGTTGGAGTAGATTATCTTTAAAGGTCCCTTCCTACCCAAACCATTCTATGGTATCCTTAATACCAACTTGAAAAAAGTTATTTAACAACTCAATAGAGCCTTCAGCTCAATTTTGTTTAGACTTCACAGAAAAAAATAATAATTCAGAGACGTACGACAGATATTCTGAAGGAAATTTTACTGTAAGAACTGATAATTATGCCCTGTATTAAAATAATTTAAATAATTACTGATCTTGAATGGAGAACAGTTAAATAGAAGTACAAATTATACACATGTATCTATATATGTATGTGTATGTATAATTCACATTTGAAATGGGTCTCTGTTAGGGACCATAGTTCATATAAATCATAGTGCTGGAATTTGGAAGAGGACTGAGAATATTCTAATGCATTCAGCATTCTAAGAGTTAGAAGGAGTTAAAAATGAAACCTGAATACTTCAAGCTATGAAAAGACAGATGTTAACCTCTCCTGAGTCCTTTACCAGCCACCTGCCAGTCTCAGTACAAAACCCGATACAAAATGTAACACACTTTCATATCCATAGAAAGCCTTTACAAAGATTAAAGCTTTGCGTTCTCTTTTTTTTATGAAAAAAAAAAAAAATCCCTCAGTGAGACCTCCTTTTATAACAGGTTTCTATTGTGTGTTAGATTTCTTTTTTTAATGGCAGTTATTCAGCTTATGGTTTCTTCTAACACTCACCCCCCAAATAAAAAGGCAAACTTGTTAAAATTAAATAGAGGTGGCTACAAGCTGACATCTGTGTCAGTGTGAAGAACAAGATCAACCTTTCCATCGTGCTCTTTTAAGAACAGAAGGGCCTTTTTTCTGGAGTTCTGAAAGCACTCTAAAGGATTACACATGTAGCCTTCCTTTATAAATGAAAGATGAAAGTGCGGGAGCAAAAAGAATCAATGTCCTGTAAAAGAGTAAATAAATAAATGTTACCTGGGAGAAGATTCATGACATAAGATAGAACTATATTAATACCCTCTAAGATGTGATGATCTATAGTATGCTTCATATTTGTATTTTTACACTTATATTGTTTAATTTTAAATAGATATTTTGTCATAAATTAAATACCTTTGTGCATAGGTGCTAAGAGCATAAATGCTACCTAAAAATAGAAACAATTATCTTTGCTATCTGAATATACTTTGAAGGCTGGATGCAAGCTGACAAGTGTAACATTCTGTATGAGTACCCCATGAGTATGGTCAAATCTAATTTTTCAGAACAGGCACTATGCACATTGCAACAGATGAAGTTATGACTACAAAAAGCTATGTTTCAGTAACAACATGCTACAGAATATTAGAAAATAACATATTAGATAAGCTGTCTTTTGTTGAATTTTGAAGTTTAAATTTGAAATAAGGATAATTTAACCTAATACCACAATTAAATACATGCAGTCACCTCCTCCGTGAGGTAGAATATAGAATATAAAATATTTCAAATCTGTATTAATATTAAGAATATTACTATTTCCTTTAGTGAAAACTATGTAGCAATGTTTTTTCTATATCAATGTTCATGTAAAGCTAATTTTTACGTGTATAAAAATGAATCCGGGCTCACTCCAAACACATAAAAGCGAAAAGACATCTGCTCTTTGAGCATATGTAATATCAGCACATCATCATTCCTAACAGATATGAAAGAAGAATGTTGAAAGAATAACTATTTGTCAAACAGCATTTTGGAATTGCTATTTGTTTAAGTGAAAAAGTCCTGAGGAAAAAAATATCTTTCTATAGAAATGCTTTGCTTTTTATTTAAAATAAAGTCTGAAAATTAATCATTATCTTCTTAATTAGGCCATATTGGCTTGTGTTCCTAACTAATCTTTAGAATAAATTCCTTCCAAGACAGTTACTTTTCTTAACACATACCATTTCCATGTGACAGCCATAAAGAATTTCCTCCATTCCCTTTGAGAAGAATCAATGAAATATTTAATGAACATAGGCTACAAATGTATATAAAAGGAAAAAAAGAGTGTGGGTGACAAAATGATTGCTGCTCCATGGTAAAAGTTCAAAACTGACATGTAAAGGATCTTCCTCTCCACCAAAACAATTATTTTTAAATTAAATTTAAATTAAATGTATTTATTAATTGTTATTCTTTTTACAGAAAAAGTAACATTTGGAGAAATATCTTTCCTTTGGACACTCACACAGATTTTTCTATGCAAATAAAATCTTGTCTTTGTATGCATGTATTATGATAATTTTAACAGGATGGTAAAATACTAAATTATTAATTTTCTTTGGCTATTAGAAGGAAATTATTTTTAACTTGTTTTTTTATGCCTCTAAGTTTAACAGTATATCTAGTCAAGTCATCTCTGGTTTTCATTGAATTCATGTAAGATGTCAGAGTGCAATCATTCTGGTAATATTAGACACCTTTTATCAGGACTAGAGAAGTTACCATCCAAATGTTCATTTCGCTTTTCATTGTCTGCAAAGGAAGGCTCTGGGAATCAATTAGAATGAGATATTCAGTTTTCTAAAATTAGAGTAAATGAAACGAGCCCTAAGCACCCTTATGAGGAAACAATACTAGATACTGAATAGATTTTGTCCTGCCTGTCTTACAAAGTTAGATGCCATCACACTTTCAGGAGTTTAGATTCTTACACAGTACATTAAATGTTATTTCTGGATCTTACTACATGTTTGTATTTGTTTTAGATACACTTATATTATTCATTCAAGATTTTACTTTGTGTGTTTATTTAGAAAAAATAATTGGACAGCCAGTGAATAGAGGTATTTTCTGGTTTGGAAAGATGACATTTATAGTATTAAAGTAAAAAACCAACCAACCAACCAAAAAACACTTTACCAAAAGGAAATATTTTGACTATCTGACACTGTTTTATACCATGTCTGATTAAACAGGTGTTCTGTAGCACTTTCAAATAAAAATCTTGTTCAATTAAAAATCCTTTGGAACATGTGAGACATTTCTTTTAACAATGTTTCCAGACAAGTGTCTGTTAAGACATTTTTTTTTTAATGACAATTTATTTTGTAATAGCAACCTCCAATCAGTACGCTATATAAGTAAATTGAAAGTTTTACATGTTAGAAGGTATCTTGGTGAGTAAGTATCTAGAAATGTTAATTATTAGTATCTTTACCCTTATCATTTCAGTACATGGGCATCATGCCAGTTGTCTTTATGCAGTACGGTGTGATTTCAATGTGATTATAGCAGAATACGAACAGAAGCATAAGTCTGTTGTAGACTTCTGAGACAAAAGAGTCATTTAAATAATTTGTAATCAAACACAATTCTAATGTATTTTAATAATAATTAAAATGTTATCCAAACTAGACAATAAAAACAACAAAGACAGAAAATATATATTATACAGGTTAAAACCCCCCAGGCAAATGAAAGATTTTAACAAAAGTCTTATGACATCAAAGTATGTGCTGCAATCATGAAGTTAGAAAGTATTGGAGAAGGAGACCAAGTGTATCACAACTTCAGGGTATTTCTGCATGTATAAGCTAAAGGTCCTTAATGTCAGGAGATGGATCATGAATCCTAAATGGGGAGAGAAGCTTTTTTCCAGACCTGAATAAAGTACCTCTCTTTAAGAAATGAAGCGTAAGACCTGAGGCTCTCGTCAGCATTTTCTGGTAGCAAATTTACTCTGCTTAGTTCAGCAGCCTGGCTTCCTGGATTACTTTAGGTCTGTAACTCTACTCAAGCACTATGAAAGGTGTTTGGGCACTGACAACAAAGTATGTATTCTACTACATGGCAAAATATACGAAAGAACAAGAAATTGCCACTTTAGACATTTTAACACCTATCTTTAATCTCAAATGTTTTATTGCCTAGTGGAAAATGAAGGAAGATCTGGAGTCTTGGTCCAAGAATTTCTTATCAGTTCTGTGTAACCCACTTGTTACCAAATTAAGAGTCCTTCTTTGCCTGGCTGTTCTGGTTTCCAGTATTTTAAATATACATCTAGATAATGAATTAAAGATTTTTTTTTTTTTCTTAGAAAGAAAGCAATAACTGAGAAAGCTAATATTCCTTCAAAACTGCTTAATCATCAGTTAAAAACTGAGTGATGCAATGGTTTTAGTAATATTGGTATAGTACTTTTTTCTTTTGTAGTAGTACACTCTGGAGTGGTGAATCATCATGGAATGGAATAAAAGTGAATTAAACTTCTGCATCTGGTAAACCTGACATTGCCTGTGTTTTAAATATGAAATGCATTCATTTAGATTGGATGCTCCAGGAAGGCAAAGTTGGTGGGATTTTGTTTGTTTGTTTGTTTACTTGTTTATTTTCTGATCTATAGCCATATAATGCCAATGTGTGATTTTATTTTGTCTGTTTTAAAACTGAAAGTGTTGTATCAACATATCTGGATAACAAGGTTGTTAAACATACCTAGAGTCATGTGGAGATATCAGACGTTTATCCTCATGTGCTTCAGGAAGTTCAGAAACTGCACCAGAGCTGTAATAGATCATTTTACATTAAATAATGTTAATATCATTCTCTTGGCCCAAAATGTGTTTTTTTTTTTTTTTTCTGTCTCCAGGTAGTTGTGTTAAATCTGTGTCATTTAATGAGAATGTTAATAACCACCAGGAGAAAAAAAGGTGTTAAGAGCTTGGATCTATAGTCAGTTTTAAGTGTGTCTGTGGCTACACAATAATGATTGCCATTTTTCCTTCATGTCACTGCATTTTTTAAAAAAGAATTTATGAATTTGGCTATGATAAACAAGCTATGTAAAGCCTCAGTAAAGTTTGGATGTATATGATAATGACTGAAGTACCAGGACTTTTAAAAGCCTTTTGGTTTGTATCTGACATGTTTATATCAGTTTAATTTAATCACCTGCATTAATGACTTCTCATTAAACCTTCTGTAACAAAAGATTTCAACTCTTCAATTCAGTGTAACAAATAAGACTTCTTTGAGCAAAATATGCTCATCTTGAAAACATAAAGCAGATATATTCCAAGAGCAGACAGTAGTTTGCTGTACTTCTCAAGCTTTAACCACTCAGGGCAAGAGTGTCAACATTAATTAAACATTTCTAGGGTAAGGAATAGATCCGGTTAACTTTTATGTGTTCACAGTCTGATTTATTTCGTCAAACAGATCAGACACGGTTCAAGGAGCTTTTAATATAGAATAGACCAAGAAGGATTTGCACTTAACTTTTAACAGGAGCACTTAGTTTTTAAAATTTTCATAATTATGTGTGACATACCTTATTTGCTAAATGCTTCACAGTATCCATTGCATTTCCACATAAAAGTATTGCTTATTTTTATTTTTTTTATTGCTGGTATTAAGCAAATATATTTTTGTACAGAACAAGAAATTTCATGTTTGTGTTCACAATAATTACATCTTTTTTTTGCATCATTTATATTTTTACCTTTATGTTTGATTTTGTTGTTAGTTTCAGCAGTAAGTTGCTGTGCATATGTTGTTGTCTGTACAAAGCAATAGTTGTCTTTTGAAACAGACACAGCTACCACTGACACTGGTCGTATTAAGGTCGAATTGTAACAGCTCAGCCAAAGCCAAATGAAGTCCATTTTTTAGATCTCGACTTCAGCAGACCTCAGTTCAAGCTCAAACGCCTGTGTTTTTCCTTCCCCATTTTCCTCAGGCAAGCAAGTCCTTGCTTTCAGGAAACCCATCTGGTTCTGTGGTGCAGGAGCTGGCTGTGAGAGGTCAGAATGTGAGGAGCCCAGGCTGGTGCAGAAGCGTCTCCTGAGCCCCAGGAATTCCTGAGGCAGAACTGCACAGCTCTACCAGTCTCTCATGCGAAGAAGTTACAGCAGCTCCAGGCATCAGCTGAACACTGGTTAGAAAGAAATACAACTGCATCTTCCCTGATTCTTATGGATGGGAAAAAGAGATGTTGATTTAAAATGTGTGCAGAAGAAAGAATGTGTTGAATGCTATTTTAAGGTACTTATGTTGAAACTATATTTGCACATTTGAAGGTACATTTAAAGTGTTATTTTTTAGCACTGATAAATTTTATCATTTTGTACCATTTGAAGAGTTTATCAATACTTAATGTATGAATAGAAGAGCAGGTGGACTTCAAATATTTTTATTGTTCTATAGTCACTAAATGAACTACTAAATTGTCAAAAATAATCATACAGAACTTGCTTGTTATCAACTCAAATAAGAATCAACCAAAGGTCTGTAAACTTTGAAGATAACTTCAGCACTGTTTCAGAGAATGGTCTGTGTTTTATACATGCATTTTGAAATCACAGAAAATAGAGAACATACCATAGCACTTAAAATATATATTCAAAATTAATTACTACGTCATAAACCAATTAATTGCTACATCATAAATTAAAAGAAGTAAAAGAAAGGTTCAGAGATATTTAATGCAGGAAAACCTTCCAGACAGTCAGTGAGACAGAATTGTGATATTTATGAACAAGATTAATATTACACTTATTATGGTAACATCTAGGTCTATGGCAGACCTGTGATCTGTGTTCCTTTAATAAATTCTGTGCAAACTCATACTTCCCAAAAGGGTTAAAATAAAAAATTATCAGGAAGAGGAAGCAGGAAAAGGAGCAGGAAAGAGGAAGCAGAAGAGGAAGAAAGGAAATCCAAATAGGAATTGAAAGTGTAATAATATTAACTGATTTACTCAACATCACATATATGTGAGAAATTACTTTAAATCCCATAAGTACTGGCTCCATGAATTATGTAGAACAGATTCTCATATGTTTTGGAACCTTTCCCATTAAATGGTGACCCTTGATCTTCTTTTTCCACAGTAGCTTTTCTCTCTCTTTCTGCATGTGGACTTTCAGGATAACTCTTATATTTCCTATCTCTATTTTATGGGTTGAGGGGAACGACCAGTAAGAGATCTTCTCTGACTCTCCCAAGCCAGTTAGTTACAATTTCAGTTTTTCAAACCAAGGAACTGAAGGCTCAAAGACTGCAAGAAGTGGTAACACAATTCAACTACTTTCACCCACCTGTCCATGGAATATAATCTCCCTGAGTTCTCTCTGGTTTAGTATAGCTTTGAATAGCTTCCAATACAGATGTCTATCCAAAATGTGCCATTCAAACTTTTAAAAAATTGAAAACTATCAAAACTGAAAAAGAAAAAAAAAAAAAATCAAGACCTTGTCACTTCTTCCTGAGGCAAATGGATGTGAAAATATAATATTTTTTTTTTTTTTTTTTTAATATCTGATTTGTGTGTACTTCTCTGGTGAATGCTGCTTTCAAAAGCAGTGCCTCCTTGGCAAAAAACTGTAAAATTACATAGATTTAAAACCTCCAATTCTCTTTACTCTTGAAGCTAGGTCTCCCTTACCTTGTAAATTGAAGAAAATCCATATAACAATAAATATTTGAACAAAAAGCAGGTACCTAAATCTAAAAGTGTAAGGCCTAATCATCTGTAACCAAAGTGAAAGGAGATTATACGAAATTAGGCCCCACAGTTACTATTAATAAATTTTTTCCAAGTTAGGAATCCTGAGCAACTTAGCATCTGTCCAATTGCTACTGAAAAAAACAACTTAAGAAATAATGCAATACACAAAATGTAGTTGGGGCAGCTGTATAGTTCTAGAATGCTTTGGATGAAAACTTGTGAAGTGCCTTTAAACAAACCTGACAGGTTGAAATCATAGCTCCATGCATGAAGGATTGCAAATGTACGTTTCTCATCCTCATGACACTCACTTAAGCACTAAACTGGAGGATGTCAGTTGTGTAGAAGAAAGGGTAGTAACACTCTTCTCTCTGAAGAACCTGTTGTATTAGTAGAATACGTCAAGATTTACTGGGCCAGGAATAAAAGTAAATGTAAACGTGTCTTTTTAGCTTAGAGTTGTGACATTTAAGCAGATATAGAAACTTTGATTTCCCATCCCTGTTCCAATAATTTATTAGTTTTATTTTCTAATGAATTTTAATATAAGCCACTGTCAACAAGACTGTGAGCAAAGAAATAAATCTCAACCACCTCCTTCAGTCACCTTTCCCAAAACACCTTCCTGGCTTTTGAATGTTCTCTTCTTAATCACGTAATTTAAAATTATTTATTGTTTAAGCAGGAGGAGAGTAGTGTGCAAGAATTATAAAAAACAGCTAAATTTGGAGCTGTGCACTTCTACTAAGCTAGCAAATATGTATACGAACTCCCTTAGCAAGTAAGATAAATTCAGCAGTCATTTTCTGTGACACAGATGAGACCAGAACTAACAAGTTTTTTTCAAAAAGTGCCAATGAGTTTTGAAAGAGTGGTTTCACATATCTATTTTCACTTTAGAATTAGCAACTGTAAACATGGCATCAGATATAATAGACATTCTGTTGCTCAGCACTTGACTACTGGCTACATCAATGTGCTGTTAACTCTGGATCTCATATTCATGCCCTTTCCACTCCATGTGCACTGCGTAGAGAAACTTGGTTTCTAACAGGGTCTTCAATCCCCTTCCAAGAATCCATCTCAGCATAGAGATACTAACGTTGCTCTTAAAATCTAGCTAATTGTATTACATGCACTGTACAATTACATGTAACTGTCACAACATATGCTAGAGACAGTTGGATACAGCTGAGAGGTAGATCAAAAAAGGTAAGGTTTATTTTACTACATATTTTTCAAAAGCATAATATGTAGGCGTAATACATTCCACCGTTAAAGAATGTGCTGGAGGGCTTATTGCTCTTCACTGACTTTGGAAAATATCCAGGAAAGTTTATGTGGGCTAAATAGCTAATTTTTAGAGACTTAATCCATACCAAATTATGGTTCCATGCCCAAAAGATGGTTAAGACTTTCCTCTTCAGTAAAGTATGTCAGCACTGCAAAGGAAGTTCTCAACCTTGTCATGATTTGGCCTTTTTGCCTTTTAAAGTTGGGACCAGAACAGAAATTTTCTGAATGTATTAATTCAAATTCTAACACACAACTTCAACCCATAATTAGACTTTTTCTGTTTTATTCAATCATCCGGTGATTGTTAAAGCAGAATGGCCTCTGGCTTCTTGAGACCCCTTAGGCAAATCACATCATGTAGTTATAAAATAAAAATGGTGTAGTCATGCTTACCACTAAAGAGATATTTAATGTAATGTGTGTGTTATGCATTTTGTACAAGTGCAGCAGTAAAAGCCGCAACATGGAAGCTTGCAAATTATTAGGATGAGACATCCATAGAGGGATCTTTTTACATGGTGCATACAACAAAAAGATAGAATCTTGCAGTGAAAATTAAGTACAGATAATGATAATTATTTTAGGAACCAAAAAAAAAAAAAAATCCATATACATTTTACCCCTGTTTGTGCATGTGAATGCAAAGCCAGGTTATTATAAAGATTCAGTATTTTATTTTTAATTTAGATGGCTCTTTTTTTGAATTAAGTGTACTTAAGTGCTGTCAGTGTGAAAAACTCACAAAAAGTATATTTTCTCATGTAATTTCCTTTTGCTCTATTCTGTTTTCAATTTTAGCTTTAACACTAATTAAAAGGAAGTTTTTAATAGTAACGTTACAGAGTATTCCAGAACATTAAATATCGATATTTATGAAGCTTATATTTAAAAGATATGTTCATATGAATGTAGTGGAATACATACATACAAATTCAATGTTATGTTATACATATTAATATAAAAGCTAAACTTTTAATTACAGTGTATAGTGCTACATTTTTTTAAGTTCCCAAAGTCTATAGAAAACTACTGTAAATATCATCATTATGCCTTTATATACAAAAATGTAATGAATAAATTGTTTCCATAACAGAAATGTAGTATTTATTTCTAAACAAGAACCACCATTGCAGTGAATCTTATGGAAAAAAATGCATCACTATCCATATATAAATAAGGTGGGCAATGTGATTGATTTATTTTTTGGTATATTCCACAGAATAACAAGGGCATTTAATTCTTAATATGGGATATATATCTTAACAAGGATAACTTTCTTTATGCTGATGGATGTTCTGTGGGATAGAACGGTTCAGAAAATCTCAGGCATGCATTTGACAGCAAACACTTACGCAAACTTATGTAAATAAGACGACAAAACCTATTTAGTGATACTAATGTCTCTGAAATCATTGACCAAGCATTTCTAAATTATATCATTCAGGAGACTCATTGTGTCTGTACAGGCAGAATAACAAAAACACGTAATGCAAATGATGAATCAGAATATGCCAATGACAAACAGGTGAGAGAGCATATATTCTGTGGGAAAGTATTTGTTCTGACTGCATTGGCAACCATATTGACTAAAATATCCTGTAACAGAGAATATAGAATGGATGAAACATACAGACAGAGAGAAAACAGGAAAATTATTATTTATACTCATTTTAGTTAGTTTTACATTTTGGTGAGAATATAACTGTTGATTTAAAAAGTATGAGGTTCAAACAAACAGTAATCATTTAAGTTCTGTTGTGGAAATAAATATTTATTCTGTAAGTTTATACTATTTATTTTTTTCAACCTTTTTTTTTTTTTTTTTTAAGATACATTTAATACGGGATTCTGCTCCAGATAAATGTATTCGATGCAGAAACTAAAACTCAACCCATCTTAAAAAATTCAGGTGATTAAAAGGTTGTGGTAATAATAAGCTTAAATTCAAGCCATTCAAGCCATTGATCAGAGCAACAATTTAAAGCTGAACTGCCCATTCTTACTTCACTTCAACTATTTTCTGCTTTCTCCACAACATCCTGGAGGACCTATTGGTATGCTTATCACTGCAAGATGTTTTGATCTACTTAAGGGTTTTTAACACATTTCCTCTCTTGTTCTGTTCTTCAGCCTAAACAAGCCCAAGTCATTGCATCTTTCCTTCTGGACCTCTTCTCTAGGCTCTCTGCAATTGTTCTTCATCTTTCCTGAAGAACAGCAAAAATTTTGTGAGTTTTATCATGAAAACCTCATTAACACCATGAGCTTCTCCACACTTACTGCTGAAGTTGTTCTATGCGCAGAATTTGAAATCCTTTGTACCAGAGAAAGGGGGAGTCTCTATCTAGTAACCAACTAGTGAAGATGTTCAGCCTTGAGAGCTGTCTAGGCTTACTTTAGTTAGGGGAGAGTTAGCCAATTCAGGCAACAGAGTCTAGGGAGATATGCCATATTAAAATAGGCATCTACATTTGATCAACATACTAGTCTCTCGACTCCATGCGTTTTGTTACCTACATATTTATTTAGCCTGAGGGGTGTTTATGTTGTAGTTACTAGGATCAGGTAACCCTGGAGACAGAAATGGAAACTCAAAATACTACCTGGTTAAGAATAATAGTGTACTCATTAACCTATCAAGCATATATTATATATAGTCATCTATGGTTTGTTACCTAAACATATGTTGTCCTGAACTAGCCTTAGGTGATTTTAATGTTAAAACTTACACCCCTTTATGAATAATGAGTATGATAATGTTTAAAATGTTTAAAACATGAACATATGTAATTGTGGACAATTACAATTGTAGGGAAAAGTATAATTGACCCATCAGTTTCATTATTGTGGTTTCTTCTTTGTTAATATTTTGTATAAAAGGCCCTTTGTATTTCTGAAAAGTTGTGCTTGCTTGGTGTGTTAGATACCTAGCACCTGCTTCTGCAGAATCGAAATAAATAGAAATAGCTTAACTCAGCGTGTTGCTTGGCTCTGGCACACTGGGTAGAAGAACCCAGATTTGGGACAACATTTACACAGACAACTGCATTTAGAGATATAAATTTGTGTCCCTCTAGTCTAAAGCTGAATCCATCTTCAGTGATTATAACACCTAATACTAATAAAATTATTAATCCATGGGGAAGTACTGGAAGGGTGAAAAAGTAGATAAAGGAGGAACATCCTCCTAAAATTATATTTTTAGAATACTCTGGGGCCACAAGGACACTGAGAGTTTTCTATATTTCTACACTCTACATTATAGAAAATTAAAGTACTAAACGTGCATGTGATTACTGAAGATTGAATATACATATAATTGTAGGATTGATTCTAATATTCCCTTTGATGGTAGCATCAGTCCCAAGTGAATATACCATAAAAACCACTCTGTGTGTGTGACCCTGTGTCTATGACTAGTGTGAGTGTCTGTCAGCAGTATGTTATATTGTACATGTTATTAGTAGGGTAATTTTGTGTTGGGATTATACATAAAATTAAATTTTGTACTTTCTTCTTCCTAATACATGTTTTCTTTCAAAGACCCAGTAAATAGTTTTAAGTTAGCTTCTTTGTCACTATGTTACAGAATGAACTGTATTTGGAAATTTCTCCAGGTGAGAAATAAGTATTTTCTCAATTGATGCACTTACACAGGATCATTGTGGAGATAAAATTGTAGGCATTGGTTTTTAGTTTTTTTTTCCAAATGCCTATGTTATCAGGAATAGATTTATCTAGTGCTTGTATATTAGGGTTTTTTTCATTTATTATCTATACATAATATAATTCATCTATATTCTCCATTGTTCTGACTTTTGAGTCATCTGATGTGTATAAAAAAATAAAAAATATACTTTACTATGATTTATTCTTTTGACAAAAAAGACTATTACATTTCTATAAGACAAAAAGACTTGCACCTGGTCAAGTATAGAAGGATCTTGGAATTTTGACAGGTGTAAGAGAAGCAAAAACAATAAAAGATTTGAAGGCTGAAAGCCTACATATTAAATAGGATTATACAACATTGCAAGATATCTCAAATTGCTTTTCAATGTTACACATGCCCAGCCTACTGAAGCATACACAATGCTATGACATGTGGAGTGAATGTCCCGGTATCATGCCCTGCAGCCCACCTTCAGCCACTGAAGCATTAGTAACTTTGCTGTTCTTGGCTCCCAGCCTTTAGTCTTTTCTCTGAGTTTTCACTTAGAGGACAAGTTCAGATAATTTACTAGAATTATATAAATCTTCAGGTGTCTATTACTTTGTGGTGATTTGCCTATGGATCCGTCACAAGTCTGAGAGCAGGTTCATATGTCACTTGGTATAGTTTTCTACTTTCAGCTTTGGCTGGTTCACTTTTCCTCACCTGCCCTTAGCCAGGGAACTGTTTTGAAGAGTAAGGAAAGAGTCTTTCCTACACAAAGAGAGGGAAACAGATTCTTTATACACTTCTCCACTCCATTTGGCCTCACTTTATTTCTGTGTGCAGTTTAGCTTTTTGAACTTCCCTAAATTAGTCAAAGCAGTTACAACATTGTAAGTATAAATGCATCATTTGCTTGGTCATGCAAATGTGTTATTAGATTGCATTCACTGCAAGGTTTTGAGAATAATAAGCAAAATGAGAAAATAGTATACCATTTCTAATGAATACATATATTCTAATAATCTTTATTTATGTGTTCCTGAAATGAAGAATTCCTGTCATTAATATTTTTTTATTTAATAGGTCTGTTTTCTATTTTCCATTTTTTATAATGCTTAAACAAGAATCAAGTGTTACCTATTATATGTAATGCAACAGCTACATGAAATGTACTGATGTACCTTATTGAGAGGCAGAAGAGAAATTTGGAAATTTATAACTTATAAAAGTACAGACAAAAATGCCAGATTTGTAGGGCCATGAAAAAAAAAGGAACCTGAAAATGAATCTGAAAGGTAAGGCTGTGCTAAGGTCAGATCTGCTTTTGATCTTCTATAAATAAAATTAAAATAAAGTTTCAGGGAGTACTGTTTTCAATGTTATGCTACTGTTGCAAAAAACCAAAACACTTGTGACTGTGCATAAGCAAACCCAAGATTTTATAAATATATCATGAGGCAAGGAAAACTAAGACTGGGAGCATAATGAAGAAAGGTTGGGCAACAATGCCCCTACTTTTTCTTCTTCTTTTTTTTTTTTTTTTCTCATTTGAATTTGCAGTGCCAGCAATATGCAATACAACTTTAACCCAGAACTGCTGAACTTTGTTTCAGCTATTAAAAATACAGCTTTGAAGTTCTTCCATCTTAAATTAGAATTTTGTTTATTTAATTTTTTTTAAGTGGTATTAATATCAGCTTCATGTTCAGCACCGAAACAATGTGTTTTTTCTTTGTTCAAATTACATGTTTTCACTGGAAGATTACATGCATTATTTTTTTCCTTTGTAAGAAGTCAATGGAGATTAGTCTCCATATATACACTATGGACAAAACATTGATTTGAACATTGCATTCCTCCTCCTCATGGCTTATAATATAGATTTACCTGTATAAAGAAAACAGATTACTGTGTAGCCAAAGTTACAAAAAGATTCCTGTCTTCCTTCTGAGAAATAAATCACAGTACTTGTAATTTATACTCCCTGTGAACAGCAATGATGTTTAAAGGAAGCAAAGGAAAATAATATACTGGATTCAGCCAGTTTTCCTAGCCACTCTGGAATCATCTACAGGGACATATTTATTCTTTGTTGTTAAACTGATGACAGGAAATTAGTCACGTTCTGAAGATCATAGAATCTTAAAATAGTTTGGATTAGAAGGACCTTTGAAGGTCATCTAGTCCAACACCCTGCAATGTGCAGGGACACCTTCAACTAGATCAAGTTTCCCTGTCCAATCTGACCTTGAATGTTTCCAGGGATGGGAGATCTACCCCTCTCTGAGCAACTTGTTCCAATGTTTCATCACCCTCATTGTAAAAAAAATTTCTTCCTTATAACTAGCCAGAATCTGCCCTCCTTTAGTTTAAAACTTTTTCTCCTTGTTTATTGCAACAGGCCTTGCTAAGAAGTCTGTCCCCACCTTTTTTGAAGTCCCCTTTAAGTACTGAAAAGTCACAATAAGGTCTTTGCTGAGCCTTCTCTACTCCACTGAACAACCCCAGCTCTCACAGCGTTCTCCATAGGAGAGGTGTTCAATCATTCTCATCAATTTTGTGGCCCTCCTCTGGATGTACTCTAACAGTTCCATGTATTTTCTGTGTTGGGGACTCCAAAGCTGGATGCAGTATTTCAGGTGGGGTCTCATGGAAGCAGAGTAAAGGGGAAAAATCACCTCTCTCAACCTGCTGGCCACACTTCTGTTGATACAGCCCAGGATGCTATTGACTTTCTGGACTATCAGCGCACACTGATGGCTCGTGTCCAGCTTTTCAACCATCGGTGCCCACAAGTCCTTCTCCTCATGGCTGCTCTCAATCCCATCATCCCCCAGCCTGTATTGATACCAGGAGTTACACCAGGACAGGTGCAGGACCTTACACTTGTTGAACCTCATGAAGTTCACATGGGCCCACTTCACAAGCTTGTCCATGTCTGCCTGGGTAGTGTCCCATCCCGCAAGCATGTCAACCTCTTGGTGTTGTTTGCAAACTTGCTGAGGCTGCGCTCTATCTTACTGCCTATGTCAGTGGGGAAGATTGTACTGGTCCCAATATGGACCCCTGAAGGGAACCACGTCACCAATCTCCATCTGGATATTAAGCCATTGACCACTGTTCTCTGGGTGTGACCGTCCAACCAATACCTCATTCACTGAACAGTCCACCTATCAAAATCATATCTAATTTAGAGAGAAGGATGTTGTGGGGCTTTACAGAAATCCAGACAGACAACATCCATAGCTCTGCCCTTGTCCACTCACGTAGTCACTTCATCATAGAATGCTGCTATGTTGGTCAGGCAGAACTTGCCCTTGGTGAAGCTATCATGGCTATCTCATATCACCTCCCTGTCCTTCCTGTACCTTGGCAATAACTTCTAGGAGGATCTGTTCCATGATCTTCCCAGGCATAGAGGTGAGGTTGACAGGACAATAGTTCCCAGGGTCCTCCTTTCTACAGTTTTTAAAAATGGGTACAATATTTCCCTTTTTACAGGCACCACGGACTTGATCTGACTGCCATGACTTTTCAAATTTCATGGCTTGGTAACTGCAGCCAATTCTCTCAGGACTCTGGGATGCATCTCATCAGGTTCCATAGACTTATGTGTGTTCATATTTCACAGCTGGTCACAAACCTGATCTTCTCTATTCTCTGAATGCTTTTTTTTTTTTTTTTTTAATTGATACCTACTTCTCTTTAAGGTGATACACTATTTTGATCAATCAGTATCTGTGATCTCAGGAACTGGAGTGAGTCTGAGCAATAAAGAGCAAGCTAGGTTTAAGAGAGACCAGAGGTGTTCCATCAAGCTGCTGAAGAGACTCTAGGGTCTGGAGGCTCAACTGGGAGGCATGCGTGTTTGTGTTTGTGTAGGAGTGAGACACCTGGGGAGGATCCAGGATGAGGTGTGGGAATGACTGAGTGTACATGGACAGCTACTGGGACATCTGTCGTACGTGTGGTTCTGCACCAGTGGTGGCCTCAAGGGCTTGTATGTTCAGGTGACAGAAACTAGAGAGATTGAGACCCAGGAGCAACTACTGAGTAAATTGAATGTCTGAGACCGGCTGCTGGAGTGATCCACATTGCATATATATACACATGCACGTATGTATTTGTCACTAACAGACCTTCAACATAATTAGCCAGAGAGGAAAATGGGATAAGGCCATTGGTGTTGTTTGTGTTTGAGTGCTGTGTGCCTATCTGTATTGGCTCTGTGTGTACATATATATGTAAGTATGAACACATGTAGGTATACATACACAGGTGCACATGTTTTATGTCTGTATTTGTGTGTGTTTGTGTCTACTGGAAATAGTTACCTAGCCTTGTTAGGTTGGGGACATGGAGCTGTGGCAACCTTACATCTCTTGGGGTGCCAAATTCATGTCCTGGTCCCATGAAGCCCAACATTCCTAATAGTCTTTACACAGATTTCCATCCATTTTTTTCCTCTCCTGCAACACAGTGACAGTAACGACAATGCGAAGTTAGGAATTTTCTTTAAACAATTATCTCTAAATTTTGCCTGGGAAATGAAATGTAACAACGGGTTGTTCAGAGACTAATGTTATTTACAGAACACTGCATTTTGTCAGAATGTAAAGTAACTGGGAGAACAGACAGATGTGAGCATTCAGTCCCCTGTATCTTATCTGGTAAGTTTTCCTAGGTCATTCAGCTGGTTCTTGAGTGTGATAAAGAAACAGAGAGAGGAAGAGCCATGTTTGTGCAGTGGCCTATACGTTAACTGACTTCCTTCAAAATATAAATGTTTAAATACACACACACACACACACACACACACACAAATAGGACGCTTACTCATCACAAATAACAGTGACTGGCTTAAAATATTTTTAAGGCATAGTGGCAAATGGACTTTTATATGTGACCTGAAGGAGAATGGATATGGGATGGTGGTATAGACAATGTATGTTTAAAAAGGCATCAGGAACAAAACAATGTATGGATGTACACATGAATGTTTCTGAATATTTTACACATTTTACACACATATACGTACAAATTTATTTAAATGTACTCTTCACTCATTTCCACTCAGAGAATAAGTTGCTCTAACAGCACTTACTTTGAAAGAGAAAGACTTGTCCATCTATTTCATACACTAGATGATTTCTAAACTGAAGAGGTAGCTTACACTATTAAATGTTATCTTCTTAATTGTATTACTGTTCTGCAATCATTAGAAAGAAACTGTAGTGTGGAACAATACATGAAGAACATCTGCAAATAAAAGATGCATTTTAAATGGTTTTGTGAATACATGCCCTGTGGTTAGACATAACTGTAAAACTGTGTTTGAATAAAACCCAGGATGACAGATGAGGGAGCACATTAATTTAATAACAGTTGATGAATTTAAAAACTGTATTACTTTTTAAAATCACTTAAGAAGTCGCCTCTCAATCCCCATGGTTTCCTGGTTGATTCTTCTGGACAGCATGTCAAAAAGATTTGGAAACTCGCCATCTGTACAAACCATCATGTCTGGTTTTACTTCTTTTTCACTTTCTAAAGAAACTTACATCAAAGCTTTGTATTTCCATTCCAATAAATACGCTATGTATGAGAGTTTTCCTTTTGGGACAAAATAGTGCTGATTATCACAACATTTATTCTAAACTGAATACATAACCTTTAGCATCTATCACTTTTATACATTTCCTTTCAAAGAAGATGTTAATGACACAAAGTCCAAGCATCTTTAATGATGATAAAAAGACTCCTTATATTTATACACAACAGAAAAACAAACCGTTTACAAAAATGTAGTTTTCCAGGAAAAACTCTTAACATGGCAGCCAAGTATCTAATTATTAATGTCAAATGCCACAAACATTATAAACTCAGTGTCAGCAAAATGAGTATGGAAGTATTTGAACTTGACACTTGTGGTTTCTAAAATGTTTTCAAAGCAATCAGGGAATAAGTATGACTGAAATGAAAAAAAAAGACTTATATACCCAAAAGATAATTCCCACCACTCACAAAGAAATCAAGAAAAGTAAATTTGGTTACTTTTAAAATGGAATTAAATCTTTTCAGGTCTACCTTTGATATTTACATTTCTAGAACAGATTTTTTCAATGAATTCTTCCTGAAGCACAAATCAACATAATGCCTGATCTGGTAAGAAATCAGCTCTTCTCTGGGTAGTGGTAGATAAAGGGGGTAGAAAAATGTCCAGACATTAAAATTTAAAAGATATATATATATAAGTTTATTCACAATAACTATAAGAAAAAAGGAATTGCCTTGTTGTCCTGGTCCTGTGTGTCTTAAAATGCAGCAATGATTATAATTGTTGGCTTTAAAACATAAAAATGTCACCATTGATCTTAGAATTCTAGAGTTGATGTGAAGCCCTTGCTCCAAAGATACATTAGTTGTACTCAAAATATTCTTGACAGATGCTTCTCCAGCTTCATTTAAAGATTCTCACAACAAACTTTTAACAGCTTCACAGACAGTGTATGTATTCTGCTACCTCTAATATAAAGTTCCATAGGTGTTTTTTTAGCTACATCTAACATAATTTTCCCCCATTAAGTTTTAAGAACATTAGTATTTTCATCTTAGAAATTATTCCTTTCCTCTCTACACCATACTTCTGGGTATTTAAAAGAATGTCACCTTGCTCCTTTCATGGTTTTTTGCTTCATCAAGATAAACAGTCCCAGTTCAGTCAATATTTTATAGAAATTATATTTTCTAGACTGTGATCATCTTTTTTATGTTCTCTGGTCTTTTTCCAGCTCTTCTAAACAATTCTAAAAGTATGGTGGCCAACCCTGACAATAAAAATTTAGCTGAGGCCTTTCCAGGTTTGAAAAAAACAAGTATTACTATTTGTTTCTCTACTGTATAGACTGGTTCCAGTCTATAAGATTTTGTTTCATTCCATAATACATCAAGCTGAGTGAATCATAGAATCATAGAATGGTTAGAGTTGGAAGGGACCTTAAAGATCATCTAGTTCCAACCTCCCTGCCATGAGCAGGGACACCCTACACTAGACCAGGTTGCCCAAAGCCTCATCCAGCCTGGCCTTGAACACATCCAGGGATGGGGCATCCACAGATTCTCTGGGCAACCTGTTCCAGTGCCTCACCACCTTCTCCGTGAAGAACTTAAGTGGTCAGTTACTGCCATACCAGCTGCGTTCTGTGCAGGCCAGGGGGAAGCTAGCACAGGCTCCACCCGGAAGTTGTTTGGGGGTCGGCTCAAACGCTCCTGCTGGCATAGAGGTTGGTTTTCTCTTGACAACAGGGTCTTTGTCCGGACCACGTGGTGGGTGATTAGGAGAGTAGTAGTGTCTTTTGTCAGGGAAATTGATCTGGGAAAGGGGGTTGGAAGATTTCTTTCCCCCCTGCTCTCAGCTCCCAACTCAGGGAGGGTTTTTTTCTCCCTCCAATTTTGCGCTTGGGGTTTGGGATTTACTTTTTCTTGCCGTTCTGCATCCTGGCTGTGTCCATCCATGGGTGGTGAGATCCTGTATAATTTGTTCTATTTTTCTATTCTTTTACTTAGTTTATTTAGCCTTAATGACCCTCCACCCCTAGCAACTGTGCCTCTGAAAACTGTGCATGAGCACCCTCAGCCTGACCACTGAGTCTGATGTACCATGGAATGCAACAAGTTTCATGCCCGTCCTGGGCCAGCCATGTTTGTGTAGCTGAGGAGCTCATTCCTGCCTGAATCCAGCACAATATTGGTCACATTCAAAGAAACAGTTCAAGACTGTACAGCTGCTTTGTCCTACCTTAAGCTTTCATATAACTTAAATGAAAAAGCCTGTGATTCATTGCTGAAGAATCCAGATTCTGTCGTGGAGCATGAAACTCATTCTCTTTCACATCTGCAAAGGACCAGTTACACAACTGGTAGGTTAGGTGACAGGGCAAATACAAACATACACATTTTAAGCAATGGAAGAATGAATTTTGGGATTTACTGAATTCTGACTGAAATAAGTAATAAAACACATCCTAGAGTTAAGATATTTAAATTACTTCTCAGTCTGCAAATATACCTTTAGCTTAGGACCTTATGATTACTGAATACCATGAAGATACAGTTTGTTCATTTATACTGAACAGCTGACACAGATGTGGGAGAGTAAAATTCTAGTAATCAGAATTCTGACTTCAAACCTTATAATGGGATCTTTTTCCATAAACCAGAGAAAATGTCATTTGCCTGTCAGATGCCACAGTAAGTTAACAAACCTGACAGTTAAAAAGCCTTTTCATTTTTTTTTTTCTTTTTTTATTTGCTGTAAGCTCTAAAATAATATCTCTGGAGACACAGAGAAAAAGGAATGAGCAGTGTCTTTAGAGTTTTGGTCATTTAGGTTAGTTTCATCAAAAGAACTTGGAAAATAACAAGAACCCAATGCAAGTTTATTGCCCCTTTTGTTTTTTCAATTCAGCTCTGCAAGTCAACAGGAACAAGCACCAAAGCCAATTTTTGTTTTCTTCTGTTTCCCTCATTCATTTGGACACAATCACTACACAGAAGTGAAGGAAAATAAAGGAGTCATGCTACCAATTCAGGGACATTTTTACTCTCTATATATTAATATATTTTGCATAAATTCAGTCTTTGGTAAAGTATTTATTAGAGGATATCCAGTCTCTACAATGCCTTTGCCAATAAGAATGAACATGACTATTGTTACAGTAAAATATTAAAAGTAATGGAAACTTATTAAATTTACTACTTAAACTCTCAATGACTCTTCTTCAGGAATACCAAATCTTTAATGCTTCCTTGCCGTATAAAAATGGAAGGCCCTGGTCCTGCACTTACTCAAGTTCTATCCCCTATGCATTTTCTGGACCAGTATAGTGCATAAATACTAATATATAGCACTGAGAACTAATACCTAATATATATGTATATATATGCATATCATATGATATGCACAGAAAAGGGAACACATCATAAACATGGAGCTAAGGATTTATTATTTAAACTGTCCAAAGGTCTAAATTATCTAGTATGGAAAATTATCATTAATAACACAGTTTCATTATCAAAGCAAGTCGTGGTCCTAGTGTGATTAGTTGGAGGGGTCATAATTCTCTGGATCTAAGGAGGGTTCAAGAGACCTTGTAATAATTGTAGGTAGTGCTGGGTTTTCATCTTTGATAACCCACGTAACATGACCTACCAACTGTGAAGAAAGTATGTGATAACTGTCGCATGTTTCTTTTATGCAATCCATACTAGCCTGTAACCAATGATGGAACTCCTTATCAAAATTCCTGAATTTGAAGCTTAACCTGTTGATGGGACAGCAAACTTATGTATTCCAATGCATGTTTACTAGGAATGATTAACAAACACATGTGATGGCTGCTGGTAGAAAAACTGATCCATCACGACACCTACAACGGGTGTAGTACATCAATAGGTAAATAGGTAGAGAAACACACATACATCCACAGCAGAGAGATGCTAACATAGCAGCTTTTTTATTTCCTCTCAGATTTTTTTCCTGTTTTGTTCATTGTAACAGTAAAAAACAATATTCTTTATAGAATATCACACAGGTAAAGCTGAGGACCTGGTCAGAGGATGATGTCCAAATAGAAATGAAGAAATAATTCTGTGACATTAATACATGAAACAGCTTCCTCTTATGCTCCACAGCAGTTGGTCTGAAAATAGCCAGCCTGTTTGAGCTATAATTCCTTTTCTTTCCCTCACTATATAAGCATTGCTTTACTTGTTTGTATTGTGATGGGCTAATCCATGACCACATGCTGTGAGGTGGTCCAGCATGACTTGATGCACAGCTCCTGGTGGATTGAGGTGTACCTTTTTCAGTGTGGATTTATCCTTGGGCCACAATCCCTTCAGAGGATTGTGCTATGGCACAGGCATAACCACAAACACAGACACTTCAAGTTGTACCTGCTCCAGTATGGACTTATGCATGTTCACAGACACTTTGGGGTGTCCTGCTCCAAGGTGGACACATCCACTGGCTGCAGTCCCTTAGACTCATTTCCAGCCTGTCCAGTACAGCAGCACAGAAACAACAGCTATGCCCTGGCCATCTGCCAGCCCAGGCATACAACCATTGCTGTAATCAGAATGTTCCCAGGCACAGCAGAGTAAGAAGATAAGCAGTACAGCAAACACCAAAAGCAAAAAGCAGCCACTAACGAGCAGTGGACTCCAATGTACAGTAAGGCAGGCAAGCCCATGGCAAGTGTAAGAGAATGCCAATTAATAGCTAAACAGCGATAATAGCTATAAATTCAATCTAATCTAGCACATTCCAATCAAACATGTCATTATCTCAAACCCTTTGAGTCACACGTTGGGAGCAAAAAAGAGACTGTCATGGTTTATGCCCAGCTGGCAAGCAAGCATCACACAGCTGCTCACTCACTTCCTTCTGGTGGGATGGGGGAGAGAATTGGAAGACTAAAACTGAGAAACCTTGTTGGATTGGGATAAAGACAGTTTAGCAGGTAAAGCAAAAGCTGCACACACAAGCAAAGCAAAACAAGGAATTCATTCAACACTTCCCATTGTCAGTCAGGTTTTCAGCCATCTCCAGGAGCTCCATTACATGTAACTGTTACTTGGGAAGACAAACACCGTAACTCTAAACATCCCCTCCCTTCCTTCTTCTTCCCCCAGCTCTATATGCTGAGCATGACATCATATGGTATGGAATATCCCTTTAGTGATTTGGGGGCAGCTGTCCCTGCTGTGTCTCCTCCCAGATTCCTGTGCACCTTCATCCTACTTGCTGGTGGGGTGGTGTGAGGAGCAGAAAAGGCCTTGACTCTGTGTAAGCACTGCTCAACAATAAAGCATCTCTATATAATCAAGACTGTTTCCAGCACAAATCCAAAACATAGTCCCATTCTAGTTACCATGAAGGAAATTAATTCTAGCCCAACCAAACCTAGCACAACTAGTAAGTTTATTAGGACCTTAGTTACCTGTTTTGTTTTATAAGTACAGGATAGATAAAGTGCCATTGTCCAAAAGTGAGCAACAAACACCTAGAAAGTGCTACCTAAAAAAACCCATAACTTAAATTTATATGCCACAGTTATACATATATTAAAAAAAAAAAGAAAATTAAAAAATAAAAAAGTAAAAAAAGGAAGTAAAACAGATGTTGAAGAGAAATATATGATACACTATGCAGAAAGCAACAGGTGAATATTTGAAATGGTTTTATTTTCTTTTTACCCCCTTTTTTTCTTAATGACTTATTTCTTTATAGTTGGGGTTTATTTTTACAGTTGTTTTGATTAAAACACTGTTTATGTTTTTCAGTCTTCTCTTTGTTCTTCCTATTAGAAGTGAGGCCAAGGATTCACTGCAGCACTAAGAGAATACTATGTATACATCTGCATTAAATCAGTCATTTTCCATAGCCTGTTTAGGTATTTCTCATCTCAAAAATATTTTTATGTGGGAAGAAAATTTTCAAATCTTTGAGGGAGTGTAATGTAATATGTAGTTAGAAAATAATCATTTTTTTGATTGACATTAATATCAAAGAATTACATCACTAATGTCTCATTTTCTACTTTTAAATTGTAGGACTATGGAATATTTTTTGTGCCTATTTCTGAAAACTTTTAAACTCTGATATCTGTATTTAAGCTCAAAGTGGCAGATGTCTCATTAAATTTTTATGGATGATTCTCTGTAATTATTTTAATAATATGAATACTTCCTCCTCAAGTGTCTAAATAATTTCTCTTGTAGAAACACATTTTTGGACTACATTTCAAAATTTCATTTTACAACATTAATATAATACAGAACTACCATAAAAATGGATTTTTTGGGGGGAATTTCTATTAGAAGATTCGATTAAAAAAAAAAAAGTCAGGAAACTACTTCTAGTTATAATTATGTCTGAGAAAATTTGTTTCCACAGTGATCCTACTCTGTACATATTACTAACTTACTAACAGCTGTC
This sequence comes from Rhynochetos jubatus, assembly GCA_027574665.1. Lineage (NCBI taxonomy): Eukaryota > Metazoa > Chordata > Aves > Eurypygiformes > Rhynochetidae > Rhynochetos > Rhynochetos jubatus. The sequence continues at coordinate 85,724,605 of CM050649.1, read as the reverse complement.
CTAGGTCAAATCAAAGACCCATTATCTAGTCTCCAATAAAGACTAAAGAATATACCTAAAGAAAATGTTGTATAAGAAAAAGGAAAATATCACTGCATGCATTTTTGCTCTCTTTGGTTTCAGGTGAATATAGTATACCATAGAAGGACTATGAAAAGACTGAGTACATATTAACATCAGCATGAAGCACTGCTCTTACACCGAAGAGTGTTCTGATATTCTTTCCACTGCTCAGTATTAATATTGCCCATACCTTCTTTTCCTTAACAACACACCCTAAGAAAACATAGGATTTGAATGTTGAACAAGAGAGGCAGGAGCTGTTTTCTGACATAATCCAAAATCCAACTAAACCAAGAGATTTACATTTGAGAAAATATATGTCAATAAATACATCCTTTTAAGTAGTCCCACTGAGTACTTGTATCACATGTAAAAGAATTAATATTTTTTCAAATATTAATCTTTCTTAAAGAATTTTCATTCTTAGATTTTTGATGGAGAAAAGAAAGTGACACTTACAGTATAACCTGCAGTAGTTTATGACCCTAAAGCAGATGGTAATAACCAAGACAATTAACTGATGTGATGATAATCAATGTGTAATCAATTATTATCTGTGATGATGTGTTTATTGAAAGCAGTATGCTTACTTTGATCATCAAAGCCTAGAAATTTCATACTGTTAAAAATTCCATTGATATGGTTTCAAAACTGGTTCTAGCTAAATGACATATTAAGCCGAGGAGACAATAAAAGCTGAGTGTACAACCAATAACACCCAGGGAATAGAGCAAAGAAACTGAAAAGATAATATTTTTAGGGTAATATGTTAGGTATAGTGATTCTAAACACTACTTCACTATACTAAATAAATGTACTTTTAGGAATATCAAAAGTCCTCTGTGAGTTTACTGTTGCCAAAAGCATCATAAGCAAATAAAAACAGCTTCACCCTCCCCCTCAATTCCTGACTGTAGAGATAAGCAAGTTGTTATATGATTTTTAATGATCAAAATCCATTTATATCAAACAGATCCTGATTTAACTAAATCAGTTGCATTTAGAGATGCACTTTGCTCCAACCGATGCTTCATAATTTGAAAGATTCTAAGTAGCATTTTATGTAAAAACAACTTTAACTTAAAAAGTATATTAATCATAGATTGCATAATAATTTGGCCTTTTGACAAATGGAATATATAAAGTAAAAACTATTAAAGCCTGGAAGATCCTTTGAAAAAATGAGATTATCACTACCTTTGAAACGTGTGAATCATGACAGCAGTATGACACAAAAACAAGGTTGATTCATTAAATTAGTACAGAAATGGATCAATCTTCCAGAGTTTCAGAGAGTTTCAGCATTTTATTTAGAAATCTGTAATTACCTATGGTAAAAAAAATACTTTTAACAATAAACTTAGGTAACCTCCATTCACATACATTCTGACTAACATCAGAGATGTACTTTCTATCTGGATGCAGCATCAATATTGCTGTTTCTCTGTGTCTTACAGAAGTTAATTAAATAGCTTTTGTTTCATGACAGTGTTTGATGAGTATAGCTTTTTACCTTAACTTCATATTCAGGAACCTTATGTATAGAAGAGAAAGATTCTTGTACTTTGCCCTCAGAATCATATTAGAATGCGTTTTTGCACATTTTCTTTTAATATATACATCTGTGCAGACAAAACTATAGACTTTTAAGATGATGATGCATAATTCCAGATGCAAAAGATTCTTTAGCTTTATTGGCCCTTGGATCAGGACATGAATCAAATATTCAGAAGGTATAATTTTCTTTGTAAGATTGCTTTTATATTAGAAAATAATAAAGCTTCTGCTTATTCTGTGGTAATTTTTATGAATAAAAAATAATGATGGAATCTGAGACTGTAAAAACTCCAGTTGATGTCACATGACACTTCAATGCTTAGAGCAGTGATAGATTTCAACTTATAATAAACAATTATCTCATAATTTATAGAACATGATTCAGCCTTCATAATATCACGTATGGCAACATGAAGAGAACTATCTTCAGCACAGCATTTCCCTTCAGGAAATCTAAATGCATGAGCGGTCAATAGAGAGCAACACCACCTCCCCGCCATCTTTAATGTAGTGATATGTTACGTAAAGACACGTTACACGAGGCAGTTAAAATTTCCATATATTAATCTTCATTTCATGATATCTCATGGAATCATTTACTATGATTACCATCATTTACCATGACATCTAAATGCTACATTTCTGATTCATTAACATTTTACATTCATCCTTAAATCATATGATTCAATGCTGCAGAAATGCATACCTCAGGCCGGATGAAAAGAGAAATCTAAATCTTAATGGTTCCTCAAAGACTTTTCCTCTATATCACATGACCTTGGAGGTTTTCCAGTGTCTTCCAAGTACCCAAACATTCAGGGTATCTGGGTACCCATAAACTAGCTCAGAATTGGCAGCCTGGAGTCTTACATCTTAACAAGTTTCATAAAGACTTGAGAGGATCTTTGAGGTCTGATCTGACAGATCTATTCAAAAGATATTTGATACACAGGCTCTTTTAAAAAAATGCAGTTACAACAACATTCCATTTACAAAAGAATATGATTGCATAGACTACTAGTTAGGCCAATGATTTCCGTTAAGAATGTCACTCAATTGTTATAAGTCTGAATTTCTTAGATAAGTATATCTGATATGAACTGTGTGAACATACTGCACCACAGGGATGGGAATCCATAATATTCTACTAACTAAAAAGTGCATACCACAAAGATACACAAATAAATTCATATTCTTGTTTGGTATCCTTGCTGAGGATATGTGCATTTTTTGCTCAGCACGCTACATCGTTTCAGCAGGGAAAGATGGGGGGACTATTAGATTATATTTGACAGTATTTTTTAATATGTCTTAGTATGGAAGCATTTAATATGTATTTAACCCAAATATGTGTAATTATGGGAGAGTTATGTTGGCTTTGAATTTTTAAAAATGCCAAAATACTGAGAGATACCTTAATTTAAAACTAAAAATAATACTAATTTTATAAGGTAACAAAATTAATTTTATAGTTTATTTTAAAGTGCAAGGTTATGCTAACATTCCATAGGATTTCTGCATATATAAAAGTTTTCAGACTTCTTTCTGTCTGAACAATTAATTATCTAGTCTTCTGTAGTTTATTTGGTAATTAAGTACAATTGGAAGAAGTAAAAAGAATTTTTAACTTGTAAAAAAACCCCTCTCTAAATGAAATAATCTGGATGAATTGATCTGCAAATAAAACCAGCTGAAGTTACAATAAATAACATTACTCTTGGAAGTATGAAAGCAAGCTGTTTCTTCTTTTCTGTATTAACTCATTCTTTTTCATGGACTAAAAATAATAGTCGAAGTAGTAGTCCTTCCAGTAGTAATAGGAGGATCATATTGTGAATATTTTTAAGTTAATGTCTTAAAATACTAAACTTCAGTAAACGTTTCATGAAATGTGCTGTGCACATGTACATGGAGAAACTGAATAATAAAATTAAAAAAAAAGTTCTTCATCACATCTTGCTTTCATAGAGCAGAATAGCATCTGGTGGTTTACTTTCTTCCTCGAGGTTAGCTGCTTTCCATTAGACTGTGGCTGTTAAAAATTTGTTCTGTTGTGTCAAAAAGCCAAAGCTGACTGTTAGGAGATGTGCGGGAAAGAAAACACCATGCTGTATCTCTTCAGTATGGAGATTAACTTCCACATATTGGTTCCAGCTACAGTTTACTTCTGTTTCAAGGAACAAAAGGATTTGATACCAACTCTACAAAGATCAAGAATATTATAAACTTCAGAAAATCAAAAAAAGACGTGTCTTCAGACTTATAATACAAGACCAGTAATAGATCCATCTTCTACGTCTCAAATCCAACAGGGTGCACCAAAAATCAAGACCAAGAGAAACTGACCACTGAAGGCAATGCAAACACTGCAAAACCTCTCAAATGAGTAGGTTTCAATTGCTGTCTATGGCTGAGAAGGATTTGTTCAAGATGGAAATTTATTAATATAAATGAAGATATTCTGTGTTGGGGAGTACAAGAGAAGAGAAATGTGCCAGTCTTTGGAATGTTTCTCAGCTGATCTTTTGAATTAAGATAAGTGTTTCATTGTTTTTTTCCCCTCTTGATGGTTTCAGTGTGCCTACATGAAACTTGTAGATTGTGTTGATGTGGATGATAAAGTATATTGCTGCACGCAATGGCATCCTCAGAATGATAATTCAGAATCCCTTCTAATGATAACTTTGAAATTCAGTCTCCATTTTCCCTTGTCACTATTAGTTTAACCTGTGAAATAATGTTTTATTTGTGGTAAATACCCTTTTTTATTAACACACCAGAAGTGGATCTTTACAAGATGATTTGCCATCGCATTCAAACTTACCTTTTCAGTTTAGCATACTACACAATTAGTAATCTCTTTGTAGGTAAATTAGTGGCACATTGCAAACATCTTCATGATGTTTGAGATCATACTGGGGACTTCTTTGGCATGCAAAGAGGGGTCAAAACCTGATGCAGCTGAAGAAGTTCTGGATTCAAATATGACAGATTTAACACATCACTGACAAAAAGTATGAACTCATTTTCAGCCTGGAAGTTCAGAAAAGTTGATCTAACATTTTAATAGAAAAAATGTGTGAAAATATTGGACCATTTCTGAATAGGCAAAAAATTTATGTGTAAATTCACAGTTTTCGTTGGAAGAACTTTTTGGGGTGGAGGGTTACTTTTTTTCTCTTCAGAATCTGGGAGAGATACCACTTCAGGTTATATGTTAATAAAGTATTCGTACTAAAAGTCTGTGTGAAAAATACCTGTAGCATTAAGAAAAGAAAGAGAAATGCATTTGACCTTCCTGAAGGTGAAAAGATAAAAAGAGTTTAATTTTTTTTTTTTTTAAGTGCAATAAATTGTTTTAATATCTGTTTATTTAGGGAACAGGTCTATAGTGCTATTTAATATATTCTCTTCACTCGGATTTGAGGTGAAAAATGGTAGTGTTGGTTACCTTGAGGTACCCTAATAACAATAACACAGCTACCACGTACACCACTGTGCTTGACAAAGCACTGTTCTTGCATGCCACTAAACTATCATGCTGACTGGAGGAAAATGGACCCACTTTGTTCCAGACTGCTAAACATGCTTCTCCTTCCAATCTCCATTATTCTACCTAAGTGAAATGTATCAAAACCACTTAACTGTGCCTGTGACAGGGAAAAGAATAAACAAATATGAGATTACATTTTTAGGAAAAAAGAATTCTGAACATGTTTCCCAACTTTCTGCAAACACCAATAATATTAACAACACATTTGTAACTGTTGTAGTGAAAGTGTTCCAAGGAACTTCTAGAAACAGATATTGCACCCTTCTTTCTTTGTACATGATACCTTCCTTATGTCATGATTTCATTTTTTTAAGCAGATACTGATATTCTTCAACTGAACAATAATCACGTAATGCCAAATTATTATCCTTTTTTGTTATGACAAACACAAATTTTAGTCATATCTGGAAAATCACTGCCTGAGAATGTTATGAAGGGGTAAGGTCATAGGCAGACCCCTCTCTCCTCGTCATGCAAACTTTCATTTCATGGCAGTCCAGTAGGGACAGATGATTGGAAACTGGATGACATGCCACATTCTAGTGATTCCTGGATACTGCAAAACCACTTGCAGCATTGCAGACATCCACACGGTACAGTTTCCCTTACATAATAAATGATCTGAAACTCCGTGCTGAGGGAAAGCTAAAAGCTAAAGCTTTCTTTAATTCTGCTGAGTGACACTCTGATACAGCCGTATAACTGAGTTGCTTTGACATGAATTTAGCTCACTTCTTTCTGATGCTTTGGGACTGCAGCAAAGAAGAATGTTTTGCCACACAGTTGTCCGCAACGTTCTGCCAAGTGTTAGCAGCTAAGCAAAGTGACATCTGTGCATGTGGCAATTGTCTTTAGTCTGAAGCTATTTCTCTTTAATCTATGCCCAAAGGCCTGAACCATCATATCCTTGCATCTTGCCAATTTCAAGGTATTATTTTTACACCTATTTTTTACTAATGGAAATAAATAGTGAAATAAGACACTAATACTAAGCTCTGTCTTCCAGTATAATGTACATTTTTGGTGTGTTTTCTTTTTTTTTTTTTTCCTCTACACTAAATTGAGGTCTCTAGGAATACGAAAAAGAACAGTATTAATGAGTCTGATTCTATATTCAAAGATTTCTAGTGTCACTTTCATTGAGTTAATTTTTTCATTAGATCCTTATTATTTCAAATAACAAAGTTTCTTATATTTTTTTTCTGTGTGAAACAAAATTGTTTAAATGTAGACATCTACTGTCATTTTGATTCTCTAAGCCATGCCACCTGTCCTCCCGTTGATCCTCTAGATCAGGGTACGGCTTTCCATAGATTCTATGTAATGTCTAAGAAGCCCATTCACATGTCCTGATTATGCAAAGTCAGCTAAAATAACCTAGATATCTAAGTTAATGTGAAGTTAATGTAGCTGCATTTGCCTTTTGTCTCACCCTTATCTGCACAATTAATACTTATCAATATCTTTATTTGTCCAAAATAAAGATAGAAATGAAATAAATATGTTGTCACCATATTTACTCTTCCTAATCCTCCTAAATACACAGATTTTCTGATCTAAATTATTCTCAGTTATAGAAAGAGGAAATAATACTTATTCTTTAGTAACTTATATTTTGATTTATGGAAGCCAAGAAGTTTGACTTTCATAGCAAATTGATGACATGTCAAAAATATTAATAAAGAAGTTGATTTGTTAACAGACAAAACATGTGGTCAGATCCTCAAATTACAGAAATTAGTATAGCACCATCAATGTCATTATTTCTATTCAAATTTGAAAGAACTGAGAATTTGACTTTCATATGTAGTATAGGAAAATTTTTCTGTACATTTGTATGCACAAAGAATATGAAGAACTCATATTTATATATACAAATAGGTAAGAAAGGAAGCTGAACTAAAGAATATATCTTTTTACTCTGAGTTTATCAAAACTCCAATGCTAAGTTTGGCATACGTATGTAGACATGTCGTAATTAAGGTGTTCTTTCACTCTACAAATAGGAATTATAAAAAAAAGTGTTCATGCATAGTCAGTTTACGAAAGATTTGATTAGAGGAAGATAAATGCAGGTCAGAATTTATGTTTTGGCACCATGTCAGTCATGCACAAAAGCTGAACGGCCTTACTGCACGCTGGACAAGATGCTTCTGTCTACATGACGAGAGTGAGAAGCATTGTCTTAAATTCCCAAAGAGTTCTAAACTTGTGCATGCAGAAGTTGCTGCCATTTTAAAAAAGTGACCTTTAAGAAAAAGACATTTTAAAAACTCTTTATTTCTTTTTCATTGATAAAGAGCAGTTCCTTGATTTGATTGAAAGGCAGCCAAGAATAAGCTTTCTCTTTTCTTGTGAATTGAAAAAAAAATATAAAGTTAGAAATATTAAATATAAATCTAGCTAGAATTCATTGCAAAAATAAACCTGCAGTGTTCCACTATTTTTACCTATTTTCCCACAGCACTTTATTTTCTTCTAATTTCAGAAAATATAACATATTTTTGTACAAACAGCTAAATACTATTAGTCTTCCTCATGTTTGTGTATATTGTTGTAGTTTCTCTGTCTGGGAGATGCATTTGGGTAGGTTGGGAAAGGACCTGTATTTGCACTTGGAAGTTCCTAGCCACAGCAAACTCATTTTCTCCAAGAATATTTAAAGCCAGCACAGAAGTTATTTATATAGAGAGAAATATAAAAAAACCCAAACTTATTAAACACAATAACATATTTACAGCTGATTCTCAGTAGCTTTTCAAATTGCCCAGGATTATGAGTTGAAACACCAGTGATGCACAATATTTTATAGCAGCAGCTCAAGAAAAGATTGTCCAAACTTAGATAAAGCTATCAGATAGGGAAAAGAGCAAAAGGCTTGTTTTTTTTCTTCGTTGAAGATGTTGGGTAAACATAGTTACATATTTTTCCTTCCATATACTGATACAGAATGCACATGATGAAGTTCTGTGGGAAATACTTAAATACTTGCAGGCTTTTGGTGCATACATAAAAATATTTTCTTTTTTTGTTTGTTTGTTTGTTTTTAACTGACATATAGTATGACAACATTTCAACTCCTTTCATATTTATTATAAGGGTATGTTAGGTGTAGTTGTAGCCACTGGTCATGTATGCAGTGCATGTACTAACCTAACCAATACACTCTAAGCTTGTAACTACAGAGTTTGTTTCTTTTTTTTTTTAAATAATCTAATTAAACTGAAGGAAAAAAGAAAGAGTAAAGGCAACAAATATTTTTCCATAGATTGGGTACAGAATGCAGAGTGCCATACAAACCTTTGAAAATGTTGAGGAGTATTGCAATAAGCAATCTTCCTCCCACAGTTCAATCACACAAAGTTCACGTTTAACTTGGAGTGAAACATATTGCCTGCACAAAACTCCATGGCTTCCCACAGTGATCCCTGAGTTTTTTTGCTAGGATTACTGCTGTGCTTAAGTTCTCACTGCTGACATGTTATTATAAGGCACTTTTATTTACAATGGTTTCAACTTAAAAAATTCAGCCCCAGCCCAATGTATTATCACTTCATGTTTGCTGCTCCAGGACCTCCAGGTAGTCAGGCTCAGCATGTAAATTAGCTTTGAGTTCAAAGTACTCATTTTTAGTTTGTTCTAGAAAAACCTTTCTTGGCCTGGAGTACATGAGTGTCTCCATTAGCTTCAGCTCCTCGTGTGTTCCAGGATAATGAACTTCCATGTCAGGCTGGAGCTGCACAATATTTTTTCTTAGGTACTCTGTGATCCCTAGTTGCTGCAGTTCTCTCTCTTTTTCAAGAATGTTTCTATAAAAGCAGCTGGCATCCTGGAAAGACAGAAATTCAGCAGATTGATCTGTAGCCTTGTATGTGACATTTGAACCTGTAAGAGGTGAACTATTCTCTCTTTGCAGGAGACTTCGTCGAAGATGTTTGGAATTGTTAGCTTCCTTCTCACTTCCCTCCTCCTGTTGCTCAGTATGCTTGGGACTGAAAGATGGGCTGCGGTAGACCTGAACCATGGGAGTAACCATACGTTGCTCATAGAGAGTTGCAGATGGGCGCTCCATTGTGTGGTGTGTTGTCTTATGCCCATACATGCTGTACTGAAGGTGAACTGGACTATTATCCCTCGTTTGTTCATCTGCTTGTTTCTTTTTGCACCTTCGTCGCCGATGCAGAACAAGAACAACTATTCCTGCTGCACAAAATACAATAGTTATAAACATGATTAGAAGTCCTAGTATTAGAACAGAAAGTGGGACAGCATCTGTAAGAGACCGCAGGATGGTGTCTGCAGTGTTGGTAGCAGTAGTAGAAGTTGTCACAACTACAAAACTGGCATGAGTTGGTAGGGCAGGGCTATTTATTAAACCTGGACACAAAACTTCACTGTTTAGGGATTTAAGTTCTTTTTTTGCTAGGTGTTCTGGAGATTTACAAAAAATATCACCCATCATTGTATTCTTACTCAGTTTTTGTATCCATTTTTGCAGTCCAACTGAATCACAGGTACAGTCCCAGGGGTTGTCTTCAAGTTCAATTTGTACCAGCATATCGAGTTCATCCAAGACGTTGCTCATGGGCAAATGAGCAAATTGGTTTGCTTTCAGATTTAATCTGGCAAGTGGAACACCTGAAAAGATATGGGGTGGCAGAGTCTGTAGAAGGTTGTTATTTAAGTAGAGGACCTTAAGTTTTGGCATTGCATGAAATGTCCCTGGCAAAACTTCTTTGATGGCATTATATTCAAGGTACAAGTATTCAAGGTGCTGAAGGCCAAGGAATAGATTTTGAGTTAGTTTTGTAAGATGATTGCCATTGAGATACAATTTTTGTAGTCTACTCAGATTCATAAAGGATCCTTCCTCAAGGATTTCAATGCGATTGTTCCCCAGGTGAAGCATTTCCAGGCTGGCATAGTCCACAAGATCTGATTTCAGTAATGTCTGAATAATGTTTCCAGCTAGAATAAGCTTTTTAGGATTTGGAGGAGGGGGTCCTAAATCAGACAAGCTTTCAATATTTCTCTCCTGGCAGTGCATGAGAACTCCTGAGAGCATATGGCTGGTGCAGTGACAGGGGACGGGACAATAGATTCCTGGAAACTGAGTAGTAGGCTTTGAAGTATGAAGCACTAAACTTGGTTCTTTAGTAGGAGCTTTCAGGATAGGAATCACCTTAGTTGACAGGTGACTATCACTGATAGAGGTGGTTACAACCAAGGGCAGTGACCCTGAAGGATCTTCAAGTTCATTTACAGGATGAGGTGGGCAAAGTGATTCTTTTTTCAGCCTACTTAAGATGCTGCCTTTGATAATCAGAGGACTATTGCATACAACATCACCTATTATTGACTGAGGAGGCATGTTTTCTAACCATATCTTCAGCTGCAGCAAATCACAGTTACAGGCCCATTTATTGTCTTCCAACTGAAGGTCTAATATTCTACCAATGTGTTCCAAAAAGCCAACATAGGGCAGTGTCTGTAACTGGTTGCCACGAAGATCTAAATGGGTCAATGGCACAAAACGAAATATGTTTGGAGGAAGATACTCAATGGCATTATCATTCAAAATAAGCACTTTAAGCCTGTTGAGCTTGCTAAAGGCACTTGCTTCAATCACTGTAATGAAATTGTTGTCTGCTTGAAGAAACTCCAGATTTTCCAATCCATTAAATGTATCTTCTTTAAGTGTTTCTAAAGAATTGTGATTGATATGAAGTTGCTTAAGAAGACTGAGACCATTAAAAGCCCCAGGCTCAATATCTGCAATATTATTAAAACCAAGATGTAGAGAGATAGCATTAACAAGGCCAGCAAAATCATTCACACGTAACATAGTCAGGCCATTGTTTAACAGATTAAGATGGAAAGGCCGTGATGGTGGAACGTTTATTTCTGATACCATCTTGATGCCTCTTTCCTCACAGTTTATAATCATATTATCATCCTTTTCTTCACAGGAACACAATGTCTGACAAGATCCTCTGACTGAAGAAAAAGAAGTCTGTGACTGGAAAGGATCAGATGCAACCACAAATGAATATAGAATAAAAATCCAGAACTTCATCTTGCCCAGCAGATTCTATAAAAAAGAAAAAAGGAGAAAAAAGGAAAAAGGAAAAATAATAGAGTCATGATTTTACAGGATTGATTTCTTTTTCCCCTGGGCTGGTAGGGGAGCAATAATCATTCCTAGTACTTGTCACTGAGCTACCTCACTTTTCAAACAACCTTATGCAATACAAAACATTTGAAATATTTTCTAAGCAGAAAAAAATATTTTAGTTTAATGTACTGAATCAATAAACACAGTCATAATGGGAGTGCTTCAGTAATTTTATGCTGATACACCAAAATAGAGATAATCAGAAGTGTGTTGTCTTTATGTATGTACCATGTAGAATGTTTTGCCAGTGGACAGCAGTAATATGTTACTGCCTCAAGAAATTTATATATAATATAATATTGTGATATACTCTAGGTGATCCTGCTCTGTCAGGTGGGTTGGGCTACATGATCTCTAGAGGTCCCTTCCAACCCCTACCACTCTGTGAGTCTGTGAATCATTGTTTTGTGTCACCATACAGCACTGCAAATTTTAAGACTACCTTGCTAAGCTCAACTTAATGTTGTCTAGCTGCTGAAAAGAAGAAATAAGATTTGCTTTGGTTCAAAATGTGTTAAGAGCAAAACCCTATTAAGTCAGGATACAGGGAATCTCTGCTTCTGCATTATGTATGTAAATCAAAAAGTATTTCCTCTCCAATCTTTGTACCTTTAAACTGAATAGGAATTAGAAAAAATAATTCTATTTTTTTTTACATAAATTTTAGTGCATATGTTATAGTTATGGATATTTAGTGAAGTGGGAACACAGCACTGTAGTGCAATATGTTTGTATATAATATACAAATAAAAGTGTACACAAAATAAAAGTGAGTAATGAAAATGCAGTACATCAGAATAAACAGGTAGTCAAAGGGCAAACATTTTTCTGAGTGTAATTATGAAACTCATTCCAATTATTATAATCATTAATTATTGCAAAAATTCTGCAATAAACATTGAACTGTGTTAACTGAATGAGTTAAAAATGATCACCAGTGTCATCTGTATGTTATGTAACTTAAATGATCATCAGTCAAGCTAGTCTTGAACTTTGCAATACCTGATACATGTTTCATTACAGTACAACTATGGAGTCACAAGCAGAATTTGCACATTGAAGTCAAGCATGTGTTATCTTTGGTTTCAATTAATTTATGCTATATTCCATTTGAAGATTGTTTCTTTCTGTCAAGGTTGTCTAATTAGCAAGAACAATGGTAATTATTGATAATGAAATTGAGTGAAATCACACTTTATTATCTTTAAACATTTCCACATTTCCTAAAATAAAAAAAATCTTAAAATGGAATGGATGATTTAAAACACAAGAACTTTTTCTGGGTGCACTATTTATTCTATGGCTGAACTAACCAGGTCTCTTAAAGAATCCTCTAATAAAGGTCACTTGGTCTTTCAAAGCTATTGAGACAGGGAGTACAGAATGTCACGACACAAATAACCAGCTAAGTGTTAATTTCTGAAAGACTAGAACTTTTTACAAGAATCTATTCAATTACATGCATAAACATTATTGAAGTGTGTCCTTATGAGTTGGTATCTCATCAATACATATTACAATTAGCATGTACCTTTGTTACTAGCAACACCATTTCTCAGGGTTTCCCTTACAATGGATTGCAAAGATTTATACACGAAGCCCTTAAGTGCTGTGGTGTGAGTAACACACACAGAGACATACGCAAAAGCAACAACCGCAAATGTGTGCACAGTGAATTATGGTTTTTTCCATAAGTAGTTCCTGATAAGTGGAAGTAGATATATTAGTTTAGAAATAGTAAGTGCAATTCACAGTGTGAGAAAAAGTGTCCCTAAACATATGACCTTTTATCTTTGTTTCAGTAGAACAAATAATTTTCTTGTCTCATATAACACATCCTGAACTCCAGTTGACTATGTTTAATATATATGTCTTTATTTTCCCGAGAACTATTGGGTAAAACACATGTCAAGATGCCACTTTCAAGTATTCAGAATAATAGGATTGTAATATGCTAGATACTTATTCTTGTTTTACATATATCAATATCCCTTCACTGACCTAATGTAAAAAATGCAGGCTCTTGACACAAATGCCAGTTTCAAACCTACTGTATGACTAATTAGACTTTATTCCTGTACACTTTTTCTCTGTAGGAATGCCAGCCTCAATCTGCATCAGATTCAAACTGCATTTATAACCTGAGCAAAATTAAATGGAAAAAAGAAATCTGAAAAGCATGTTTCATTCTAATGCCTATTGAGAAATTAGGTTATAAAAAGGAAAACCCTCCTCTCAGAGATGAAAGTAACATTTGTAACCAATTGGAAAACATTCCCATTTTAATCAACGTCATACTTCTGTGGGCAACAGCGCCAGAACTCTCACACACACATACACAAACAACAAAAATTAATAGGAAAGTTGTATTCTTTTTTCCTTTTTCCTTTTTTTTTTTTTTTTGTCTGAACACTCAAGAATGTGTAATGAAGCACTCAGTGGGCTCCTATTGTAAAATTAAAACTGCTTTCAAGTAACAGATGATAAACATTTAACTGAAAGAATTTTCAATAAAATAAAATATAATATAGAAGACTTGACAAAGCTGACCTTTTTCTGTTTCATGTGGTGAGGTTTTTCAGCAAATCCTACAAGGCAATTTAAGTTTGTTGGTTATATCTTCTTTCATGTAAGTACTACTAACTGCAAAAGGCAACTAAGATTTTTGCAGCAGGAATTCTAGAAGACTGAAAAATGTCAGTCCTTTCTAAGAGGCAAAGTTGAATACTTTCAGAAGTATACACCTTATAGCAAAGGCAACAGATACTTCACAAGTAATAATCACTGTGGTTTTGAAACACTGAAAAAGCTTGTTTCATTTTAGAAGGGGATTTGTTTGGTGGTTTTAATTCAGCTATTTATAAAATGCATGTTGAAAAATTTCAAAGCCTCAAGCTAAGAACTGGTTATTTCTAAATGTCTTTGGGATTGTTTATTAAATTCTGAAGAGAATCACAGTCAGATGATGCATTTAAGACCATTCTTACACTTCAGGAAATAAAAAAGAACACCCATTCCTCCCCCCTCAAGGGATTTGAAATCAGCATTTCCTTAATACACACATTCCACTCAGTTGCAGTTTGAATAAATGCACCTGGCAGACTGCTTGAAATACAGTATAAACTGCCATCATTTAATATAAAAGTTATACAAAGAAATGTAGGAAAAATAAGTCTGACTGGTACTGAGAAATGAATTTCTCATATGCTAAGTTAATTAACAAATATTTCTTACCTGTACGGAAGTAACAGTCCCTGAAACACTCAGGAATAAACAGTTGGAGAAGCTGTTTCAATGTGTTGAGATTTTTCCTTGTGAAAAATACACCATTTCTTCCGAGTTTCACTTTGCTGCAAGCTGTGGTAATACTACAGCTCCATAAAGTTGAAATCCTTGTTCAGAAGACAAAGTACAAAGCGTTCAATTGAAAAAATCTTCCAGGCAGCATGCACATTAGACCATCCTGTAAGCAGTTGTCCCTTTTCCTCAATTAAAATTCACAGCATACTTCACAGCTATGCTGACTTTTCTGCATATAGTTAACTGTTTGCAAGCATTTGGATGCAGTAAACAAACAAGATGCTCAGCAGAGCTTGAATAGATCACTTGGTTTGTCAGATTTTTAGATCCAAGCTGCTTCTGTGTTCTCTCTGCTCTTTCTAGTCTTTCTTGTTAGCTCAGTTTGTTATTAGTCAGATTGCCAGGGGCTGGGAGGTAGGCGTAAATAAAGAGACTTCTTGGCTTTTGACTCAGCCTTTAAGCCCTTCCCCACCAGAGAGCTTTAATCTGCCAATGTCATTTAATACAAGATACAGCTCCACCTTGAGACAGATCAGCTCCTCCTCCTGCAATTTCTCTCACCTCCTTTTTCCCCTAAGTGAACCTCAGAAAGTAAAATTCAGCTAAATACCTTCCAGATTGCTTAAGATTTGCTAATGCCTGATTTTTGAAAAACAGTAAACATCTACTGCAGCTCTTGCAGTTTGTTCTCTTGAGCAGATTTTGCATTTACTTTATATCTGCAAATGCTTGCTTTAGAAACTGAAAGCATTCCAGACCAAATACACTCTGCAAAACACACCACAAGGGAAACCTTGTCCTCTGGAAAATATGTCTATCACACTGAAGTGCAGGATTATTCAAATATATAAATGTGACAGTACAGCTCTCAGCACAATCCACTCAATGTGACTGGGATAGGGTTGAGTATGTACAGTTGTACAGACTTTATTTGGGGGGAAAAATCATCATTAAAAACAATTGGAGTATTTATGATAATGCCATCAGTCCTTTTTAGAACTGTCCGTCTTGTTCTCTAGGAAGAAAACTGGGTTGATTGTAATTGTGTTTTACAGATGTTAGCATAGTGTGTTGGTGTTATCCATGTGAGATTGTATTGTATTTGCATGAAACATTGCTTTGATAAAAACCGGTCATTGGGGGTGGGTGGGGGAGATAGTGTATTCTTAAAGTCATGTATCATGTTTAAGTTATTATTATCTTGGTGCTCATAAACCGTAATTAACAGTTCAGTAGGGCTAAGGGAAAATGTTTATTCCATGCAAGGAAGATTTTCCTTATCCTCCCTGCAATTCATATAAGCTTTAGATGCTGCAAATGTTACTTCCTTGTTCATCTCACTGCCACAGAACTGCAAAATCTTTCCATGAGCAACAATAGATCTGGTGCTTTGGCATATTTACCCTGTAGAGCATATGATTTATGTTTTGTTCTTAGTGTGTTTTGGATTACTTTACAGATTTTTTACTACAGTCTTAATACTAGTGAGATTCCTATAATTTCTTCTGTGCTGAAAGCTCACCAGGTGGACTCATTGGCCTTTCAAAGGGTGTTGTGACATACCATTCCATGTGATGAACGCTGTCAAGAACTTGTATATGTATATAGAGACACATACATGTATTTTTATATATAGGCATACATATATATGCCTTGTCTTATTAGGATGAGTTAGTTCTTTAGTACTTCATTTTCTACAGATAAAATATGTATTTTAGCAAAATAACAAAAAGCCCACCATAAAATATTCCTAAGAAACAAAATCAATTTAATTTCCATTAATTTCAACTCATCACGTATTTGATTGCATTTTGCTCCTTTAATGAACCTTGCCAATCTATCTTGACTCACATTTTACTCCAAAGGCTTAAAGATTTTCAGATATCTATGTCCAGCCAAATAAATCATTATCTTCTTTATTCATTTTTATTTTATGAATTTGTGACCGATTTAGTTAGGAAGGAGTTAACTCTCTTTACTGTGGCTGGTATGAAGCACTGTTCCTGGATTTACACTGAGAAATGTACTGATAAGGTGTCTTTTTTTGCTGTGTCAAGGAGTGCCTGCACCAAATTCAAGGTCTCTCTCTCAGCTTCTGATGCTGCAGCTGTGTTCCCAACTCTGTCACTATAAGCAGTGTAGAGCACAGACAGTTCAGACAGCTGACCCAGACTGACTAAGGAAGTATTTCCTTCCATAGTACGTTATGCTCAGTACATAGGCAGGCAGTGGGTCCAGTGGCCATTACTCTTTTGCTACCATACACTTGCTAACACTCTCTCTAACTCCTTTGTTAGCTACTTTGCTAACTCCTTTGTTGGCTCGTACTTTCATGAGTTGATGGGTCTGTTAGTTTTCCCATTTGTGCTGTTACTGATAGGGTTTGCATAGACTGTGATGTGATAGCTCTTGGGCTCTGGCCTTCAGGCTCTGTCTCTCGTGCTGCAGCTCTTGGGCTCTCTGGCTCTGACTCTTACTTCTCAGCACCTGGTTGTGCATTGGTCAGTGGGTGGTGAGCAATCGTATCATATGTTTTATTTTCTATTATTTTAATTACTTATTTGTAGTAATATATGTATATATTCAATTATTTATATTCAATTAGTAAATAGTTCTTATCTCAATTTTACGAGCTTCCTTATTTTTTCACTCCAATTCTTCCTTTCCACTGAAGGAGAGGAGAGGGAATCTGAGAGCAGCCTCATGGTATTTTGCTAGCCGGAGTTAAACCACAGCAGAATTCTAAGTCAGAGTCTTTCTAATATTTACTGAATAATTTAAAGATACTCAGATTTCACTAGTGATCAATTGAGATGAAGTGTATCTGTACATACAGATACTCAGAAGTGAAAACATCATTCTTTGTTTTTCAGTTAACATGCACAAGAGTAAAACATGATCACAAAAATATTTCCAGAAATCAACTAATAAAAATAGGAGAGCATTTCCTAACCATGAACAGTTAAAAAAAATGCCAAGAATGGTTATAAATAATGTATGTCATTCCACAAACTATATTTTTACTAGGTTTATAAAAATATGACTAATGAATATTTTTCTACCACCATTTTGTGAATCATTAAGCAGGCTGTTATAAAGAATGTGATTGTGCAAGTGTCTCTGCATGGACAGTGTTGAACTGACATAAAGTTTGTATCCTGTACTTTAAACAGTAACCTTCATTGATCTGAGAATTTTTAAAAAATTGAAGTTGTATAAATAAAATCTAATACAGTCTGGCTTACTTACTTTCCAAAAGGCCGTAAGCTTTTATGTCATTCCTCTTTACCTCTTCACAAAGTATGTCATCTCCATACATCAGAAATGAGACTATACATATAACTATAAATATACATACATAAATATATATGGTGCAGAATATGTCCCCTAGCTAGTGAGTTTTCTTTCTCATCAATATATACAAGTAGAGATAGAAGTTTTAGTGTTCTAAAACATGTAGGCCTTGTATAAAATCCTTAAAAGTGGATTTTCTAATATTTTGTACCATGTTTTAATAAATTCTGTGTTATATCGTAAGCTGTGCAGGTTTCTTTAAGTGTATATATTACAGAGGAAACAACTGAGCCTGAATTACATAACATGTACATTTTTGGCATGACCAGAAAATGCCCAGGAAGGCTCTTCTGTAATCTGTCATTTTCTTCATAATAATACATACCTTCCGTTCAGAAAAATTCTGAAGATTACAGGGACATCTGTAAGAAGCAGTGGAAAGCTTTTTCACACTCTTTCAGTCAGAAACTACAAGTAACACTTCTAGATTTCTTTGAAGAATGTTTTCCAGAATATTAATTTCAAATGTGAAAATTAGTCTTACAATTTACAAATTAGTCTTTAAAATATGAATTTTCATGGCACCATACTTATTTATTTGTAAATTTATTTTTTTAAAATAAGAGGAGGAATAAAGGTCAGCATTTGTTATTTCAGTTAAAGGTAAAGCTCTCCTGCCCCTTCATTCACAACTTATCATCACTTCTTGGTATGCACATAATTGATACCATACAAGATGTATGAGTCAAATAATGTATCTTGCGCTGCCTGTAAGAAGCTGCTAGTCTGTGTCAGCAACTCTTCACCTATATTTCTTGCAATACCAGCTCATTAAACTCTGTATAAATACTGGTCTGAGAGGTTAAGATACTATACTGAAATTGAGTTTCCTTCTGGAAAAATTAAGTAACATCTGAATATTCATACCTAAGAGAGCAGTCTGAGGGACTCTGCTGAAACTCATATATATAGTATAAATGAAAATTCCGTATGGAGTGACAATCACGAAGTCAAAGTCTTAAGTAGGCTCAGAGAACGTAGCACATACACATACACAAAACAAACAAAAAAACCCCATAATACAACATAGCTACAATTATGGAAGCTACCGTTACCAACTGTAAAGCCAATGCAGAGCCTTTTTCACTGATGACAAAGAAAATTAGGAAAGGTTTTCTGAACTATAAGTTTCAGAACAGCCAAGTGAACAGGAAAGAATTAGTATTGGCATTAGGAGAGGCTTTTATTTTGTAAGCATCCATTTCTTTAATTGAGCTACAGAACACCTATTTCCCTCACAGAAGTATTGGACCTTTTTTGTATCAGGATAGGTCCTACTAAAAAAGTTTTTCAGCTCTGAACACATTGTTTGTATGGATTTTTGCAGTCATTAACATATTGCAGTTATATAAAAAGAAGTCCAGACGAGAAGGACTTGGGGGTACTGGTGGATGAGAAGCTGAACATGAGCCGGCAGTGTGTGCTGGCAGCCCAGAAAGCCAACCATATCCTGGGCTGTATTAGGAGAAGTGTGGCCAGCAGATCAAGGGAGGTGATCCTCCCGCTCTACTCTGCTCTCATGAGACCCCACCTGGAGTACTGTGTCCAGCTGTGGAGCCCTCAGCATAAGAAAAATATCAACCAGTTGGAACGAGTCCAGAGGAGGGCTACGAAGATGCTCAGTGGGCTGGAGCACCTCTCCTATGAAGAAAGGATGAGAGAGTTGGGCTTGTTCGGCCTGGAGAAGAGGAGGCTTTGGGGAGACCTTATTGCAGCCTTCCAGTACCTGAAGTGGTCCTATAAGGAAGCTGGGGGGGAGGGCTTTTTACAAGGGCCTGTAGTGACAGGACAAGGGGTAATGGGTTTAAACTGAAAGCAGGGAGCTCTAGATTAGATATCAGGAAGAAATTCTTCATGGAGAGGGTGGTGAAACACTGGAACAGATTGCCCAAAGAGGTTGTGGGTGCCTCATCCCTGGCTGTCTTCAAGGCCAAGCTGGATGAGGCTTTGAGCAACCTGGTGTAGTGGAGGGTGTCCCTGCCCATGGCAGGAGGGTTTGAACTAGATGATCTTTAAGGCCCCTTCCAACCCTAACCATTCTATGACTCTATGACTGTATGGTTCTAAGTCAGCATTGCTCTTTGAAAGTGATATGGAAGCCTAGTGACTATTCTCAAAATAAATATTTGATTTAATTTTTATATGACCTTTATTGAAAGGTAATTCTCTGAAAAATCTGCTGAAAAAGATTTTCAATTTATAAGAAAACATTCAGGTTAAAGAAACACCTTTTTTTTTTTTTTTTTTTTTTAATCCTAACAAAGCTTCTAAGTAACTGAATTAAATTAGACCCATATATGCATACCTAATACACACATAAACATACATGTATAACATTATATGAATTGATAATCCTCATCATGCAAAAAAACTCCTAAACCTAACCCTGAAGTAAAGTCTTTTGAAGACTGGTGTATTGAAGCTAATATTCTTTATATTTCATTTTTCATGATAAAAAGTCATATGGTCCTTTAAATTTCCTGCTGGAGTGAACAACATATTTTTTCCTTAGCACCATGACTCCTAACAAGATAGTGTCTTCTAAGTCATCACAGAATCATAGAACGGCTTGGATTGGAAGGGACCTTAATGGGCATCTAGTTCCAACACCCCTGCCATGAGCAGGGACAAGTTCCACTAATCATTTAATAAAATATGATGCAGTAATCTATATAGTCTTTATTTTGGAAACAGATGAAACCAAGCTGAATTCTCATGAATAGTCCTTTAGTAATCCTGTTTTATTGATTACTCAGATCATTGTGTATATGTAAACATTTCTTTCATTTGCACTATTTCCTTCTTCTCTGTGTGTGCAGTAGATCTTGAATGTTCTCTATGTGTTGTTTACTCATTCACAGAGTACTCCCAGTTCTGCACAATATACAAAGAGTTTAATATAAAAAATAAAATATCCTAACTTATTCTGAGATAATCCATCTTGTTCATAAATTTTGGTGGTGAAAGGAATGATGTCTCTTGATCTGAATCAATCTCTTGGAAAAGGTAGATTCTCCTCTCCTCTCCTCTCCTCTCCTCTCCTCTCCTCTCCTCTCCTCTCCTCTCCTCTCCTCTCCTCTCCCCTCCCCTCCCCTCCCCTCCCCTCCCCTTCTCTCTTCCTCAGCTTTGTAATATTTGAATGTAATTAAATAATAATAAAAAAAAAAAGGCAAAAAGGTGATTTGGTCTTTTGAAAAAAAAAGTCACCTGAGTACTTTCAGTCTTCAGTTATGATGAATCAAATGCATTTTTTAAAAAAACATGTTCTGCTTGCCAATGACCCAAGAATCCCCCCCAAAAATATTGAGTCATAGATTGGCATTATACAGCATTCCAGCAGCCTAAAAGCCTCTCTAATAATCTAGCTGTACTCCCTTTTCTTAGTAACTTTTGAAAACCCAGAAGCAGACCCCACCTGGAATACTGCGTTGGGCTCTGAGGCTCCCAGCATAAGAAGGACATGAAGATGATCACAGGGCTGGAGCACCAGCTCTACTATGGGAATAGGCTAAGAGAGTTGGGCTTGTTCAGCTGGAGAAGAGAAGGCTTCCTGTAGTGATATGACAAGGGGTAATGGGTTTAAATTGAAAGCAGGGAGATTTAGATTAGGTATTAGGAAAAAATTCTTCCCGAAGAGGGTGGTGAGGCACTGAAACAGGTTGCCCCGAGAAGTTGTTGATGTCCCATTCCTGGCTGTCTTCAAGGCCAGGCTGGATGAGGGTGTGAGCAACCTGGTCTAGCGGAAGGTGACCCTGCCCATGGCAGGGGGATTGGAACTAGTTGGTCTTTAAGATCCCTTACAAACTAAACCGTTCTATGATTATTGTGCATTTACCTTACATTACTGTAAATTTAGAGTGAAAGGATACTCTCCACTACCACACAGCCAATGGAAACTTTTAAAAATCCAAATGAGGTAAAGTGCCTTTTCTACATGAAGAAGAGTAAACCCAGTGTGAAATCAAGAGAATTTGCCTTGACTTCTTTGGATGCTGGCTTCTTTTCTGATTATTCTGGATTTCCAGTCAATATCATTTAATGTATATATGAATAAAATTAAATTTAAAAATCCTTATAAGTTTATATATTGTAGTTATGTTCTACTTACTTTTTCTCACAATATGATACAGCCAACTAATTAGTTACCATCCGCACTTCTATGTTGTCAATCTCACAGCTACAAATAATACAATTGAAGTATAGTCACATTTTCTGACTTTCATGTCTGACAGTAGCTGAATGCCTAGCTCTCATAAGACCCTTGAAAAACATCCGTTTGATGGCAGCAGTTGGTGCAACCCAAAGGTACAAGAATTGTATAAAAGTTTTGAAATAAGTAATGGAATATCTTTATCTTCTCTACCACATTTTCTTAAAAGCAAAATTGCTTGGTCTTCTGCTCCAAAGATGGACAACAGATAAATATACACATGCTGTAAGAGTTTGTAATGTACTTATCATGTTCTTTGTCAAATTACAGCCTAAGATGATCACAGTTATAGATGAACCAGTAAATTTAGATTCAGTGTCAATAGTTTAAAAAGTTTACTGCTAGTACAGAAAAGCATAGATATGCTAATATGTTTATATGCACCCATAAAGGAAAAGGGAAAGAAGGAAAAAATAATCACTGGGCATGCAGCAACCAATAATCAAAACAAATTATATGACATAATTTACATATTTACATTTATTTTTTCAGTATTAAACAATTGCTATGCTTAGTCTTTTTCAGTAAGTCTGAGTAGGAAAACATGAAATATTGAAACTGATGTGTGAAAAAATTTGCTTTCCTTTTGACTATGAATAATGCATTGATATTTAGCATTAGTATCCTGTTAAACACAAATGAGTTTCTACATGCTGACTATGCCTAAGCTTATTCATGATAATGCATGCCTCTGCCTAATCTAATTTTATATTACATGCTACAGCATAGCCATAACATTCAATTAAGTTCTATTGAGAATATTATATACATACTTAGTAAAATTCACCGACCCAACACAAGTCTAATGCACTAATGAATTAATATTTAAGCTCTGCTTTGAAGGTGATTTTGTCTTCTTTCTGATAATGCATATCCTTTACAGAGGCACTGACCTGTGTTCTGAACTCCAGCTTTGCATATGTATTACAGGCACTGAAACAAGTGAGAACACAGGTCACAGAAGACTCTTTGGATCTGTAAAGTCATAGGTAGTGTTTAAGAGAGTAGTAAATCTTGACAGCTGGAAACATGCCCCTCATCACTCTGACTTCCCAGTACAAAATTAATGTGAGCTAATTTTCAGTCTGAAAGTTAATTAGTTCTGTCCAGGTTCATTGTCCTATTGCTCCTTTTTAATGCCTAGACAAATCAGGGAAAATTTGTCTTGTATACTTTAAGAAGTCAATCTTTGGAATTAATAACTCTGGAAGTCTCTGTAGCTCCCTGAAATGTCTAGAGCTTAACTTGGACAAGTAATTTTTTTGGCATCTGCAATGGCTGAGATAAATCCTATCCTAAATAGTTTTCTGAGGTTGGCAGCTAACAGTGTGTACCGAGTTTGGTTGGGATAGATTTGATCTTCTTCACAATCTGTACAGTGCTATGTTATGGATTTGTCACTATAACAGTTTTAGCAACACACCAGTGTTTTGACTATTGCTGAGCAGTGCTTGTAGAGTGTAAAGGCTTCCTATTTGTCCATCTCTGTCCTGTTGTGGATGTGTTAGGGGTGGGCACGAAGTTGGGACAAAAACTAGCTGACCCAAACTAAACAAGGGGATATTCCATGTCATATAGTATCCTGTTCAGTAATAAAAACTGAGGAGAGGGCCATTTTTGGGAAAGTAGCTGTTGTTCAGAGGCAGGATGTCATTGGTTTATTCAGGTGAGGCAGGAAGTGAACACCTTTGCATACTCTCCCCCCCCCCCTCCCCCTTCTCCTTCATTTATTGAAGTATCTGTGTCTTGACCCATGAGTCTTTTTGCTTTTTCTCTTTATATTCTCTTCTCCATCACACTGTGAATGGAGAGTGAGCAAATGGCTGTGTGGTGCTTAATTACCTACAGGGTTAACCCACAGAGGTACAATAAAATGCCCTGTGTCTGAATCCATAGGGGTCATATTCCTCTCTTGCAAAATATATGTCTAGTCAGGCTTGTCAGAAAATGGTAGAACGGGGCGGCGGGAGGGGGGGGGGGGGGCGCGGGCGGAACCCCTTTTGGCTTTTCTTTATTTTCCAAAATTCATTCTCTGGTGCAGCTGCTGTATGGAAGAGTAAATCTCGCACGAAAGTTAGGATCCAATATGAAACACGCAAGCTATAAAAAATCTGAACATATCTGACTACAGATAAAACTCAGGAAAGTTGTGATAGATCTGTGCTGTGTTGTCCATCCTGGAATACTTTTATTTGTTTAAAAATGCATGAAAAGGAAAATAATGAATCAGGTAGGCCAGCATTATTCAGTTAATCCCTGCATCTAAATTGTCAGACACTCTTATGAGTGTCTACTTCCTTGAGTGTTTTACCTTAGTTTTACATTCTGCCATGTAGCCATACTCTTTGTTTATATTCACACTATTATCACAGAGCAAATAGACCCCATTAAAGAAATTAAATCTACCAGATTTAGAATGCATTTTAGCCTTTCTTTTAAAGTGGGAAGAACACACAAACCCACATCTGCCAATGATTTAATTTTTGGCTTCTCTTCTCAACTAGTAATTTATTTTTAGAAATCAGCTTTTAAAAATGTGAGGGTCATGTTACTCACTGTAAAATAAACACATTAGGTACAAGAATAATGCAATGGACAGAGTAAAAAGTATACAGTTTTCTGAATTCAAAAAGATTACAGGTAATTTCTCTTTATTCAACAAAGTATATAGCTATATCTAAGCCCACTTTTTCAGAAGATTACTGCTTAAAAGATGTATGCCTCAGGTGTATAAAAGGAATTGAAAAACATTGAAAGGTGGTTTTTGATCAGTTCAGCATGATCTATTAATAGCTTAGCTTGTAATTTTGATGGTACAACTTTGACTTTAACATCAGACTCATTAGGCTAAGTTCTAGTTTATTTCCAAAGAAATAAGGAACAGGCTTATATAACTTTCTTTGGTACTATTTTTTATTTATTCAGATGTCAACTCCTGCTTTGTCTTTATGTAGTCAGATAGTGCAGACTAAATAAACCTTTGAGTTCACCTTTGAGATGAGAGTAAGAATTTTTATTCATGCATAATGCTCTGCATCTGATCTTGGAATGTCTTTTGTGGTTCAGATGATGTGGGTCTGGGTTTCTTCCATGAAAAGGAAAAACATCAGTATAGCAAAATCAGACATTTTCTCTCTGTAAAGGGGAAGAAAATCCTCTTTAGGATGAAGAAAGAAAATTCAATTTGGTGTCCTCAGGGGTGAGGGATAAGGACAGAAGTGGGAATACTTCCAGTGAAGAAAAAAGCAGAAAGTAGGCCAGGAAGAGTGAACTTTCTGTTCTTTCTGCTATTGAAGAATATAAGAATAGGATAAAGTAGTGACTTTATTGAGAAAGTCCATCTCACCAGCTGTGGTCACAGTGTTACAAACCCTTACCTTTTCTCAGTGACATTGACAAGTACAGGGGGCAGGAATATATACATTATTTCTGCTTCCAAAAATCTATTGTGCTACAGACTACCTGGTATGTAATTTGCCTATGTATAAAGTCTTCTATGAATGCTTAACGTCTGCAGTTAAATTAACCTTAATTTCACATAGGATTTTATAGATAAAGCAGATTAGTTTAGAACCCACAGCAAGGGCAGCTTCTGAATTAACTTTCTGAATTTGTCCTAAATCTTCATCTGATTTGAAGATCTAACTACAACTGACCATCTACTGGCAACTGTGAACAGCCATATGGGTTTCACTGAGTCACAGGCCACGAACAGGTGTGAGCTTCACTGTAGAACAGCTGCTGAGTTGGTAGTAGGGTTTGGTATTCTGCATGACACCAGGGATGGATTTTTTTATCAGAATCACCTATGACAATGTAATCACCATCTCAGTCTGAATAATAACAAAGAACATGTATGGTGAATTAATACTAAGTTCTGTCCATTGTGCAGTGGAACCTAACTGAATAAATATAAATAATTTCTTCCCCTCTGTTTTCAGGTTGTAGATAATTTTCCTTTTTTAAAACAATACAATGAAGACTCTCAGAAAGAACCATATTTCTCAGTTCAAAGTATCTTTATTGCATATTAATTAGAAAATGAAATATCTAGTTTTAGTATTGAACCATATCTTGGCCAAAACTGAATTTATTTTTTTCATTGATATTTTAAATCTTTCAGAAATCTAGCATACACATAACTGACATGCATGCTACACATAACACATGAGTGACAGCAAACACAGATGCTTTTTAGTTTTCTACAGCACAAATGTTTTCTCCATACTTCAGGGAAGACCTATAGAACATTTTAAAGTCACTCAGAAAACAAAAAATGGAATGTATTATGATTTTGGTAAGTTTCTTATTATATCAATAATATGAATACAAAATTATATTTTTCACTGTGGTCTTCTGTAGACTTTATATCCTGAAAGAAGTTGCAAAAGAGCAAATCTGGGAAAAATTTTTCAAACATGTACCTAGATATAATTAATAATGTGTAGTTCCTTTTTTTCATCTGCTGTCAAAGTAAAGATAGATGCAGTATATAGCTCTATGTTGAAATTATTGTTATTTTGAAGGGGTGAAGTATTCTTATCATCTGAATGGAGGTTTTCAGGTATCTACTTATTAGTCTTTCTATAAGAGAGCAAAAATAGACCTTGATTATCTGCAGCAGAGAAAATGCAAGGGTAGTATGCAAAATTATGGCTATATCTCCTTTCAGGTGTTTCATAACAAATAGTTTCTTTTAAGATCAGTGTGAAGATATGAATTACACAGAGTAAAGTCAGAGATAGGCACTGAGTGGACAAAGTCTGCAGCTGCAGTCTGAAACTAGCAGTTTTATCAGAGTTCTTTATCAGAGCTACATTAATTTCAAGAGCCACAATTGCCTCCTTCTCCTTTTCATAGACAATATCATCAGTCTTACAACTTTGCATAGGAAATAGTCTCAGTTCAGGAGACAAAATGCAACATTGTCTTGTTCAACTCTGAGATACAATCAACTTGATCATTACCACTAAGTTTATCACTTTTTTTCAGCTGAATCTGCATGCCGTTTGAGTTCATACTTACAGAGAATATCTCTTAATTTGCCACTGCATTCAGGCAGTAATAGTGCAGAAAGATCCTTTGTCTATTTGTTCCAAAATTTTTCTGGTTTGTGGTTAATGAATATTATACTAGTGAAAGTATTCTTTCTCCTTAAAAAAATACAATCTATTTCATCCTGCCAGCCATATAAAAATGAGAAAAAAGTATTTTACTTTTAACACCAAAAGCTATTATAGTCGGCTAAGAAAGAAACAAGCAAATAAATAAGCCAGAAGAACTGATCATGATTTTGTTAGAACTGAAGTTGTCAGTCTATCATCAGTTGAATAGATCAGTTCACAAAATAATCTTTGATGGTGCATTGATGGAAATGAAAGCCATCAAACCATTGAACAGGTTGCCTAGAAAAGTTGTAGAGTCTCTATCTTTAGAGATACACAAAATCCAACTGGACATGTTCCTGGGCAAACTGCTGTAACTGGCCCTGTCTGAGCCAGGACAAGTAGGCTAAACAACCTAAGAAGATCCCTTCCAACTTCAATGATTCTGTACTTCTCTATGATTCTGTGAAATACTTTGGGAATCCAAAATCTGGAGGGTTCAGAATTTTAAGACACATGACTTTAAAATTATCCTCATAACTGGATTACTGTATCTCATAACATAATTAGCATGCAATTAGTCTTATACAAGGTCATATACTGTCATACGGTTTCTCTACCAGGGAGAGAAATGGAAATAATGTTTTAATTATACTAAAACATAGCGCCTACCTCTAAAATGTCATGTTAACATAATATGGTTTATCATAAACAAGCCATGTGATGTTCACTTAAAAAAATCCCAATAAATTAAGCTTACCTAATGCCAACTATGACAAAAAAATGTTAATTTGAAATGTTTTTAAGTCTTCGGTCTTACAGGCCCACTAGAATCACATTTGATTCATTCCTAATATTTATGGATGGTCTGGGGTAACAAAGATGGTGAATTCCTCACAACTGAAAATAATGACCTAATCTCGTTTAGACAGGTACCATTTTAAGAAAAAATGTAGGCCATTTCCTCTTGTTTAATACACATATACGTTCATAATATAGAATCAAATTATTATGACTTATTTACAAATATTTGTCTTTGAGATTGGTAGGGTGAGAATTCAACAGAGAGATTTATCATTCTCTACTCACTCTGGAAATTTACACAGAGCATACTTGAAAACCCTGCGGTGTCCGTGTCTTCTTTGGACTATTTGTCAAAACAGAAAGTTTTGTAATCTTTCCTGTGCAAAATAATGTACATAAATTCCAGTGAAGACTGAATTTACAGTGAAGGCAGATGAGTTCTTTAGTTTTATAGTTAAACATCACCCTCTCCTGGCAGCACGCCTGAACTGAAATATCATCAATGGACAGTTCTGAAAATTTTACAAGTGTTTTTATATTGTTTTTAAAATATGAACATAACTTCTACTAATTCAAACAATATGCTTAACTTACAGGAGAAGAAGAATTTTTTTTGTTTTTTTGTTTTTTTTTCTGGTGACAACTGTAATCCATGAAAGTTAAAACTCCTACTATATATTCACCATGAATTTAAACTATTCTATTTTAAACTAATGTAAAGGTCTATACAAACTTAATGAGTCTTCAGACTGTTCTAAATGCATGTTTAGTTAATACTTTTATATTTTACTCTCTTACAAAATTGTTATTTGTTCTTTCTGTTAATAAATCCAAGTTATTAATATGCAAGACAAAAAGTATCATAGAAGAAAGGTTCAGAAATTTTTTCTGTTAAAATATAAAAAATATAACGGAATATAATTCTGTTAAAATATGTTCCATTGCTGAGGAACAGCAGATTTTCTTTCTCTCTATTTACCTTGTAAGATTTTTGGAACAGCTTCTTATGCACTTATATGTTTCCTATCACAATCGCTTTCTAATACTGACTGCATCTTTAGCAAAATTTCAGTAACTATCTGAAGAAATATACAGATGCTCTAAAAGCAATAAAATCTATCCAGTCATGACAAGCCTAAGAGAAGAGATGTGGTAAAGGTTGTCTGGAATCAATTCCTGTTCGCATCTGAATTTTTAGTGATACCAAAAATAATAAGCATGTGAATGTGTAAATAGAAGGTAGCTGACCCCTGGCATGAACAACACAGATAAATTTGTTTTCACAGCTGAAAATCTTCTTTACAGCAGGCAAATGACAAATCCTTCACTGAACTGGAGCCAGGTATTTACATCAGAAGTTACTGCCACTGTCTCTACAACTTTAAGTAATAATCATATATAATGAAATAACTTATCTGTTGAAATATATATACATATCTCTATGCAGCTATCTAGCACAGTTTAGAATGTTTTCATATTTTGGTCCTATTGGAATTATTGGAATTTTGCCACTCACTTCACTAAATAAGCAGCTTCATTTGGCAAACATAAATACGCATGCTTCTGTTTATCTATTTCATATCTGAATTTTCATTATCTTATTCATGCTCATAATATTCTGATTATTATTCAAGAGTTACTGTAATGCAATGAAATTGTATTCTGGCAATAATTGTTAGAAATACTCCACCCAGATACCAGGTGTTTCTTCAGTGTGTTTTTTTTGTTTTGTTTTGTTTTGGGTTTTTTTGGTGGGGGTGTTTGTTGTTTTTTTGGGGTTTTTTTGTTAGGTTTTTGGGTTTTGCTTTTTTTTGCTTGCATTTCTACAGAGTAGAAAGAAAAGCTGAAATATTAAAAAAAACACCCACCTAAGAATGAGCATGGCAATGATGAAAATTAGAACTGGTTACAAAAGCAATGTCTGATTACTCTGTATTTTCATAATAAACAAAGGTATGAAAGTGTGTTTCTGTCTTGTCTGTCAAGAATGGAGTGGAAAAAAAAAGAACTCAGATGTTATCAATAGTTAATTACACCTGTGGTTGCAAATGATTACCACTCAAAGAGAGAAATGGTCATATAAAAGTAACAAGATAATTTAACCAATCTAAAAAAGAGAGAGCAATGAAAGACCATTGGCCAGCAGGTCAAGGGAAGTTATCCTCCCCCTCTACTCCGCGCTGGTGAGGCCTCACCTGGAGTACTGTGTCCAGTTCTGGGCTCCTCAGTTCAAGGACAAGGAACTACTGGAGAGGGTCCAGCACAGGGCCACTAAGATGATGAAGGGCCTGGAGCACCTTCCATCTGAGGAAAGGCTGAGAGAGCTGGGTCTGTTTAGCTTAGAGAAGAGGAGGCTGAGGGGGGATCTTATCAATACTTATCAATATCTACAGGTTGGGTGTCAGGAAGATGGGGTCAGGCTCTTCTCCGTGGTGTCCAGTGACAGGACCAGGGGCCATGGCTACAAACTGGAAAACAGAAGGCTCAACCCAAACATGAGGAAATTCTTCTTCCCTGTGAGGGTGCCAGAGAGGTGGCGGAGTCTCCTTCTCTGGAGGTATTCAAAAGCTGTCTGGACTTGTTCCTGTGTGATCTACTCTAGGTGATCCTGCTCTGGCAGGGGAGTTGAACTAGATGATCCCTAGAAGTCCCTTCCAACCCCTACCACTCTGTGAATCTGTGAAACCATGAATATCTTTTCTGTATATCCTGTAGCCTTAGAACGATACCTTCCCTACAAATTTTGTGAAAATAATCAGTTTATAGTTTTCTTGGTCAGGGACAGTACAACCTAAATTGCTTGAATTCATGGAAGAGAACAAGGTTTTGTGTACCAGAATTAGATAGTTCTTTCCTTGTTCCTATTAGGTTTGTTGGCTCACTAGGGAGTAAGATTAACTGCAAGGTGGTAGTTGCTTCTATGAAAAGTGCACTATGTAGATGGATTATGATAATAGGTTTTAAAAGAATAAGGGAATTGCTCACAATCAGCATTCAGTAATACTATATGCAATTACTTTTTAAACTGTCTTTGATTTTAAAAACACAGTTTTGTTTTAAAGAAAGGTTTACAACTTGACTGTTGAAATACAAAACCTAAAGTAACCTTTCAAATGCATTGTGTTTACACTCTAGTAAGAACGATGTTGTGAACTGAGAAACCACCTTAAGTTGTTTGTTATCACAGATTTAATCTTTTCCAAGCAGTTCCTATTTCCTTATGTTGTAAAAATTGACATTTCAGAGAAGTTTCTTCAGGTATTAGCATTTGCAAACCTTTTAACTCTTTCTAATAATAAATAATAACAGTAACAAATAAATACATTAGATTAATGTGAGTTTAAGTGTTAATGCTTTGTTTCAAATATCATGTTATACCCACTGTTGCTGAATAATGTGGGTTCTGGCTATTTTTCCAAGAACAACATTCTTTCCTTTTTATATTTTTAGCTGACTCTGGTGTATGTTTTCTTATATTTGCTAGAAACTTAGCAAGCATCCTGGATTTTTACATTCATTTTATTAATCTGACCACATCCTGAATTATTTGAAAGTTGAAGCATTGCATAAATACATGCCATAATATATAAAGCATATTTTTTCCATTAATCAACACAAGTTTATTCAATTTAGAATGTGGATGAAATTAAAATAATTCTTGCTGCCTTAGTGAGTATTTTGATCAGCTGTGTGTTCTCAGACTAAAACACATAGAAGAGATTTAATCAGATCATGTCTATCATAACAATTATTTTTCCTTATGACTATTTTTTTCTTTGGGCCTCAAAACTTTGAGTCCATAAGTGGTGTTGTCCTTTTGTATTGTCTGCAATATGATCTGGTCTGTGCTGTAGTAGCTGTAGTACCTTCATTCAGACCATGCATTCCTCTATTTCTTCACTTCTAATTCTGAGAAAAGCATTCATTATCACCATAAGCACAACAGTGATCTCAATTTATGCATTCTACAATATGGTTATCAGTTGGTGGGCTCTTGAGGACCATATGGTCTCTTTCTTTCTTACCTTGCTGTTTCTTCTTCGAAATAATAAGGATTTTTTCAGTGTATGAAGCAATTACTTTGCAGGGAAATGATAAACAGAAGCAAGAATCCTTCAAATTAGTCAACATCTTGAAATTTGTTTTATGTTTGTTTATAAAAAAATGGAAAAACAAATACATATTTATTTAAGAGGTGTTTTCCCTCTAGATCTCTTGTAGATACCATAATGTATACTCCCCTACTGAACTGCAGACTCCATTATGCTGTGAGGGCCCTTGCTGACTTTGGCCAGCCTCACCCAAAACTCACTGCCTGTGGACCCAGGAGTTCCATTTCAGCTCAGGCCTGCAGATGAAGTGTTGCTCCAGGCTATGTTGTAGGTGTGCCTCTGACTAACTCCCTCCTCTGGTGTTCCTGACTTGTTGATTGAGTTTAGCCGTGAATTTTCACTTCGTGTTTATCAAAGGATCTTTGACCAGTTAACGATACCTGTTCCTGAAGCTACACCGTGTTGGTCACACTGCTTTGTTGCTGTGGGATTGCTTATATTTTGGACATTGTGCAGCCCCTCTGGGAATTCTGGTTCAATGTTTAATTACCCGCAGAGCAATGGATTTTCTTTTTTATATCCACTTAAAAGCTCACTTGGTTACATTTATCCCTCTTGTCTCACAACCTCCCACCACACCCTTCTAGTAAAAGCCTGGTTCTGTCTCCTTGATGACCCCTCCACAGATATGAATGTGAAGGGGTACAGACTGTTGTTGGGCCCCACCGCAGCCGTCTCTTCTCTGGGCTGAAAAAACCCCCAGTTCCTCAGTGTCTCCTCATAGGGAAAGTGCTGCAGGCCTGACCATCCAGGTGGTCCTCAAGTAGATTCTTTACAAGTGATCAAAGCCTTTCATTGTATTGTGGCCCCCAAGCTGAATATAGTATTATATACAAGGTCAAATAATCTTCAAGTAAGTGAGCAATCATTTCTCCTCATCTCAATCATCACCTCAATCAATCATCTCATCTTGATCTAGCTGTGCTTCTGTTGATACAGCCCAGTAAGCAAGTAGCAATCATGACTACCAAAGGATGACTCCAGGTAACCTCCTCTTCTCCTGGTCTTTTTCCAACAGTTGTTCTCTAGTCAGTCTCTTGCCTGCCTATACTGTTGCAAGCAACTAGTCCAATCCAGATACAGGACCTTGCATTTTAATCTGCTGAATTTCATGAAGTTGCTCTCTGCCCATTTCTCCAGCATGTCTAGGGCCCTGAGAATGTCAGCCATGTCTGCAACTCTATTGTCTGGTCCTTCTCAGTTCAGTACCCACAAAATTAGTGAGAATGCGTTCCATAATGTCTCACAGGAAATTGACAAAGATATTACACAACACATTACGCAATAGGCCCTGAATATATTGCAATAATAACTTCCCTTTTCTGTTTGACATGGTTGTCCTAATGGAGCTCAGTATGTTTGCATTAGTGGCAGTTAGAAAACCCTGTTGGTTTACTCGAACTGATGCTGAAATCCACATTGTTTTCATCAGGGCTGCTACTTGGTTAGTTGCTTCTCAACTTTTGCCAAGAGTGGGATAAGCACCTGATTACTTCTTCCCAGGTGCAGACCTTTGGACTTCTTTTCAGGTTTTGGGAGGTTTCTCTTGCTGAAGTCCCTCTGGATTTAAGCTCTACTTTTCAACGTGTTTAACCCTTCTGCAGTTCTATCTTTATTACTATCTGCAAATATGCTGAAGGCACATTCTGTCTAACCATCCAGGCTGCTGATACTATTGAACAATATGAAACTCAGCAGGCATTTCTGGGACATTCTCTTTGTAACCAGTCAATAGCTGGATCTCAACAGCCTAATAACTGCACTTTGCCCTGATTATAAAGCTTATAAAGCTAGTTTTATACTCATTTATCCAGTCCACATTTTCCCATCTTACAAATAAGAATTTTGAAGATGGTGTCAGACACCTTACCGCAGTAACTATATCAGTCACTGTCCCCTCATAGTCAGTGATTTCATCATAGCAGGCAATGAGGTTGGTCAGACAAATATTATTATTCAGTTTTAATAAAACTGGAGTGATGATAATACTTGTTTGACCAACCCCATTGACTTTTATGATGAGATAACAGTTATATGGATTATGAGACAGTGGTGAAAGCAAAAGTTTTACCATAACTGGGCTAGCACTCATAGAACAAATATCTAATTATTACAGAAGAAGCCTAATTAATATTAAAATTTAAATTAATTATTAAAAAACTAACCAGTATATTTTAATTGTTTCTGCTTTTGAGATAATCCTTCCAGCATTTCTCTTTTTCTTAAGTTCATTAGCTTCATTCCTGCTCAAGCAAGGTTAACATGCATCTTCAGTGTCCTGAATTCTTCACTGGGAATTGTTGAGGCTGATATCAAAGGTCTCTTCCTCCTTTGACTTTTCTCTAGTTGGGATTATTTTTATGCTTTCTTAATACAAAAAGGACTTGCTCTGCTTATTTTCTCTTTAGCTGGTGGTTGCTGTGTGAAATTTGAACATTTTCAACTGCTAGGTATTAGTTAGTTACACAATAGTTACCCTGGGCACAATTAACATAAATGGCTAGTATTTGTTATTCAGTGAGCATATAGATTTGTGTGACCTTTACTATACAGTGCAGTACTCATCAAGCTAATCTAGAACTAGTTAGACAACAATCCACAGTCCACTAAGTGCTACACAACTGATGTCACATCTTGAAAGATCTAAGACTAACTCAGGCTAAGACAAGCTCAGATAAATCCTGAGACCCTGCAGTGTCAAGTAAATACAGCTTTTTAGTACAAATGGCAAAATCATACTTACCTGGCCTCTTTGGAAATTAATTCTTAGAGGTTTTTCTCCATAATGTTTACACAGACTGAGGTGTAGCTGCCTGACTTACAGTTCCCCAGATCCTCCTTCTCACCCTCATTAAAGATAAACAGCATTTGCTCTTTTTTTCTATTCAGGAATCTTCCCCCAGTCACTGCAGTTTTCCATATTTTGTACTGTAGTTGCAATCACATCAGCTTCCGCTTTCAGTATCCATGGAAGAATCCCATCCAGACTCGTGGATTTGAATACATCCAGCTAAGTTCCAGCCCAGGAAAAAGAATTTTTGCTACAGCTAGTAGAAGTCCATAGACCTTCTAATTAATAGATAGTGTACAGTATCAGGTTTTGTCTAGGCTTGCCTTGGCTTGAGATTAGTTAGATTCTCTTTACCACTGTTTAATGGAAAAGTTTGCTAGTCAAAATGTGAGTCTGTTTAATAGATGAGGGAGGCAACCAAGTGATAGAGACACTTAGGACAGGTACTTTTTTTCATCATTCTTCACAACCTAAGCCACCGTACACCTGAACAGTTTGGGTGAAAAAAGGGAAGTCAGGAATGGGTGAAAAGTGGTTCTGTTCTGGTAGTTAACACAATCTAAATGCCCTTGTGGTAGAGAGGACAGCTAACAGTGAGGGGCAATAAGACAGGGACTGCTTTGTTGAACTCAAATCTTTTTGCTTGTGGCTGTTTTATTAGCTCGTTTCCCTCTCTGTTTCCTTCTCATGGGTTCCCAGTGGAAATGTGAAAGACTAAGTTTCCCTCAATCTCATCTAACGTAATGGCTATAGTTTGTTACACTGCAGCTACCTAGGGTTGTCAGACTTGTACTATATATAGTATACACAGTCTAAGCTAAGATAGGTTGAAATAGTCACTAGATTACATGACTCACCTTACCATTGGACAGCTGCTAGAAGAAACATTACATTGTCCCATAAAATTATTTCAAAGAACCAATTAAAAGTGATGTTTCTGCTGCCTGTCTATTTGCTGTTATAACAGTTCAGATGTTATCAAACTAGTACACATTTAATAAATAATGGAAGAATTCCTGTAACAAGTGTGATATATTTAGTGCAAGAAGAAAATAGTCATAAAAATTTTAGCTCACCTGTTTTGCCCTAGTGAACAGATCTAATCATAATGTAAAGAAGGTGTAACAAATTCCAGTAATTACACCTGGAAATCTTATAACTCATCTACAATGTTTTCCTTGGAAACAAGATACATGTTGTTCTCACTCAAATTGACCTGATTATAATTTGTATATTAGCACTCAAAATGAAAGTTGGGTTTAAAAAAGTTATTACTTCTTTAGGTAACAGAAGGAGTCCTAGGTTATTGCCACTAAAGTGGGATTGTATGATGGAATACATGCATGTCAAATATAGTTATACTGAAGTTCTTGCAGTGTAGATTGAAACTGAAATAAAATGGAATATATGCAGTTGTATAAATGCATGGGATATATTTGAGTTATGCATCTCATTTGGTTCTTCTGTAACAACAACAGGCATTCAATGACCACAATTTAATTATTTTATGAAGTATTGCTGACAATTTTAGACTTTACCATATATTGTAGAATATAGACATGTAACAACACATGTAACTACAATGACAATTTAAAAATTCCTATCATTAATTTCATGTAAATTCTTTTACTTTCAACACAGAAAACGCCTTTGACAGGATCTGCTTTGAAAAGCTAGCTGCTCTCTTTCAACTATTGTGTTTATGGAAAATTAGGCACGTGTACATTCAGATTTTCTGGGCAATGTGTAGAAACACAGTGTGTCATTCTATATCAAGATGCCTTGTTATAAAAGTAATTTGAATTCATTCATCCATCACAACAACCTCATTTGATCATCATTTTGGGTTAGTAGATCTGTCTATTAAAGAGATGATGTAGGATAGAATTTGGTTAGTGTCCTAGTTTCAGCTGGGATAGAGTTAATTTTCCTACTAGTAGCTAGTAAATTCTTGTATTTTCAATTTGGCATGAGAATAATGTGATAATACACTGATGTTTTTGTTGTTATTAAGCATTGTTTATGACAAGGACTTTTCAGATTCCCATGCTCTGGCAGTGAGCAGGTGCACAGAAGATGGGAGAGAGCATATCCAGGAGAGTTGATCCAAACTGGCTAAAGGGATAGTCAATATCATATGTCATCATGCTCAGTATATACACTATGGGGAGTTGACTGGGGAAGAGCAATTATTTCTCATGGACTGGCTGGGAATCTGTGAACAGGTGCTGAGAGATTCCATCACTTAGATTTCCCCCCTTTCTCTTTTGGTTATATTCCTTTTCAGTAATAATAATAGTTTTATTTTATTTTATTTTATTTTATTTTATTTTATTTTATTTTATTTTATTTTATTTTATTTTATTCAGTAATTTGTTCTTATCTCAAGTCACAACCTTTCTTACCTCTTTTTGGACTTGCTTCACCTTCCTTCTCATGAGGGTTGCTTTCGATCCATTCTCCGCCTAGCCTGTACTTGTGCTTGGGATTGCCCTGACCCATGTGCAGAACCTTGTATTTGGCCTTGTTTACCTTCATGAGGTTGGCAGTGGCTAACCTCTCCAGCCTGTCCAGATCCCTCTGAGTAGTATACCTTCCCTCCAGCATGTTGACTAGACCCCGCAACTTGGTGTCATCAGCAAACTTGCTGAGGGTGCACTCAGTCCCACCATTCACGTCACTTACAAAGATGTTAAACAGTACTGGTTCCAATACCGATCCCTGAGAAAATTTAGCAAAACCAACAGGACAGAATAGTAGTATTTAGGAATCTGGGAGTTAATAGGAGTAGGACATGTAAACTGTGTATTCTAGGGTCTTTAAAAATACCAATATTCACTGTATTATATTGGAAAGTTTAAATAAACTGAAGATCTTTTTCTCTATATTTAGATTTGTGTTAGGCTGATTTTATTTATAAACAAGAAAATCATCTAAAGCTGTTTGGAAGGATATGCTACATAAATGCAGTCAGTATGGATAAGTTCTTTTAACAAGCTATAAAATAAGTCATGTACAAATATACAATTTAAACCACTGTATTTTATTTCAGAAAGTACAGGAATCTGAAACAATACTTTCCTCCCCCTGCCCTAGGACATTTGGAATTATTACATTCCCTTTTTCCCAATTAGTATTATTTTTCCTTTCAGATCTACTTTATCATGCTCACTTTTTTTTCTTCTCACAATCTTGTTCCATTACTGATTGCATGTCTCATCAGTAATTTTGCAATTATATTAAATTATGGTCTTAGTAATTATTTTAAATTATTTTGACTCACATACCTTAATTAATATTACTCAATTGAATATTTGAACTTGAATCTGTCTTTCATTTCTATGTAGTCTGTAGATAGCTCAGGAATTAATTACCAGTACAAAATGACTAACTTGTCACAATAAAGTACTTCTGGAATGGATTAGACTTAATATATTTAAAAAGTTATCCACCTCTGCCCTCTAGTGGTCATGTTTTTTCTCATTCACATTTTAGGAAAAAACAAAGCACCACACAACATGAGAAATAAAATCCTTATTGATTTTAGTTTATTTCATTTTAAGTTACAAATTCAGTCAATTTTTTCTGTAACAACTGTTTTCGTGCAACATATCTTTAGACTTGTGCATTCAAAATAAAAAAATAATTTGTAAACATAAAAATAATTTTATTTTCCATGTCTATAATGTTATACAGGAAATTTCAATTATGTTGCACTACTGTTTTATTCAATCCTTTTAAGGGATTTTCAGTTCTGAGGCACTACAGCATAAGAAATCTTAACACAACTCATTTGGAGCAATTTCCTTGAAATTCCTTTTTTTTTTAAAACTCTAGAAGAAGGCGGGGGGGGGGGGGGGGGCACCTAAACAAACAACAACAACAACAACAAAAACACAACACAAACCCCAAAGATTTTACTGTAATAATTATCTTATTATAACAAAGTTAGTAACGGTGTTTTACAAGTTAGGCCTGTATAATTCTTTCTTTAAAAGAAACAAATTCCAAGCTTAACATTAGAGAGACTTTTCCCTACCAGCACTGTCCTTTCCAGTAGATTCATGCTTCTAGGCTCCATGTCAACGAAAAGAGCCACTTTCTGGCTGGTAGCCAACTCTAAATATCCTTTTTTAGCCCTAGGAAGTTTTCTTTTTCCCACACCACTGAGGCCTGTCTGACAGTTCGTTAATCCTCTCAGCATCTGTTTGGTATGCAAGTGGCAACTTCTGCTGCAGTTCTGTTAATTCTGTCTGCTCTGGACTGCTGACTCTTCTTGAACCTACTCTTCAAGTTCAGTTGCTCTCAATAGAAAGGGGCAGCCTCTTCCATTGGGTAAGGCTCACCTGACTCTTACTTGCTCTTTAAAGAAGCACAAAATCGTAAAGTAATTCCAGGTGACAGGGATGTCTAGAGATCATCAGTACAAAGCCCACCTAAAGCACGGCCTATTTCAAATCTGGATGCGGTCATTTTAGGGACTTGTCCTGTCAACCTTTTAACATCTCCAGGGATGAAGACTTCACAGCCTCCCCAGGCAGCCTGTTTCTATGTTTGATCATCCTCATAGCAAAGAGTCTTTTTGCTGGCATCTTATATGAATTTTGTGTATTTCAGTGCATGCTTTTTCCTTTTGAGCTATCAGTAAATATTTTGGAGGAGTTTGTCTCCACTGGCTTTGTATCCTCTTGGTAGGTAGCTGACAGCAACAACATAATCCTCCCCTGAGCCATCTCTTTTCTGAGCTGAGCAAATCTACTTTCATCAGCCTTTCCTTCTAGACCATGCCCTTCAGCCCCTTGTGCATCTTGGTAGCTCTCTGCTGGACTCACTCCGGTATTTCTATGCCTTTCTTCTGTGGATCCCCAAACTAGACAGTGTTCCAGATGTTTCTCACATGTACAGAAGAAAGCAGAAAGATTTATTCCCTTAACCTGTTACTTACACTCTTAGTAATACAGCTCAGAATGCTCTTGACCTTCACTGTTACTTGACCTACATAAACCCTGATGTATGAAAAACTGTTTTCCATTGAGTGTTTAGAGCTTTCCAAAAATCTCCATCATTACTTATACCGAGCCATACCGCCATTTAGAAAATACTGGTGTGATTGAAGCCCTCCATCCAAACTCAGCCTTATAATAATAACCTGGGCTGTATCAGGAGAAGTGTGCCCAGCAGT
The DNA here is from genome assembly GCA_027574665.1 of Rhynochetos jubatus. Lineage (NCBI taxonomy): Eukaryota > Metazoa > Chordata > Aves > Eurypygiformes > Rhynochetidae > Rhynochetos > Rhynochetos jubatus. The sequence continues at coordinate 85,684,399 of CM050649.1, read as the reverse complement.
CGAGGGAGGTGATTCTCCCTCTCTACTCTGCTCTCATGAGACCCCACCTGGAGTACTGTGTCCAGCTGTGGAGCCCTCAGCATAAGATGAATATAGACCGGTTGGAGCAAGTCCAGAGGAGGGCCACGAAGATGGTCAGAGGGCTAGAGCACCTCTCCTCTGGAGAAAGGCTGAGAGAATTGGGCTTGTTCATCCTGGAGAAGGCTCCAAGGGGAACTTAGAGCAGCCTTCCAGTACTTGAAGGAGGGGCAACAAGGAAGCTGGGGGGAGAGGGGGCTTTTTACAAGGGTCTGTAGTGACAGAACAAGGGGTAATGGGTTTAAATTGAAAGCAGGCAGATTTAGATTAGATATCAGGAAGAAGTTCTTCATGGAGACAGTGGTGAGGCACTGGAACAGGTTGCCCAGAGAAGTTGTGGATGCCCTGGAAGTGTTCAAGGCCAGGCTGGGTGAGGCTTTGGGCAGTCAGGTGTAGTGGAAGTTTTGTCCTGCACATGGCAGGGGGTTGGAACTAGATGATCTTTAAGGTCTCTTCCAACCCAAACCATTCTATGATAATCTTGATGCTTTCCTATATTGGCTTCATCCCTTCTTGATCAGACACCTGACTATGACATCCCTCCTTTTGTCTCCCTTAGTCTCACCTGAAAAGCTCTTAGCTAGTTAACCAGCCATTCCCAAGCAGAGCTCTTTGCATTTGTGCTTTTCCTGAGTTCGGAATGCAACTTTTGTCCCCCACTTCCTGTAATTTTTAAAGGACTTGGCCCCATCACAACTCTTGCAACTCATGTCACCACATTTCTGTGATTTCAAGAGGATCATACTTTTAACATCGCCTAAAGACTTTTAGATTCTTCCTGTTTCCCATAGTGCACATGTTTGTGTAGTCAGTCAAGCTGGGTTCCCAGTCACACTGCTTTCTCAATGGAAATGGCAGAGCCTCTCCTAGCATACTTCCTCATTAATCTCTAGGCTTTGTATAAATTAAGGCAGATTAGACAAAGATACCCACTTCAAAATATGGATCCTGCATTTCCCCAGCTGTTCCTATTCCTCGAAGTGGGTCCTGGGGCCAAAAAGACTGGCACATGACACTAGCTGTCAAATCAGGTGTTGTCTGCCAGACAACAGCTCCAGCTACTTGAACCTTCTCCATTGTCTGGCAGAAGAAAAGACACCACCACATGAGCTACTATACCTTCCTTCCGTACACCCAAAGCATTGTTCTCATCCTTGGTATGCTCAGCGTTTAGTTCGGTGGTATCATTGGTGCTCACATGGACAAGCAGCAAGAGGCATCCAAGGCCTCAGAAGTTTCTCTACACATGCTGGATACAAGACCCAGAGAAAGAGCACGACCTGTTAGCCCAGCTGATGAGCACATGGTGCTCTCACCATCAAGGCGCTCACACCCTTCCAGAAGGAGGTTTCCAAAGAAAACAGACTGCTCTGTCTTTGTGCCAGTGCATGGATAATACTTGGCTGCCTGAGATGCCTTTCTTGGTCATAGTTGTTCACTCTCATGTGTTACCAGGACTCAGTTCCTCTTCTGTAAGAGCACATCTGCAACAAGAGAAAAACCTTCTTCCCACTGCCAGCAAGCCAGGCTTTCAGTCTGCTCCAGCCTTATAGTCTCCAGGCTTTACTGGTTCAAGCACAGTCTTAGCTCTTCTTCCCTATCAAAAGCACAGCTGAAGCTATTTCACTTTCAGGGTCTCTGTGAAGAACTCATCAACCTTCTTTCTGTTCAGCCCCACTCTAATGATTTGCAGACTGTTCAGCCCCTCCTGCATCCCCTGCACTGAGTGACTTAGTGTCTAGCTGGAGTTCACCAGCATGAGGGAGGGGGCCACAATAATCCCAGCCCAGTCCCAGGTAGGAGTCTAGCATTCTCTGAAACTGCACTGGGAAACTCTGTCCTCTCGCATGACCCAGTAGGCTAAAACCTTCTGATGTGCCCTTGCAGGTGACTGCTCAGTGCCACCCAGGACTGTGTCCTGTGGTGTGTTACCACTACCATTGTACCAACCTTGGCAAATCCTTTATATGTCAAGCAGTGTCTTCAAGATCCCTGCCTTCACAAGTTGACTGCCAAATCCCTTTTTGTTGTCCATGGTTGCTGTCATTCCTAGCGACACCTAAATAAACTCTCAATGGTTGGATAGGAGCTCCCCATGGAGAAAGGGCTTGAAGGTGTAGCTCCTCCTTTAATCAGGAAAGAGTAAACAGATAGCCTAACTCTTCAAACAACAATCAGCCGATATGCCAACTATACAGTTCCTGTTTGCCAGCCCTGTTTAGCCTTCTCAGTATAATGTATTTGGGAAGGGGGGAGGAAGGAAGAGGAGGAAAAAATTCTATTGTGCAACAGCCACTTCAATTTTTGCAGTCTGTAGTGTTTCATTTGTATGACACCATGTATATTATATTGCTGTAAAAAAAAGTGAGAAGAAATCTCCTAGGTGTGCAACACAACAAAGATTGAAATACTGTTGCAAATAAAGATCAAAGTGTGAGAAAGAAAGAATTCCTGGGAACCAGAAGGGACTGCCTAAAACCCAAGGCAGGAAAAAAAAAAAAAAAAGAAAGAAAAAAGCCTGAGTTTCCAGGAAGAAATAGCAGAAATAATGAGGACTGTGTGTCAAGTATGCTTTTATATAGTAAATTCTGTACTTCAGGTATGCAGGTTGAAGATAGGCTACTCACCACCACTGGCAAAATTTATTAAATACTAATTAAATTTTGTTCATTTATACTTTTCTATCAGTTTCTTCCACTTGACTACATTTTAAGAGACCTTCTCTGAGGGGATACAGACATTCCCATGTGGTGTCAGTATTTATCTTGTCTGTAAGCGTTAGCATTTGCTCGATATGTTGACAGTAACAATTTCTGATGCCCTGCACTGCTTTTCAGCACTCATTTCTGTGATCTAACATCATACTGGGTTTTTTTAGACAATATCACATGACATTCAGTCTGTTTTTCTCACTGCTGCCTGATCTACATTCCTGGTAAGTGGTTCCTAGGTTTGCAGCTTGGCACACCTTTTTATGTTTGGCTCATGCACACTTTATTAATACCATCTTTTCTCTTTCAAAATGGTAACAGAAGGGAAATTCTCACACCAACATGCATTGTTCTGTCACTAATGCAGAGAAGGAATGGCCAAACAGTGGTGTAGCAGAGGGCTACTGCACCACTACTGGAACAACATCAGCAGTTACTTACGGCTTATTTAGATAGTGTAAAAATTACCTATATTTTTCTTCTACACATTTTTATTACCATTACAGGAATGCAGTGACACATTGTCTATTGTATGCACTTCAGATCTTATCAATTACTCGCTTCCCCACTGTTTTTCAGCTGACTGAATGAATCAAGTTCTCTCTCAGGAATTTGATGTTAGAGATATGAAAGGGTAAGTGAAATGGGGTTTTGGTTTTGTTTGGGTTTTTTTTGGTTGGTTGGTGTTTTTTGTTTGTGGGTTTTTTTTTGGGGGGGGGAGGGGTCAGGGGTTGGTTTTTTTTTTAATACTACAGTTCCTGTAAACTTTAACTCAAACTACTTTTCATATGTCTTAGAACCAGAGAAGAGTATGGATGTTAACATGCACTTAGTCACCTTGACTATTTGATCTTGCTCTTCTGCAAGACTCAAAGCTTGAAGAACTGTTCCTAAAGGCTTCTTGCATCCAGCTTGTGTAAGGTAAAATTCGTGATGAAATTGTATGTTCTTCTATTTCTCCTAAGAGTGGTTCAAATATGAAATATATATACATATATATAAATACTATATATTTGAAGATGGTACCCTCATGTTCCTCAGTAGCTATGAAACGGAACTTTACAAGCTATCGTTGCATTGTTAGGGGATGTTCTTCTCTAAAGGACCTCTCTTCATTTTGTCAAGTATTCCAGATTAGTTTGCTTCTACACTGCCTGATTACTCTCTGGGATGGAACTACCTGCGTCCACTCTATACAGCACTTTGCATAGGTCTTCTCTAGGTCCCACGTGGTACATCTGTGGAATGTATAATAATGTGCTATTACACTTATATAATAAATATATTACACATAATAATACATTATTATTATGTGCAGGACTGGTAGTGCAAAAAATGTAAATGATATGAAAGCAGTGAAGTACTACTGAGAAGTAGTATTTAAATAGTGTGTGTATAAGGGTGTATGTTAAAGCTGTGGGAGACCAAGTGAAAAGACAAACCCACCTGGACAATGGTCCTGATATTTACTAATCTGTAATCTCCAAAACAATAACTGTGTGCTGAGAGGGGTACTTGTGATTATAAGATCCTCTCTCTTGTGCACCCCAGGGGATGGAGACTCCCTGGGCCATATTGAGAGATGTCTCAAACACTCAAAATCCCTGAAACAAAACTTTCCTGAAAGGGGCAGTCCACACTAAGTGGCAAACATAAAAGGGGAACACAAGTGCCATGCAGTGGGAACTTCTGGATGAGCACTCCTACAGACCAGAGACCCCTGTTGGCTGGACCAACACTGGAACCCTGACCAGTGATCTCTTTCTCTCTCTTTTTCTTCCTCTTCTCTCCTTCCTTTTGTCCATTTATCTTTCTCTAGTAAATAATGCAAGGCATAAACCCCACACATGCATGGCAAGCAATAAGCATTTCTGCTACCTAATTGTTTACCAATGAGCCTAACTATGGAATGAAAGTTTTTGTTTACCTGCAGACCTTAGATGTTGTATATACCCTATTCCAACTGAGGGAATCAGAAAACCTGAGTCACTTCACACTCCTCTCTGTACGGTATGTGACAACTGTGATATGAAGGTAACTAGTATTGTCTGAAGTGCAAGGTCTTCAAAACAGTGTTGGAGATTTATATGGAGTAAAAGTAGCCAACTGGGATGGCTTTTCTGGATTACGCTCTTAGTTCCTGAAATGAAGTTTTGTGAGTACTAGTTAATTTGCTTCAAAGGGGAGCCCTTGAAGAACTGATGTAGATGTAGTGTGGATGTTCAGAAGCCCACAACTCCAGGAAGACCTGTGAAGTTAATTAGGTATATTGCTTCGTCAACAAAGCCTTTATAATAATCCAGTACAACAGTCACATAAACATAATACATAGTATGTGAATATGGAGAAGGGCCATATAAGTGTCTCCTGCTGCCATATGATAGACGTCATTCTGTAGAATGGTAGTGGTAAAAGGCAGAAGAAATCTGGGCACTAGTTGCACATATAATCATCTCTAGTTTAGAAAATCTAAGATATAAAAATTTTAGTATATCTTACTTCCTCAATTAATACTGCTTAAACTAGTGAAGCTGAAAATGAGATTTGGGTGGGGTTGGTTTTTTTTTTTTTTATTATTTTTATTTTTTCCTTTTCCTTGAAAGAGGTTGCCAAAAATAGTTCTTTGTTGTTGTCAGGAGTAAAATATGAGCTCTAAATAATTTGGTTTTAACCCCACCAGATGGCATTGTTGAGAGGTTTAATTAAATTCTGACAGCACAATATCTTGTTAAATTATGGTGACAATTAAAAGGGGAATGAGGGAGAGTAAGAAAGACAAGACTTATTATTATTCCTCTGAATTTGTAAAGCCAATCAATAAATAACTTTACAATCATATAGAAGTTAGATGGCTGGAAGAACATTTTTGTTTAAGTGAAATTTAAATTATAAATTCTCAGTCCTTGTCCACTACCAGAAATACTTCTTTCCAGTCTCTAATGCCTACCTTGCACTGTGAAACAAGTCAAAAAAAAAGAACTACTTACATCAAAAATCTATTTAAATGTACCAGTTTCAGGCTAGCTGTTGAAGACTTCTATCGTAGGCAGAAAGTTGATATGAAGTAATTTTATGCTATGTGGTTTATAAACTTGGATAGATTTCAGCAGCTTAGAAGTAAATACGTTTTTGAAAATGTTTGTTCTTCTTTGAAAGATGCAGGTGCTACAAAGGTCTTACATTAAAAGGTTGGATTTTAATGGAGTATTTAGCAAAACATATTGAAATACATCTCTGGTATGTATTTTGAATCATGTTCCTACCCTTGAAAATGTTACCAAAAATCATATTCTATACAATTTTATATAAGCAAAACGATTTGTTGTCAATTATCCAGTTATTGCAACTTTAGTTTAATTTATATACATTCCTGAAAATTTGAATTATATTGGCAGATTTTTTTCAATTAAACAAGAGTAACCTGTTTCCATCAATTAAGTGTAGAACTTTTTGTTGATAAACATATGCAGGATTGGTAATTACCCCCAAAATAATCTAATCTAATCTAATCTAATCTAATCTAATCTAATCTAATATAATATAATATAATATAATATAATCCAATATTTTCTCCCGTTAATACTAATATTTATTTATTACTATTTATTCTGATAGGTCTTAATGTCACCTCATAGGACCAATAAGGAATGGTTGAAAAGGAAGTAGTGTATATCTCTCAGCTGTAACAAAGAAATATACACATGGTAGATAAAGGCAGGTGGATGAAATGGGAACATGAATACAGGAAGAACTATATACTGTTATTGACTGGAAGACCTTTTATTCTCAGCCTGTGTTTACATTAACAATTAACTTTGTATAACAGAAGAAGATCACAGAAGTTTGATATAAGAACCATGAATCTACAGTGTGCGTAGGTAAGGTTTTTACTTCAGGTTAGTTTTTGTCTTCTCTCTGGCCTGAATGTTTGGTTCAAAGTTGTCCAAAGAACAAGTCACTGGGTCTAACACCATATCCTGGTTTAGGCTGGAACAGGGTTCATGCTTCACTTTACCCAGGTACCTGGGTTACATGCATTAATGCAACTGATTTGCAGCAATGTGTATTAAGATAGGATGATTATGGGACTTTCCTCAAAACTGCAGTTCTCCACTAAAATGCTGACATATTCTCAGCTTCATCTTGTACAGCATAACAAAAGCACTTCATCACTCTGTATTAAAGAAACTACAGTCAGATCCAGTCATTGTTATCTCTAGCTATTACATGCTTAAATATTGCCAGAAGTCATCCATCCTCCTACAGGAGAAAAAACACCACTGGCAAAATAAGACAAAAAAGAAGAGAACTGCCTATTCATTTTGCTTTAGATTTAGGTTCAGATGTAAAAGATATAAACTCTCTTGCATGTACATTAAAAATATCATATTATTAATTATATTTGGTCTGTTAAATTTGAAAGACTTGCCAATGAGCCAAGACAAGGTGTAGTGAGCCCAACTACAAATTTGTCATGGTATAACACCAGCCAGCAACTGAGCACCAGACAACAAATCTCTCACTATGGCCCTAGTGGGATGGGGCGGAGAACAGGAGTGGTAAATGTAAGAAAACTCATGGGTTGAGATAAAAACAGTTTAAGAGGTAAAGCAAAAGCCACACACACAAGCAAAAGAAAACAAGGAATTCATTCACTACTTCCCATTGGCAGGCAGGTATTCAGCCATCTCCAGGAAATCAGGGCTCCATTATGCCTAACAGTTATTTGGGAAGACAAATGATATCACTCCAAATGCTTCCCTCTTCCTTCTTCTTCCCCCAGCTTTTACATGCTGCGAATGACATCATATAGTACTGTATATCCCTTTGCTCAGTTTGGATCGACTGTCCTAGCTGTGTCCCCTACCAACTTGGGCAATCCCAGCCTACTTACTGGTGGGGTAGGGTGAGATGCGGAAAAAGCCTTGACTCTTTGCAAGAACTGCTCAACAACAATGAAAACATCCTTGTATCAGCACTGTTTTAAGCACAAATCCAAAACATATCCCCATATTAGCTGCTATGAAGAAAATGAAATTTATCCCAGTCAAAACCAGAACAAAAATGTAATGAGTTTGTATTCAACTTGCTGTGTCTAGTTTCAAAGATTTTGTTATATATAAAGATGAAAAACATTTAATTATTACTCTCTGGTGCCTTTGTTGTGAAACAAAGACACAGACTTTCATCTGCTTTTGCAATTGCAACTACTTTTGAGGTCTGAAGAACTGCAACTATTTTATATATTTCCGATCTTTTTGTGTTTTACCATTTACTAAAGCAGAAACATGATACTTAAAAACCTGCTGTTGATATTTACTTTTACATTTTGTGGGCATTTATTTTACCTTAATAGTAAAAAAGTTAAAGTGTGTCAACATCCCAAGATGTTTACTTGGGACCGTCAAATAGAAGATTAAGTTGAATGCAAAAGAGAACACAATTAGGTGTGTGGAAATAATTCCTGAGGCAAAAAAAGAAATCACCGATGGATGTGGATAGTCCAAAGAACTGATGATAAAGGTTTAGAAAAGACAAATATTAGATGAATGAAGAGAGAAATGGTAAATGAAAATAGTATGGCCAAACAATGCAGCAGAATTTTGTAGAGAAATTTTTTAGAAAATCATTGACAGACTTTACTTTTTGTGTTCATTTATCTTAAAAAGACTGAAAGGAACAGGTGAATTTAAGATATATAAATAATCTAAGATACTCTGCAGTTTTTGAGAAAGCAATTGAAAGCATTATGAGCTTATAGAAAATTGAATTTTGTGTTTGGTTTATGATGCAAAAAAAAGTATACTTAGCCTGCTAACTTTGTATCTGGGAAGGAATCAACATGTATATTACAAAAAATTTGTTTCCTTTAACAAGAAGTAAAAATGTAATTATTCAGATCAATAAATTGCGTGATAAAATTTTCTGAAATTGAGTTCATTAGATCCTTTTTATATATAAGATACAATGAAAAATGCACTAGGTTCTTTTCAACAGCACAAGAGCAACACTGGTTTAAGTTTGTGGTGGTTTCAAGAAGGAACGAGCCCCTCTCCTACAAAGAGCTGGCCAGCCTATAGCAACCAATAGATTTGTTTTATTGTACATCAGGCTCATGAGTGTGCACATGTGCAGTTTGGAAGGCCAGCAGTGTGCCCAAGTGGCCTGGAAGCATTGTGGCCTGAATCAGAAATAGCCTGGCCAGTGTGACTAGGGAAGGGATTGTCCCCCTGTACTTGGCACTGGTGAGACCGCACTTTGAATACTGTGCTCAGTTTTGGGCCCCTCACTACAAGAAAGACATTGAGTTGCTGAAGCATGTCTGCATTAAGGTAGTGAAGCTGGTGAAGGGTCTAAAGAACACTTAGGAGCGTGGAGCAGTTGAGGAAACTGAGGTTGTTTAACCTGCAGAAGAGAAGGCACCTTATAGCTGTCTACAACCACCTGAAAGGAGGTTGCAGAGAGGTGAGTGTTGGTCTCTTCTCCCATGTGACAAGTGATAGGAAAAGAGGAAATGGCCTCAAGTTGTGTCAGGGCAGGTTTAGATTGGATATTAGGAAAAGTTTCTTCACCAAAAGGTTTGTCAGGCATTGGAAAGGGCTGCCCAGGGAGGTGATTGAGTCATCCCTGGAGGGTGACATGTGGATGAGGTGCTTAAGGACATAGTTCAGTGGTGGACTTAGCAGTGTTAAGTTTGCAGTTGGACTTAAAGGTAATTTCCAACCTGAATGATTCTATGATTCTATAGGTCTGTCAAAAGAACACTGTAAATGCAAGAAAATTACATAGGTTAGAAAAGAAATTTGAAAGACAAGAAACTTGAAAGACAAGAAACTTGAAGTAAGGTCAATTTATAGCTAGCAGAAAAATGATGTCATGCTCAGAAAATCTATACTGAAATAATCAGAAGTTGTGAAAATATTAGTGCAAGTACCCTATATACTTGCCTTGTGTTTACTCTCTGGTGTCATTTTGTAGTCATAATTCAAGACATTAGTGAGTTAGATGGACCATTGTTCTGAAGCACTATGGATTCCCATATCTTCTTAATTATTTTATTTTTCCCCAATATTTTTTGTGAAAGGCATGTTCTAGATTTTTTTTCAGTTAGAATATCCTTAAATACTCATATGAAACCTATAGCACAACTAAAGTATGTAATTCCTTAAAGGTCATAATTGTAGAAATATCTTTTAACTTTCATCTCTTTTACAGATGGATTAAAGTTTTATTGATGTTTTTATGTTTTGGTGGTGTTTTTCTTGTTTCTTGGTTTGTTTGTGTTTGGGTTTTTTTGGGGGGTGAGGGGTTCATTTCAGGGAATATACTTGTAAAGGTTGTTGATATGGAGTCCATCTTATTTAACTCCTAAGTTTACTGTATAGTTGGCAAGACACATCACAGTATATTTGTGTGTCAGGACACATGAATTGTTGAATCATGACCTCGTTTTCTCAGCATTTCCATTTAAGTAGACCAATAAAGAAGAAAGAGAAGTAAGCTCACACACAACACCTTCAAGCAGCAATATAAATCTAGCTTAAAATTCTCAGCCATTTATACCAAGAGTGAAACCTACAATTATATTAATCAGCTCTTCAGAAATAGTTCAAAAATGTCTTGTCATGTAGAAGTTCATGAATCACAAAAAATATTTGCCAGCCTGTCAAAGGAGGAAAAAATTAATGTTTTTTCCTACACATCTTTCAGATTCAAGTGAAAGCTGTAGGTTTGGAAGAAGAGGCGGAGAACAGGATGGACTACACAATGTTCTTGCTTTTTATTGTTTCATGGTATTTTATGCACTCTGCCTTTGCACGCTTGATGACAGTGTCTGTAAGTTTAGAGGTATATGAGTCAGTGGATGACCATGGTAATTTGTGAATAAATTTCAGTGATTGGTGATATAAGAAAAGAACATCTGCAGACAATAGGATAGGAGTGAATTGTGGTTGTTACTTATTGCCTGTTGCAGGCGCATTTGATATCTCTGACTTAGTCCCTTTGGCAGAATGATGTTCCAGTCTCAAATGGGTCTTGTGAAAGCTCATTTTTCTACACAGAATAGGAAAAAAGAAAAAAAAAAAAAAAAAGTAGGTGATAGATACTAGGACTAGCATACTCCACTTAAGTGCTTCCATAATGAGACTAGCCATAATAATAGTAACTAAACCCAAATTTTGCAATGAAAGCAGTGATAAGTTATAGCTGCACTTTTACAGCTTGGATGACTGCTAAGCCCCACATGGCAATATCCTAAATCAATATCTAAGAAAAACTTCAGAGCATACCACCTCTCATTTTCCTCTACAGAAAAGTAGTCCAGGAATGAAGTCAGTCAGGAGTCCTCAGTCCTAAGATTAAGTACTTGGTCTGGAAATTTGTAGGATCAGCCCTCTAGGGTACGCAGTGGAATAAGCTATAGTAGGTGAATGCAATCCAGAGGGAAAAAATAAAGGACATTAAAAGTAATGCACACATTATATTCATACCCTTATACGACAATTTTTTGTAGATTCTTCAATTTGCTTTTTAATTAATATAAAACTGTTTTAAATGTTGGCAGTTCCATAAAGTTCTATGAAGCAATGTACCATCTGAGGCAATAGTATGTGTCCTGGGTAACATGTTTATATTTTCCTGTATAATTTCATAGATGGACATTTAATGAAGACTACTTTCAAATGGATGTTGTAAGTAAAAATGTAAAGCATAAGCAGTAGTAATAATTATTAACTAGTTATTCATTAGTTTTTTGAAAGGAAACATGCATTTTCTATGTGATATAATGTAGCAATCTCAATTAAATTAGAGAGAATTTTATTCTTCAAAGGAAAAAGCATTTTTGCTTGCTTTCAGTTATAGCTTAGAGTATTTCATGAACTTAAAAGTCTGAGTTTTTCACTACGTTAAATGCAAAAATAATTCAAACCTCTTTTTCTTTTTTTTTTTTTTTTTTCCTTCAGTCTGTAGCAAAGTCTCTTTAAGTGGCATTTTGCTATAAACAATATTATGTGTTGAGAATTTCGAACTGGACAGAAAATCATAAAATGTCCTGTCCTAATTATATTAAATACCTCTAGTGCTAAACCTCCAGTTGCACATGATCACCATCTGTTGATGAGAGCATAGAGAACACAGGCAGTTATTCCTTCTATCACATTCTATCTGCCCTTCATAAGAGCCTGGGAAAGTAAGTTGTCTGTCAAACTGTATGTGGTCAATCCAATTATTATTGAAATTAATAGAAACACTCCACTAATTTTAAGAGATTAATCACGCTTCAGACTCCTAAAATAGTAGTTTTTGATGTCAAGTGTTACATGAAAATATGAAAAGAGTTTAGGTGTTCTAAATTATCTATATGTTAAATACAAATACCTAAGTCCAGGAGTGAGATTTGGAAAACTCTGCTTAAGTGTGATTAGCAGAAGATTCTTGCAGCTGTTCTGTGATATTTCAGTGGAAGGAATTCCTTCCTAAAAGGTGTCACAACAAAAATACCGAATCTGTTGTGTAAAACACACTCTGCCCTGACTCTCTTTACATTGTAAAAAACCCTTCTCATCTACTTCCTCTAAGCAACCTCCTATCCTTTATAAACTTCTCCTCATCCTATTTTGTAAAAGTATTACCCTAAATTTACTGATTTCATTGTGATTTCTTCTCAGTCTAACACTAGACAGTGGGAGCAATAAAACACAAGAGGATCTATTTATGGAATCCCAGGTTTAACACTGGAATTGTTTGAAGTTGAAAGCAGAATTATATTTCCCCGTTTTGGGCCTCTTGCTTATAAGAACAACAGTATATAGTAGAAGGATCCAGCTTCATTTTCCAGCTGTACTTTCAGTTAGGCAGCCCTTGGCTTAAAAAGCCTGATGGACTCTTGAAATCCTGGAAATATGATGTTAAACATAGTTTTTCTTCTATGATTTATGTTGAATTGATGCTGTCAGTTTGTTAAACGAGTTTGTTGTAAGCATGCTGGCTTGATTGGACCTCTTTGGAAATGAACACTGAATTTAAAAGGGCATGAGGCAAAGGACAGACTGTAAGATGCTCAGCCTTGCCCAGAAAATGGTACCTATCAGCATGTCACATTGTGCATTGACATTAACATTTCAATCCAGATCAGAACAGGATTTTAAGTTTGTTCAGTTTTTAAGTAAATTGTTCATTCATCCACACTTAATGTGCTAAGGTGAATGACATGGGGTGGTCTCAGGGTGTAGACGATGGACATATTTTTTTAGATTATACTTTGCCACAAGAAGTGACACTAACACCTAAGGCTTTTCAACTACTGATATGTTTCAGTGCACAGAATCAGGCTCAAAACACTTCAGGGTAACACAATGAAAAAATACATGTAATGTGGATGTCATCAGGTCCTCAGTACTAGTTGTTTTGCTGTAATTTTCACTGAGTCACTTTGAGTACAATATAGTTAAAGCCTTACAGCTGGGGAAGTTGTGGAGTGTAGCGAACCTCACCAATTCAGATGAAGGTATCTAGGGGATCTCTGCTGTGTAAGCCATGAAAGGTGTTGGGGTTTGGATTTTGATGGGTTTTTTTGTGGGTGTTGGTTTTCTTCTTTTTTTTTTTTTTTATGATTACACATAAATTTAGGTCTCTAACTTATTTTTTGTACAACTTTAGAAATTTATAAGAATGTTTATGTCTAAACAGAGATGATTCAGCTAATGGGATTATGCTTCAAATATTATTTTCAAGAGAGATAGCTTAATGTTTTTTTTCTGCGTATTGGGTTTGCATGGTGTCATGGTTTAGCCTTATCTGGCAATTAAGTACCACCACTCCCTCTACCACTCCTCCCCTCCTCTCCCAGCGAAAAAAGGTTGGAGGGAAAAAACCAGGGAAGCTAGTAAAAGTTGAGATAAGAGCTTTTTAATTATATAAATGAAACCTACATTGATACTAACAATACTAATACTAATAAATAATTAAAACAACAGAAAATAGAACATATTATATGGAATCTCACCACCCATGGACAGACACAGCCAGATTCTAAAACAGCAATCAAAATCCAAGTGGAAATAAAAATTTAAAAAAAAAAAAAATTACGAGCCCAAAAGTGGAGAGAAAACCTCAACCCTAAGCCCAGGAGAGCAGGGAGAAAGAAGATTCCAACCTCCCCACAAAATCAATCAGTCTAACAAAGCATGCTACTTGTCTGCTAAATTCCCACCACAAAATGAACAAAGGGAGCTATCAGCAAAGCTATCTGCTAGCCCAAAACAACTCTAAACCCTCGCTCCTTCCGGCCTTGCAAACTGAGCTTGATGTATCATGGAATGAAACACAATCCTGCAGGATGAAAACAGATCTGTCGGACACTGTAGGCCAGACAGCTCTCTGTAGGAGAGCAGCTCGTTCCTGCCTGAAACCAGCACACATGGCAAGATTTAAGAACAAGGGGGAGCTGCAGATGTGGCTTCTGTGAGAAGCTGTTAGAAGCTTCTCATATGTTAGAGGCAATGTCAGCTGACTCCAAGATGGAACTGCTGCTGGCCAGGGCAGAGCCTACCAAACAGTGGTAGTAGCACCTCTGTGATAACACATTTAAGAAGAGTGTGGAGAGAAACCCTGCAGAACTTCAGACAGAAGAAAGGAGTGAGAATATGTGAGAGAATCAACCCTTCAGACACCACGGTGTCTGAGGAGGGGGAGGAGGTGGTCTAGGTGTCAGAGCAGAAATTTCCTTGCAGCCCATGGTGAAGACCATGGTGAGGCTGGCCATGTCCCTGCAGCCTATGGAGGGTAACGGTGGAGCAGAGGCCCACCCATGGAGGACCCCACACTGGAGCAGATGAATGCCCAAAGGAGGCTGTGACACTGTAGAAGCCCATTCTGGAGCAGGATCATGGAAGGACCTATGATCTGGTGGAGAGAAGAGCCCATGCTGGAGCAGGTTTGCTGGCAGGACTTGTGACCACACAGAAGTCCGTTCCTGAAGGACTGTACCCCATGGAAGGAACCCACATTGTAGCAGTTCACTGTAGCCCGTGTTTTGGAGAAGTTCATGGAGGACTGTGTCTTTTGGGAGGGACCCCATACTAGAACAGGGGCAGAGCGTGAGGAGTCTTACATCTGAGGAGAATGGAACAGCACAAACAATGTGTGATGAACAGACTACAAACCCCATTCCCTGTCCCTCTGCACTGCTGTAGGGGAGGAGATAGAGAAAAATCAAGAGTAAAGTTAAATCTGGGAAGAATGGAAGTGCAGGGCGAAGGTGCTGTAAGATTTCTTTCTCATTACTCTGATATGATTAGTAATAAATGAATTTTCCCCAAGTTGAGTCTGTTTTTCTTGTGATGTTAATTGGTGAATGATCTCTCACTGTCCTTATTTCGGTCCACAAGCTCTTTGTTATACTTTCTCTCCCCTGCTCAGCTGAGGAGGGGAGTGATAGAGCAGCTTTGGAGGGCACTTGGCCTCCAGCCAGAGTCAACCCACCACATTCTGAAATGGAGTTAACTTTCCTTGAAAATAAGGGACGAAGTAAGGAAGAATTAGAAAACCCCCCAGATTCTTTTAGTTCTAAAGAATCCTCCAGTAGAGGGAGATAGAGAACAGGACTTTTCAGATGATGTATCTAACAACTTTTCTCAGTGGTAGTGTTCCTAAGTTTCTTGTCAATCTTTCTAGTTTATGATAACTGTTAATAATTTACACTCTGATAATATGCTCAAGAGAGCACAGACATCAGCATCCAAAAAAGAATTCAAACTATCTCCACAAACAAAATGTTAGTGGGACTAATTACTAAATGCATTAAGAATCAGGTTCCTGCTTTCTTATCTCTCATTTTGGTGTCAGTCTTAAAAGGAAATTCACCTTTATTGGGTGTTTCCTGTACAGATAGGTGCTTGTAAATTTGTAATTTTGAATAAAAAGATAGATTGTACAGTTCTTATCTTGAAATAGTTTATTTTAACATGCAAATTTTCATTTGCATCATTTGAGTCTTCCCCGTACTAATGGCATTGTTCTTGTTCATATATGCTTTTTTATTATGTTAGATACACAATAAATACTGCTGTATTTTTTTCCATCTTTCTATTATTTTGTGAAAAAATTTGAGTCTGTTACTTTACTGGCAGATTTCTTCTCTTCTGTGATCACTGCAGAAGGAAGAACCTGAATATATTAAAATTAAAGGGAAGACTACAGGAGTGTAAGGAGTGAAATTAAAAAACATTAAAAAATATCCTTGTAGTTATAACAGGAAGATCTCACTTGTTGAAAAGAAAATTCAAGGCCATTCCTAATCACATGTTGTGTTCAGATATGCAGCCACTGAAAAATACCAGTGGGTGACTTCCCAAGAAGTGGTGTATTTTCTCTGGTTTCCCTCCTTAAAACATCTACTTAGAGATAGACACTCGACATAAAGTATTGACTCCACTGTTATGCAGAATTACAAACTCCCTTGGAAAGGAACTTTCTTCTGAAATAAGGAGTGACTTGCATGCATTTCTTAAGAAAATTAAGATCTTAATTTTCTTTTTTCCATTCATATATCTAGTATGGATATTTTTGGATTTTTTTTTTTTTTCACTGTGACAGTTAAACACTTCACTTAATACAAATGAATAGCTGTTCTGTTTCTACAAGAGAGCTTGCATTTCATGCTGATTTCATGTTAAAAATAAATGGACCTTAAAAATAAATAACCTTTGAAACACTGAAATATTGAAACATTCTTGGAAAAGAGTGAGGCTGAGCGGTCACTCCTGTGTAGGTTAATTCCTGCGAGCCAGGGGTCATTTTCTGATAAAAAGTTTTTATATTGGGTTTCTGTGGCACAGTTTTGGTAACAAGGGAGTTACAGGGGTGGCTTCTGTATAGAAGATAGAGCTAATGCCTGATAGCTAATGTCTGATAGAGCTAATGCTAGTAATCTCCAAGACAGACCTGCTGCTGGACAAGGCCAAGCCAATCAGTGACAGTGGAAGAGCCTTTGTGATAATATAGTTAAGAAGGGGAAAACACCTGCTGTGCAACAGCAGCTGTAAGAGGGGAGTGAGAATATGTGAGAGAAATAACTCTGCAGACACGAAGGTCATTGAAGAAGGTGGAGGAGGTGCTCCAGGCACCAGAGCAGAGATTCCCCTGCAGCTCATGGTGAGGACCATGTCAAGGCAGGCTGTTCCTCTGCAGCCCACGGAGGACCACAGGGGAGCAAGTGGATACACCTGAAGGACCATGTGACCCTGCAGGAAGCCCAGGCTGGAGCAGGCTCCTGGCAGCACCTGTGCGCCTATGGAGAGAGGAGACATAGCTGAATCAGGTTTGCTGACAGGATTTGTGAGCCTATGGGGGACCCACACTGGAACAGTCTGTTCCTGAAGAACTGCACCCTGTGGAAAAGATATGTGGGAAGGACCCATGGTTGAGCAGTTCATGAAGAACTGAAGCCCATGGGAAGGATTGACATGGTAGAAGTTCAGGGAGAACTGTCTCCTGTGGGATGGAATCCATGCTAGTGCTGGGTATGAGTGTGAGGAGTCCTTCCCCTGAGGAGGAAGGAGCAGCAGAAACAATGTGTGATGAACTGACAACAGCAATCACTCCCTGTCCCCCTGTACCACTTAGGGGGAGAGAAGATCGAGAAAGTCTATTGCAAAGTTGAACTGGGGAAGAAGGGAGTGGTAGGAGGAAAGTGTTTTAATATTTGTTTTTAATTCTTATTATCCTACTCTGATTTGATTAGTAATAAATTAATTTCCCTAAGTCAAGTTTGTTTTGCACATGATGGTAATTGTAATTGTTGAGTTTTCTCCTTGTTCTCATTAAGAGCTTGATCACACTTCTGAGATGTCTGTCTGGAGAAGACATTTATTTTTCCCTCACTGTGTAAGTGCAAAGCTTCAGTTTTGGTGGGTTTTGGTTTTTTTTTTTTTTTTGTTTGTTTGTTTGTTTGTTTGTTTTCCAGATAAGAGGGGGTGATCTTGAGATTTCTGAGGCTTTATGGAAAGAACTAGTAGAACTGAAAGAACAGTTAGACTCAAAGGACAGGTTGCTTTGAAATCATTCTGAAGAACAGAGCAAAGCTTTGGTGCAGATCTGCATCCTCTTTATCAATACCGCAACAGTCTTTGGACCTCTAGGCTGTTGGGTGGATGAGCAAAAGGTATCTTTCATTTACAAAGTGGTAGGGGAAGACTGACCTTGCTTCTCAAGAAATAAGTACTAGAAGAAAATTTCCTTGGAATACCACAGAGGAATGCTTTATCTTCTTCACCTCAAAAAGCAGGAGTCTAAGAGCTGTTGCAGCATTATTTTTTACTTCTTTGCCCACAATTCTGTCTTACTACCATTTCTTCAAAGAAAGCTTGCAGACAGGTTTCTCTTAATCTTTTCTTTTTTTTTTCTTTTTTTTTTTTTTAATTCAATTTTGTGTCATGAAGTAATCCTTTCTGTCAGTAACAATGAGAAGCAGTATACAGTGACATAAGTAATTGTTAGTGAATTTATTACATACGTATGTATATATATGAAGACAAGGGAAGAGTCTTTAAAGTTATGTATCTTGCTCTCAACTTTCACAAAACATAATAGCCTCATTTTCTGTCAGTTATTGAGACATTAACTACTTTGGCAAAGGAAGAACTGTCATGAATTGATGCATTGTCATGTTAGCAAGAGCTCACCTAACCAAAACACTAGGGATTTGGAATATGTCAAGGACAGCAAATACAGAACATTTTTTTTTCTTCCCTGTGCCTTGCTTCTCCAAAGGTTAATCAATGTCCCTCTTCTACCAACCTATACTGAGATTCTGGCAAAGCTTTATGACATAGCAAGTAATCTGAATTTGTTGTTCTCCTTTGTGCTAGAAGCCCCTGAAGCCATTGATCAGAAAGGAACATTTGTAGCTTTATTTACAAAGTGAGCATTCAAAACGATTTTCAATACTTTCTGCTGCTCTCTATTCCCTTTGTTGTTTCAAGCATAGTGGCATCGTCTGACTTGTTCATCAGCTTTCCTCACCCAAGCCAAAAGTGCAGTCCTGACAAAAAGTCTTTTTGATGACAGAAAGAGATGCAGGAGAGATTGATCAGTACAACAGAAGATTTCTGTGGTCTGAATGGTGTCTGTTTTTCTTGCTTTGTCTATGGAGCTTGTATGAGAGAACAACTTACTCCTTTAGAAATAAGTCCAGGTGAAATACAAAGCAAAATAACAAGTGTGGAGGAGGTGGAAGCTAAAATCAATGGTAGACTTTGAAATCATATACCTTTAACAATCCTCATGTCTGTAATATAACATTTTCAGGACCATATGTTGTAGTTACATTAGTATATCTACTCAACCTATTTCAAAGTAATGTACTCCAGGTCTTACCAATTACATAGTGAAAGGATTGGCATTTTCCTCTGACCTCAGAGTTCCTCCTTACAGTGTAACCACTGTACTGTTCTGTACTGCAAATGACTGTTTCTCTTTTCCACCTTCCACCTTTCCAGATTATGTTTTATAACAATTGTTAACTGCTTTGGAAGTACTTTGGTGTCAGCAACATTGGATTTAATGCAAATAGTTTGTAATTGCCAAGTTGTTTTAAAGGGGAAAACCTATTTTTTGATTGGGAAAGTAGAGTGCTCTCTATCCAGATTTTACAGTATCAAGAAATAGCATAATCCTCTTGCCCACCTCATCTTAAGTAGATCTGCTGTTTCTAGCTTGTCGCACAGTGTATGATCACTTTTGCAAGTGAGTTTCTCCCAGGTCCAAAAACATGATCTGTCTCTTTTTCCTATTCCTCTTCCTTTCAGTGTCTCAACACTCATGCCCCAGTCATACAATTAAGATGATTGTCTTCAGTAGAGACTGATTCATACTACTTTAAAGTAAATGACACTAGTAAAGTTCATAAATATAAATTTCTTGTTCTACAAAGGTTGCTGTAGACCTAACCAGAGAAAACCAGGAACAGTTACTTGTATCATGCTGAATATGAATATTTGAGAGCAGCCCTGAGGAGAAGGACTTGGGGGTACTGGTGGATGCAAAGCTGAACATGAGCCGGCAGTGTGTGCTGGCAGCCCAGAAAGCCCACCGTATCCTGGGCTGTATCAGGAGAAGTGTGGCCAGCAGGTCGAGGGAGGTGATTCTCCCCCTCTACTCTGCTCTCGTGAGACCCCACCTGGAGTATTGTGTCCAACTGTGGAGCCCTCAGCATAAGAAGGATATTGACTGGTTAGAGTGAGTCCAGAGGAGGCCACAAAGATGATCAGAGGGCTGGAGCACCTCTCCTATGGGGACAGGCTGAGAGAGTTGTGCTTGTTCAGCCTGAAGAGAAGGCTCTGAGGACACCTTATTGCAGCCTTCCAGTACCTGAAGGGGGCCTACAAGAAAGATGGAGGGGGATTTTTCACAAGGGCCTGTAGTGACAGGACAAGGGGTAGCAGGTTTAAATTGAAAGCAGGGAACTCTAGATTAGATATCAGGAAGAAGTTCTTCACGGAGAGGGTGGTGAGACACTGGAACATGTTGCTCAGAGAAGTTGTGGATGCCCCATCCCTGGAAGTGTTCAAGGCCAGGCTGGATGAGGTTTTGAGCAACCTGGTCTAGTCCTTGCCCATGGCAGGGGGATTGGAACTAGATGATCTTTAAGGTCCCTTCTAAACCAATCTACAATTCTCTGTATCATTGGTGTAGTGTTTTTTTCTTTGTTTGTTTGCTTGTTTGTTTTTTCCTAGAATATCAGAATAAAAGAGTTTTACGTTTCATTATTATTGCTGTGTGTCATGACTAACACTAATCACACTAATCTTCCTTAAAGGGAAAAGAAAAAAAAAAAGGAAAATGAAAAGAAAAGATTTTATGAAGGCTATGTAAGATTTCTAGCAGAATATCACTCTCACAGTAGCATGAAAGAAAATATTTTGGAGTAATCATTCTTGTTCTGGCTGCAGGATTTTTATGCAGCTCCTCTATGCTTTTGTTTGATTGACTATAAATGCTTCCTTTAGTGTTTCCCTATGCCATAGAAACTTCATGAGCTGCAATAAAATGCATCTTGGAGTTATTATGTTCACTTACAAAATAATTTCACTAACACCCTTGGCTTTATAACTCCAATAACAGAGAGTACAGAACATCAGAACAAAACGTCACCTACGTATTTCAACCAGCTTTGGCATTTCTTCTATGCATCATAAAATTTTTAGTGCAAATATTACTAAATTTTGTGAACTAGTGATGAGAACACATACATACATCTCCTACACAAAATTAGTTTATTTTCTCTTCACCTTTCTATTTTTTGCTTGTGTTAAAATAAATGCTATGGAGCATAGACTGATCTTTCTGTGACAGTCGCAAATCTCAATTGATCAGAGCCTAAAGGAAAGAAATAAAAGGTTTGGATACAGTGTTTAATTAATGTCTTTAATGTGTATTCTTCTTAAAAATGTCAGGCACTTGTGGAAGAAAGAGTACAATAACCAAGCTGTCTTCAAGAGTTGCATATACATGCATTAAACAAAAAGAAAATACTCCAAATGTCAGGTATTCTTTTTTCTTTTGTAACCTTTATCTTAAACCAAATACAGAAGTGCTGCTGTGTAATCTTTGATTGTTAGCTCAGTAAAGTGTGATTTACTTCATTCAAAGCTACAACCAGCTAGGCACAGATGAGCAAGCTACAATTCTTATTTCTCCCAATTGACAATAAACAGAATATGGAATGAATACCTTCAATTCAGACTTTCAGAGCATTAACTGTTTAAAAATTAAATGAAAAATTTTGCACTTACAAACACAGGAAGCATGTGTTGGTTAAAAGTAGAGCATCTAGCCAAAACTAAGTGTTTAAGTTCAGTATATAGTGAGCAGAAAAAGAAAGGTAAAAACAACTGCTTCTCTGCTACCCCTTCTATGTCACAACAAGGCTTAAGAGTGTCTCTCAACAGTTTCAGATTTCTACAAAAAGGAAATTTTCCATTGAGGTTGGCACGGAGTTGCTCTATAATTCATTCAGGTTTGCAATGACAGCTGGAGACTATGATAGTGGGTGACACCATTAAACAAACCTGCTTATAATGCAGATGTTGTCAAATGAACCTATAGACATAATTGATAAAATTTATTTTTCTACTTCTGTTTGAAATGAATTATTCTGTTCTTCTAGAATGACTTATTTTTACAGTCAAGACAGTTGCTTTAGATTAAATTCCCAATTTTAGATAACAAGTATGAGGTAACATAAACCTGCAATAACTACATACCATTTAAACTTTTAAAGACTTTCTTTGCATGTTTTTAGCAGAGTTTGTTTAAACTTAAAGGGGGTCATATTTTTCCTCAGACAAAAACAAGACATATTAGGGTGTGTTCTGAGTGAGCCTAGAAGGTCCTTGCTCTACTTCATGATGAACGAAAGTTTTATGACAGCGCTAGTAAACCCTAGCCAAGATACCTTGCCAATGTTGTATGGATATATTTCAAACATTTCTCTTAACAGGAGGAAAAAAAAAAAAAAACCCAAACCACAAAACAAAAAAACTCCAGCAAGGCTCTCAACCTCATGACATTATTCCACATTTTCATAATCTTCATCCTCACAAACTCAATTGTACTTGAATATGTATACCTGCATCAAAAAGCAATTGTGCTTTCCACATTGTCTAAATATCATTTTAGATCACACAAAATATTTTATTGATTATGAAAAGTTGCAGTTTCTTAACTCCTTCAGCTGCTATACCAATGTTTTTTTAAAATACATGATTCAGCTACTTCAAAAATTTATTAAATTATGCTAAAAATATGTTAACACAATGCACAATTACTATCATACACAACATACAAGGTGTGATTATTAAAATAGCTTTGTAAAACCAGCAAATTCACATTATTTATATTTATATTTATTGGGTGCTAACTTTTTGATCATGCCCTTATGCTTTAAATTTTAAGTTCAGTCCCAATTTATGGAAAACAATTTTCTTTTCAACTTCATAAACTCTGAACTTCAGTAACAATAACTAAATTAACACAAAAGGATAAAATGCAATGAAAAGATAATTTATTCAAGAATCTTTAAAATGTTGAACATCAATTGCTAAAATGCAATAAAATTCTTCATTCCTTCAAGCCATCATAAAGTCATAATAATGAAAAAATGCAAGATAGCAGCAGTCTTGTGGATTTGTAAAATATTTTAATTATTCTACTAGGAACTCTACTTCTAGGCCTTCCTTGGATTTTCCTTTCTGAAATGTCCAACAACCAATAAAACTCTTTAAATTCAACAACATATTGGCTTGACCTTTAAACACATACATTTCTCAAGATCAGCAAGGTAACAAAATTTTTATTCTAAGCTTGTATATATGCCTTAATTATTCACTGACTTTATATCTAAAAAATATTTTTGGAGTGGCGATGGAGCAAGGCTGAGAAGACCTCCCAGCTGTGGTGTTCAAGTTTCACTTCCGATATGTGAGACTTGACATTGGTACATGATTACCTATGTCATTGAATCTTAGTGTGGTTTTATTGGCTGTATTGCATTTTGAAAATGAATAACAGCATGGCAGGTCACTGTGAATTTATAATACTCTTGCATAACTATCGTGGATCATATTTATGAAAATGATCAGGATAAAGAAAAGCTAACCAGGATTATTTTCCCCCTTTCTTGTTTCAGTGAAAGGAAATTCACCTATACATCCCCTTTGTTTTTCAGTGAATATTATGAGCTTTGACGTACATGGGTTCTGTGAATTAATATCAACATTGCATCTTCAGCACCCCACATGGCACTTTGTGATACAATGCTTCTTTCAAACACATTGCAAGTAATCTTCCCTCTTCTCCCTTCCCTCACCCCCCACCCCATAGCTTATACACATGTATTAATATGGAGCTATATAAAAAACCAGGCTGAAGGTACATGAAATGGAAATCACCAGGGCAACAGGGAATTATTCACAGACTTACAGTGCTACCTTTCCATTGCAAAAGCTCTAAAGAGATACTACTGCTGCAGAAGTCACCACAAAGCTGGGAGTGAAAAAGGAAATATTTTCAAAAGCCAGTTAAAAGGTGTGAATTAAGCTATTTTCAAGACACTTGAGTTGAGTGTACGTGTTCATATTTACCCAAAATTTACTGTGCTTTTTTTGCAGCTAAAAGAGTGAATGCCTTCAAATGAAGTTTATGAAAACTTTACAAAGCATGAGGACCATTGTTAGTATCTCACCACACTGCTGTTCTGTCAGTGCTGAAAGACTGTTTTCACTAATGTATTCTGACCTTTCTAAAACTCAAAATTCAAAGCTTAAAACATACATACTTTCTAAATACTTTAGCTCAGATACTTTGAATGCTTTGATCTCATTGATGCTACATTTGTTGCATATGATTTTTAAACTAGGTCATTCCTTTGTGGACATGGAATAAAGTTGTCATGTGATAGTACTTCCATGTCATCCTCTGAACATTTTAGATAATTTGTCCCATGTCACACGTCTTCACTAATCTTATTTACAAGCCATGAGTTTGGATTTAGACAGTAGAGACATGAATGGATTGAACAGTAAAAGAATGGGTACAATGCCTGGAGTAAAGGTTAGAATAAACATCCCATGGAAAGGTATGAGATCATAACTCTGTATTATTTCTTTTGCATTAGACAGCCTAATTACTACTATATTTAGTGAGAATCCTGCAGGCATATAGAAAGAAAAAATGTCCTTATATACTGATTTTAATGAAGTTGCATTCAATGAGCTGTAGGACAGAAAATGTATGGAATGATATGTGTCTTAGCTTTGCACCAGCTAGTCTATGTTTTGCTTCACCCCATAGCACATCAAGCTGCATAGGTAGTGCCAGCCCGGGGCCATGGTACTGCAGGACTGGTGGGGAGGGGGTGGGGATATGGGTGGAAAGGCTTGTGGTTGGACATGACCCTGGGAAGGGCAAGGGTCTGAGGAGGCTTCTGGCAGAGGGGGCTGAGGGTTTGTTTGCTGTGGGACCTCGTGGCGAGTGGTTGGTGCTCCGGGCAGAGCCAGCGTCTTGCCGGGCAGATCGGTCTGGGAGTCGGGGTTTGAAAGTTTTTTTCCTCTCTCTTACTCTCTCGACCCCCGGGCGGTTTTGTGGGGGGTTTGCTCCCTTCGGGTGGGGTTTTCTTTCCTTTTTTCCCTTCTTGGGGTGAGATCCTGTATCATTTGTTCTACCCTTTTCCTCCATTCCTTACATTACTCATTAGCACTAGCATTGTTAGTAACTCCCTAAGTTTCCTTTATATAATTAAATAGTTCTTATCTCAACCCCTATGGGCTTTTCCTCGGTTTATTCCTCTGACCCTTCCTCACTGGGAGGGGGTATGGGGGGGGGGGGGGGGGGGGCAGAGTGGTAGAGCAGGCTTGCCGTGAAACTACGACAATATGTTAGAGTCTGATGGATTTTCTGAATGTATTAGTGATTCTTGTGCTTTTAGTTGGGCAACACGGAGGTTGAGATTTTATTTTCTTCAAGAAAAATTAGAAAGTATTTAAAAATATTGTATGTATGGCTGTGTACAATATATACAATATTTTTTTTTGACAAAATTTTAAAAAATAGAGATCAAAGAAATAATAAGAATTCAAGCAATGTATTTATGATCAGTATTGTTTCATCCTAGAACTGAGTTTAGGATATTAGGTTAGATCTGCCCTTAGTTGGTGTCTCTTTTTATAAATACCTGTGGGTAATTCTGCAGTGATAAAACATATCTGTAAGCACCTATGCAGGCAGGATTTTCAACAGGTTAATCACTAGGATTCCTTTTCCCATGCAAATCTGAAAGGTATTATGTTCCCTGATCCACCAGTGGGTGGTAAAGTAAATCAAGATTATCTTATCATCACTAGAGTTGTTGTCCAAATTTTACCTCCAACCCTCTGACAGAGTAGCTTCAGAATTTTCCCTGACTGTTACCCCAAGAAATATCTTGAAAACAAAGATGGATGTATCATCTCCGATCATCTGAACTCCCCACTATTTTTTTTTTAATTTTATTTTTATTTTGCATAGCCTGAAAGGAGTAATACGTACCTCCTCATTCCTTCTGTATGGATCTGCATCAATCTATAAAGCAGTGAACTCAAGACACATCTCCCCTAATATTACTGTGATTGTGACTTGGTTGTTCTCAGTGACTTCCATGATGCCAGCTTTGGTGTATTTCCACAGCTACAGATCTTCAGATACGTTTGTAGTACCACTGCTGTGTTGCCTATACTCAATTAATAAAAAGCAGTCTTTGATAAAACTGTGACCTCAAATGTGAAATACATTGGAGCTTTTATAAATGAGAGGAATAGTTAGTGACACTGCTTAAGTATAACAAGGGAAAAAAACTTATATGAATACAACTAATAGGAGTGACAGACCACCAACATAGAAGATTCTCAGGGTCTTTGTCAGTCTAAATTTCTAGGCAAATATACATTTCAGGAGTCATCACTGTCTTAAAAATATCCAATGGTAATAAACTCGCCTTTCTGAAAGATTTGTGATGAACCATGCTTGGTCTAATACAAGGGCCTTCAGGGAATCACTTTGGAAGGTGTTCAAGGGCATCAAGTCTCTGAAGAGATATACAGATATTAGAATAAAAAATTATTCACATTCACCTTACTAAAAAAAGACGTACAGGGCATCAATCTAGTTAAGTCCACGGACATGTCCCTGTAGAATTCCCCAGGATGTCAGAGAAAAGAGTATCTCTACTCATTGCAGATTCTTCATAATTACCACAGGGATATTACCAGAACTGCTGCAGGGAACAAAAAGCCTTTGGGTTGGATATCTTGTATTATTCACCTGACTAAATCAGTGTGACACACTGTTATAGAGACCACTGTTGTGTAGGATGTTGGTGGAAAATATCAAGTGCTTTGAAACTGAATATTTAAACATGTGGAATGATTTTCAAATGTAGTATAATATGGATATGAGGGATCAGTTTACATAATTAGTCTCAGAAATAATGGTTCTCATTGCTCTTTATCCCCAGGATTTGTAGGGCACACACATGGCCACCTTGTAGCCCAAACCCACACATTCAAACACCATATAAAGAATACATTAAATTAACCAAAAGATAGATTGTGGCTGATCACATTGGGAGTATACATGTTCTGATCGCTCACAGGGAAGACACTGCCCCTCAACCTTGAGCTGCTCAGGTGCAGGAATTAATATTGATTGTCAATTTTCAGCAAATTTCATCTTCATGCAGCACTATGTATCTCCTTCTTCTTTAGTTAAAATCATCAAGTAGCAAGGACAATAGTTCAGCATGAGGTGGAGTTTGTTCACTCACCTAAATGTTCATGCATAAAGAAAGCAAGGGTAGTGGAGTGTGCTGAGTTCAGTCAGGGAAGAGTTAACTCTCCTTACTGTGGTTGATAGGAAGCTGTGTTTCTGGATGCTGAAAACAGTACTGATAAGATCTTAGCTGGTGCTGGGGAATGCCTGCACTGAATTCAAGGTCTTTCTGCACTTTTGATACTGCAGCTGTGTTCCCAGCTCTCACTGTCTCGCTACAGGCAGTGTAAGGGACACACAGTTCAGGCAGCTGACCCAAACTGACCAAGGAAGTATTTAATTCCATAGTACATCACGCTCGGGGCATAGGTGAGGAGGAGGTCCGGGAACCATTACTCTCAGTTACTCTCTTGCTCATTTACTTCCTGGCAATTCCTAACATTTTGCATGACTCCCACGTTAGCTGCTTTTCTAACTCCTGTGCTGGCTTGTTCATTGGGTTGGTGGGTTTGTTTAGTTTTTCCAGTCATGTTATCACTGATAGGGTTCACTTAGAATCTGCTGTGACATCTCAGGCTGTGGTCGCTCTTGGGTTGCATCTCTCAGGGTCTATGGCTCTGACTCTCACTACTCAACAGCTGGTTGTGCACTGGTCAGTGGGTGCTGAGCAACTGTATCATAATGGTATCATATTGTATAATATGTTTTATATTTCATTATTTTCTTTATTTATTAGTAGCAGTATTTGCATATATAAAAATTTAGATTTAATTAGTAAATTGTTCTTATCTCAATTTTACAAGCTTCCTTGTCCTTTTCTGTCACACGACTGTCATGGTTTAACTCTGGCTAGCAAAATATCATGAAGCCGCTATCACAAATTCCCCCTCTCCTCCTCCAGTGGAGAGGAAGAATCAGAGGAAAAGGACAACGAAGCTCATAAAAGGAAGCTGGATGGGGGCCATTTACAAGGGCCTGTAGTGACAGGACAAGGGGTAGCAGGTTTAAATTGAAAGTGGGGAGATTTAGATTAGATATCAGGCAGAAGTTCTTCATGGAGAGGTTGGTGAGGCACAGGAACAGGTTGCCCAGAGAAGCTGTGATGCCTCATCCCTGGAAGTGTTCAAGACCAGGCTGGGTGAGGCTTTGAGCAACCTGGTCTAGTGGAGAATGTCCCTGTGCATGGCAGGGGGGTGGTGGAACTGGATGATCCTTCCAACCTAAACCATTCTATGATTCTATGATATTAAAACCAGAAAATATATGCAATTACATCATGCTGAATAAAGTTAGAGCAAACTAGGTAGTAGTATCCATGCAGTCATTTCATAATTCTTGTATCAAATACAGCTAAAGCACGTCTATAAACAAGACTACTCTATACAAAGCAAGCCTTACAGCTCCAGTCCTGCTGCCTTGAAGAGATAGTGAAAAGCTTGTAACCTGGCAGTAGCCATGCCGGTACCTTATTTACTAGTCTACAGGACTGGAAGGGCAAGCTTTGGTACAGGTAAACACTCTTGGACAGATTGGGAACAACCATTTGAAACAGCTATTACACACTCAGATGTAATTATTGTTACTTTGCAGGAGGATTATCTGATATGATCCAAGCTGAGTCAGATCCAGGGACTATGCCGATAATTGACAGTAACTTTGAAATGTTTGAAAAATTGGACAGGAATTACCTAACTGGGTTAATGAGACCAAAAGAACCCCATGAATCATCAAGATTAGGGAATATCAACACTTTCTTGTGAAAAATACCTTTTTGGAGGCTAAAGTTTGTTTGTTAGTTTTGAAAATATCAAATGTATCTTTCCTATTCGAAATAAATTTTGTCCTTCAAACTTAGTTTGTGTCTTCCCAAATTCCCTAATCCTCTATTTATAATTCTTTATTCTTTGCCTATTTTCTTCCCTTTCTAAAAAAGAAAATCAGAAGTACTAGGGTACTGGTCTGAGAATATGATAATATGAAAATTATTGCCTTTACTTCTTATCAGTTTGATGGACTTTTTTCCTGAAAAAGCCAACTGCATAGGAAAAGAAACTCAAAAGACTCTTGTCAATTGCAGAGGTTTACCAGGAAGTTTTGTCAGCAAAGAATTTAGTTCGTATGTATTAATTTGAAGGAAATTAACTCTTTTTCATTTTCTGTTCTTCTTTGTACAACATCTAAAGATAACCTAAAGCTAAGACACTGTCGCTGTAGAGACGGACACGACAGGCTGCGCAGGCAGATAGATCCATCACTATTCTTTTACAACACTCTTTTTATAGCTTTCTCAACCACGCATGTACATTCTCTATTGGGCCGTATATCGTGATTCTTTTTTAACTATTGAATGATTACTCCCCCCCCTTCCTCTAGATGCCCTGTGGTCTCTCACTTCCTCAAAGTTTACTTCACTCATACCAGGGATTTATCACATCTCCTAGGATGCACGGGTGTATCGTCAAGGTCAACCTGCTCTGTCAGGCCAACAGACCAGCTGTGTGCACCGACAAGACACCATTTTATGTAACATCATTTCTCTAGATAATATTTGTTTTCTTCAATTACTATTTCATTAGTTCTAACTTATTCAGAAGACTCTACATTCATAATGTTGTGCTGGTTTTAATTGGGATAGAGTTAATTTTCTTCACAGCAGCTACTATAAGGCTATGTTTTGGATTTGTACTAAGAAGAGTATTGATAACACTGGTGGTTTTGGTTGTTGCTGAGGGGTGTTTATACCAAGTCAAGGACTTTTCCAGATTCTGAAACTGCATTTGTGTTCCTTGCTTCTTTGCTACAAGAACTGAGGAGGGGACACAGCCCAGACACCTTACCCATACTGACCAAAGGGACATTTCATGCCATAAAGCTTCATGTTCAGTACAGAAGCTGATGTTGGGCCAAGGGTCACGTTGGTTTTCTCTCTCTCTCTCAGTGACCCTCTCTCTCACTTGTTGGGGCTTGCTCTGGTGTGATCTCTTCCTCAGGCTTCATCTGGCTCTCCAGCTCTGGCTTTTGCTACTTAGGACCTGGCTGGGCATTGGTTGGTTGGTGGTGAGCAATTGTATAATTTGTTTTATTTTCATTACATATTATTAGTAGTATTGGCAGTATTGTTTTCATTACATAATAATAGTAGTAATAGTAGTATTATTGTTAGTATTATTGGTGTTGTTACTGTCCTTAGTATCACTATTTTATTAAGTTCTATTTCATTATTTAACCCTTCATATCTCAACCCATGAGTTTCCTTGTCTTTTCCTCCAGTTCTCCTCTACAGGAGGAGAGGGGACATGAACGAGCGGCTGGGTGGTACCTAGTTTGTGGCTGTGATTAAGCCATGACTCAGGTAATCTATGGTCAGCCACAGCATTTATAAAGATTATATAATGTGTATGCATAACACGTCACCATCTCAATCAAAATTTAAAGTCTTTTTCCTGCTTTGGCACTTTTATTTAACATTCTGTGTAGTTCTGCCAATAAGACAGACTACGATATGCTTGTGTCTCCTGTGATGACGACTCATTTCCCTTGGCTGACATGATGCAGGGACAAAAATATGACTCCGTTATCTTCATAGTTGCTTGTTTCACATTTATAGTAGGACCAGACATCAAACCATCTCTTCTTCTTATGGAAGTCGTTACTCTGTCTAAACAGAGAAGGCAAGAAGTAAATTTTAAAATGGCTGAATAACTTAGGATCCTAAGATTCATTGTTTCCCTCTTAGATTCAGGTTCCTCAGCACATGAATCACATTTAAAATGTTATGCTAAGTTATATTCTGAGCCTCTGAGATAAAGGTAAGATGCAAGGAAAAAAGTACTTGGCAAATTCAGTTTTAACCACCTAAAGAAATCAAAAGGAATCAGTAAGAGAATTTTCTGTGACTCATATGCATTAAATATCGGAGCTTCTAGTACTACTGACTTTGGAAGTATTTCTAAAATAAAATGGTGGAGGATTGCTTTGTAGTATCTTGAATTTCATGAACACTCACTAGTCATACTTTGCATCATTATCATATATATTGCATTCTGTAATGACATGCTGGCATAAAAAACATAGATTGGAGACTGTATGAGTACAATTAAGAATAATGATTGCCAAAAAAATACAACCAACAAAAAAAACACACCTCAAAACCCCTCACATCTAGAATAAGGTGTATATGGGAAGATAGTGTGACTAACAAAGAGAAAATGTTAAAAATATTTTTTTCATTATATTTGTTTTGATTTTTTAGAGGAAGCTAGTCCAGGGAGACTGTGTACCCTCTGAGAAAGAAATGAAACACTTGAATAATGAACACTTGGTTTACTGAAGGACCTAGAGTGACAAAAATTATAAAGACACCTGACTCATCAGTGTAGCAATGTATTCTCAAACTGGGAGATATGTGTTTTTAGTTTTGTATCAACCTTTGACCCTAACATTTGAAAAAAACGGTAGGTATAGGACTGAGAATCCTGAAATTGCATTTTTTTTTCCTGAGGCTGTTCTCTGTAGGCAGATTGATACCAGGTCTGGCATTATCTCTGCATTTTGCCTACAACCAAAACCTCAGTGCAGTTTGGAATTTGATTTGGATGATGATACAAATCAAGTTCAAGCTACATTGTTTGCCATATTATCTATTAATATTTCAAAATTATTTCATATAAACACAGAAGATTAAATAAGGAGAAAATTTCCCATGAAAGACAATGTATTCATCTAGATTATGAGCTAATATATGTATTTCTGAAAAAAAGGGAATTTAATTAGTTAGCTACTTGAAAACACACATTAAATAGAAGGTTTTATATATTCTCTGCTAAAAATATTATCTGGAACTAGTAGACTTTTTTATCTTTAGGAGCCATTATTTGTCCAATGAAATACACCCAGTTTGCATACTTTTTTAACATTCATGTCCAAGGGGAAAGAAAACAACCAGAAGTCAGGATATGTAGCTCTATGGTAGTTCACCATGGTTGTGTCCAATTTTATTTTAGATGGTGTGTCTTCATAAATTTAAATGTTAGCGTCTGAGTCCATCTTTCATTTCCCTGGAAACTAGAGCATCATGGACAGATTCTTGGTTCTGACACAGAGCTGAGTCATACGTAGTTTCTGCATCTAATATGAGAGTTCAAGATCTCTCCTGAAGCTGACAGCACAAATGAAATTCTGTGTATATCCCCTACAAGTCACCTTTGATACGATCATTCTCATGCAGCATAGGGATCTAATTGATATGTCTAAGTTAGACCCTGTTTTTCCTTCTCTGTCAAATGAATGCAAAGAGAAAGAAAGGCCAGGAGTGGTAGTTTCAAATACTTGGGCAATCATGCCATTGTCCATGGACTCCTGGTTTCACCTGTGTGGCACCTTCATGTAGAGACAAGATGTGGATTGGTACCTGAGTTTCTGCGTATGTTGTAGTAAATACAATCATTACTTCTAGATGCAGTGCATTTTTTTTCTCTTGATGAAAGAGAGAAATCTATCTCCTTACTTAGGTATTTTAGTAGTACCCAACTAGTGAGGTGTGTGGGTGACATAACTATCTTGGCATATTATTTGCCTTGTCTGCAAAATGAAACTAATGTATTTATTTATAATACTTTTATGGAACTAATATAAGTTTTCATCCAAAAGACACTACTGCTATTCATCCACACATGAACTGTTAGCTCAGTATAGTTACCAAACATACACACAGTACTCCAAATTTATGATCTTATCTCTAAACACTAAGTTAGCTCTTTGCATGCAAAACGAGGATGAATGCTAAGAGATGGTTAGCATTAATAATAAACATTAAGTTAGCTTTCCAGGTAGCAGAATGCTATATATACATGGAAGATTTTAATTTTTCCTCAGCCCTCACATTACAAATAATAGATTTCCTTTGCATGGAAGTACTTTACATATGAACAAGTTTTTAAATATATCTTGTACAAAATTATTTCAGTATTATCAAAAATTTTTTGTTGCCATCACAGTTATTGTGAATAAGCAGCTCACTATTCTTTACTGGTATGAGGCATTTTAAATTGCATGGTCAATTTCAACACTGTTGGGAAAAAGGAATGTCCTTGTGAATTAAGTCTGAATTCAGGGATACATCTTGTTGTTCTTTTGTTCAGCACATTCATAGGAAAAAGAGCAGACCAACCCTTTTTGTTTGTTTATTGTCTACATAGGTTTAGAGGAAATGTATTATGGGATGTCTGAAGTCTTTAGTGAATCTCAAGGTAATCTCATTTCTAATGTTTTTATACCGGAGCTATTTAATCTTTTTTATGGAGAGGACTGAATGACCTTATTCTTCACTTTTCCTAATAAAACTTCTTATGGTTCAGAATTTCAATGAGGTGAAAAATGAATTTCACCTTGCTGAAAAACAAAACCATAGAAATGTCTCTGAAGTAGGAAGAACATTTTCCTTCTAAATTGTAACTGAAAAATAACTATTAATTTTGTTTTAATGATAAATATTTTGCCATTCTAGAGTTATTTTCTGGCAATGATTGGCCTATAATGCAGAAAATTATATTTAACATTTCCAATTGTTTAATTCAGTGATCTTAAAAATAATGTATGTATAGTAAGGCTGCAATGTAGAAATATGTCCTAAAGTCTGTTTTAAAATGACAGATGCTGTCAACATTTGTATTAAATTCTTTTCTGTGAACAGAGAAAAAAGGTATATTTTGACAGGGCCTCAAAAACAGAGAATGATTTAAAGGAAAATCCTTACAGACAGAAAAATATATTTTAGGTGAATCACTGCTAATGCTTTTGACAAAAAGACCCCACAACTTTGGTTACTGCTTCACCTTCATCAACAGCAGCATGAATGTGTACATTAACCTGTGCAATGGTCCAGAAGATGCCAAAATTTTGAACATCATGTTATTTGCCCATATTTACAGCACGTTTAGTGTGAAAGCACTTGTACATTTTTATATATAACTGCCATTATCCAAAAAAGAAAAAAAAAAAAATCAGCATTGGTCTGGTTGACTTCATTGAAACTGTGATAATTTAGTTAGAGTGAGTATGCCTCCCCACATTTCTGTACCTCTGTGTGTGTGTGTGTGTACACATACCTATTTGTGAGTGTATAGGATACACACAGAAAAAGTGAATAGAAGTAACAGCAATAGAAGTAACTGTCTTCTGTAATAAAAGGCAGAGATATCTGCACAGTTCTGCAAATACTGAATGGTGGAACAGTGTGTGAGCAAGAATGAAACACCATTCACTCCTTTTGTTCAAGCTTTAATTTCAAGAAACTTTTTTTTTTTTTTTTTTTTGTTTCCCTTGCTGTGATATGCGAAACTGAGGGGAATATGTTGCTATTTGGGTAAATAGTACATTATACAAGTAAATTATAAACTCACCCTCCAATATTTCAAAGATGCCCACAACAACCATTATTCTCTAAAATCTGATGTATTTGATTTTATCAATAACCTTGTAAAATAGATAGAAGAAGTACTTTACAGTTTTTAAGAAATACTGTCCTTTAACTATTTGATGGTACATTTCTGTCTTATGCTTCCTCTACTGTACTTCCACAAAGAACATATGTCAGATCTGTTCAGCACATCAACAAAATCAAAGATCTGCATGGGAAAAATATATACAGATAGGCTGAGATCACTGATGTTTCCAAATCCTGAATTAAAGCTGGAAATGTTAAAAATAGCACTAAAACACAAAGACATGCCAGTTGGTGACATTCATCATTCTTTCAAAATCACAACATCAGACTTCAGTTTAGAGAGTGCTAAGTTATGTCTGAAATCTTCTTTATCTCAGAGTCTCTCAGAAATATTTCAATGTTATTTTAATCAATATTAAGAGGTTATTATGTTAGTATGGGCAAAATTAACCAGAACACTATTAATTCAACAACTCAAGATATTCAGTGACTGAATGTGCTTATTCATCTATCCCCTTCATCTTTCATCATTCCCTGTTTTGGCATGTTTTAAGGGAAATGATAGTGGCATGTCCAGTTCCTGAACTGGGAAAAATCATGCTTGCCAAGACAATTTGTAAAACCTTTTTACCTAATGGACAGAGAGAAGAGGGACTCTAAGAAACTTAGACATAATCTTTAGTAGATTTTGGAGGATTTTATGCCTAATTGGCATAAAAGTAGACTTAATGTTCTTTTATACAGTGAGTAAAAACACAAATCATGCAGGAAACTTATGAATTATGAAAGTTTCTCAATTTGAGAGTCATATTTCAACATCACATAAATCCAATTTATGTTGCATTGAAAGAACAGTCTTCAGATCAATAATCAGACAGCTGTTCATAATGATAAATATGGATACAAGACTCTTTGTGGGTTTTTAATTAGCATATATTTGATTTCTTAACAATTTCTTGGCCATTTGAAATTTTTCAGAATCGATTAAGCATACCAAACCACTGATAATGAGACTTCACAAACTCTATTGAGTTTGGATCAAGGGAATTTATCCTTTGACATGAATTAACTTTAGCAGAACGTGTAAATGAGCAGCAAGTGGAAAGCCTTATCTCAGTAGTTGTTCTAATTAGGCAGTGACATTTAATATTACAAGAATTTGAGATAGTGGAAAAGGCAAATAATTGCATTCCTGTTACTGTGCTTGCTAAACATGAATATTAAAGTTTGTTGACATATTGCGGAGTGATTCCACGCAAGGTTCTCTGTAGTCATTTGGAATGCAATTATTAATAATATTGTAGCTGGACTAGTGGTGAGTATTTGCTGTATGTTGGTTAAAATATTAAGATTATAATTAGGCCAACAATAAATCCTTGGATTTTCAATTGCGTAGTCTGTTGCCTTTTGCCCATATTGAGATTCTGAGTTAACCTTTAAAAACACCTAACAACAAGGTCAGCAGCAGTTTGTATATTTTCATGTTGAATTATATTTTAATGAATACAAAAATACTTAAACACAGCCATTAATTGGTGGGCTGATTGTTGGAAATTGAAGTGAATAGAGGTATTCCTGAGTCCTTTACATTAATTAGGGTCATATGATTCACTTCTATGACTTAAAAAACTGACTGGTGATTTGCTGAATTATCAGACATTTGCACTATTGACCTAGTAATTTTGACAGGTCTTGAGTGGGGTTTCATATACAGAAAATGTTTTCATCTTGTTTTGCAAGGGGAAAAAAGATGTGGTTTGTTGTGGTTTTCTGTTTTGTTTTGTTTTGTTTTTTTTTTTTCTCCCCTTCTCAGATCACACATAACAACACAAATGATATGAAAAGAGATTTAAGGAAGATGAAATATGAGACAGTTAAAGTAGAATGGACTGTTGAGATCTACAGAGGTAGACAGCATTTTAGCCTTCTGTTCATTAGGGAGGTAGGAAGGAAAAGCTAAAATGAAACACAACTGTATGAAGAGGAAAGAAAAGAGAAAAAGAGTGGACTTATGGGTCCCACTTATCCAAGCCAAGAGAATCCATTTTCTGTATAACAAATGATGAAGAATATCTGAGGAAGTCCAAGGATTTAACACTGTTTAAAAAAAGTAATTTAATTATTTCTGGGGAAAAAAGAAAAAGACATAAATACTGAACTTAATTATGGACCCAGAGCAACATATAAGGCTATGCTTATACTGTTCTATGAAATGTCGCTAAGGCTAACTTGCTTTGGCTTTGGTTTTATCACACTTCTTAGTATCAGCATTTTCCACTGGGAGATTTATCTTTAAGGAAGTTAGTTAAGTGAAATTCAGGGAATGAGTCAACAGTTAAACCATGGACCATGCTTTAACTTCATTGTAGAGACATTTCACAAATTGCTTCCTAAGTCATTAAGGAAAAAAAATCAGGCTATTAGGTAAATAAGATGAGTTTGTAATACCATGAGGAGAAAGTAGTTATGCCACTTTAAATTGTTATGCATGTATGTTGTGGTTTAATACAAGTCAACAACTAAGTACCACACAGCTGCTCACTCACCTCCCACTTCATCCAATGGAAGAGAAGAATTGGAGGAAAAGACAAGGAAACTCATGGGTTAAGATAAGAAAAACTTAATAATTGAATATAAATAAATAAAATAGTGATGCTAATAATACTATCAATAGCAATAATACTAATAGTACTAATAACGTTAAAATTATTATTAATAGTATGTAATAAAAAACTTAAAAATTATGTAATCACTTACTACCCACTGATTGATGCCCAGGCAGGTCCTGAGTAGCATGAGTCAGAGCCGCAGAGTCCAGATGAAGCCAGAGAGAGATCATGCTAGAGTCAGATTGAGCCCCACCCAGGAGAGAATGAATGAGAGAGACAATCAACATGCCCCCTGGATCACTCTCAACTTATATACTGAGCATGATGTTTAATGGAATGAAATAACCCTTTGGTCAGTTTGGGTTGGTTGTCCTGTGTCCCCTTCCAGCTTCTTGTAGAAAAAAGTTTGGGAAAACAGGCGCATTATCAGAAGCTGAAAAAGTCCTTGAATTGGTACAAACACTCCTTAGGAACAACTGTAAACACCACTGTTATCAATACTTTTCTTAGTACAAATCCAAACACAGCCTCCTACTAGCTACTGTGAAGAAAATCAACGCTGTCCCGATTAAAACCAGGACAATATGTCGTAAGGTACTTGTCACCATAAATAAGAGTTCCAGAAATTCACCTATAAACAAATGATCATTGACAAGAGAAATACTCTAAGAAATGCCAAAATTGTTTCAAATAAAGACTCAAATAAACATTAAAAGACACTTACTTTATATAAGTTATTTTATGAAAGCAAGAAAATTCAAAAAGTCTGACAGTTTGACTTAGCATGTAAGCTTTGTGTTATCCAGATTTGTCTGGGTAGAGATTAACATCATCATATAAGATTTTCTTCTAAGATTTTGAGAAATTTCAAATTTAGACTAGAAATACCATATGAATAGAATTAGAAAGCAATATATTTCCAAGAAAAATGTGTTGAAAATTTTTAATAAAGGTAGATTTTTTGTATCACAACAAATATGAGTTTCCTGGATGCAAGTGTGGCTATTCAAAGAGGTGTATTTTTCCTCTGTTTATTATGTACTGTTACAGACTTAACGTGTTCATTCTCCTTTATTGCTTCAATGTCTTGAAGTAGTTAAAAGTAATTAATTAAGTGTATAAAAGTTGCTCCTTCTTCACAAGGGATGATTATTTGAATTGATGAGTCTTCCAGAACATCAGATTTTCAATAACTGTGCGCAGACTTGAATCTGTACTAAATTCACTGTATTTTTTGTGATTAATACTGATATCTTTTAGAAACAATTTAGATTTCAGCAGGGATATTATGTGAAAAGGATTTACAACTCTACAAGATGACTGCACTTGGAGAGTTCAATAAACACCAATTACTCTAGTGGAGAAAGTCTTACATAGAAAATGTGTATATATAGTTAGATGTCTAGCCCAGTCTAATTGACCAGAATCACTCCATAATGGAAAGAGAGAGAGAGAGATGAGATAGTTATGGTTAACTTTTAGACAACTAATGATAATTGCATAAGTTCTACCTAATATCTAAGAAGCTCTTCTTGGAAAAAACATTATTTTAGGGTTTTTCTATGTAAAGTATATATATAAAGTAAAATTATTACCTTTTAAACAAGATACCTCATTGTACACCAGATGATCACAATCATAAGAAATAACTCTATTAGTACATATATTAAAGTTATATGCAGGGCCTTTTAATTTCAGTGGTGAGGAGTATGAGCATTTGATTTGCCAAAAGAAAAAGTCTTACTCTTTTATTAGAGATTTCACAATGCGGAGCACAAATGTGACACTTCTAAGAATGATGACAAAATCCCATAACCATCTGAAGAAAGACACAGTGATAGAATTAGATGATCTGAAGAAAAAGGGGAAGGAGATATTTTATTTTAATATAATATTTTTGGTCACTAGCAATGAAATTCTTACTCTTTGTATCTTTATACTGATAATCACAAACCAGGTTTCCTTTATTCTTTCTAGTAAAACATTTTAATAGGTCTCTGTTAGAAATGCACTTTATATATCTGGAGAGCACCGAAAGTGAAACATGTTTTTTCTTCTTTTCTGGCATAAACCTCAACCTAAACCAATTATATTGAAACAAAAAAAATCCAAACCAAACCAACGAGAAACCACTTCTGTTTTCCTTTTCAGACTCTTCCACTCCCAGTTCCTAAAAAGAAAACACTGCATGTTTCACTACAAATTTTTCAACTGTTTAATAACAATGTTATAATGCCCTGCATTTGGCTAAACAAAGATGCAAGCAATAAATTAATCTGGTAAAATATACTTTATTAACTGTTTATCTCTTTGAAAGTAACAGCAACTTTGGCCTTAGCAACTTCTCCATATAACACTAAAACATATTAAAAAGAAGAAAAATGTTTTGCTATGAAAATATCACCTTTATTGATTTGTAAATGGAACATTATCTGAAAGTTTTGTATTTGTTTTATGGAGTCTGCCATCATAATATTGAGATACAGCAGAAGTAACCTTCAGGTGTATCTTCATAAGATCTGTTATAGCTATCCAAACTTAGAAATTTTTAATATATATGGACAGATATCATTGCTCACAACGTAATTTCAGTCTGGGAGGAAAGTACTTAGAAAATACTTCTTATTTATAGCCTTTATTCTTTTAGGCGCTTACAATTTATTTCTTGTCATGTTGCTATGAAATTGTGTTCCTTATCTTCAGTTGCTTACCTTGTCATTAATTTTGGAGGCGACTAATGTGTTGGACTAACAGTATTCTTATGTTTATTTCCAATAAACTTAAATTATCTTAATTTAAGTAAGTAATGCTTGTTCAGAATAATGAAAAATGCATCAAATTCATATGCATATACATCAGCCTCACTGGGGCATGCACTTCAATTTTGTTGTTTGGTATCTTCTTTAGTCCATACCTGATTGCTTAACTCCTAAGGGTAATCCTTCAATGATAAGTGATTTCACATATTACTAATGTTTCTAAGTTAAATACTATTTTATTAATCAGTAAGTGGATTCCCATGTCTCTTAAAAATTAGGAATGAACTCACTGGTGTCTCAATATTATGATCTATTCGCATTTGCATTGCTATGTCTTTAAAACCAAAATGAGTAAACACGCAGTTTATCACACAAATTTGTGTCACAAATATGAGGCAAGCAAGCATGGTGGTGTTTTTCTTAAGTGCTTGTATGAAATTAATTGTTGCAATTAATTAAATATGTTGTCCATTATGAAGTCATGTCCACCATGCCCAAGAAAAAACATAAACCACCTAAAAACCCTATGTCATCTCAGTTAAACAACCATCTTTCAAGACCTGTCTTTCTTTTTTGTGGTACTTTTTCACAACTTTGCTGAACATATTGCTCTCTGAATCAATGGCGTCCAAGTCTCTGTTTTTCAAAGGCTTTTAATGTTCCTACTACGTGGAACGGAAACTATCATTTCAGCTCTTGAAACACAGCAATACTTGTTAATGCAACAAGACACTCACTTTGCAGAGTTGGTGTTTTTTGATGTTTCTTTTTTACTGTTTCATCTTAAACTGTCCCTACCACCTCTGAACTGTAATCGTTATATCTTACCTTTCATTTTACCGTCTCAGCTCTAGAAAAAGTTTCTCAGATGAAAGTTAGAAACTGAAGACATGAACTATCCAATCTTCATTACTCCTTTGTCTGTTGCCTAAGGACAAATGGATTGTGCAGTATGCAGCCTGCTAAACTTATTTAATGTTTAAGCAAATAAATGCCACTCAGTATTAAAAGAAGCCTCATAATGGTAATATCTATAGAGTTCTAGAAAAAAATTACAATATAAATGTCTATTTGTCTTCCAAATGGAGATTTCTAAGTTCATGAAAGGCAAGAAACAGGAATTGGTAGTTCAAGGCATCTTTATAATCCTGTCTTCCTATGTCCCCAATAAAAACAATGGAGGTTATTAAGCATCTGTTTTTTTCTGTAAAAACATACTTCCCTCCACATACTCAAAAAAACCAAGAATGCTGACTATTAAACACACTGTTTATTTTTTTCATACTCAAGGGCTTTTTGAAAACTAAAATCCTATTAAATTTTGAGAAGTTAAGGTCATCAGACTTGTGAACTGCTATTGAAAATGTGAGCATCAGTACTTTGTCTGAATTCATACTCTATCCTTTTTGGGGATCTAAATAATTGTATTAATTCATACCTTCAGGTATTATGATATTAATGTGGATTGGCCATTATTTTTTCTCCAATCTAAGTGTATTGTTAAATGGCAGTATTATTTTTGCAGTTGAAATGAGTGGAATTTTAAGGAGTTATTTCAAGAAACCTGAACTTGCACGTCCTATCTTACACTTTATATCTCCACATACTTGCACGTCAAAAGCTTTCATGTAACCTTGTACATCAATAGCACAGAAGAAAAAAATATTTCTGGAAACATGGATTGGAATGGGAAAGCTAGAAAAAGGGTAGAGAAAGGCACTTATAAGATATTGGGGGGGGGTTATTTCTAGAGACAATTGCCTTACTTCACCTTAGCTTGACTGAAGTTCTGCCAGATGTCCTGTTTTTGAAACAGATATATTCTTTACTATTGACCTGAATACCAGCTACAGTGTGAAATATCTCTCTACTGTGATGCTGTTTTGCCTCCTTATACGCTATCACAGCAAATGGAATTTTGCATCTTTCTACCCAGCATTTCTGGTCCATGGTTTCATTATGCTGCCCTTTTTTGCCTAACTTTGTCTACAAACTCAACAGGATCAACACAGGATAGAACCTTTCCTGATGTTTGAAGGACGTGAAAGTCTACTGTGTGCCTTTCCTTCTACCTGCATACATTGCATGCAGTCTTGGTGTGTGCATGAACTGGTACAGTGGTTTCTGTATGCTGGTGTAACATTCTCTGCAGCCTTTTTCACCACTTAAAAATGTAAGCAATCCAGGACCTACTACTCTTACATGCAGACAACATCTCTCACGGCAATGGGGTCCATTTGTCTCCATTTGTCAGATGCTATGAATCTTGGCCTTTCAGTCCTTCCCATAATTGCACTGTAACACACTCTGCAGTACCTTCTCCCTGCTGCCCTCAAAGATGGGAATGCAGAGCCGTACCTGTATCTGTCACAGAGCAGACATTTACTGCAGGGCAAATCATAGATACTGTGACTTGAAGTCTGCAAAATATTTTTCAGCTCAGTTTCACAGCCTGCTGCAGTTAAATTTACTCTGCCACCTTTCCTTAATTGGTTAAGTAACGTGTCAGCAGCTGGTATATAATGATACAATGTAAAGAGCCTGCTAGTACATATTATTGAATGCAAATTCTGATGTCTTCTATTATTATATAAACTTTTCAGTTTAATTGTAGTCACAGTCCGATATCCAACTAAGAAATCCACACGACCATTATGCCTGCATGTTACCACAGTGCAAGCACAATGCAAATGTAGTGCCTTGTGTAGTAAAGGAGCATCATTACCCCTATGCCTTGACAAGAGCATGGCAGAATTTCAGTATGAGAATTTCACAACCATCTAGTGGCACTTAATATTACTTCTTGACCTCACATTCAACTCATTTTTGAAACAGCCACCTAGAGATAGAAAATCTTCTGTGGTTTTACGTTTGGCACATAGAACATATTAACCAAATGTGAGCGAAGTTCCTTCAAATCACAGAAAAGGATTTTCATACTGTGAATACCAGTTTTGTGTATATTCTTCTCTGAGAATCGCTAAAGAAATTTTAATTGAATTTGAAGCTGGAAAAGCTAAAGACTGCAGAGACTTTACTTCCACCACACTACCCAATGCAAGTAGGCTTTACTTACAAAGCAATATGTCATGCAAATACCTACGTTTACCCACATACTTTACCTAAATCCTGAAGTGATCTGGCTGGGGGAGCAGGGTTCAGTATCAGTGAATTCACTTCACCTCTGCAAATATACAGGCAGTGCTGAATGGTATATCTAGTTTTACTCTCATTTCTGCATTCATCTGCAATGTCAAGTGTACTACACCGCTTCCTGTACCAAAGTTATCCCTGCATGCCAGAAAAAAAAGGTAAAAACTTTTGAAGGTTTCACCATGAGCTGGCTTTCAATTCTCATCCCATGCTGATAGATGTTCTATGAGTTTTTGTTTCTAGGTACTTTCACCTACAAGGTCTTTATTTTAGGAGTGATACCTTTCAGTCTACCTTGTAGGAGGACTGTATGCAATTTTGTTCACAGGGTTGTAGCTGAAGCTGAACAGTGGTGTCTTAGTGTTTAATCTTTTCTTATAGGAGAAAACTGTCATTTTGTTTAGTATTTCTTGATTTTGCCTTGGTTTCAGTTTACTTCATAGACACTTGACAGCAACCTCTTCTTGAACTGACTACAGACAACCCAGTGATGTTTGTTGTCTACTCTCAATAAGGATGACCGCTGATTATGTTGTACAAGAAAGTCATTGTGTTGACACAGAGGTGGAGACATAGCTACACTGTCTGTGTTCTTCAGAATATTCATGGACATCTGAGAGTCACTGGGATATCAGCAAAGGCATTTAAGTGCTCACATAAATGCTTGACCACAGGAAGACTGCAAATTACGCTTGGGTGGGAGTGGGATTTCTGAAGCAGAAATTCTTTCATAATTATCTACAGTTTCAGTTG
This sequence comes from Rhynochetos jubatus, assembly GCA_027574665.1. Classification (NCBI taxonomy): domain Eukaryota; kingdom Metazoa; phylum Chordata; class Aves; order Eurypygiformes; family Rhynochetidae; genus Rhynochetos; species Rhynochetos jubatus. Next base: position 85,640,586 of record CM050649.1, on the reverse strand, counting down.
TCAACTATCTTTCCTAGACTCACCACAAAAAGATAAATATGTATTTCCTCAATAAAAAAAGAAATACATGTTGGGACTTTGATAAAACTTTTCTCTTCCTTTCTCCCTGTCAAACTGTATTGTGAATAGAAGTAAAATGTCCAGCTAAAATACAAAGTATTGCTTTGAGATGACCTTAGATCCTCTACCATCTTCTAGTAGAGTGAAGTTTACTATGTTTCGTAGGTTCCTATCACTGAAAAATAAGTCTCCCTAGATCTCATAATGTCTATAAATCTGTGATTATGTTTGCCTTTAAACTAGATTCCTGTCAGAAATTTGCAAACATCCACATGGATTGTCATAGACAATGTATTATCTTAGGGCTGAAACCCCAAATTTTTAAGTGGTCTTATTGTATTTTGTAACAGTTCACATGCATGCCTCTTGTTCTCATCATTCCTGACTTTCTTTCCTTTCTATTGTACTATTTCTATTACATCCTTCAGGTTTAAACACATTTTAAAAAAGAAACTCTTAACATCTTCATTTTCAGTGCATGATCTCTTTCCATATGTTTTACATCTCATTCATGCGATTTTCTTCTTTTCTAGCTTAAAATGTTTTCTACTGTAATCAACATAATCCTAGAGAACAGCATGATCTGGATCTTGGTGGGAATCCCCAGCATAGAAACCTATGATAGGTTAATATTACTGAACATTAGAAATATACAAAAAACCCCAGTTTGTCCTTGTTAAAGTGGTACATGCACATGATTTGTGCACATTTTGACTTTTTTTTTTTTCCTAAAGGAAAAAAAAAATATATATTTATTAAAGCAATTTTTAGAACAATGTTACCTTTCAATACAGTTTTGTACATATTTGTGTTGTTAAAATAAGTTCTTGCATGTCTGCTCATTGTAATTATAGTCACTAATTCTCCTAAATCTTATCTGAATTTAAGGAAAAATTATTCAAGTAAAAATTAAACCACAAAACACATTCTACTCTTGGGTATACAATTAAACTAAAGTATTTCCATATTCCTTGTCATCTTGAAATCTAGGAATGAGTTTTATTAATTAAGGAATGCTGGGAATTGAGATCCCAGATGCTTCAGAATTTATGCTCCATTTTAAAAGCAAATTGATATTAATATGTAATAGTATATTGCCTCCCCTGAATTTTACCATCAGTGACATTAAAATGATCTGAGTTCCAGGAAGCTTACTTGCCTCTAATGATGTGAGATTTGATGTATGCTGATTTGCATTTCAGGTTTAGTGCAAGCACTTCCTAATCTGAAGGCAACTACCTCCACCTGCCAATAAAGGAATGCTGTCTTTCTGTATTTATCACAGTATTGCTGAGGACAAATAACCACAGCATCTCCTTGATTCAGTTGACCCTGATTTCCCTCTAGACAGGAAGCTTAATGAGTGCTATTAGATTAAGCTATCTGAAATGGTGATTTTTTTAATCCCTAGCCACGATTTTTTGGCTGCAAAGGGGGCTTTTGTGGCTTAAGAATGTTTTGCAGAATTCCAACAAAACTAAAAAGAAAACTCACACTTAAGTCAACAGCTTGTAAGATGGATACTAAGGTTTTCTTGACTTTGATTTGCTTGATATTAAAATGCTGAGCTGCTTTGCAAGCCATCAAAATGTTCCCAGACCAGTCTGGTATTTCAGGAGTTCTAATGTTGCTTTCTTTGGACTATGAGAATTGTAAATATTTGTGTATGTCTTCAGATTTCTTTTACATCAAGAAATCTTTGAAATTTATATCTTAAGGTCTCTGAATAATTTCTTTCCTTCTGCTTCAATATTTCTGTCAACCTTTACTAGCATCTGGAAAGAGATTGCTGCTAATAACTGTTATTCTCTTAAGATGGAGAATATCTTCTTTAGAGTGCTTTTATTGTGACAAATCACAGGTAGTTCCCAACAAGGAATCAGGGCTGCCATTATGGCTGACATACGCCTTCTATTTGGCTGTTCCTTAACAAGAATGTGAACATTCTAGAGAAAAAGTGGATGTTCCTAGTTTCCCTTAATAGAAAATCGTATTTTTTAGTAATCTCCATGCTGCTTCTTGCTTCTTCAACAACCTCCGTAGAGAATAAACAAATAATATTTGGAGTTTCATTCTTCATCCTATGGCGAATCCTCAAGTATCATGGATTTTTATTATCCAAATATTCATACAATGCAGAACAGGTGCATTTAGTCTCACAGTACACAGGTATTTTATACAGACAATAGTTAGAGAAATCCTCTGAGATTCAGCTTCAGGTACTCTTGTTGCTATTATTTTGCAAAATGGTTAAACTCCAAAAGATATAAGAAACTTCTATAGTCCAGAATACCTGCCTTGGATCTGTAAATTCTGCATTGATGTTAATCTGAACTAGAGCATCTGGTACAGTCAGAAATTCAGTGTGTCTCTCTTCTGCTTCGTAGATCATCTTCATATTCAGTAACATTATTGCAGGGTGATCAGTTTCTTATTTTTAACTGGGTTTTGTTAGGTCTTTTTTTCTTCACAGAGGAGGAAGGACTAATATAAGGCATGAGTATTTCTTTTTCATCCATGAAGAGATGGTATTTTTAACACCACTATTACTCTGTAGCAAAATCAAACTACTTAGGTTAAAACACCCCCCACAGTGAAATTGCTATAATTAGCTTCTTTTTAGGCAAAACTATTTAACTTTAAACTTAAAAGAAACTGAGAAGAAACATTTGTATAATGACCAACAGCTGACAGAGAATTAAAGAATCTCCAGTTTACAGGTATTCTTTATTTTCTTCAGCCTGACATTAGTACTTGAAGGTAACTGTTTGCGTGTGAAGAGGTATTTCACATGCTAATGAAACAGCAGGAACGGGCTCAATGTTGGCTGATATCATTATATGATCACCTAATGCAGAAGTGTTCAAAACATTAGGTTACTGTACAGACATATTTTTTAACCTCCTTCTGTTCAGTGAATAAACTATATTTTTTTCGAGACACTTTTCATCCATGTCTGTTCTTGACTCACACAGGCTTAGTAGTGATGTGAAACTGATAGCTACATAGCTCAAATCTAAAAAAAAGGGATTAAAAAATTTAATTCCACCTGTTGGGAACCTATAGTTTACAGTAAGAAGTTGTACAATTTCCTCTTGTGAATCAAAATCTAAATATATTTATTTTTCAGATTTTTATGGCAAAACCTTTTATGTGTATATATATGTATATATAATACTTACTGCTTAGATGGGTCTTCTGAGGGACCATGTTAGAAGAGAAAATTCTAAGAGAAACTGCATATACTGGAGCTTAGCTCCACTGAAAAACTACACTGAAACAGTCGATCATAGTTGCTACAGCTGCTACTACTGAAGAAATGAAGATGATGAATATAATACTGCAAGTCTTTTCTAACTCTTTGATCAAGGAAAAGAGAAAACAATTGTGTTACTGAGAGATCATTATGTACACTTAAAATGGAATTGCAAAGAGAGACAAGATTTACATTTCATTTCACACTTCTATTTCCCTTTGTCTACTTCATTTTTCCTCATTGTTCCTTAATATCAGATAAGGATATAACATCACTGAAAATAAGAATAAGGACAAAAACCCCATTCAAATATAAACATACAAGAGAAAGATCAACTGAACAATGTTTAGAAGGTAAGTTCTCTAATAATGAATAAGAAATCCAAGCAATGCTGATAGGTTACCAAGTATTTTGATGTAAGATTATATGGCATGTTCTTTTCTTCTCTAGCTACAATCATTAAAAATATTTTATGGTCTTGATTTCTCTTCCATTGTAAGAAAGAGTTTATTCTCAATACACTCTGAGTGCTGTTTACGCTACTTTTAAGTGGTGGTATCACTACAGCCACGGTAAGTATATTGATGATAATACTGTTTTTTTGTTCTTTTTAATAGCCATGGTACACTACTAATTAAAAATCATTCTCTGCAAACACAGAATACCCAAAGAAAATTGAATAACAAATGTTATTTGAATGTTAATATGAGTTACATTATGACTTTTCCACTATGTCAGTTTTTGACTGCAAAAAAGTTAACACCATAACAGGAACATCATTTACAAACATGACTGAGCCAGTAATGATTCTGAGATGAAGACAGAGTGTTGTTAGATCCAAAATTGTTTTGATTAAAATATTTTTTAGCTGCAGAATGTTTTCTTGAAATGAAATGATGTGCAAACAAGTACCAGCACAATAATAAACACAAACCCAAAAAGTTAAGAGGCATGCTAAAGACATGGAAAATTAGCACTTTGCATATTTATAACTCATAAATCAACAGCACTTTGATGTAAGGCAAAACAGTTTAATAGAAATGAGAGGAGTATCACAGACATCAAAGGAAAGCTTCATTAAATCAATATTAATCCAAAGTGTAGTATAATTTAAAGAAAAGAAATGGTAATGGAAAATTTATTTAAACACTAGGAAGTCACAAATTATAACTTTCCCTCTTCAATTAAAACAGAGAGCCAGATATTATAGCATTATTTTTAACTATAATGAAATAATGGCAAAGATAATATGTGTACAGTAACTTGTGATGATGGCAAAAGGAAGCCAAATTAAAATATTATTAGCAATAATATGGAATATTTTCTTTAAATTGAAGAAGTTCTGGATGAACATTCTCATTAATCCGATGAGAGTTTAGTTAAGGTGTGGACTGTAAATATATAGTAATTCAAATAATTTTCTCTGTCTCAAATATTACGACAAAATAGTCTTCTGACTTAATTATATTTTTCCAAACTCTAAAGTTACAACTGATTATAGAGTTGCCTTGTTGACACCCTATACAAATGCTTATAAACCTGATTTGCCTATCTAGCAAAATATATGGTTGACATGTGTAATTCAATCAATATATCCTTAACCATCAGATCACCAGAATTGTTTTTCTAAAGTAGAAATGAGAGTTATTAAATTTTGCTAAAATTGATCTAAACATTTTCCTACTGTATTAAACTAGCTTTATTGTTAGTGTATGGAAATACAAAGTAATATATATCAAAACCCTTTATCTGAACATACAGTAGTCTAATACTGTTGAGCTACCAATTCACTGAAAGACATCTCTTGCTAACAAAGTATCTCTTGCTAACACCACCTTAATATATAACAGGATCTATAGAAAAAAGTTTAATAATTCCTTTGTACAAATATAATTTTTCTGTTCTTGATTGCAACAATAGAGCTTCCCAGAATTACAAAGAAAATACTAGCTTGGACTAATCAGCATAGTTACACTATCAGAGCATGGGAATAAGATAGAGAGTAAAAAGCATGAGAGCAGGAACAGAATGTTTTTAGTAAAACTTCTGTGAAAGAAGAATGGTGATAATAAACAACAACATTTTCATATATTCTTTCTGTATATTATCTGTTCCAAGGAGTAAATTAATACAGTGAAGACAAGTGTTAAACACCAAAGTACCTCTAGAAAGGGAAGAAAATGGGGAGACAGAAGACTAAAAAATAAAATAAAGTAAAACCGAATAGTACCATAATATAGAAGAGAGAAATTTAGATGAAGGTGAATCATAGAATGGTTTGGGCTGGAAGGGACCATAAATATCACCTAATTCCAACCTCCCTGCCATGAGCAGAAACACCCTCCACTAGACCAGGTTGCTCAAAACCTCATCCAACCTGGCCTTAAACACTTCCATGGATGGGGCACCCACAACTTCTCTGGGCAACCTGTTCCAGTGCCTCACCACCCTTTCTCATGAAGAATTTCTTCCTGATATCTAACCCAAATCTACCCTCCTTCACACTAAAGCCATGACTCCTTCCCTGCCACTACAGGCCCTTGTAAAAAGTCTCACTCCAGCTTCTTTATAGGCCCCCTTCAGGTACTGGAAGGCTGAAGAAAGGTCTCCGTGGAGCCTTCTCCTCTCCAGGCTGAAGAAATCCAATTCTCTCAGCTTTTCGTCACAGAAGTGCTCCAGCCCTCTGATCATCTTCGTGGCCCTCGTTTGGACATGGTCCATAGGTCTATGTCCTTCTGATGTTGAGGGCCCCAGAGCTGGATGCAGTATTCCAGGTCAGGTCTCACAAGAGCAGAGCAGAGAGGGAGAATCACCTCCCTTGACCTGCTGGCCATGCTTCTCTGGATACAGCCCAGGATACGGTTGGCTTTCTTGGCTGCCAGCGCATACTGCTGGCTCATGCCATGACAGCTCATGTCTGTGAAGGATGATTTGGTCTTAAGTGAAATGAAAAAAGACCATTGACACTAAGCTTAGTAATATATCTGATATGACTCATAAGAAGTGTTATCCTTTGAAAAATGAAAGTAGATAGAATTTTCTTTGAAATGTATTCTGATTTTTCTGACAACAACAAAAAAAAAACATAATGAAGGAAACAAATAAGTTTATTCTTACTTTAAAATGCATTTTATTTTTTTAATTCTGTGTAATTTAAGTAGTAACACTTTTGCCAAGAGAAAAATAATGGATGAACATACTTGGAGGATTCCACAACTGCCTTCATGCTTAGTTTTCTCTGCTAATCTAAGTGGAATAGACATGATTCTACCTTTTTTTTTTTTTTCTTTTTTTTCATTGGATTGAATATATTGTGAGATGTATCTTCTATGTATGGCAGAATTTCAACAACTAACCTGTTTTTTTCTCTCCAGAAGGTGCTAGTTCCTCCAAAGGACTTGAGAAGAAAGAGAGAAAATACCACTTTATTAGCTAACAACTTTATAGGCTTTTTTTCTTTTCATTCTTGTTGTTGTCACTATTTTGAAAAATCATCAGCAAGTAATAATGAAGAAACTCTGAGTAATTTCACTGAAACCCTCACTACAAGAAAGACAGAGGTGCTAGAGGGTGTCCAGAGAAGGATGACAGAGCCGGTGAAGGTTCTGGAGAACAAGTCTTGTGAGGAGCGGCTGAGGGAGCTGGGATGGTTTAGTCTGAAGAAAAGGAGGCTGATGGGAGACCTAGTTGCTCTCTACAGCTACGTGAAAGGAGCCTGTAGGGAGGCAGGTGCTGGTCTGTTCTCCTGGGTAGCTGGAGATAGGACAAAAGGAAATGGCCTCAAGCTGTGTCAGGGAAGGTTTAGATTAGATATTAGGATATTCTTCACTGAGAGAGTGGTCAGGCATTGTAATAGGCTGCTCAAGGAAGTGGTGGAGTCACTATCCCTGGAGGTGTTTATGGTCATGTAGACATGGCACTTGAGGACATGGTCTAGTGGGTATAGTATTGTTGGGTTGATGGTTGGACTAGATGATCTTATAGGTCTTTTCCAACCTTAGTGATTCTGTGGTTCTGTGAAAACAGAAACTGTTACAAATAAGGAATACGTTACCCTTACTAGTGGAGTTCCTATTTTACCTAACAAAAATGCTAGACGGAGAGTCAATGGTTTATAAGGTATTACCATTACTATGCAAGGCTATTTACTTTTCATATAGTGTTACATTTCCTTGTTTCACAAAGTCAGAAAATAAAGACTCCATAGGCATTTGTTCCTGGGACAATTAAACCCCTAGGAAAGGATATTTTTTTTTTTTTTGCCCCAAAGCTCAAGTAGGTAGATAAAGTCCAGATCAAAATATGGTGTAATGAGAAAAAAGCCACAAACTTTAGGATTCCTTTATTTGTGTTTTTATAATTTTAGAATAATTCCTTTGGATCTATTCAACTTGGTGCTTCTCAAGTTTTTGTGGTTTAATACCAACCCCACAAATAAAGGGAGTTAAGCTCAGAATCTTCTTAAGAAATGCCTGGAAAATAAAGTGGTTGAGGTTTAACAGGCAAGATTAAGAAGAGATTGCCATGAATAAAAGAGTCTGTAGATGAAAGTGGATGGAAAACATAAAGGTAGCATTGGATATGTAATAACCAATACAGAGAAAACTAGAGAGAAAGAAATTACTGAAGACAAGTTAAGAGAATGGCTAAAATACTAAGTAAAAAAATAGCATCCTCCCTCTAAGTTGTATTATAAATATGTAAGAACTGGAGATATATTTTTTTATAAACAAAACACAAAGCCATGAACTAGTTGGAGGTAATCTCTATTTTTCATACTCTGTCACTGAAAGAAATACATTAGAATCGCCCTGCTGAGCTAGCAGTCTTTGAGAGCACATTAGATAGACTAGTGAGTTTGCTTTGCAGACAGATTCTCCAAGGTTCATCTATCTGTAAGATTAATATAGCCCTCTGTTATATCCTTTACGGTATGGTAAGGCTATATCTGCCGTCAAGTTTTACAGCCTCATTTTTGTATTCAAATCTTAAACTGATCTGTCACATTACGCTTTAAGTCCCAGGTCTAACATGTATTTATGGATTAGTGATCTGTGGAAGGTTAGGTCTACAGCAAAAAACTGCAATGCAGTTTTCAGCTGAAATCTGATTCTACACTAAACCGAAAATTGTTTCTCTAGGACTACTATCCTGATTACATCTCAGATGAAAATGAGGTTTTCTTTCTGCTTTATGGTTTCTTTCCTTTTTCATTGGAATTTATAATCTTTATGTAAAATATTTAAGTTTTCAACAGATCCTCTGTGGATGTTCTCAGTTGGTGGGTGGTTTTTTGTTTGTTTTTTTTTTTTTTTCTCCCTTTCTAATAAGATCTACTTTTGAGTTTATCATAGCAAAATGTCTCTGGTCAATGATAAATGGTTGAATGGCCTGGTCCAGAGGGCCCAACCGTGGAATTTTTTTGTTTGTTTTCTATATGGAAAAAGGAGAGGGCAATGAATTACTGAGATCTCTAGAGAACCTTGAATTTCAGTATGACTAAATCTGAAATTTTGTTGTGAGATTTAGAATATTTTAAAGTCTGGGTCTTGTTTTTGTGTGTGAACATAAATTAAAAATCGTTACTAAAGACAGTGTATTGCATTTACATGGCAAGTTTTTGGTAGCAAGGGGATGGGGTGGTGCTGCAGAGGTGGCTTCTGTGAAGATGCCAGAAGCGTCTCCCATGTCCAATAGAGCCTGTCTCAGCAGGTGCCAAGACAGACCTGGTATGGCCAAAGCTGAACCAATCAGTGGTAGTATCTCTGTTAGGAGAGAGGAGTGAGAAGATGTGAGAGCAACAAATACACAGACACCAACGTCACCAGAGGATCAGGAGGAGGTACTCCAGGTTCCAGAGCAGAGATTCCCCTGAAGCTCATGCTGAAAACCATGATGAAGTACATAGTCCTCTACAGCCCATGGAGGACCATGTTGAAGTAGATATCTACCTTGTGTCCCATAGAGAACTGAGTACTGGAGCAAGTGAATAAGCCCTGAAGGAAGATGCAGCCTGTGGAGAGCCCACACTAGAACAGGCTGCTGGAAGGAACTGTGGCCCATGGAGAGGAGCCCACACTGTAGGCTCCACTCAGTGGAGGTGGGAAGAAGGTGGGTTTAGATTTGTTCTTATTTGTCATTATCCTACTGTGTTTAATTGACAATAAATTAAATTAATTTCCCTAAGCTGACTCTGTTTTGCCCATGATGGTAATTTATAAGCAATCTCCCTGTCCTTATTCTGACCCATGAGCTTTTCATCAGACTTTCTCCTCCTGTCATGTACATGGCAGCCAGCCAAGATGAACCCATTACAGACAGTAAACCACACCAGTGCAAAACTCACTTGGCCCTACCATGTATCTAACAAATGTAATAAAAATTTACAATATACACTTTGAAAAATCCCAGAATTTCTCACTTCAGGTTTATTTCTTCTATGAGGTTAAGCTTGGAATTTGTGTCTCAAATTTGTGTCTCATATGACAGAACAAAAACTTTGGGACAAATGGATCATATTCCAAAGACTTATCTCCAAAGGAAATATACTCAAATCAGTCTGAATGTAATTGTGCAATGCAAAAGTCTTAATCAATTCTATAATCTTCAGGCATTAAAACTGCCAAGGAAAACAGAAAATAGAATCAATATGGTAATATTTTAGCCAGTTTAAACATGATTATGGGAAGGCTCTTTCATCCTTGTTTACATTTAGTTCAGGATAATTGCATGGTTGGATTATAAGTAAATTAAATAGACACTGCCATCCTGAGAAGAAGAAATACTTCATCTCAGTAGTTAGGCAAATATACTGAAAGTACTTATCCAATGAGTATTCTTTTAGGATGAAAAAAGGAAGACTGAAAAAAATTTTACACTGGAATGCTTGAATGGATGAATGTAGAAACATTATGCCTTTACCAATTATTACAGCATTCAGAGCAATTTAAGTTTCCCATTTCTAGCAAATCATTGGAACTCTCTTAGAATATTCACTAGTGAGTTATCTATGAACATGCTTTGCTTTAATTTATTCTGAATTTATTACTGTATAATATCTCCAAATAGCTTATGATGGATTTGTTGGATGCAGTTACTTGAAATTCAAGCTGTTATTGAAATCATCAATAATTATGATTTTGTAATTTTTAATCTTGCATATTTTCAATGCTAACACTTCCTATTTGCAATTTGAATAATTTTGCTAACATCTTGTGATACTTAATGCATTTGGAACTTGCTACCAGTAAATTATTCACTAGAATATTAGTAGAGAACAAGTACAAATCACACAGTTGTTAAATCAAATTTTAAAATAAGAGTGAATGGATATTTTTAGCAGTATTTGCTGTTTCTATTTTTTTTTAACTTCCCAGGAATTTGATATCAGAGTCACAAAATATTGGCTTAGCTAATAACTGTCTACCTACCTCATTATGTGCTTGCTTAAGGAAGGTAGGTTACAGCTTCCTAAAGTGGGAAATTATGAATTAACAATATGTAATTTTCCCCAAGCCTTTATTTCATTTTGCCTCTGGAGTTATGATACAGAAATGAACCCCAGCTGCCTCCTCTCCTTAATTGACTATGATTAATCTATATTATAGTTTGCTACATCAGCTATTGTAGGTGATGTTATTCCAGAATAATTTTTTTCTTTTTTCTTTTTTTTTTTTCTGAGTCCAATGAACTTTTCTTTACTGTGCAAAGAGACATCCTGAAGATCCTGTTATGACTGTTTTTTATCTGACCATGTCAGAAACGTGAGGCTGAATAAGGATCCAGTGACAGATTTTCCAAGTGTCCTGCTAAAACTGAACTGTTTATTTTGTAAATTTAGATGGAGGCTGGTAGTGGCTTCAATAGGTACTTGAAGCCATTTGATAAGCTTTGGTTAACCTGGCTGGTCCAACACTGCCAATTCAGGAAGATACAGGCCTCATAGAGGTTTACTATCATATCTGTCATGCCCAAAAGAATGCATTAGATACACAAGGGTGTCTCAAATGGCAGCAGTAGCAACTTTTACATCCTATCACCAGGAAGATAACATCTGAAAAATTAAATAAGAATCTATTTTGGAAGACATCTTTTACACAGACTACTCTGGCAACCAAGCATTCTTAATATATAAACAGGACTTTTTCAGCTTTTTCAGTTGTAATCTTTAGACTGATACAGCAAACGTTACCAGAAATGTTACCTTGATTAAAGAATGTCAGTGGGATCAAGTTTCAATAAACTTCATAGGTTTTTTTTTTATCTCACTGTCACTCTCTTTTTCAGCAACTGGTTCCATTTTCAAAATGCTAGGAGACCATGAAGGATGAACATGAGTATGTGAACATGAGTATATGAATGAAGAACTAAAAGAAAATGGTGAATGTAGCCTGGAGAGCCAAATATGTGTGTGCTTTGCCATATTTTGCTTTAATTTAGCATGTCAGGTATTTTGAAATTATAAGGAGCATTTCATGGTTGACTTATCTGAAAAAGATCAGAGTCTGCTTTGATTTCAGTATAAAAGTGGATCTTTAGGCCAAACAAATTTTAGGCTAATAACAGCTTTGGACATTTGGCAAACAAGAATAAAGAAACTCTGTTAAATGTATCTATGACTTTAGCTAAAAAAACTAATGAATTTTGCAGTCATAAATCCTAAATCCATAAATATTAGTGTTGATGCAGATTTTCTCCAAATTTAAGTCTAGAGAATATATTTTTTGCCATCTCAGGAAAACTACAGGTGAGGATGTATCTCCTCAGAATAGCTCTACCTTTGAAGTGGTTCTCTAACAGTAAAAGTGTATATAATTAAAGTTTTGTGAAAGGAAATCTTCAACAGAAAAATGGAGGGTGGGGGTGTTTGTTTGTTTGTTTTCCTTCAAGATGCCTTGCTTATGCAGTACAGGTAACATCTTCCAAATCATGACTGTTAGGTTACTAGCTAGTTCACTGTTAGTTCACAAGTAGTCCATTGCTCATTCACAGTCTTTAAACACAATACTTTTTCCTAGCATCTCCAAGACTACCTCAAAGATAAATCTGACAGCTTATAGTCATTTTTGGAAGACTAAGTATAAATCCAACAAAGAGAAGCAATCTGTCTTCTCAAGAATGCATCTTTCTCAACAATTCTGAAACAATTGAAAGTAGCAAGCACTCCATCCCAAACAAATATCCCCTGTATAAACAGTCTAAGACCATGAGGATTCATGTTGGAATCTGGCACTTTGATGACTTTTCTAACAATATTGACATCAATATTTTATACATCCAGCGAATATCTTTTTTATCAAGAGGAAACATCTTTTTGTCCTTTTCTATAAATGATGTAGTAATGCAGACTTCTCACGATGGTAATGCATCCTAACTTTTTTGATTGTATGAGGATAGTATGTTTTTAACCAGATATCCAATTCCTTTCACTGGCTGCAGAACATCAAAACAGGTAGCTCAGGTTAAACACCAAGATCAGGATTTGACTACCTAACCACAGGCATTGAGTGCCATTTGGGATACATGAGCTTCCTGAGTGACTCTTTTTGATGATGTTGTTAGGAATGTCTCTCCTGTCATCTTGTATCATATTTGCCCATCACATACAGATATCTTAAAAAAAAACACAATGCCTTCAGAAATTACACTAAACATTCACACTTAGTCATCTAAATTGTATTAATACTGTGGAAGTCATTTAGATAGGATCAGCCTCACCTGCAAAACAACTAGGTTACTAAGTGGTCTGAAGTTTTTAAAAAATATATCTGGATGATTCTGGAATTATTATCTTTGCATTTTATTTTTCAGAGAAAGTTGAAATAGTAATGGAAATAGGCTTCTGTTCTTTCATGATTACATTCTAGAAATTATATCACATAGTCAAACTCTAATTTTCTGGATCTTTTCCTGTTTTCAGGAATTTTTTATTTCTGGATACTCAGTGGCACAGTTTTAACGGAAGAATCAGAGAATACTCCTTGACTTTTGGTGTATGTCCTCCCTAAAGATTGGAAAATATATTTTCCAGTTTTTCAGAGTGAGAAAAGTTAGAAAGTTTCTATTCCTAGAGCAAAAAATCTCTGATTCTTGACTGAGTGCTATGCAAAAGTGTGCAGCACTACCAAGGGTCGCTAATCAAAACACCCCACGTATTCCAGAATTGAGATATATGCATTACTTACGTTTATATTGCATTACATTTCTTGAACCTTAAGAATCCTTCCTTTCTTGCACTGACAGAATAGTGAATCCGTACTTTATTGTCAGATGCTGACAAGTGTCTAGGATGTCTATATAAATGCAATGTTGGTGTACATGCAAAAATATAAAGCCACATATTACTGCATTCCAGATAGATCTGGTTGTGTTACTGAAGGCTTCTTTTAACCTTTTTTTCTACTCTGCTTATGACACTTGGGTTTACTCTTGGTCAATAAGTCACTTGAACTCATTAGTACCCATATCGTTTTTCACTTGTGAGGTATGGATTCCAGGTATGGACACATACTACAAAGTATGAATGTGATCTGCTTCTAACTTAGAAATCTAAAAACTGCATGCATGATTTAGAGCTCATAAGCATAGTTAATGTATAGCTACTGCCAGAAATGGATAGGTACTGCCAGAGAGAGTTTATTTCATCCTTCTTTGCTATACTTTCATGGGCTGAAATATTAAAAAAAACACAGTTACGGAAAAATTCCTGGGTAACTTTTCTAAGGTTTTATTAAGTTTAAATGGCCCACAGATGTGTCTGGTGAAATGTAGAATAAGGCAGACTATGCAGCTGGGAGCAGGAGAGGGGAGGTTTTGATGGAGAAAGAGGAGTGAGGAGAGAGCAAGCTTATTACTTCAGATCTCTGGTTTACATCAGAGAGATGTAAAATCAAATTAGTTGTATACAGAAGGTCTCATCTGGAAGACTGTTGCCTACTAGCATGTTCAAGTGTCTTCCTGATCACAGTAGTGTTTTTACTCCATTCTGAAGTATAATTGCATGAACTGTTAGGGTAATGTATTCCTTCCACATACACCCTGATCTGTCCGATGTAGGCAGATCTCACCACTGGGTTTGAGCTGATACTTCCTGCCTCCCCCATAACTTGAATCTCATGAGCAGTGGTCAGTTCTTAGCTTTCTTAATCCAGAATATGAGGAACTTAAATGCCGGGACCTGTGAATTAAACCCCTGAAAGTGAAGTCCTCACCTTTAGTCTCTAATGTGTTCCACAGCACTGAAGTCCATTTTGAATTGCTTTTCTGTTATCATTCTTCATAAAGTGTAGCACTTCTTTGTTTTTCAGCTAGATGACAGAAATAAAAGAATTTCTACACAAGACCCTTTTAAAAAATGCATGTATCCTTATTTTATACTCACATACACATATTGTAATTGGAAATTAAGAACTGTGATATTATTTATATGACATAATATTGTGCAATCACATTCAATTAATAATTACTCATTCAAACTTTCACTACATTCGCTACAACAGAGAAATTAAAATCCCTGAAGCATCATGTGGATTAAAACTTGTTGTTAAATGTCTCTGAAAATTGAGTACAATATGAACAGAACACTGATACTATTTGTCAGCTGTTTTAATACATTAACATTAGTAAAATACAGCCATTCATAAGCCAGTCAGGAAATTAGAAGGAAAAGTCCTTAACTTATATACAATGCTCTTGTTCCACTTAACTAAAGGAGCTACACCAATTTTTATCCCTTAAGAACAAGGGATATATCTATGTGATGACAGCAACAGTGAAAATGTTCAAACCTATACATTCCAGTCAGTGACAAGTTAATTTCAGATTCTTCGGTGGAAAACTGCATTTTTTCAGGCTTAGTGGTGTAGACAGTACAAGGGACTGGTTAGTTTTCCTCACAGTAGTTTGTATGAGGCTGTTTTGGCTGTGCTGAGAGTATTGATAGCATACTAATGGTTTTGGTTGTTGCTAAGCAATGTTTATGTCAGCTCAAGGACTCTTTAGTTTCTGATATGCCCCTGTGTTCTCAGCTTCTTTTCTACAGATAGCTGAGAAGGGACACAGGCAGGACAGCTGACCCAAACAAAGGGAATTTGGGGCCTGGAAGTTAGACTAGAGCTTCCTCCCTCTGCTCCATGCATTGTCTCAGCATTTCAGTGCCTCTAAGAATGGCACACCACCCTCTCCAAGGGAGCCTGTTTCTTTAAATACCCTACTGAGATAATCTATGCCAAGGATGCATGGAACCTCTGGGCATCAGTTGGCAGGTTGTGAGCAGTTGTTATAATTTGTTTTCTTTTCCATTATTTTCATTACACATTATTAGTAGCAATATTAATATTATTAGTATTGTTAGTATTATTGATATAATTATTTTAATAAATTTACTTTCAATTATTAAATTGTTCTTATCTCGACCAACGAGTTTCCTTGTCTTTTCCTCTGATTCTCTCCTCCCCATCCCATTAGGGAGGAGGGAATTTAGCGAGCAGCTGTGTGGTACTTCATTGCTGATTGTGATTAAATCACAGCAGTAATCAACCTCCAAAACACTCTCAGTGAAGTCTTCTTATATTAAGTGCTGAAGCCTTCATTATTTTCTAATAATTCCTGGAACACTATAACTCATACAGAGCTAAGCAAATAGAAGCCCATGAGATGGGTAAGTGTAAAACATTTTCTTAGCTTCAGATAAGAATTGATGTTGTTGATATTGCAACAAGTCACCACTTCTAAGTTCATTTATTCAGTGAATTTGTCAGCTAAGCAATGCTTTCACCTTTCTTTCTGATGCTGCTATCCTACTTCACAGACAGTAGCTCAAAATTAACTCAGTAATTCCATGTTTTATTCTTTGCCTTCTTAGTGATGCAAAGTATGAAAGGCATCTATATCCCTATTAATAACTTTATGTATGTTGCTTTTCCCCTGTTTTTTGGGGGTTTTTTTGGTTTTTTTTTGGGGGGGGGGTTTCATAATTTTCAGATAAATTCATACATTTTTGTTAAAGAAAATAAGAGAGGAGAATTTTATTTTGGCCCCAGTGACATTTAATTAACCCCTGATTTTTATCTCATGGCTGGTAGTATCATCAGAATATTTTTAAATACTTCCTAGTATTCACCTTTTAACGACAATGCATATAGCAGATGTATTAAAAGTGAATATTATTTATAAAAACTAATAGAAGCTATTAAAGATGAATTCAGTTATGAAAGCCATCAGCCAAGCTGTAGAGCACATTTTGTGGATAGAGAAGGTCCATACTCTTTCCATGATGTTAGTTTATGGTTAAAGGAAACTACAGCAATAGGTTATCTACAAGATAGCTCTGTCTAAGATATTCTTAATATCCACCAAAAAATTATTTTTTGCATTTTTATTTAATAAAAACTGTCTAGGAAATAACTGCTCAACTAGTAAATACAGACTTTCTCCCCATTGAAATATTCATTCCTTGGTTTCAGATGAATTCTCAACAGCAGGCATTTAGAAAATTGATAAATCTGAAAATAATAAACACATAAAATTTGAGAAAAATCTTTAATCTGTAATTAATAATTACAGTTCTGTACATGGTGCTCAAATAATTGATTATAATTAGAAGCTGTGTATTCACATGTCAGTGTTAACTCGGTTTTCCATGCACGTTAGAAAAATGTGTAACATGTCCACAGACTTTGTTCTTAGTCTCAAAGGCACAAATAAAAAGATTGGCAAAGCTAAATATTTGTTACCTAGTCTCTTATGTACATAAAACTGTAACTTAAGCAACATACTGTGACTGAATTATTAGCTTCTTAAAAAGGAAGAATGATGATAAACATTTCTAAGGAACACATTTTCTTAGAAGATACTGCAGTAAGTAAACTCGTTCTTCATCATTATTGGAAGAGATTACTTGTGAATTTCTGTAGCAGCTCCTGAAGAGATTGAAACAAGGTACAGTTGTTAAGATCCTTTTCAAAATTTCCTTTGTTATTTTGTGGTGTAAGAGCCTTGAATATTAAATCCTTCTTGACCAATGTCAATTAATTCAATTGATTCTTTTGATTTACATTTTAAGTCTAACCAAATCTCCAAAGTCAAATTTCTTAGATCATCTTTCATCATAAACATATAAATATCTCACTTCTTAATGCACTTAACCTTTCTGAGATTTGGCAACTGAGTTTCTGTATTTCTAGAACAAAAATATAGTAATGTAAAGCAATCATTTTATTAAAAGATGATCTGCAAAGATTTTCTTTCAAGAAGTGCTGCTTCATGGGACAATAACATTGAGAACGGTCCATTTGACTTCATTATTTTTCATCAGTTTGGATTATGATTTAATGTTTTCTTCAGCTGGGAATTTTGTCTCCAGTTGTAGCCCTGGGAGAGAAGCTACAAGCATCTGATAAATTTTTAAGTTGAAAATTCTGTTACAGAAGTTAATTGAAAGACAGGAGACAGAACTTTCTCTTTATTTCTTACCATTTTATAAAATACAGCACACCTCCAGGAGATGTAAGGGCACAAATGGAAGGTACTGTTCTCCTTAACTTCTGTAAATTGTACCCAGACAAACGTAGAGCTATATTGTGTCATTATCATTCTCCTTCAAACAATTATAAGATAAAAGTTATGAGTATAAATTGTAAATTTAATCACAATAGTAATACACACTTCGCTTCTCTAATGATTCAAGGTTTTTTTGGAAAGGTAGCACAAGAGATCTTCATGGATATTTGGCCAGAGTCTAAACACACATTCCAGAAGTTGCAGTAACCTGGTGTTTGATGGTGTTGATTTCCAGAAAAAAAGGAAAAACAAAACAAACAAACAAAAAAACCCCAAAACACACAAACAAACAAAAAACCACACTAACCCAAAACAAACAAAAAAAACCCCCACACCAACCCTCACCACAAAAACAAGGAATGCTCAGAATTCTTTAATGTGTTTAGTTCTGCGTTCATCTATGATGAATTAAAGGTTCTTTCTTGAAACAAATATAGACATAATGAAGGTGCTGAAAGGTAATCCAAATAGTGCTGAACAGGTTTTCTGACTTCTGTATGCTGGGAAGGAGGAGGAAATGTTTTTGCTTATAGTAACCTTAATCAGAATAGGTTTTGTCTTTCTTGTTGCCCTATTTGAGAACATACATGTAGTAAGGAAATGGCCTAGCTACTTAGGATACCACCATACAAATCCATCTATGTACTGCAGTTCAGAAAGTGTACCTGGTTTTATTACAAAGTTATAAAGCTTAAAGCAGTCTGATCAAATCTGCAACTGGAACTCATTGCCTTCTAGAGAAGACAGGAGCATCTATTTGAGTAGCAAATATTTACTGAGCAGGGGCGTACAGTCTCTTTTGACTTTTAAAGACATGGTCCATTTGTACCATTTATTTTGTTGACAGACAGGAAGAGTGGAAAAGGATGTGACAGTAGTAGACACAGCATCCAGGTAAGCAGCAGCTCATGTATGAGTAGTAGATGTAGGAGAATTATATCCTCAACTATCCTCAACTAACCAAAGACATCATGCTCAGCAATAAAAGTTAAGGGAAAGGAGAAGGAATGGGGGAACATTCATTGTTATTGTTTTTGTCTTCCCAAGTAATGGTTATGCATGCTGAGGCCCTGCTTCCCAGGAAGTGCCTGGACATCTGCCTGACAATAGGAAGTAATGCATGTTTTTTTTCTTTCTAGATATCTTACATGCATCCCTTTTTCTTTCCCTATTTAAACTGTCTTTATCTTGATCCACAAGTCTTTTTGCTTTCCTTCTATTTTCTCCCCATTCTCGGGGGGGGGGGGGGGGGGGGGTGCAGAGTGGGAGGGAGGGAAAGGAGAGAGAGGGAGTGTTTGGCTTCTAGCCAGCGTTAACCCACCACGGTAGTGGCGCTAATGCTTGTGTGAGGGCACATAGTCTGTTTGAATTTAGATTTAACATATTAATTTGAAATACCTTTTAAAGAGCATATAACACTTGTTGATTCTGAAATGGAATTATTTAGAAAGGCTTACCAAGTCTATCCTGTTTGTCACCTGAGAAATGGCAATTAGCGTATGTGCCAGTTTTAACAGTTTTTGTTCCCTGTGCTGTATGTAATCTTGATCTCATGCTTGATAAGAAATGTCAAAGCAGAGATTTCAAGACAGAATTTTAGGAGGAAATGTAACTCAAGCTCAAATTGTAAACAAAGTAGAAAAAACCAGGCATAGAATCATGGCAATTTCAGCCCTGAAAGATTAACTCGGGAGAAAGGAAACAAATTTTAAAAAGCAAGCAAGCAAACAAAAAAACCAACAAACTTTTGTGTTTTTTTTTTTTTTTTTTCCTATTTTTACTCATTTACAAGCAATGTCAAGCACTAATTCAGTAGGCCAGGAGGCTCACCAAGTTAATGTCTCTAAAGTTAATGTCTGAGTCAAACATACATAGTAGATAAATCTGCAATCCATTACTCTAGGTAAAACCAGGTGATATTTGCATACTTTATTTAAATTTTTAAACATTTCTATATTTTAGGGCTTAGTTATGTAATGAACTTTAAAAGTAAGATACATTTTATATAGTCTAAGCCATCCATAATTTAGTTATCTAAATCTGTCTCTAAATTATGGAAAGTCTCTTCTGCTTGTCTTAGGTCATTATTTTACAGCTGGAAGAACAGTCACTCTATCTGTCTAACAGTCATTCAGACTGTCTCATTTCATTAACTATATTGAGTGCCAAGATGAGCTGCTTGTATCACATACTTAACTTCTGGGTGGATAAAATTAAGTTAGACAAGTCTTCCTGCAGGAAAACTTGTATTTCTCTTATGTTTGAAGTATCTTAAATGTTGTCATACAAGCACAGTACTTATATTTGCAATAATCTAAACTGTGCTTATGAACAGACAAGTTAAAAGAAAGAGAGAGATTTCAAAAGACGGAGTTATCTACAGTATGATGAAAATAAATTAGTAAAAGCACAAAAAATTGTGAATCATCTCAGACATCTAGTTAGGAGGTTAAGAATCCAATAAAGATGCAGAAGGCTTTCCTCACACAGTTTCTGCTTTCCTCTAAAACAGTATCACTTTCAGGTGGGCATTCTGTGGGTTATGGAAAAACATAATACAGGCAACAAATATTTAAAATTAGGACACATAAGTCAGGGTCTCATAATTCATCAAAAATCTCAGGCATCTTCATACCTCAGACAAGCAATCAAAAATAATTGGGATTTTTTTTTTTAGTTGCTTTTGCCTTTTCCTGCACATGGTAAAAGCTCATAAATGATGACATTGATTTTAAAGAACTGTACTGATGTGATCTTAATTTGATACAAGTGTAATTTCCAGAATACAGGATCTGGAAATACATACATAGAAATGGCTTTTAAATTTTGCAATATTTGGAGCTTTTGCTTATTGCTTGAGTGTTGTAATGAGTTCAATACAGATGCAATACACAGAGTTTATAGTAAACCTGGTAAAGTATTATGTCAGGTGAATGTTTTCAATATGGAGTCATGGGACTTTAATCTTGTGCAGTCACAAAAAATGGATAGGTTTTATGAGAAGTTCAAATTAGAAATACTAAAAGTAAGATAATAATAAACCTGTTACAGTCAGTTTCAGGTTTAGGATTTTGTTTTGACAATATAAGCCATGTAGTTTCTGCCATATAAGAACTACTCCAGATCCTGATGCTATATAGTGACAAACATTGCTTCCAACAATGTTGCCCATATACAGTACAATACACATTAGTCACTTAAGAGTTTCACTCTGAATAATGGTCGTTCAAACTTTCTCTGGGTCTGGCTGGGATGGAATTAATTTTCTTCAAAGTGCTCTGTATGATATTGTGGTTTGGAGTTCTGACTAAAATACTATTGATAACACACAACTATTTAGCTATTATTGAGTGTTTGAGTGTATTATTTGTATATATTATATAAGTGTTAGCACAGTGTCAAGGCCTTTCTTTTTTCCTACACTCTGATTAGGCTGGGAGAGGCTAAGAAGTTGGAAGGGGACACAGCCAGGGGACCACTGACCCACACTGACAAAGGGATATTCCATACCAGATAGCACCATGCTCAGCAATAAAATTTGAGAAGATGGGGTGGGTGGAAAGTTAACCATTTCTTGGAAACTGTCTGGGCATTGGTCTACTTGTGGTAGGTGGTTATTCCTTTTGCTCATTTGGGTGGGTTTGGGGTATTTTTGTGAGAGTTTCTTTCCCCTTCTCCTTCTCCTTTCTCCTGTAAACATTCTTTTTCTCACTATCTTATTAAAACAGTGAACTACTCATCTGCGCAGATTTTTTTAGACCCTTATTTTTCCCTATTGGCTCTGTTCTCTATGTGACAACAGCTTCCATAATTCAGTGTAGATTTTGATTATATTTTAAAGATTTATTACGGCTTCAGATGCATCAATGGAAACAGAATAGACATACAGACTTAAATTTGAATCTCTGAAATTCATGATCATAAACTCTTTTGTAGTCAGTACAAGAGAAATGCAAAAAATAAGTAAATAATTAATCTGATCAAGGATAAATTAATTGTATACTGGAAGTTGTTTTGGGACATACTTACAGGAACACAAAGTTATAGTGAAGAATACAGTATATTTAAATTTGGACATACATAGGAATTATGCCTGTAGACTGGGTAGACAATTGAACTCTGAGAGAAAAATAGTGAAAAACAGGCTAAAAAACTGTATGGAAGATATAGCAGGAAAATAAAATTGAAGCTACATTGATTTTGAGGAAATTAAAGCAAAATAATAATAATAGTAATTTAAAACTCAATTTCAGGAATGTAAAAATACCTAATTTTAAAGAGAGCTGAAATAAAAGATTTTGTCATATTATTTAAATATATTTTACCATTAGTATTGTGCATTTTAAAAAAAAAAAATTTTATTTTATTTTAAACTGAAATATTTTGCAATTTTGAAATTAGCTCGTGAGTGGAAGAGATAAGTCAGGCCACATGAAGTGATAGCTGCTTCTACTTTAAGCATCAGTGTTGTGTTTTCTGAACAGCAGGTTTATAGATGTGAATTCCCCATCCTTGTTTCCCTTAATATATCTTAGAAATCTTCTGGATTTAGTTCTATTTATTTTTAAAACGTATCATAATTATGATGATATTAATTGATATTCTGTTTTGATTAGGCTTAATCTTCATTTTAGATACAAATTTAAATTTGTCTAAATGCCCAATTATGAGATTAAAAGTAGAGATTACCATCTTAAAAATAAAAAGGTATGTCACTGTTCTACAGGCAAATTTTTGAGTTAAAAGAAATCTAGTTTTCCATTTGGTTTACGTTTCTCTAGGTGTATAGGTATTGAGGGGAAAACATTTTTTGTTATTCTGGAATCAATGTTTTCATCTTAAATAGGGAATTTTTTTCAGTGACTCCAGGGGAAGCAAAGATCTGTGATGAATGGACCAGTAAATGGGTGCAATATACCCAACAACAGTAATTCATCCCTTAATTTCCTTGGAGAGAAATGCCTGCACGGCAAGCCAGAAGTTGAGGTTCATGCTGCTAAGCAAGAAAAGTGTATCACTTTTTAACAGTTTATTCCTACTTTGTTCTTTCAAAGCATACTTGCAGGCCACTTTGCTCCAGAGAAGACATTGGGTTCTTGTGCTGGGTTCAGTCAGGAAAGGGTTAACTCCCTTTACTCTGGTTGCCAGGGAACTGTGTTGCTGGACACTAAGTGAAAACATTGATAAGGCCCCAGCTGGTTCTGGGGATGGCCTGTACTGAACTCAAGGTCTTTTGTCCGCTTCGGATACTGTAGCTGACCCAGACTGACCAAGGAAGTATTTCATTCCATAGTACGTCATGTTCCAGTCTCTGGGGTGGGGAAGGGGGTCTGGTAGCCATTACTCTTCTCTTCTCTCTCTCCCTTACTCCCTTGCTCATTTACTCCGGGCACTTGTTAACCCTCCTGCATTAGCTGCTTTGCTAACACCTGTGCTGGCTCATTCATGTGGGAGCTGGTGGGTTGTTTTGAGTTTTCTGGCTGTGTTATCAGTGATAAGGTTTGCTCTGCTCGGAATCTGCTGCGTAGGTCCCGGGCTCCGGCCCTCAGGCCGCAGCTTTCAGACTGTGATTGCTCTCGGGCTGTGGTTCTCGGGCTCTCTGGGTCTGATTTTCATCACTCAACATCTGGGTGTGCATTGGTCAGTAGATGGTGGGAAATTGTGTCGTATTGTATATATTGTACTATATGTTTCATTTTTCTACTATTTTAAATATTTATTATTAGTTGTATCTGTATATATTGATTTAGGTTTCATTAGTAAATAGTTCTTATGTCAATTTTACGACCTTCCTTATTTCTTTTTCCTCCGATTCTTCCCCTCTGTTGGAGGAGGGGAGGGGGATTTGTGAGAGCGGCTTCGTGGTATTTTGCTAGCTGGACTTAAACCATGACAGTTCTGTAGCCTACTTCGATGAAATTAATGAAAAGCACTTAGATTTCAAGTAATGTCACTTAGATTTTCGTAAAGTCAACTCTATCTTCGTGCTGAATGTTTTTTATGACATGTTCAGGCTACATCTGTACTGTTAAATAAAAGAATCCAAAAGTGAGCTTGAACACTGCAGCCTCATCATCTGTAGATCTACTTATTAATTCAGCCAGGTTCTGTTCAAAATGAACTATAAATTATTGACAGATCTCTACTGACCCTAATGAAAGCTTAGATAGCTTTATCACATGCAAGTAGTTCAGAGCAATGAATATCACCCTCCAGGAGTACTTAGGTGTTAAGCACTGAGATTTTCTACTGTATCCTGCATGACCTATGGTATCCTACTTGCCTAGGGGCACGTGTCTTGTAGTTCCTGGACTATACACACCATAGGTGCTTCCTGTTCTGCAGAGTATCTAAAAATGTTACTAGACAACCACTTCTAGGTCTTGATTTCTGTCCAGATAAGTCCAAACTAGAAACACCATAGTCATACCTGGTCCACAATCTAGAATCATCCAGTAATGACCAAAAATAGTGTGTACCAGTGTGCATAGCATGCAAAAAAGAATACTGAAGTAGATTATACTAAATACAACTCGTTAAAAGCAGGGTTTAGTGCAGGTAGTCGTACAAAATAGCATCATTTGACCAAGTTGCCCACTAAAAATGATAGGAATATACAGCAAGAGGAAAAAAAAATAACTAGAAAAGACCTAAACCAAACCAACCAAGCAACAAAACCCAAACACAAAACACCACCACAATAACAGCAAAAACACAAACATGACACGGCAGAAGTTGATACTAAGGGCCTGAAATCCTGTGTTTTGTTTATGACATTGCTGCTGGACAACATCTCTAAAAAATTACAAAGACAAATAACCAGTTCAATGCAAAAAAGAAGAAAAGTGAGGAAATGAAATAGTGAAAGGAATGGGGAAAGTTTACTTTTTGGGTAAACATTGTTGAGGTAAATGAATATCTCAAGGAAAATATATCATCACCTATCTGATTCAAGAAATCTTCTGTCAGCATTTATGAATCAGAAGAAAGAGGCTTCTGTCAGAGGGAAAAGCTCTCCAGTTCACATAATATAAATTGAAATTAGAAGTGGTTTATTAAGAATACATGACTAATGAACAATCAATAAACTATATATTCAGGATCAATATCAGCAGTGCAACAGATAAACCAGATTTGCAAATGTTTAACGTTGCTAAACACCAACAAACATCCAAACACACTCTTTTCACTGATCCCAGGAAGCTCAGTTTTGTTACCAGGCACATTCTTCCTCCCCTCCAGGTCATGAAGACCCTGTCCCCAGCTCTGTTGGATCTTTCCTATATCTGTGCAAGTGAACTCCCTTTTTTAAAAGTGTATTTTTAACTCCTTATTACTGTCTGATGAATATTTACTTCAGCTTTATCAATTTTGGAGAAATGCGTTCTCAGATAATTTTGAGTGCCCCGTTATTATACACTGTTTATACTCCCATTCTATCATACCAACTGTTGTTATCCAGGACATTTGGTCAAGGCTGGGTCATGTGAGCACCCTTGCAGCTTCAATGAACCTGTTTGGGTTACATACTCCAAGTTACAGTATGTAAAATCGTATGTGAAGCCATCAGATAATACTAAATGGAATAGAGTTCCACTGTTGTATTTACAATGTAGTTTTCTAATTTACCACAAATTCTCCTTTTAGAGAAAAACAAATATCTGTCCTGACAGTTTTCTCCAATTTAAAATACATACTAAAACCAGAAAGATTAATTCTGATTTAGACTGTGACAAGTCAATTGATCTACAGATACTTAAAAATATACACCAAAAAAATGTAGTCCACAGTTTAGTCAATACTGAGCATCATTTTCCTCAATATTCTAAACAGAATAAAATGCTTTGAGTAAAGGTGGAAGAATCTGTACATGAAGAATATAAAGGTTAGGAGATAAATTTATTTTCATGTATTGCCACTGGCACATTCAAATTAATAATTGTGACACAACATTAATTTTAAATAGAGGGTAAAGTAAATTATCTGTTAATGCATGGTTTGAAGGAATAGAAGGCAGCTGAAGCATCTGACATTTCTCCTGCACTAGTGACTTTATATTTTGGCAGTAACTTGTATTTTGTGATTTCTTTTGAAGATTTGGAAACAGAGGTTTTACTTTTGACCTTCACCTAAATTCACAAAGAACAAACTGTAGTACTTTCTGTTTACCTTTTATTTTTAGCTGTTTGAAATTCTGAGAAATTCTGATACAGAATAGTCAAGAAATATATTAACTGCTGATCTTAAAGAATATAGATTAGCAGTAATATTCCCTAAAGAAATAATAATATTTGTGGGAAAAATCAGGAAAAGGTGACTATACTTAATACCAGGAAGAAATTCCTACAGGTGTGTGCTGGTTCTGGCTGGGATACAGTTAATTTTCTTTGTGGTGACTCAGGTGGGGCTATATCTTGGTTTTGTGCTGAAAACTGTTGATAACACAAGGATGTTTTAGTTGCTGCTGAGCAGTGTTTACACAGGCTCAAGGCCCTTTCTGCTCCTCACACCACCCACCAGTGAGTGTGTTGGGGTGCACAAGAGATTAGGAGGGGACACAGCCTGGATGTCTGTCCCCAGCTGACCAAAGGCATATTCCATACCGTATGACTTCGTGCTTAGCATATAAAAATAGGGGAAGAAGAAGGAATGGGAAGATGTTTGGAGTTATGGTGTTTGCCTTCCCAAATAACTGCTACATGTGATGGTGCCCTGCTTTCCTGGAGATGGCTGAACACATGCCTGACAATGGGAAGTGGTGAATGAATTCTATGTTTTGCCTTCCTTGTGTGCATGTATTTAATTTACCTACTAAACTGTCTTTATCTCAACGCATGAGTTTGCCCACTTTTACTCTTCCGATTCTTTCCCCCATCCTGCCATACAGTGACTGAGTGAGTGACTGTGTCATGTTTAGTTGTTGGCTTGGGTTAAGCCATGACAAGATGGTAACATTTATTTGCTTCCTTCTGCCATTTTTATACTTAACTGAGTTCAATCATTATAGAAAACTGTATTAGTTTTAGCTATTCAGGAGCAATTCTTATTCTAACAACTCCTGCTGTACTGTATTGAATTACAGTGGGGTAATATTAAACCTGAATAGAATAAAGTCCTATAGAGTATTTTGTTCTTGACTAAGTACAGGCAATGTCTTTAGCTGCAGAATATAATTCTCCTTGCTGTTTAGGCAGTATGCTAAGAAAATAGTTCTGGGATGAGCAAAAATTGCTAGATGACTCATTTACTAGAAAAACACTGCCACAGACTATGGTACATTATCCCTTAAAGCAGCTCCTTCCCGTTGATGAAATCACACATAAGATAGAACTTGACTTCTATCTCTCTTTTCTGAGTCCTGTGTGATAAATTTTATGATGTGATGAAACACTGAATGGACAATACAGATTCCCCAGTTTACAAACTTCTGCACTTTGAAAATAAGTGTCACAAATCCTAAGGGATTCAATTTTAACAGTAGTTCCAAAACAAAAGGAAAGAAATAAACTTAACTACTTATGCAACAAACTTAAATGAATATTTGACATCACGTCTCTGGGAAACGGAGCCTAATACCTAACACACATATATATCTCTGTGTGTGCATGTGAAAATATATGTAAATGTCTAGATTAGTTAATGGCTACAGCTCCATATTACCAGGTTTCACAGTATTGTATCAATTTTCTCAATGTTCTGTAGTTATCTTTTCAGTGACTTACTTCCCACAAACAAGATTATGTTTTTAAATATGATTCTAATCCCATGTCTAAAAGAACTTTAAAGTGTGAGCCAAGTGAAAACTTAAGCATCAAAACAAGAAGCCAAGGATTTTCATGTAATGAGGTGAATCCAAATTTCTTTCAAATAATTAGACTTTGTAAAGATATGTGAGGACTGGGAAGAGGTTATGAAGTCCAATAAAATACCACATATTTGGGGTTTGTTAAGAAATATGAAATTAAGTGTAACATTCTCATTGTAATCAATAGTTTTTATGTATATCACTTATTTTAATTAGATACTCAATGCCTACTGTCAAAGTTGGCCACTCTGGCATATGCCCTTTCTCTTCTTGACTGTGATATTTTCCTATGTATAATATGCAACAGAACTGACATATCAAATGAAAAGTACGAATAAAGAAACTTCAGTTTGCACTTCAGAAAGCCCCAGGTTAAAGTCAGGGTATAGTATGGATGACAGCTTTCTGGGGCTGTGGCATTAGAGGTTTCAAGGGGTCCCATGGATCCATCAAGTAAGGGCTGGCAATCAGGACCTATCCCAGGAGCAAGTCAGCTAAGGGGCACTGAGACAGCCCCAGGCATCAGGCACCACCCTGGGGATGGAGGCAGGCTGAGACTGGGCTAAGTCATGAGACCATGGGTGGGCTAAAATGGGTTCCTAAGCTGTGGGCAGGGTGGGGAGATCCCTGGGGCAGTGGGGCTGGGCAGGAGTGACCACACCTGGTGGTGGTCTCAGAGCCCTGAGATAGAACACGAAATACCACAGAAGTAGTTGATGTGAAACCCAGTGTGCAAAAATAAAAATCCACTTTCCTGCACCCTCTTCTGTTTCAGAGTTCCAGAACTTGAGTTAACTTGCACAGAGAAATCGCTTGCAAACTTACACTTCTTCCTCTGATTTGGGGCCTGATACCCAAGTTACCTGCACTTGATAGAATGATACACTATTGCATAAAATGGACCTTGCTTGCTGTTCTAAAATATAGTTAAATGTTTTAATTTTCTCGAGTATATATGTATATGATTAGGTAGTGATTAAAAGTGTTACTTTGTCATAGCCAAAATATATTTCCAAAAAGTGTATTAGTACTTTCAATAATACCATCAAAAATTTTTCTGTCCTTCTCTCTTCTCTCTGGTAGAGAAGCCTTGTAGACAAGAGTGCAATATCATTTACTCAGTCACGCACTTATTTTCTGTAGCCATCTTGCAGGCTAAGTACCTATCTGATGTATGGGAGGACAGACAGAATATCCTATGGAAATTTACTGCAAAGTTTAACACACTGAGTTTTGAAACTAGTTAGGTAGAAGCTCACTCTCAAAATATCACTTGATTTTCAGAGGTATTAAAAGCTGTCTTTATGATGAGTTTAGGGAACCAGAATGTGTGGCTTTTAATTGCTGCAATGACATTACCACTCTGACACTCTGAAACCTCTCTTGGGGGGGGGGGGGGGTGAAGAAAAAAAAAATATTTGAACTGTATCATACTCTGATGTTCCTATGCCAGCTTCCACCATGACCACAGTTTGTTCATCCAGTGAGGTATTAATTAGTTTTCTTCAGCTCACAAGTATTCTTAAACAGGCAACACACAGCAAAGTCAAAGGTTTGCAAGTGACTGTCAGACTCTATTCTAAAAAGTTGCTCAGACACTGTAACTTAACTCAGACTTAAAAATCTGAATATGTACAAGGCACAGATCCTCTAACAAATTACTAGAGCTTCCCTACATTCAGCTAACTGTGGCAGTTCTCCATTACTGCTTAAAATATTATTCCATAAATTCACACATCAAAGCCATTTGGTAAAAAAACACCTCTGTCAGAAATATGTATTAAAATGTATTAATAGAAGTGGATGTAATATACCATTTTTGTAGCTGGCTATCCTGAATCACACTGAATATAAGCATACACCATGCTATGCCGTGATGTATAATGCAAACTATGGTATGTCCTGCGTAATTACTTGAAGTCTGTACTGATGTTTATTTATGCAGTAGGCTACCATGGCTGCTTTTTTTTTTTTTTTTTATAAGAACTGCAGAGCACATCAGTAGTATTAGCTTGGGATAAGTGAACTCTATTAGTTCAGAAAGGGAAGAAAATCTTCACAAAGCACCACGAAGGCTTCAAGCACTAATTCATGGGAGAAAAATCTGTCTGAAAAATGAAAGAAGTAATGATGAAATGCAGTTCATATTTCAGCAATGTGCAGCTGAGATAATCTACAAAAGTTCATGTACTTCAGAGTCGTATTCTCTGAAACTAAATCAGAAAGATGATTTAGAACTTCTTGAACTCTTTTGAGGACAGATTCTGATGTAATTTTTCAAACTGAATAGTACCTTACTTCTTACAAAGTCCCATGAAAGTCCTGGGATAGCTCAAATGCAGTTCAGTGCTAGTAAAAGCATTGGGATGAAACCCCTAAGATCTGAAGGGCTATCAATAGTTAATGTATTCTTTTCTAAGCACTCCAGTTTCCACTGAAAAACATCTTTTAATTGTGGTTTCATGTTATTTTCAGTATGGTCTCTGGAATGCAATATTTGTATATATTTCTGAGTTTGGCAAAGTAGGAAAAAAAGCTTTAAAATTGTACAAGTGTTCAATGTAAATATGATCAAACCACAAAATTTTCCTCTGCAAGTTTTTTGAGGTAGTGTGACTCAAAACTTCTTTGATCTTAAAATATTGACAGTCTTCTGACTGACATTCAAGCAAAAATAAAACAAAATATGTCCTCTTCTATATAAATTTTATCTCATCTTTTGTTCTGGGGTTTTCATCAGGCTTTCAAAAACTGTAATATAATATTGTTGTCCCATATACTGAAGTTTGAATTCTGTGTAAGAAAATTCTCATTGTGAAGGTATTTTCCCTTGTAAGATAACTGTGATGGGTGGACCTTGGCTGGCTGCCAGACACCCACCCAGCTGCTCTCATTCCCCCTCTTCAGCAGGATGGAGGTGAAAATTAAAATGAAAAAAGCTTGTGGGTCAAGATAAAAACTGGGACATCACTTACCAATTACCATCACAGGCAAAAGATTCAACTTGGGGAAAAATATTTTAATTTATTGCCAATTAAAATAAAGTAGGATAGTGAGAAACAGAGATTAAAAAAAAAAAACAAAAAAAAACCCAAAACACAAAAAACAACAGCAATAAAAAAAAAAACCACACAAACAAAAAAACCCACCACCACAATAAAAGAAAACCAAAAGCCCTGAAACATCTTCCACCCACTGCTTTTTATCAGACTTAACTTCACTCCTTCATTCCCAGCTCCTCCATCTCCTCCTTCCCACTGAGCAGCACAACGGGATGGGAAACTGGGGCTTACAGTCAGCTAGTAGCAGCTCCTCTCTTCAGCTTCTTCCTCCTCAGGGGGAGGAATCTTCACAGTTTTCCCCTGCTCCAGCATGGGGTCCGTCCCACAGGGTTAAGTCCTTCAGGAACAGACTGCTCCAACATGGATTCCCCTCAGGGTCACAAGTCCTGTCAGCAAACCTCGTCCAGTCGGGGGTCTTCTCTCTATGTGGCCACAGGTCCTGCCAGTAGCCTGCTCCAGAGCAGGGTTCACACGGAGTAAAGACTTCCTTCAGACATCTAACTGCTCCAGTGTGGATTCCCCCACAGGCTGAAGGTGATCTTTGCTCCACCTTTACTCTCCATGGCTGTGTGGGCACAGTCCACCTCACTATGGTTTTCACCAGGGGCTGCAAGGGAATCTTTGCTCCAGCACCTGGAACACTTCCCCTGCCTCCATCTTCTGGCCTTGGTGTCTGCAGAGTTATTTCTCTCCCTCCTCTCTCCTACCAAAGTTGTGCAGCTTTTTCTTCCCCTCCTTAAATACAGCTAGCATGGATCTTTACTTATAACTGGCAGTAAAGGATCAACAAATTTTAGACACAAATTTTCTCTGAGTTCTCTGATTTAAGGAGAAACTGGGCTTTTTCTTCAAAACATTAAAATTAGCTGTTACACATTTATCTGAATAGCAGTGAGCACCTACACTTCCTCTGTTCCATATTTGTCATAGAACTCAAGCAGTATATATTTGTTTTAGTGGGGACTATGAATAGAAGTAAACTTTTATTCTGTAAAGATACAAAACAAAGAGCTCCTAAACCAAATATCGAACATGTGAAATAAAGCATATGTCTGTGCCCTTAGCTAATTTTTATCACTGCAAAAATGAGATAATGAATGAATGAATGAATGAATGAATGAATGAATGAATGAATGAATGAATGAATGAAATGATGGTTTTGCGTTAGGACATCTCATGGGATAATTCCTTGCAGTATATTCAATAAGGAGGACTATACTTGCAATTTTCTGCTTCTAGAAGATATGAGTAATTATTGCTAAGATTTTAATGGGGGTTTCTTGTCTTTTTTTTTTTTTTTTTAATTTTTGATTCAGCCTTATTGACCAAGCATGAAGCAGTTTGACATCAGCTTGATGTTTCTTTTGACATTTATATTATAAATTTACTGTCACTTATCTGCTCCTGCCTGTCAGAACAACATTCTAACATTAGTTATGTTGTTGTTTTTCTGGTTCTATTATTCACAGGTTTGGATGTATCAATTTGAGATTAACTTCATATAAAAATAAGATGTATTCAGATGTGTGTTGGCCTATGTGTGTGCTCTTCTTTCTCAAGTATAAATAGAGTCTGGGCAGAGAACGGATTGAGAGCAACCTTGAGGAAATGGACTTTGTGGTGTTGGTTGATGAAAAGCTCAACATGACCTAGAAATGTACACTTGCAGCCCTGTGCTGATTTTAGTTGGGACAGAGTTGATTTTCCTTATAGTAGCTAGTATGAGGCAATGTCCTGGATTTGTGTTGAGAATGTTGGTAACACTCTTCTAGTTTTTGTTGTTGCTAAGGAATGTTTATATGATGTCAAGGACTTTTTCAGTGTCTGATACTGCACATGGGTTCCCAGCTTCTTGTAAAGCAGGACACAGCCTGGACAGTTGACCCAAACTGACCAGTGGGACATTTTGTACCATAAGGCATCGTACTTGGTATCTAATTTGGCGGAGTTGGCTATGAGGGGACTCTGTTCTCAAAGACTGGTTAAACATTGGTCAGCTGGTGGTGAGCAGTTGTAAAATACTCTTTTCCTTCTCTTTTTCCTTTTTTTGTTTGCATATTATTTTAATAATTAGTAGTAATATTTTCAATACATATTATTAATAATATTAGTAGTAACATTATTTTAATTAATTTACTTTCAATTATTAAACTGTTCTTATTTCAAACCACAAGTTTTGTTATCTATTTACTCTGATTCTGTCCCCTATACCACTGGGGGAGGGATGAGGTCAGCAAGAGGCTGTGTGGTACTTGGTTGCTTACTGGGGCTAAACCACAACAGTTACATAGCCACATAATGAAGACAGTAAAACATGTCATGATACCTAAGACCTGATATAATAGTGTGGGGAGTTTGAACGGTGAAAAAATTTTTTTGCTTGCTTTTCAATTCTATCACAGTGTTGGTTGAGACACATTTTTTATGACAGGGGCATTTGCTGTCAAGTTGGAAGATTAATTGGAATCTGAAAAAAAGAGAAGAAAAAAGTGAATCACATCATGTTAATGGTGACTAGGAGTAAAAGGACCAAAATTTATATTATTAAAGTTCTAAAGTACTAGAGCTCTAGGAATTGAAGTTGTTCATATCTTTAGCTAGAACTCAGACATGCTGCATACAAATGATGGGAAGATGAACATGAGCTGTCAGTGTGCACTGGCAGCCCAGAAAGCCAACCGTATCCTGGGTTGTATTAGAAGTGTGGCCAGCAGGTCAAGGGAGGTGATTCTCCCACTCTACTCTGCTCTTGTAAGACCTCACCTGAAGTACTGTGTCCAGCTCTGGGGCCCTCAGCATGAGGATATCGGCCAGTTGGAACAAGTCCAGACGAGGGCCACAAAAATGATCAGAGGGCTGGAGCACCTCTCCTCTGGAGAAAGGATGAGAGAGTTGGGCTTGTTCAGCCTGGAGAAGAGAAGGCTTTGGGGAGACCTTATAGCAGCCTTCCAGTACTTGAAGGGGTCCTACAAGGAAGATGGGGGGGAGGGGAGAGCTTTTTTCAAGGGCCTGTAGTGACAGGACAAGGGGTAATGGGTTCAAATTGAAAGCAGGGAGGTTTAGATTAGATATCAGGAAGAAATTCTTCACGAAGAGGGTGGTGAGGCACTGGAAGAGGTTGCCCAGAGAAGTTGTGGATGCCCCATCCCTGGCTGTCTTCAAGTCCAGCCTGGATGTGGCTTTGAGCAACCTGGTCTAGTGGAGGGTGTCCCTGCCTATGCAGGGGGATTGGAACTAGATGATCTTTAAGGTCCCTTCCAACCCTAACCATTCTATGATTCTATGCTATATTGTTGCACCACAGCACTTTACAGAATAGATAATCGTGGATACAATACCATAAGTCAGAATTTTTACTTCACTTTTAGTTACATCTCTATTATACTATTTTTTTTTAATATAGCCTTATTAGCTTATCATGTCTCATTGACCTGATTTCATACTTATCTCTTAAAAAATAATAATAAAAAAAAAAAAACATGTGCTATACAAAAATAACAGAACATGTTAAGATGTATAACTACAGGTGTACGTTAAATCTTCCATGTATTTGTTATCAGGTCTTTAAATAAAAGACAAGAAATACTTACAATAATTGACATGATATTTTATTGCTTTCATTACATATAAATTTAGTGATATCGATTTTTCCAATTTTACAATTTTAAACTTTTCTTTCTTTCATTGCTTCTTTAGTCATGACAAGGTTATCCTCACACTTTGTTTTGTAAGTCCCCAATCCTTCAAAGTATTTTTGTGTTTCGTTGTATTTTTGTGGTTTTCCTTGCAAGATCTGGACTAAAATCAGTAATGAAGAATGATAAATATATTTTGAGATTACTAAAGTCTTATTAAAAATAAGTTTAATAAAATAAATTGAATTATGGAATCTGACATCTGCTCCATTTCACATTGCAGGATGTTCTGTGGATCATAGAGTTGCCAGAGCTTTAGACTATGAAAACATGATGATAACTCACCTGAAAAAAAGGAAATATTTCCATTGACCTTAATGTACTCTGGATCAGTCCTGTTCATCCTGTTTCCATGATCTTTCTATATTATACAGATAATAGAATTTACTAACACTTTGAAGTATTTTCACTGCCTTAAATTGCTGCGATTGCATAAAGCAAACTAAGCCACAATATTTTTTTTTTTTCAATTCCTCTGCTACTGGTTTCCTTCTTCTCAACTGGAATTGCATTTATTTTTCTTTATTTTCATTATTGCTCTCACTTTGACATATCTTTTCCATGTACTTCCTTTCTTGCCAAAGTCTGACATTCTGTCAGCATTACATAATTCTCTACATCCAATTTCAGTAATGGACTTGTAATATATAGTACATCTGTGAACACTGATCTGGAATGACAGACAGTTCCACTAAAAATGTCTGCATTTTACTACTTGCTAGA
Source organism: Rhynochetos jubatus (assembly GCA_027574665.1). Lineage (NCBI taxonomy): Eukaryota > Metazoa > Chordata > Aves > Eurypygiformes > Rhynochetidae > Rhynochetos > Rhynochetos jubatus. The sequence goes on along the minus strand of CM050649.1, from coordinate 85,605,426 downwards.
ACCACTTCTGCTGTATTTATGAATGCAGTACTTTTTGTACTGCATAAGTTTACCAAAAATAAGTAATTGTTCTTTTAGTTATTTTACATTTATTTTCCTTTGGGATGTTTGTCATGTACTTCTGTATGCTTGTCAAAATATTGAATAATTGTCTTTTTGTTTCTGGAAATTCTCAGAGGGAAATGAAAAACATATTTAGAAAAAAGCATATTGTATATATTCCCCTATTAATTATATACAGTATCTAGCAATTCCTTAATAAAGCCTGTTTTCTAAGTATAAAATTGTTCACAGTTACTTTTCATATGGAGATATGTTAACACAGCAAAATATAAAAAATTCTTTCCACCTCAATGAAATTTTATCCCTTTGAAATATTGTGTTATTTTTTTATTTTCTAGTACAACTCTAAGAATAAACAGACAATTTTGAAAATAAAATATAAGAATGTAATGGAAACAAGTGCAAATATTCATAGCTTGTTTTCCCTTGCAAGTTACTTTTTCTTTCTTTTTAAATTGATTCTTTGGGTTTACAGTACATATTTTTAACTTCTTACTTCAGTTTATTTTATTAGAACTGAAGTAATATTCTTCATAGTAATAGCATAGTATAGTTTTTTTTCCTCAGAAGATGAAAAATACAAGAGTATTCTGTTCTTGAGAAGTTTCTTTCTGTGCATCAGTAGAGGTATGTGCTTTCCTATAGATACAATAAACACCTGAATCTGCATCTAAAGAATATTGCCATTATACTTGAAAAGAAACAATTTAGGAGATTTCTTCAATCATTTATGTCAGTAGATTTTACTTAGGTAAATCCTGTTTCCCATCCTCATGCCTTCTCTTTCCCTGCTGAGGCCAAATTTATTTTATGAACTGCATATCTTTTTGAAGTCGACATCTCATTTTTCCTTCTGAATGGTAGTTATCTCTCAGATGCCATCCAGAGGGATCTTGACAGGCTTCAGAGGCTGGCCTGTGCTAACAGCATGAAGTTCAAGAAAGCCAAGTGCAGGGTACAGCACAGGGTTGGGCCAATCCCAAGAACAAGTAGAGGTTGGGCAGAAAATGGATTCAGAACAGTCATGAGGAGAAAGACTTAGGGGTACGGGTGAACAAAAAGCTGGGCATGAGCCAGCAGTGTGTGATGGCAGCCCAGAAAGTCAACCATATCCTGGGCTGTATCAGGAGAAGCATGATCAGCACGCTTCTTGGGGGCTGTGCTTCCTGGGGCCTCTCTGGAGCTTTTCTACATTATTAGCTGAATTTTAGTCAAGGTTGTTTGTTGCAAAAAACGTCAAATATTAGATGTATTAAGCACATGAAGTAGCCTTCCCCCCATCCTGGCTTCAGCAGACCTGAGACAGATTATTATGTCTAAATTTGGCACTTCTGGATAGATACAGATGACTGGAAAGGGTTTATAAAAGGGCAGCATGAATGAATAAAGATTTTCTAAAAGGTGAATGAAAAGGGATTGAGTGAATCCATGCCATTCAGTCTAGAGAAAAGAAGACTTTGGAGGAACATTAAAGAAACTTTCAGATCTGTAAAGGGCTGCTGCAAAGAGGAAAGGAAAAGTTTATTTTCCATATCTCTGCTGGACAGTGCAAAAATGGAATAGGTTTAAGCTAAAGTAAGGCATATTTGAGTTAGAAAATATGAATATCTTTAAACAGCAAGATCAAAACCAGATGTTTGATCAGTGTTCTGTGATCTTAGAAAACAAGTAGAGGAAAAAATACTAGAAGTGTTAAAAAAGTGCTTTATTGGTCTTGCCACAGGGGCCTTAAAGGATTAGATAATTTCCTAAAGCACTTTCCAATGTTATTCCTTGAAAGCATGTTTTAAGAAACAACAAATTCAATTTCTTTCAAAACAAATTATTTTATGGAACTGATTATTTGGTTTGAGGTGTTCTGTAGTTGTTTAAAAAAATAGTTTTGGTTTTTTTTTTTTCTTTTTCTGGTTATTTATTATGATCAGTGGGTCATAATGACACTTCGAGCAACCACCCTTGAGACGGGACACTAAGGGACTTGTAGGATGTAGAATCTTGCACTGACATTTTAAAGGTACAATGAAAGATTTAAAATGCTAGATAGTGGAAAAGTTAATGTTTAAAAAATACCCACAACTTTTTAAATCTTCCAGTGTTCTGGATATAGACATCTGTGACTTGCTCCTTAATCTGGAATCTGATTTGGCACTGATTTGATGGTTTCCATTTCTATGTTTATTTTATTATTATTATTACAATTTTTTGCTAAAGCTGGTAAATTTAATTTTCTATACTATTATTTTATTTGTGCTCTTATAACATGAAAAGTTTATTAAGGCATATTCTGAACTCTTTCCGTACAGGAATATTTATTAATATGGATCAATTAATCTGTGGGTATAACTAAGCCTGTATTTTAGGAGATTCTGTAGAATACAGTATCTCAGACTTTATCTTGCCACCTGTTCATTTTCGTACCACATCTTATCCTTTCACCGTAATATCAAATAATGATTTCTACTTTTCTCTTTCATGACACAGATAAGAGACTCTTCTTAACAGTCTTCTTAAGTGAGTGTTTCAGAATCTTCAGAACACAATTATGCATAATTACAGCTATTATTGTCAAGACCAGTGTAGTGGTGAGAGTAATAAAAGCTTCTCCCGTTAAAGTATTCTAGTAGATTCAGTTCATGTTGCCAGAATCCAAAGACTAAAGCACTATAATTGATATTTGTGCTAGCAATATAAATAAATGAAGGCTGAAGAAGTACATACTGCATTTCTGAAATGACAGGCATACTCTGTTTGCCCAAATAACCATCGAAACAGTGATTGTTCTTGAAATACACTGTAAATTCTCATAATCAAGTTGCAGAGTAATTGAATTTCTCTTAGCTGATCAGTGATCTAAAAATGAGTAAAACTAATCTGAAAATAGCTGTTGATGCCCAAAACAAAAAGATTTGAATACACAGTCCAGCCCCAAAGATTTTTCATGCTTATATCATAGCAGTTGGATCATTCTTTCACTTAAGGTACCTGCTACATTTGGGAAGGTGTGCAAACTCATCAGAAATATGTCAAAGAGGGAGTGTAAACTGAAGTATTAAAACCAGACTAAAGTCATATACGTGCATTACCATCTTATTGTTAAGATTTTCAAGTTGCTTTCATTTCTCCTTACCAAACTGCTCTGACTGCAGTACATTCAGTGGTTAATATTTTGTGGGACACTGTTCTGGATGCCAACCAGTGTAATGTTGGTACACTTTATTTAATGCAAGGTCTATGTAAAATAAAATATTTTGAAATTACTTTTTTTCCAAAGAATTTAAAAGTTCGCCAATCTCTTTTCTTTTCTTTCTTTGAATTCTGTTTTATTAAAGACACATTGATACTACTTTCAGAGCACTTCTCAAATATAGGATAGTACTGTATTTGTGATATTTCATGTTCACATATACCCAGTCATGAATCTAAAAGGTGAATAGCATTAAACACACTACGCATAAATTTTTATCTATGCTCAGAACTCGGTCTTACCATATTGCAATTATATTTATTCTATGACTCCAAATCTCTTCATTCTTACAAATCTCCTCTTGTGTGTTTCTAATGAAGAAACAGAAGATAACATAAAAAAAACCAAACCAAACCAAAACCAAAACAAAAAAACACCACCAACCTTACTATCAGTATCAAAGTCTTTTACACATTTAGGATGAATCCTTTAATCAGTAGAAAATTTTGAACTACTTATAGCAGTCAGTATGTAGGTCTAGTTAACAATAGTGCTGGCATATGAAATGTAGATAACCTGAAGAAGTAACTTAGTTATTATAATAGAATACCATAAGAGAAAGTAGCCTGTAAATCACTGTGAAAGTTATGAATCTGTCCAGACATTCCCAAAGGAGCAGACCAATCACTAGTAGCAGCCAATTGTTAGGTGCCAAGCAAGTATGAACAGGATAGTCAAAAATCAGGTGGTCTCTACGCCATTTTGTAACTGATGGCTCCTGGGGTTGCCCAGGGAGAGAAGTCCAGGGATTCCAGTTCCTGGCCAGGAGCTCAACGCAGCATGACTAGTGTCTTTACCTGGATCTGTCCCACTTGCTTCAGCACTGCGTCATCTTTCCTATGGAACACTGAAATCATGTGATTCATAAAAATACATGTTTGTGATTAAAATGTTTTGGTATCTGAGTCCATTTAGTCTCTCTAGTGTCATTTGGCTGAAACTGTGACATAGTGTCTCTGAGAAGGGCTTTTATCATCAGACAACCGAAGTTATTCTCTTTTTCCATGGTCCCTTGTATATGACTGGCATAAAGTCGAATAGTTCCTTCTGAAAAATACTTATGTGAAATTTGAATCTAGATTTTCTCTCAGAACTTATGCACCTCTTAATTATATATTCATTATTCCCATTGGTTCAGTTCCATTTTGACGAGTGAACCTTTGAATATTTGCAAAGAGAAAATGGGGCAGAAGTAATACAAATCTTATTTTAATCTCTTCTAGAGCAATTATGCAACCACAAAGCCAGTTTTTCTAAGAAAAGATTTAAAATTTCTACAGGAGATTGACTTTAGATCCTACTATTGAGATAGGTTACAAGTCTTGAAAGTGAAATCTTAATAGTTAGAGTATTCTGGAGGATCTCTCAGTTTGTCTAAGGACCTAGACTGAAGCAATTCCTGTAAGTGTCTTGACATACGGCCATTCTGTGAGCAAAAAAATGATTCAGTAATGAATTGGGTCAGCTGTAGTTTCCCAGTGGCCAGTGAAGCTACCTAGTAACATACACAGACTGACTAAGTTCTACCCTCTCTCTTCTGCCATGCTGAGACATGCCACGATCCCATGAATATCTATCTTCTTGAAAAAGGAATGTCTTCCAATACTCCTTGGAATACTTCCAATACTCCAATACAGTACCTGAAGTGGGTCTACAAGGAAGCTGGGTGGGGGGGACTTTATACAAGGGCCTGTAGTGATAGAAGAATGGGTAATGGGTTTAAACTGAAAGCAGGGAACTCTAAATTAGATATCAGGAAGAAGTTCTTCCTGGAGAGGGTGGTGAAACACTGGAACAAGTTGCCCAGAGAAGTTGTGGATGCCTCATCCCTGGTTGTCTTCAAGGCCCGGCTGAATGAGGCTTTGAGCAACCTAGTGCAATGGAGGGTGTCCCTGCCTGTGCAGGGGGATTGGAACTAGATGATCTTTAAGGTCCCTTCCAACCCAAACCACTCTGTGATAATATGATTCCTTAGAGACCGTCTAATTATTTGAACTGTACCTTAATAGCACTTTCCAGCCCTTGTCATTATGATTGCATTATACACAATAATGGAATTTTATGTTTGGAGTCATATTATATTTAAGTGTCACAAAACACAATAAAAGTCACTCACAGATGGAATAACTACAGTAGAGAACTCACAGGAGTGATTCTTTGTAGTGTACTGCAGTATGTACATAAAATATTGTGGGCAGTTTTCCCTGGCATATATAGAAGCTCTATTATTTATCATATGTGGGCTATTCATGACTCAATAAGCTAATACGGAAGTTGGGAGCATGAAAAGAAAAAATCTAAAATCCTGATAGTATTTTCTTTTCTAAGAAGATTTCTGTGGGTGTACTTTTGAAAATTAAGAACAAGCTGTCATACTGTATACACATTGGCAACACATGCATATGGCTGCATGTATTTGAGCACCCTGCATGTAACTTAAGATAGTATGCTTTTTAATGCATTTGGTATGCAAGTAAAAATCTGTCTTAAAAAAAAAAAAAAAAAGGAAGAAAAAAGTTAACTGGAGAAGTGTTGTGCCTTTTTTTTTTATTTAATAGATTTAATACGAGATCTGTAAGTGTATTATTCTCTCTTAGAATAATAAAATCATATAATATCCTGCATTGGAAAGGACCCACAAGAGTTATTGACTTCAACTCCTGAGTCCACACAGGGCAACCTAAAAGTTAAACCATGTATCAAAGAGCTTCTTGTCCAAATGCTTTTTGAATACCAACAGGCTCAGGGCATGATCGCTTCCCTGGGGAACTTGTTCTAATGTTTGTCCAACCTCTCAGTGAATAATTTTTTCCTAATACCCTGTATGAACTTTCTTGATACAGTTTTAAATAATTCTTTTGCATCCTATCACTGGATAGGACAGAAGAGCTCATCATCTCCCTCTCTGCTCCCACTCATGAGGCAGTTGTAGGCAGCAATTATATCAGCCCTCAGTCTCCTCTAAGCTGAGCAAACCTAGTAGTCTCAGCTGTTCCTCTAAAGTCATGCTTTCTAGTCCTTTCACTATCTTTTCTACCTTCCTTCAGACACACTCTCATATTTTTATATCCTTATATTGTAGATGCCAAAATTGCCCACAGTAGTTGTAAATCTCATTAAAATTTTCAGGCAGAAAATAATAGGAAGTCGCCAATTCCATCTTTATGTGATTATATTTGGCTGCTTTGGAGAATGATGAATCTGACACAATAATTATTTCCTTTTGTTGCAGAAATGAACTCTTGTAACTCCTTTTCTTTGAGGAGAAAATAGGTTGGTATGCGCAATATACTAAATTGTTAAAATCATAGGTGTTATTAACTTTCTTAAATATAATTTCTTAAGGTGATTTCTGGTCAAACTATCAAAGTTCATGAGCTTATTCTTGTGAAAAATATCACAGAATCTTTAATGACTACTGCAACAGAAAGATTCACAATATGCACTACATTCTTCTTCGTTCTCTTACATATTTCCATAAATTGAATATAAAGGACATGCAAGTTTGTCATCACTCATTTTTTAAATGGAAAATATACCTCCCTGGTCAGAAAAGTGCCTAAACTTTCAGTTTTTTGTTGTTCCCAATAATGACAGGCTGAGAGAACTGGATCTGTTCAGCCTAAAGAAAAGAAGGTTCTGGGAAGACTTCATAGCAGCTTTCCAGTACCTGAAGAGCCCTACAAGAAAGCTGGGAGGAGGAGACAATTTACAAGGGTCTGTAGTGACAGGACAAGGGGAACAGGTTTAAAGTGAAAGTGGGGAGATTTAGGTTGGCTGCAAGGAAGAAATTCTTCACTGAGTGGCTGGTGAAGCACTGGAACAGGTTGCCCAGAGAAGTTGTGGATGACCCATCCCCGGCTGTCTTCAAGGCCAGGCTGGGTGAGGCTTTGAGCAACCTGGTCTAGAGGAAGGTGTCCCTGCCCATGGCAGGAGGGTTGGAACTAGGTGATCTTGAAGGTCCCTTCCAACCCAAACCACTCTGTGATTCTATGATTCATAGGATCATCATCATTATCAAATTCTATTGATGCAGCATCATAGATTCTATGATGCTACAACTCATATTTTTGTAATTCAGAAATGTCTTTCTCAAAATATGCAGTTAACTACCATTGCTAAGTGACAAATCTAGCAGTTGAAGTGATTTCCTACATACATCATCTACCCAGACCTACTTGTAAGATAACATCAGGAGATATTTTGAGGTCATAATGCCTTGGAGAACTGGAAATTAACAGTTATATCCAATATGCTGTCAACCTACAAGGACATACACATCTCGTGATTTCCTTCACATTACCTGAAGTTCTTTGTTGATATTATTAAAGGATAATAACACCCCATGATCCAGCTGAATTGTTCAGCTTGGTTTCACAGGACAGAAGGTCAATATTGCTGTTACATGTTTCTGAAGTTTTAGTTTGCTTATAAGTCATTCATTACAAGTTTTGTGTCCAGCTCTGGAACCTTCAGCACAGGAGCTGTTGGATGGATCCAGAGGAAAGCCACAAAACCAGTCAGAGGTCTGGAGCACCTCTCCTCTGAAGAAAGGCTGAGAGAGTTGGGGTTGTTCAGCCTGCAGAAGAGAAGGCACTGGGAACACCTTATTTGGCCATCCAGAACATAAAAGAGGCTTATAAGAAAGATGGGGACAAACATTTTAGCAAGGCCTACTGTGATAAAACAAGGGTTTTTATACTAGAAGAGGGTATGTTTAGACTAGATATAAGGAAAAAAATTCTTACAGTGAGGCTGGTGAAACACTGGAACCGGTTGCCCAGAGCAGTGGTAGGTACCCCATCCCTGACAACTTTCGTGGTCAGGTTGGACAGGTCTCCGAGCAACCAGATCTACTTGAAGGTGTCTCTCCTGTTTGCAGGGGAGTTGGACAAGGTCTGAGGTTTAAAGCTCCCTTCCAAAACAAACTGTTCTATGATTTTAATTGTTCACTACGTTTTCAAAGAAGCAATTAACCAAAACATATTTTGTGTTTGATCATTTTATGGCTATTTTAAACTGGACAAAATATGAACTATTTGGAAACATATATTCCATTATTATACTTGAAAAAAAGAAAAACTGGAAATAACTCAACTTGTTGTACCTCAAAACATTTTTTTTTGTCAAAATAACTCATGGTATTATCCTTATTTAGAAAAGACATCTTTGACAGCAAGTAAGTTTTGACTGTGTAAAATCATGCCCAGCAAGTGTAACTTGTGGAAATTTGCTCTTGGTTATTGTTTCTTCTGAACTGTAACATCATTTCTGAAGGTGATTTACCTTGTAACATAAACAAAGATAAAGTTCTGTCTTATCCTCAGAGAGAAATTTGATACTATATTTGCAGGCAAGAGGACAGTTCATGCACATGTAATTTAGCTCATTTATTTCTTGACACTGAACTGTGTACATTTAATTTTCTCTTAATACAATCTTTATATGGAACTACACTACAGTTTTTTGAAGCGTAGCACTCAACCAATACATGCTATGAAACCTTTGTTCTGTGAGAAACATCAAAACATATATGAGTTCATGGTTGTATATATATAAACACCTAAAAGATTAAATCATAGCTGAATTAACATAAAAATATCTATAGATACTTTAAAAATAATTGATTTCACTTAAAAATAGAATTTATCAATTATTTTTTATTTGAGGGGATATTCCATTAGAAAATGCCAGTTTTTCATAACTCAATCTTTTAGAATAAATACATATTTTCTTGAAATTTTCAAGTGGAATGTCACTTACTCTGAACATTGTATTTCTAGTAATGGTCAGAGGTAAAAACCTTTGCCCCAGAAATTGGGTTCCCTAGAAAATTATTTTGTATGAGTGTCGTGGTTTAACTCCGGCTAGCAAAATACCACAAAGCCGCTCTCACAAATCCCCCTCCCCTCCTCCAGTGGAGGGGAAGAATTGGAGGAAAAAGAAATAAGGAAGCTCGTAAAATTGAGATAAGAACTATTTACTGATTAAATGTAAATCAATATATACAGGTACTACTACTAATAAATACTTAAAATAGTAGAAAATGAAACATATAGTACAATATATACAATATGATACAATTTCCCACCATCCACTGACCAATGCACACCCAGATGTTGAGATCCCGAAAACCACAGCCCGAGAGCGATCGCATCCTGAGAGCCGTTGTCTGAAGGCCGGAGCCCGGGAGCCTACGCAGCAGATTCCGAGCAAACCTTATCACTGATAACATGGCCAGAAAACTCAAAACAATCCACCAGCTCCCACACGAATGAGCCAGCACAGGAGTTAGCAAAGCAGCTAACGCAGGAGGGTTAGCAAGTTGCCTGGAGAGACAAGCAAGGGAGTAATGGAGAGAGAGAGAAGGGAAGAGTAATGGCTACCGGACCCTCTTCCCCACCCAAAGAGACCGGAACATGACGTACTATGGAATGAAATACTTCCTTGGTTAGTCTGGGTCAGCTACAGTATCCAAAGCGGACAAAAGACCTTGAGTTCAGTACAAGCCATCCCCAGCACCAGCTGAGGCCTCATCAATGTTTTCACTTACTGTCCTGCAACACAGTTCCCTGACAACCAGCGTAAAGGGAGTTAGACCTTTCCTGACTGAACCCACCACAATGAGATACAAAATTTCCATGAAAATCTTTATTCAAAAAGCTATGCCATCAATCTCATTTCTATACAGACCTGGCATCCGTGATATTCCACAGACATCTTTTTTAGACCACTCTCCAAGGACTTTCAGTTATGAGAAATGCCATATTGTGTTTTCCATATCCTCCACAACCACTGTACCTACTGAAGTTTAAAGTCACATACTCCTTTTGGATCTGATTTTTTTCAAGAAATTAATATTACTGGGAAATGGAGAAGTTTGAAAATCTTTAATGGAGAAAATAAAAATAAATTTGAAATATTAAAAAGAATGCCCCCTTTTCCAGCCCTCTGATTTCATTTCACCATCCATGCGATTGTATTGTAACACTATTCTTTACTGAAATATACACTGCTCTGAACTTTAATTCATTTGTCTGACCTTATGTAGCACATAAGAGATTAAAAATATGCAGAAGGTATATAACTCTTGCTTTTTGTTCCCTTGCATATTTCCATAAATTTTAAACAAATTATGTGTAGGTTCATAGTCACTCAATTTTTAAAATGAAAAATATATCACTGATCTAAACAATGTTTTTGTTTTTTCAAACAATGTTTTAACCCATACTTTCAAAAATCAAAAAAGTATTCCTCAAAATATATAATTATTTGCATTTTCTTTTCTTACCTATTTTTAAAATAAATTTCCTGAGGAGGAAATCAACACACAGCATTTGTATCTATTTGTATCATAAGCAAACAAAGAGCTGAAGAGAATCGAATAGCCACAAGCAAATGCAACAGAAGTAAATTCAATATACTGTCACACTTTTTATTTTCTTACAACAAAAGTGTTGAAGAAAATTTTTACTCCCTTAGCATTCTAAATGTAGCTGTCTCCTGAGGACCTGGTCTTGTTGCCCATGAATTATGCAGGTTGTAAAACAAAAGCTAGAGACCTTGGAACTGCTTCCAAGAAAGAGACATAGTGAAGTTTTAAAATTGGTATGTGGCAGCAGCTGGGAATAGTTCTGTTTGTATTAGTGTTACCAGGATTGCTGGTGTTAGCAATACTTATTTTTCTTGTAAAACAGCAAGAACTAAAGTTATGGTCTTCTTGCATTGTTCTACAACAGAAAGTTCACATTTCTAACCCTTTTAGAAAAGATCTACATGAACTAAAAGAAATTTCATTATTTATTAATTTCAAAACATTAAAAATATATGGTTATATGTTCATATGGGCATTCTGAAATTAAACAATTTATCTTCAGTTTTCATATAAATGCATTTAGAGAAAATAAAGAGTATAATTGCAAATATATTTGTCAATCCATCCCATTTGCACGTTAGAATATAAACCTATTACAACTGCAAAGAAATAAGGGTTATTTTTTTCAAAATTTGATTAATCTGCCATAGGATTTGAAAGTAAATCTATTAATCATATGGTAGAATATCAGAATAATTTAAGTACTATCATGATTTCATTAATGTATTAATGTATCAAAAGCCCCTCATCATCAAATCATCAGATAGATTCACTATGTCTATGCTTATGTTCGTAAACCTCTGAGTCTTTATGAGTTCCTAAGCACAGAGCTTGTCCCAGCCCGCATCACAGCTCCATCTCAGAGCGAAACCAGGTGAACACCAGTTTCTTATGGTTTCACGTTACCCCATTTCCTTGAAAAGAAATCCTAGAAATAACAAATCATGGTAATTTAAAGGCAAGTTCAACATCACTGAGATTGTCAATTGAGATTTTGTTACATGAATAAATGATAACTATGAATATATGATTCCAAAGTACAAAAACTGCAATATAACTACATATAATTTAGTGTCAGTATAAAAATTAAAGTGGACGTCTACATAATCTTTTGCAGGAAGTTGCAAAGGAACTCTGCCTATGCTGAAGCTGACTAAGCTTTTAGTAATAGTGCAACACTGAGTCCAAATGAATAAACCTTTCTATTCATGTTTCAACTTAGTACCATGCTAATGCAGATACATGTCTCACATTTAGCTTGGAGTATGGGTAGATTCTGCTTTCTAAAGGTGAGGCAAGCTTACACTGAATGCATATTTTGTGTGAAGGCATTTGAACAGTCTCCAATAACAGTATTAAAGAACCAAAAGGAGGGAATGAAGGGAGTGTATTTGGAGTGTATATATGTCATATGTAGAAACACACACACACACACACATGTTTTTTAAACTGAAGCTATTAGAATGAAGAAGAAAGAAACATCTAGGTGCATATAACTGGCCAGAATGCAATTTACAGTGGCACAGAACACCCCTCAGTTTTTATATTTCTGAAAGAAAATGCATCATTCTTCCTCTATACCTCTCCAATAAAGCCATTCTGATATTGATTTTCTTTTTTATTTTCCTTATAAAACTTTCAATGTCAAACTTCTATTAAGAAAAATTGGGGTTTGTCCTACAGATAACGATACTTACTGCATTAGAAAAGGTTAGACTCTACTACAAATGACAACCATAACTGTTCTAAAGTCCTTTCTTTGTCCTACATATAAATGTGAATGGAAATACAAGGAGTCATGTTTCGGTACACTGATACCCCATTCACTAATACCTTACACATTTATGGTCTAGAATTTAGGAGGAAGAAAAAAAAAAACCGATTAAGAAACATGAGACAATGTCAAATCTAGGTACTTACAGGCTTCATTTATCACAATGTACATACTGGTTCAAAGATAAACAGGGAAGACTGAATAAAATGCAGCTATCCAACATTATAAAAAAACTCAGACCTCAGCTATGCAGAAAATGGAAAAGCAGGGGTTTTTTTTGAAAAAAAGAATAGAAAAAAAAATCATATTTTGCTTTATCATGGCAATTTGAAGCCTCTTGGTCTTAAAAGTTCCAAGAATATCTTGAATCACATGATGTTGCATTTAGTTACTATTATAGAGCACTCAGAACTGAGACACTGTATCAAGCTTGTTTATGTTATATTATTTGTCCTGTCACATCACCTCAGGGGAAAAAAAAGTGTAACGAAGCAGAGTCTTAAAGTACATGATTGTTTTCCACCAAATGCCTATCTCCAGTTTCTGATGGCTAAAAGATGTTTTGATTTCATAAATTCAAGAACTACTGGGGTTTTATTTCTATTTATCTATGTCTACTTAGATCAGAAAGAATGGAAAAAGGGTGGTACTTTTAAGCTATCAAAGAATAGAATGAAGAAGTAATGTTAACTTGCATAGATATTCATCAGCCTCTGTCTTTTAATCTTTTGTTAACCCAATCTATTTCTAGGCCTCTGAAAATCGATTTTTGAAACTCCTTTATTTTCCTAGAGGCTGAGTGTATCAATGAAAAACTCTTCCCTTGCTTGGTGTTGTCACTCTATTTATTTCCTGTATTTGAAACCCATCCCATTCCTAACAGGAGATCAAACTACGTTTTTAACTTCAAATAGTTATGGTAAGCCAGTTGACTCAAACGTATACAGCCTAAGAAGACTTAACCCATGCTGTGGTGGGGAACTGTAGCAACCAGTCAGTACAAAATCTTGAACCTAAGTCTAGCCATGCAAAACTAGATCAAAACCTACTCTCGGACTTAGTAAACTTCTCTTCAACCTGCTTGACTAATCAGATTGGACATCTGTAATGTAGGAGACACTGATAAAGGCAATAATCTACTAGAGTTGAACCACATATTAGAATTTATACCTCCAGCCCAACTCAAGTGGGTTATTACAGGTTCTTCTTTAGATTATAGGATATTTTCAATTAATGCAGTTGAAGCTATGTCCCTGTAACATTTAAACATTCAGTATGTCCTGGAAATAATAAGAAAGTTTCCATGATATGATAGATCATTCATATCCAGATTCCAAAACCAAATAACATCAACAAGGGAGACATAAAAAAAAAAAAAAAACAACCAACCTTTACAATATAATAAATTAAATTTCTTTCACTATAAGCCCCGAGAACTGTCTGTAAGGACAAACAGCACAGTACTGCTTGTATCTTCCTTCCTACAAACACTTTTTTTTTTTTTTTTTCTCTCAAAAAATAGGGTAGAGTCAGCTGTAGTTCTTCCTGGTATGTAGCATCCTGGGACTCGTATTTCACCACTGTGTTAACAAACACTAGCTGGCACTGGCTGAACTATTCCAGGAAGCATGCTAACAGTCATTTATCAGCTCTTCATATTGTTGTCCTGGTTCAATTTACATTCTTAGTACAGACACCCTACTGAGTATCTGGGGGGAAGTGGAATGTCTGGGTTAAAGTTCTAGATGGAACAAGAATAGTGACTTGATTCTGTTTTCCCAGGGTACAGGCAACTGTTTCAAGTACTGATGAACTAGGAGATATTTTGAGGTACTTCAACTTTTTCTTGAGGAACAGGAAGCAGGGAGAATGAGGTGCTTAAACTAAAAACTGAAAATATCTGCAGGCTTTATGTCAAGAGCCAGAAAGAAAAAAGAATATAAAATTTGACAATTTAGCTGTTTGACTTTTTGTAGAATCAAGGTAGGGAATAAGTGAATTTTCTTTCAATGAACTAAGAAATTAAAGAACTCTGAATTTATAAAGCTGAACTGTTATTTTGGGAAGATACATTTTGAAATTAAACCTAAAATGTTTGCCTCATATCTCTCTCTTTATGGACCTAGGCTGTGCTACAAAAATACTTACAAGTATTTGATGTTAAATTCTTTTGAAAAAAATATAATAATTAATATATAAAATACAGTTCAGAATTTAATTCCTTTGTGATACTAAAATTTGTTAATGTGTTAGACGTACTCTCACAGCTGTGCTGATGTTGGATAAGTACTTTTCACCAGTCTGCAATAAACAACTAAATGTCTTCTTTTTTGCAACAGAAATCAATATCTGAAAAATCAGAACCTGCAGTTTGTGCTCTGTTATGCATCTGATTGTCTTCTCTAATTCTATGGATTTCAATGTATTTCCGCCGAACTTACAATCTTATGAGAAACATACTCTTACAAGAAGAATTTGGTTAATGCATGATGTACAGTTTTCTTACCAATATAGACACATCAATTATTTTCTCTACTTCTAGTAAAGAAAACTTTACTATGTGCACAAACCTGACTTTTAATATTTATTAGTGGGAAAAAAAAAGAAAATATATTGGATCAGCAGAACCCAGGTATCATTATTGTTAATTGCTAGTTTTCTCACCCAAATAATGCTTTGTATAGAAGTTTCTCCACTAGGGGCCGCACAGAGACTGCTTGACTATTACCTGTTAAACTAATATAAAACCCACCTCAGACAGTGAAAAAAGCAACCAAAACCAACTAGTGCTTTGATCCCTGATGAGAAGCAAAAAAATTAAACTCTTAGGGAAGAGTCACTTTTGTTTTGTTTGTTTGTTTGCTTGCTTGTTTATTGTGAATATAAGTAACATTAATATAATTTTTTTTGTTTGTATAACATTGACCAGCTTTGGAAAAAATGAAGTCTTGCACATATTGCATTGTAATAAATCATTCTGCTTAAAAGATACTCTTTCTTTTTTCATATTAGGAGAAGCTATACTAACTTGGGGGCAAGACCAAGTCAAATTAAAGGACAGTCTTTTTCTTCACAAATGATAAGGAAGCAAGTCCTCAGGTTTTGACACCAGCCCATAACAGGAGGGGTTTTTTTGGTGCTTCCTGTGGTGGTGTTGAAATTTCTGCTGAAGAAATGACAGGGCTGAAGTGATAAGACCATCCTTATTTTGGAGTGGCAGTGAGTATAGAAACACACCCTCAGTGTCCCAGATGGGTCCCTGTGCCAAAGATACACCCACTGTGGGCTCTTCCTGGTGAGGACCAAGGGGTGCTGACCCTCCCTGAAAAACACACTGCCCCAGTCTGAGGAGAACCGGCACTATTAGCCTGGGCACCCAAGGGACATGGGCAAGGGTGACAAAGGGTTGGTGATGGCCGCTTTTTTTGGCAGATCTCTTTTCAGACTATAAATAGGTTATTTCTGTTAATTTGAGCCCAAGTACATTAATATTTTAATAATATCTTTTAAATAATAATAGTATTCAGTTAGATATTAAATATTTTAGTTAAGCCAACAACAATCCTTGGCTCTTCAAATGTATAAATTTTGTTCCTTTCTGATTGTAAGGAGATTGTGACTAATTCTTAAGGAAAAGGAAGCTTCACCCAATTCATTTGCTGCTGCATTTCCAAGCAGTTCTTGATAGGCACATGTGAAGCCGACTGGTGGTTTGGAGGTTCTTCATGCCTGATTTCTTTTTATTCATCTACAGTGAATCCCAGGGATCTATGCCAAACTATGGCTGACACCCAATAGACTTTCTGAAATGACGAGTTTAGTATTTCTTCTCATGTAAATCTGGTCCTTCCACAAAATTCAGGATGCCTCAAGAACTAATACTTGGGTTTCTCTTGAATACAATATGTGTTTCAAAATTCTAAAGTTGAATGTTAGAAATAACATTATTTGGATTACTGTTATTATTGCTGCTGTCAAAAAAAAAAAAAAAAGAAGCTTGTGCCAAAAACATATGGTCAATGATACTGCCAAGCTGGTGAAGTACAGAATAAATGAACAGACAGTGATGTGGATAGAGAACCAGCTGAATGGCTGGGTCCAGGGACTGGTGATCAGTGCACAAAGTCTAGTCAGAGACCAGTAAATAGCAGTTCACCCCAGTGATCAATAGCACATCCAATCCTGTTTAATGTCTTCATTAATGATCTTGATGATGAGGCAGAGTGTGCCCTCAGCAAATCTGCAGGTAACACAAAACTGGGAGGAGTGGCTGATGCACCAGAAGCTTCTGCTGCCATCCAGACATTAAAGACCTCTCTACAGACTACAGAGATGGTCTGACAGCAACGTCATGACATTCAACAAGGAGAATTGCAAACTATTGTACCTGGGGACGAAAAATCCCATGCACCAATATTCTAGCTGGATGGCCGCAGCACAAGCAACTTTGCAGAAAAGGATCTGGGGCTCCTGGTGTACACCAGCTGGAACATGAGCCACTAGTGTGCCCTTGCAGAAAAAGATACTAATGGTGTCCTAGCCTGCATTACAAGTGTTGCCAGCAGGTCAAGGGAAGTGATCTTTCCTCTCTACTCAGCACTGGTGAGGCCACACCTGATGTCTTGTGACCAGTTTCAGGTGCCTCAGTACGATATGTAGACATACTGGAGAAAGTCCAGTAAAAGACCATAAAGATGAATAAGGGACTGCGGCAGTATTCAGCCTGGAGAATGCTTGGGGAGTAATTCATCAAAATATATAAATACATGAAGGGAGGGTGCAGAGACGATGGAGCCAGTATCTTTTCAGTGGTGTCCAGTGACAACAATAGGTACACACTGAAACACAGGAGGTTTCATCTGAACATCAAGAAAAACTTTTTTACTGTGAGGGTGACTGAGCACTGACACAAGCTGCCCAAGGAGCCTCCATCCTAGGAGATATTGAAAATCCATCTAAACACCATCCTGGGCAGGCTTCTATGAGGGTGGCAGACCAGATGACCTCCAGAGGTCCCTTCCAATCTCAACCATTCTGTGATTAGTCCATAAACGGGAAAAAAAAAAAAAAAAAAAAAAAGGAAGTATTTTGGTTATTTGAACACTTATTATACAAAAACTATACAAAATACTGAAAACTTTTTATTGTTAGCATGGATTCTGAAGCTATTTTCTTGTTTTATTTCTCTCCCATATATTGCATATATTTATTGGTAGTCTTTTAGCTGACTAGCTATAGGTTTGTTATAAGAAATACAATGCAGGTAAGGTTGTAGTAATCTTCACAAATTTGCTACAAATAGTTATTATGTATTTATATACTTATGTAAAAATATATATATATATATATCACATTATATGTAGGGAACATTACTTGGGATTTTTACAGGGTTCACAAGGTACAAAATTAATCCCAAAATTCAGATTGATTTAAAATACACTCTTTGTTTAGAAGAGGATGAAGAACACAATTCTAAAGTGGCAGAGAAAAATTTCAAAGGAGATTTTCAAAGTTAGGCCTTTTTAAATCCATGCTGAAATACTTCAGAGAAGATGGTGATAGAAGAACTAAGAATATTACTTCAGTGATTAAAAAGATTGCTCCAGAATTCTTTAAATAAAATAACTTTTGTTGTTAGTGTGGTTTAGGTGGTCTAATGAACATGCAGTGATGCATCATGGTAACTTGATGACTGGTTTTGGAAATACTAGCTTTCTCTTGGCACGATGTCATAATTTATTTAAAAAAAAAAAAAGTCAAAACCTGATTTTTAGTAAGTGTTGTCCCTAATTTTGTAAATAATAATGTATAATGATGAACAAAATTATTTTCAAAAATACAGGCTATATTAATCATGATGACTATATTCATCATTATATTCCTTCTATGTTATTTAATGAGTAAAAGATATTCACAGTATCTTTAAATAAAATCTATGCTTGGCTTTGTTACCTAATTAGTTATTTTTAATAAAAGAATGAAACAAAACAACATAAGCACTCTTTTAATATGTAGACCACCAATTACTTTCTTTAAAAGAATAATCCAGTATGCATATATATGTTCAGTAAGTAGTCTGTGTGCACTCTTTATGTATTCACATACATGAACTTCCCAAATAGAACTTTTTCCATGATACTAATAATATTCATATATCTATACACAGACAAATATTCTTTCCTATATACTCCATTTTGTGTGTATCTATATGTAAATATATACATTTATTTGTGTACATACACATAATTAAAAATATTTAGAGTTAGATATAATTGCACTCATTGTATTCATGACAGATCCTACAGTATTTCATACATAAGTAGCTAAAAGATATACTTAACTGGTCACAATGACTTCTTTCATAAATCTCAGAAGCTTCACCGCTAAAAGATACTACTCCCATAAATTATAATTGTCAGTACTAATATTCTAGATAAACTCTGTGTCTCCTGTCATTTTAGCAGGACTTCCTACTAACATAGTCACAAGTGATTTCCCGTAATGTGGTACTATTACATCAATGATGATTGATTGGCAACAACTTCTGTAATAGCATAGTAACGTTGTCTGTGGCAGTTGCTTATAAGCTTAAGAATCAGTTTATACTTGATGAGTGCTGTACTAGAAATATGCACCTAAGATTTGTACCCAGTGTCAGTAGGTATAATTTGGGAATACTTGCTCCACAGAGAGGGGTAGACTGGTTGACAGACAGTAATAATTAATCCTTTAGACATTAATTAATTTTATTTCAGCTGAATTACTGTGTTTATTAATAATTCATAAAAATTGACCAACCATTTAACACATTGCATGTAGCTATCTGATTAAGGGATAGGGCCTTTAGTCTTATAGTGTTTAATAATTTAGAAGATGAATGGGATATGTTTTTGCAGTACACTAATAATGCATCACTAACAACTGAAGAATCCTAAAAACATGTTCATTTTGCCTTGCTTTTGCAGTTTGTGACTAGCTCTGTAACAAAGAAAATTAGGTCTTTGGGAGATAAAAAATTTCAAGGCTTACAAGTAAAAAAAATATTCCATGCTAACTCAAGCTAATGACACACTAGATTTAAAAGAACTAATGGCCAGCTTTCCTGTATGATATGTGCACAGAGAACAAAACAGTGCTTCATGCAGTGTGTCCAGAATCTTAATTGTCATGCATTTCACAGAAAATCCCAGAAGAGGGAGGTGTTTACTCTCAAATAGAGAAGTCTTTTTTTTTTTTTTTTTTTTTTTTTTTACCTTCTAGGATTCATTACGTTACTAAGGAGGATAAAGTAAACCCAGTTTCCCCTTTAAAATAAAGTTGGGGTAATTAAGACAGTTATTTTTGGTTTAAAATATAGTGCTAAAGATTTTCTGCTGTTTCCTCTTCCATTTGGCTCTTCATCCATTGCATCTGTGGAAAATTCCAGCTGTCCAAAGTGTGTACTTATTCGAACTAAATCACTCGTCGTCTCTTTTTAAAGAGATGTGACACCTGTTGAACTGCTAACAGCAATAATCAAGCTCTGGTAAAAGTGTTCTCTTATTTCTTTCTGCATTTGGAGAAAAAAAATATGCTATGATGGCAACATACACTTCATCCTTACATCAGCCACAAAGATATTTTATAAAATATCAACAACTTGTGTATGGTATACTGAATGCTACCTGAGATAAATTCCAGACATAAAACCAGAACCCATGTCCTTCCATTCCCAGAAGAGAACAATTTGGGGGGTGTGGGGGGTGGCGGGGTGTGGAAGAAGAAAAAAAAGAAATCCTTCCTTATAGATCTTGATTTCTTACAGAAGGATAGCTTATTATTGGAAGAGAGGAATGTAAGCTACCACCCCCACTCTTTCAGTCCCAGCACCAACACCCTAGAACATGGATACCTTAAGCTATTTATGAAAGTGAGTGAAGATTCTTGATGGAAATTAGTTTAAATCACTGAAGACAGGGAGGAAATTAATCATTTGTTGTCTATATCCTTGGTCATTTCTTTAAGGCCTAAGTAATTCCTTAAAATAGAGCTTGACATTCACCACATTTTTAAAAAGAAAACGTCATCTAATGCTATCTTACATATGGAGCCTGATTCTGTCAGCATGTGTTAGCATGCCTTGAGTATATCTTGTTGCTTGATCCCCACTGGAGGCTTCCCTAGTCTACAAAGATGCATTAGCCTACAGCTAGTGATGAGGCTGACAGGGAGTTTAATGGTTCATTTCTGGATTCTGATCAAATGTAGAAGTAAGGTAATCCAGACTTTGATTTTTTTGAACCAGCAAAGGAGGTGATCTGTCTGTGTTACCACTAGACTTTATTAGATGTTCTGTATGTGCTTGCAGACACGTAAAATGGTAAGATCTGTAGTGTGCAGCCTTCCTTCATTCTTATTTCCAGCAGTACGCTGACCGATTAATTTGATACAGTTCTGTGCAAACGCAATGTTGTGGCTGGACGCTGAAAAAGCAAAGACAGTAAATTTATCATGGCATTCAAGAATTCCTAGTATTTGTCACTGATAATTAACATTTTTAGTATCACAGTTTTCCATGTAATGCCTAAACTCTGCCCTTTTAATATCATTAGAGCTCGTAGAGTTAGACCCTAGGAGTCTAAGCCAGATTTAGTGCATAAGTGTCTCCTTTCTCAGGAAAAATGATGCTGAAGCTGATATAATGAGATTTATGTGCTAAGGTTTTGCAGGTTTGTTCTCTAATTCTGTGGGTTCCTTGTAAAACATTTTATTCAAGAAAGTCCTTTGAGAAGCATTATGCAAAGAGACAAATATTAATCATGGTGATCTTGCCTCAGTTTAGAATCTGTCAATTTATTTTAAAAACATGCCATTAAGTAGGCCTAGGTTGAGGTCTAAGACCAGAGGAAAATGTGAAAGAAGAAAGCTTTCAAGCTTAAAGTCCCATTTCAGAGTGTAGAACCTCAGAAACTGAATTAGGTGCCAGACTGACTCAAAACTTAATGACTTTGTTCAGGAATATTGACCCTCTTAATTTATGTTGGAATAAACAAGTGCAAATTTTTAATATTTTCAAGTCTTGTTTTAAAATGCCTTCTCTGTCTTCTCCAGTTAGTGTGAAAAAAGTGAAGGAATTCCAGAGACCGGTTACCTAACACAGGGGAGCTCTCCCCACATTCCCTTATCCCTCCTGCAGTTATATATTATGGGTGTTTGTGCCATAAGAGCAAGTTATCCAGTAAATAACCTATGAACAATTAGAGTCACAGAACCAATTGACATGAAATGTGTAGACTCAGAGATGTGATACAACTTCATGTAGAGAAATAATGGTATTATGACACAGCAGATCGCTTTTTCCTATTATGTGGTCAATGATGAAAACAGCCTGTCTTCATCTTCAAAGGACTGAAGAATTTCTGCTGGATGAATTCTGCTCTATAGCCTTTACATGGAATAAATATCTCATCTAGCCTGATACCTATTATTTTTGTATTCACTAAATATTTTCTTTTCTCTTCCCATACCTTCATTTATTACAATCAAACAGTATTGAGTTTAGTTTACTGGTAAACAATAATAAGCTTTCTTACATTTTCTTTATAATTCTAGTTATTTTTTTAAGTACTGTTCCTAAGAATTCTCAAGATTAGGATTTAATTTACAGAGGATTAGGTGATTTATCTCAACTTTTTTTTCTTGGTCAATGGTATATTTTCAATGTTAAGCTAACTTTCGTTTTTTTTTTTTTTTCAATTCAGCCTGTGTCCTGCTCTTTTTTTGACAAATGTTTTAATATCTCATGCATCCTCTTAATATCTGATTATGTTCTCCAATAGCAGCTATGCTTCAGGACTTCTACAAGCTTCCTCACAGCAGCATCTTGTCAGCTATAGCAGAGCCTTAAGTAGTAGGAACTGAGAAAACAAGACTACACTGATAGACTCCTTTGCTGCAATGTCTCAATGAACAGATTTGAAGGCTGTCTCAGAAATTTTGACTACTGAAGAGATCTCAACAATACTACACATAATAGTCAAGCATATTCCAATGTTTTCAGAAATAAGAGCATCTAGCACTCTCATGGCAAATTATGATTTTCCTATGTACAGCACTTTAGATGGCAGCTTAATTGCATGCTAAGGCCAGCAGAAAACACTGTAAAAGATCAGTCACCTAAGAGATGAAGTTAATGTCACACTTTTTAAAAAATCAAATATGCTGATTAGTGTTCATTCAGTCTTGGATTTCTTTTTCCTCTGGTGCATTTTTCTTCTTTATGTTAATTGCACCTTAAAGTGTCTTGCCTGCTTGGCATTGTAAAACCTAGACATATGTTAAATTCCATAACATCCAAGCTTGACCTGATTTCTGCTAGGGACATATGACTGGGCTAACTGCAGTAGAAACAAAGCAGCAACTAACCAATTTATACTGACATGTTGTACTTCTAATAGCTACGGCATCTGCTTAGTTGTTTCCTGTACTTAGCATTTCCTGACCATATGCAGATATATATGATTCACTAGAAAATTAGTCAGATGTTCATTAACACTCCGGAGTCCCACAGCAAGCTGTTCATTAACCTGGTAGGTAGATGGCTATATTTATTATTTGCTCAACCCAGTTGATACTCAATGGAATTTGTGGAAAACAAAAGTCTGTGCAGATCTATCCCAAAGGTCTTTGATCTTCCAAACCTGAGTTTCAAATTTCAACTGCCCAGTCTTTTTCCAATGTGTTTCAGAAGCATGAAGCTATATAATACATATAGTGTTTAGCAAGTAATAAATTTGTTGGAAAATAAATTTATGTATCATGAAATTTTCTAGCACAATCAAATTAATTTCTGAAAACTTACAGAAAGAAGATATATACAGCCTTAAAAAGGTAAGCATTCCTGTTAAATGACCATTCTGTACTGCTTGCTAGAGGAGTAAGAAAATCTTTTTGAAGAACTGTGACGTGTGCCTCCAGGATCAGTAAAGAACCACATGTCATTTTTGGTTTTACATTTTTCTGGTTGATGTCAGCAAAATTAATGACTGATACACTTCCTGTGAATGCTTCTTCTGACCAGAAACATTTCACTTTATTTCTTATTCAGCTTTAATTGACGCTTGATTTTCTCTCTAAACACATGCACATATGACACTATTCTAGATACAAATGAGAGGGAGAACAGTAAGGGAATTCTCAGCTGTGCTAATTCATAATACTACCAAAAGTTTGACCAAAGTTTTTTGAATAGAAACAGTGATGGACATAAAAACTTTGTGACTTTGTCAAAATTTTCAGAGTTGGCGAGTAGCTTTGACTAGTAGTATTCTTTGGACCTATAATAAATTAGCAAGCAGTACCAGCTGGAAACTGAGGAACTGTAAATGTAAAACACCTCAACAAGGAGCCACTTGGAACTTTTAGTTACATGAGTTTAGTTAAATCTCAGGTAATTAATCAGTTAAATCCCAGACAAAGAAGTACTTCCGGTTATCTTCCTTGACACTGAGGGAATCACTGTTCAAAAATGATTCTGTGACAGAAAGTTCAGCAGTTAATATCTTTTTAATTACTTTTAAATTTGGAGAGGACAGCTGGCAGAACTTCAGACTATTTTATTCTTCATTTTCAAGCAGTGGCACCAGGAAGAATGAAAACCAATTAATGCTATTTTTACAGTATTTTATTATTGATTTATGTTTAGGTTCTTTTCTTCAAAATTTTAAGTTAACTCAGGCACAAGAGACATTTCTAATATCCGAAAGCTACAGAATAGAAGCGTGTGTGATTGATTCAGGTTTTTTCTTTTTGAAAGCATAGAGAGATGAACCATAAAGGTATCTGTTCCAGACATAAGACTGAAGAATTAGCCTCATTGAATCTGGGAGTTTAAATGGTATATCAGATTATAACAGAACAAAACACTCAAAGGCATATGAAAGACCCAGAATTACCCCCTTAAAATTGAATTTTCTAAGCAAGGAAGTCATGAAGTCTGGAAGGAGCATATGTAGTGTCTGCAATACTCCAGGACTGTAGTAATACAGATAATTCCAAATTACTAAAGGAAAAGAGAATCAGAAAGTTGTTTTCTGGGTTCAGCGTTGGAGCCATACAGACAAATAGCAAGACAAAACAAATGGAACATGCAGTGTTATACAAAACAAGATGATATAATATCCAGTGTTTTGCAAAGGACATGAGAATTACAATGGGTTTTGTAAGCATTTACAAAAGTGAGAAGAATTTGCACAGCAACAAATTTTTAGTCAACTGTAGCATTTATATCTGCAATAAATGCTGATTTGGAATAAAGAATTGAATTATAAGCTTGAAAGTACAGGAGATAATAACTAATTTTAAGTAGAACAAGCCAATGGGCTAGGAGGATGCATTGAAGGAGATGAAACATACAAAAGGAAATAACATGATGAAATTCAGGGCTGACAGACATTTTTTCCCACGTGTTAATGAAATTTCCTTTTTAATGTATTAGAAAAAAAAAAAAAAAACAAACCACAATTTATGCGGTTGCAAAAGAGAATCAAAAGTATCTATGCCACTGGTGTCACTAAATAGGTCTATTAATTTCTGTAAGAATTAATGAATTTGGGGACATTCTTTAATAACTCAAAATCCACTTATTAAAGGTCCATAATACATGCATTTCAAATTTGGGGAACAGAAAGATAACAATGATCAGAAAAACATGTAGCAAAGGCAAGTATTTTGTTCATAGTTGCAAGAAAAAATATACAGAATACATAAAAAAACCTTCTTTATTTTTATAGTCTCTGAAATACTAAAATGCTTTGTATAAGAAATGATTTCCCGCTGTACACAAATGGAGATATTTCTGGAAAGATTGTTGTCTGCAAACATTTCTTTTTACAGTTGATAAGCAAGCAAGCAAACTTCCATACTTCCCTGAGAAATACATATCATGTGAAGCAACTGAATAGCATTTGGTGAGTAAGATGTTTCAAGGAAAGTAGTAACATTTTCCATCACAAGGGATGTATTAACATTTCTAGGAAAATGTTTTTATCTGAGTAGAAAAAGTCAAACGTATTTGAAATGCTTTTGGAAATGGTCATTCTCATTAGTTAAGGAAAAATGCACAGGAATAGTCATTTCATATGGTAGAAAATAGTTTTCTTCCAGGTGAAGAAAGATTCTCCTTCACGAAAATGAGAACAGGTAGAATAACAGTGTCTCATTCTGTCTTTCAGCAATAGTTTTCAAAATGACTAGAAGTAAATGCCTGGAAAATCTTATCAAGGGTGAAGAATGAGTTTATGTCACCAAACATCCAGTGTGGGTTTTGAACTGGGAGAAGTGCACATCTAATTGATAAATAGCAACTGACTTCTTTCAGAAGTATTTGCAACAGCCATTCTACAGAACTGAGGCAATTTCATCTAAAAGATTATGTTTTGTTATATTTCTTTAGAATATCTATCTTTGGGGTAACTACCTGTGATTTCAGCTACTGAATTTATAAAAACATGTGCTATGATTTGTACAAGTACCCTGGTGACAGAGAACTTTGATTTAGACTGTTCTAAAATGTTCTAGGAGATAATAGGAACACTTCTTAGAATACAGAGCAAAGACTTCTAATGAGCCTAGATTGCAGGTATTTACTAGTTTATTTATTTTGAACTAAACCTACATTTCCTCAGTGGGAAAAGGTCAGTGCCTTTTAAAGTGTCTCTGTCACAATCTTGCCCATCTAAATATTTTCCAGTAGATATTAGCATATCTAATGAATTACCTGCCAAAAGAATGCTATCTTAGGAAGTCCTAATTATACATTTTATGGAGATGTGAGTAATTACATATTGTTCTGAATCCATAAATTTCATCTAAAATAATGTTCAACAGTCTCACAGTCTCTACTGACAGGCATTACTAGATGTGTTTGACAGGCAAGAACATTTTATGATATTCTAGTTTATTTCCAACTGTTCCTTTCCAGGCAGAGGTTGCTACATTTAACTCTGTGATGATAAGTGTCAAGAGCCTAATACATAAAATCATGTTCATACAGGAACATTTCATTGTGCCCTCTCTTTTGGTGGAGGATGTAATGAAATGAACACACACTATCCAGCTCTGAAGACAGAAAAAATTCTACACAGTCATCTTTTGATTTCACAAGTGGGATATAATCTCCTATGTCTGACAGAACATTATTTTCTGAAACTAAGAGGGAATTGTGATGTGTAAATAAAGATAAAAAAATGTAAATACACTTTATTTTTCTCAAAATATGTCCATTTTCTTCTTTTAAAGAACATTTGGTTCTACAGAGTTTCCACTACAGCAATCATTGGGTTTGATTGTATTCAGTCTCATCAGTAAACAACTGATATACCATGTTTACCTTTGCAATTTCGTAGTCTTCCAATGCTGTTGTCCAGACAACAAAATGTTAATTGTTTTCAAGGTTGATATCTGTAATCATGGTTGCTCTTTATAATTGCTCTCATAACAGAACCTTTTACATGCAAATTAAACTGTCTTTTTATAACAGTCTTATTAAAAGTTATTATTCCCTCAGTGGGCTGAGACAGCATGGAGGTGACATATGTGTTCTCTGGGGGAAGGGATGGAACATCTGAATGCATGACAAGTCTTTGCTTCAGGAAAATAAATGTATCTTTGTGACTAAAGTGAAATTAAGTGAATTTTATTTTGATCTCATTTTGAAGAGGTGCCTTGGAGTGCATTTATGACTACAACAGAAAGATACAGTATTAATCCTTCAGTGATGGCAGCTAGGTTTCTGACTCATCTTCTTTGTACTGTGAGTATTAAACTCCAGAATGAAGAGATTATACTTTTTTACCCATATATGTATCAACAATGGGAATTAAGAAACAATCTTGGAGCTGAAAATAATCTCCAAAATATTTTCTTGAATTATTTAAGACAAACCATTTAAAAAATACAAGCTAAATAGTCATATTTCATATATCAACCAGCTATGCTAGGGTGGGACATGCCTTTTTCACTTATATTTCTTAGAACCAAAACAAAGCACATGCAAAACATGATGTTTCAAATTAAGATATCCAATAGATATATGACAGTAAGAAACTTTCCTTGTTTGCCATTCTATTGATACTTATTCTCCAAAGTAATAAGAACCTCACATATATTCAGAAGTCAGTCCTCATAGTGCATCTGTAATGCCAAAGATGATTTGATGTGAAAGCTGCTTGTACAGTAAGTCCACATTTTTACTGATTTAACAAATATATTTTTGCACTGTCCTTTCAGTGTTTTCATACCTGTAGTCATTCTTCTCTGAGACTCCCAACTGCAAGGAAGTGCCACTGTTCCTGCAACAGTACATCTCATTCTCATTGAAGATTTAAGTCAATTCTCTCAGGTTATGCTAATTTTGAGAAAAGAAGTTTGATTTCTTACTTTCTTGATCCTTTTACCTTTTCTAACTCTTCTGAGTTGCTTGTCAACTCAGAAAGAAGCTGCTGAACCCCAAATGACCAAAAAAAAAAAAAAAAAAAAAAAAAAAATCCATTACTTCTAAGCAAATGAACACATGAGTTTTGGTTCTTTGCCTTGCCTTGCCTTGCCTTGCCTTGCCTTGCCTTGCCTTGCCTTCCTTTCCCTTCCCTTCCCTTCCCTTCCCTGCAGTAGTCAATGCATTTAGCCCAAGTCCTAAGAAGGTAGAAAGCAGAATGATGAATGATGACTTGCCTTTGGCTTTGTTGTATCAGTGGTCAACAGAAACGTATCATTTAACATATTGTCCCCAAAAGATTAGTGCTGCAAAGAAATAGGAAAGGTCATGCTGCTGTTCTGTAACAGGTAGAGTGTGAACATCGAGCCAAGAGTATATGGGATACAAATACTGTTCTTGCCTGCTTCCATAGGAGGGCTGCACAAGGAAGGGTGACGGTTTTTGATGCCACTTTCTGTCCTAGCACAGCTGACAGCTGATACAAGACTCTAAACTATTGTACATTTGACATTAAATGTCAAAAACAATTTGTCAGTCTGCAGATTTTCAGAGGGAAACACTTTGAGAGAGTTAATAAGTTAAAATGAAACAGAAAATATGTCAAGAAAAAGTGAGGTAAAGAGTGGTAGAATGTATATCTATAGTCTAGGCTTTAGTCCAGGAGAATAGCTGGGAGTATCTGGGGTCAATAGAAAATTAACTACTGAACATGGCACCGGAAAGAAATTACTATCTCATTAAAATTGTATATGCATTCTGCTTTACTGTAATGGAAATGAAAACTTTGGAACTGCTAGGGAGATAGGCTTTTGTGATATGCTAAGACTCAACTTTTGAGCTTTCAAACCCTTATTTTTCTTTTTGTAG
This sequence comes from Rhynochetos jubatus, assembly GCA_027574665.1. NCBI lineage: Eukaryota > Metazoa > Chordata > Aves > Eurypygiformes > Rhynochetidae > Rhynochetos > Rhynochetos jubatus. The sequence goes on along the minus strand of CM050649.1, from coordinate 85,576,631 downwards.
AAGTACATTCTGTGTTTAACAACAGCATATATGTCTCCTGGAGCTCAGCTATGTATGTCATGTGTACCCATAGTTCTGAAAGTTTCAAGTAAAAAGAAGATGCAAGAAAAAAAACTATGAAGTTTTGCTTCATCACTGCACCACCTTGCTGAGGAGGCTGTTCCTGTGCAGTAGAAGCACAGTGACATGGTTGTCTGCATTGTACCTATCCACAGTATAGACCAATAGAGATGAGTATTGTGAGGTTACTTTCATCAGTACAAAAATTAATCTGAGTACAATGAGCAAAATTTAGAAGTATGTGTGGGAAGAGAAACATTTTTTTTTTCCTAGTCTTTCATTTATAATCCTTTAACGTTTGTATGTGAATTAATACTTGATTTCAATGCTGTTAAACTGCAAGTAAAATGAACATAGGTTTTGGTCTCCTAGTGATTTGTAACTGTAATACCTATCTCTGCTGAATCCTACCTCATTAACCTATGTTCTTCCTGAGATGGAAATGATTTTATATGTTGGTGTGAATCCAGTGTTCTTTTACACAGAAAAAAAACCCCCAAAACCAAACACAAAAACACCAGAAAAATACAGTAACATTTCCTTCTTAGGATATTTGTAAGGAAAAATACTGTCAGAGTTGCTTGTGTGAAAGTTTAGAGTGTCAGAGAAAACTCTTTCTCTGCAGCTAAAAAAGAGTACTTAGGCAGTGACAGGGCACAGAGAAGGTTTATAAATTTATTAAGCTCAGGTGAAAAGTAGCATGTTGTGAAACAGCTGTCCAACAGCAGCCTTTTTGTGAAAACACCTTTTTTACTAGATTTAATCAAGACAGTTGTTTCAAATGCTTCTGGCTGCCATAGACAAAGGTAACTACTTTAAGTACTTGGATTTATTTGGTTTACACATATTGTGTAGCTTTCAAATACATTCTTCAAAATATATATATTTCCAAGGTCAAGCTACAGAATAAAAGGATATGAACACAGTGTCACAAAATGTTAATAGTACTATGTGATTGAACATTCACAGAAAATGGTAAAAATATTCAAGTGCTCAACGTACCCCTTTACGGATGCTAAGCTCCACTGATGGATGCAGGAGTATGTCTATACAGGCATACTGAAAAGCTTTAAACCCATTTCACATTTTAAAACATTCTAAATTTGCATCCATACCATTCAGCCGATTGCACATTAAATCTGTCTTATTAGCAGATTATTCTCTAGTGCTAACAATCATTTTATTCCTAGTTGACATGCACAGCACTACAGTAAGCCTATCCAATCAAAATTCAATTGTCATGAGGCAGAAGAAATGTCTCCGTGCATATTACACTCCATCAGCTTTCTTAATCACTTCAAGTAAATAAGTCTGAAGACTTTTAGACTTAATTTACATAAAATGCATCTTTGCTTCTGTCCCCTATTATGTGAAATAATAGATTTTTATCTTTAAACGTCTTCTTTGGTAACAAGGATGGTGAAAGGTACCAGAAATTATATTATTGGCCAAACAGGACTTTGTGTTAAGCGTGTTTGTGGGATCTGCAAGCCCTCACTTTTCTCAGTGATCTGCAGTGGATTTACTGTCCTGTATAACAGGACTAAGAATCATACTTCTGTTTGTAATCAGAGACTTGAAGGATCAGTCCATAGAGAACGGACTTTGCATGTGGATAATCCTGCATTTTTTAATTCTATTTTGAAAAGACAGTCAGTGAAAAAAGAGTGAAAAACTAGGGAGTGGCAGATTAAGGAGAATTAAAAAGGCAATGAAAAGCCTCTGAATGTAATATTAAGAGTAATTTCTAAGGTTGAGCCAGGCAGCTTGAAAGGAGTTAATGCAAAAGAGTATTAACTGAGTTTCTAAGACCAACTGTAATGTGTATTCAGCATGAATAGGAGAGGACGTCTTTCAGGACAGCAGCCCTACCTTCATTTTATGTCCATCCAGTGTGTTTTTTAAGATTGGAGGCTTCAGCAAGAATGCATGTATTTCCAGAGATCAGAAGGATAAGCTTGGTACCTGAATCTAAGTGAATTATAATCTTGTAAGGGATGCAAGGGAAGTTAAGGAATATTTCTGGAATTTTAAAACAAGTGATGCATATCCACTGCTATATAATTGCCATATAACCATCTGTGTTTAGATGGATTTGAATGTTGCCACTGATATTATTTAAAAGAGGTAGAATATGGTGTGACTTAAAGACAAGCAAAATATAAATAAGCTTTTAAGAACAAAGACTGAATCTTTTATATCTAGCTGTATTGTTTTTCTCTTTTTTATTGCTGAAGTGGCAGCCTGTATTGAATTGTACGCAAAAAAATGTATTTGCTATTGCTTCTGCGGTCTGATTGGCACAGTAAGGAACTGGTGAATTTTTCCTAGTTTTATATTCTGGTGTATTCAAGCCTCATTTTTTCCCCATGCATCATTCACTGAGAGCTCAAAGCTGCTGTAGGGTTAGTTGTCTGTGTCAGCACTGATAATCAGTGCACAGGAGCTAAGTGTTCTGTATTTTCAAACTTTTAGAGCATGTTCGTTTCTTTCTCTTTTCCCTCTGTGTGCTCTCCATACTGACCTGGGTTCATGCTTTTCTTTAAGTTGAGTGAGAACACATGAATTCTGAGCATGCTAATTTGTATCTTGAGCTGACTGCTTTGTGCCACCTCACCAGATCTTAGACTCAATGGGAGGGAGAATTAACCAATGCTGTACAAAATTAATTACCAAGTGTGCTGGGTTTAGTCAGGAAAGGGCTAACTCCCTTTACTCTGGTTGTCAGGGAACTGTGTTGCAGGACAGTAAGTGAAAACATTGATGAGGCCTCAGCTGGTGCTGGGGATGGCTTGTACTGAACTCAAGGTCTTTTGTCCGCTTCGGATACTGTAGCTGACCCAGACTGACCAAGGAAGTATTTCATTCCATAGTACGTCATGTTCCGGTCTCTTTGAGTGGGGAAGGGGTCCGGTAGCCATTACTCTGCCCTTCTCTCTCTCTCCATTACTCCCTTGCTCGTCTCTCCAGGCACTTGCTAACCCTCCTGCGTTAGCTGCTTTGCCAACTCCTGTGCTGGCTCATTCATGTGGGAGCTGGTGGGTTGTTTTGAGTTTTTCTGGCCGTGTTATCAGTGATAAGGTTTGCTCGGAATCTGCTGCGTAGGTTCCTGGGCTCCGGCCTTCAGGCCACGGCTCTCGGGCTGCAATCGCTCTCGGGCTGTGGTTCTCGGGCTCTCTGGGTCTGATTTTCATCACTCAACATCTGGGTGTGCATTGATCAGTGGATGGTGGGAAATTGTATCAAATTGTATCATATTGTATATATTGTACTATATGTTTCATTTTCTACTATTTTAATTATTTATTATTAGTAGTACCTGTATATATTGATTTAGATTTAATTAGTAAATAGTTCTTATCTCAATTTTATGAGCTTCCTTATTTCTTTTTCCTCCAATTCTTCCCCTCCACTGGAGGAGGGGAGGGGGATTTGTGAGAGCGGTTTCGTGGTATTTTGCTAGCCGGAGTTAAACCACGACACTAAGGTAATTGTATATAGGTACATTAAATTACACCTTCTTAGTTACACCTGAGAGTTTAATACTGAATGGCCACAATCTTTTACAAGGTATTAATTGCTATTAGAATATAAAAATAATTATAAATTAAACTAATTGCTGTTATTGAATGGTGATAAAAATAGTTTTTTCATCACATTTGTTACAATCTGTTTGTGATAATACTACCTTTGCATTTCATTATTTGCATAGTGTCATTTACTATATGGGAGTTATACTGATACACTTTGTATATTTTTCCTGGTTTGTAGGGTATCCTGGTATCATTCTGTTTCAGAAATTCCGGCATCAAATATACTCTTCTTTTCATTTCCACATCTTTACTTAAAAGGGTAAATTAGCTTTATCATAGGAGGTATAAGCTTCACTTTTCAAGGGAATTATTGTCTTAGAGTTTATCTGTATTTTTCAAAAAAATTAATAAATACTAACATGCATGTCCACCTTCCTTCCTTCCTTCCTTCCTTCCTTCCTTCCTTCCTTCCTTCCTTCCTTCCTTCCTTCCTTCCTTCCTTCCTTCCTTCCTTCCTTCCTTCCTTCCTTCCTTCCTGCCTGCCTGCCTGCCTGCCTGCCTGCCTTCCCTCCCTCTTTCATCTTCTTGCTCCTATCTTCTTCCCTCCCTCTCTTGTTTCTCCCAGAAGTCAAACTTGTATTTTAATCATTTAGCAAATTTTGAAAAACTTAAGACATAAGTACAGAGTTGTAAGCAGGAGGAAGCAAAGGTGGAGAAATTTTGACTATCTAAAACCATAACATTTTTGCTTTCTGATTTCTTATTCTTTTTATTTAACTCTTGCACTGCTTAGCAGCTTTAAGACATATATAGTAAGTCCTTTTCCCCTTTTAAGTCTTCAAGTTGTCTTTGATTCAAGCACTGAGACACCTGAATTGTCCACCAATTGTTCTATAGTCAAGTATATGCATCTCTAACTCAGCTACAGCCACTGCCGGCATAAAGGCTGAATTTAGTAATGTAGCTACCTTCTTTGTTACAGAAAGATAAGTCAACATATCAGCATGAAAGGAATTAAATACACTTGCAACAAGGAAAGTTCTTTACAAAAGCAGCAGACAGTAACATTTAAAAAGCTAACAAAAGAGAAACCCTTTAAATAAAATCTTCTGTTACATTATTTTTAACAATGTAATACTGTCTTTGTATATAGGTAAGAAGAAAGGCTAAATAGGCAAAATAAACCTCTGGGGTAAGAAAGCATTATAGGTCAGGTGGTATAATATGTACCATAGAATACTAAAGTGTATTTGGCATGATTACAGAAAAAAAAAGGATGACAGCTTTAGTTGCTTTCTGGCGTTTTCTTTCTGCTGAAAGCAAAAAAAATATGGTCACATCATGGGTAAGAACAATTATCAAGAATTTTCACTGTCACCTGGATGAAAGGAAAGTTCATGATAGCCACATCACTGAAGCTACATTTATTGATAAATAGAACAGCATTCCCAAAATGTTAAGGCCAGCTTCCTCTAGAGCAGATTTTTGCATCCCCACTATATAGCATTTTGTTCTGAAAGTGCTCTAGACTCAGTATAGGAGCTGTATGATTTTTAGCCGAAATTATTTTCCCAAGTCTTTTTATTTCCTCCTTTTTTTTCAGGTCAAAATATTTTAAAAACTGGAAAGGCTCAGTTGACTTTTTCCTTCCTAGTGGGAAACTGAGTCATCATATTTCATATTTTGTTTCGTGGCATGAGAACATGTAGTGGTAGCACATGGTACAAAGCTCTTTCTGTTACAGTTGGAGAGATATGTGGAGTGAAGGGGTCTGTTCCTTGAACACTTTTCTGACTACTGTTTATGGGAGTCATCCCTGGACTTAACTACCCCTACACTTTCTAGAAGATTGTCAGTTAAAGGCTGTACTCATCAGTGTTTGCAGTACTAGCATATGTAGCAGCATTCTGCAGTAACACCAGTAACACAGCTGCTGAATTACAGTATTTTGTAATTTCATACCAAAAAATGTAAAACCAAACAGTCAAGAAGAAACTGCTCAATTTAATATAATATTTCTGGGATTTTGGTGTTTGTTTTTGTTTTTGGTTTTTTGTTTTGTTTTGTTTTTTTGTTTTTTTATGTTCTTGAGAAGAAGCAGCCTTTCTGAAGTCTTCATAGTGAGCTTTGAGGTAATTTCTGAAGCTGTGTGTAGCAAGAAAAAAAATGCTGAGATTATTCTCCCAACTTGCTCTTCAAACATAATAAATCATTTCTTTCTGTTTAGGAAAACACAATTGCCACTGCAAACCCAAATTATTCCACCGTCAGACCACAGGAGACCTTGCTCTGAATTTCAGCTACTAGCATCTTGAGATATCCCTAGCATTCCCCATGCTTTGGCACATTATAGAACACACAGTTCCACATTATCTATATGGTTCACTGAAAACATTGTGTCATTTTGATTTTTATCTTACTCAAAATGAGGTGTCAAGTACAATGAAAGAAAAGTCTTTGCTTTTAATGTTAAGTTGAACACTGGAATCTGTCTCAGATGGCAACACAGAGGTTCAACTGAGCTTGCAAGTTTACCTTACAGTAACTTACTGTGTTTGGTGGTAGGTTTTTTTTTTTTTCATAAGTGATAGGCAGGAATGGTAGGTGTCCTGAAGTGACTCATATGAGCTTAAAAGAATAATTATAGTTAGCAAAGACAACACTAAGCACCACAAAATAATTTATAATAATGATACTTTATCTAGTTATGCAGTTGGAAACTACAAAAAGTCTTTAGAACAAAATAATCCATATGAGTAAAACTATGTATATTTAAAGGTCTTAATAAAAACAGTTGTAATAATATAGCATAACAGCAGGAACAATAAGGTTTCATTTAAAATGTTACAGTTCCTTCAACATACTTTGTAAGGGAGAAATATGTAATTATGCTTATATTTCATCTGGGAATAACAGTGATAGTTTTTAATTTTTTATATATATGAAAACAACAAGCCTAGTAGCTGAATACTCCCTACAGCAAGTAAGGGAGTCCCATTAAAAATTCTCTTGGGCCACCAAGATACATTTTGTGTTTCCTAGAAGAATTCTTTAAGCATCAGGTCATAGGTGAGGAAGAAAAAGGAAGGCATGGTAATGGTACTATTTTCAGACATGTTGCTGCTGTGAAGTAAGCAATGAAAAAGTATAACAGCCCTGCTCTTGCTGGTATTTGTTAGATATGATGACAGGATTTAAAGTCAGCTTTATATGGAGGAGGGTCTCTGTTTAGAGAAGATGTAGGCATGTGTAGAAGAACTGTGATATATAGAAAACATAGAAAACATTCTGATCAGAAATAATCTTAAAGTATTGTATATACATCAAGGATAGACACTACTTAAGAACAGATTGGCCAATATGTGTTTTACGTACTCCAGTACTCCTTTATATACCTAATCCCTTATTTCTCCCTAGTCCCAAGTCTCATTTTGAAAAATAATTCAGTCAGGAATTCAACAGACAGCATTGTGATGCTGCAACTTCTAAAATGTAGATTCTTAGAACTGAATTTGCAGTGCTGGTTTAGATATCTAGATAGAACTATACACCAAATACAGGAACATAAATTAGTATTCAAAGCATATGCTGACTGCTGGCATGTTAAGTGTCCCCGTATGAAATGTGAATCTGAAATTTGGAAGCTGAAGCAGCTTCCTGGGGATTCAGAGCTCTGCTTTCTTTCTGAGAGCAAGACACTACTGAATACCAGCTTCCTTCTCTTCTGTATCTTGTTACAGGAGCCTTCCCATGGAAGCTGCAAGCCAGAAATTGGAGTATGACAAGAAGCTTTCACTGATTTTCTTTCCACAAGGTAACTCTGTAAATTTTATTTCAACTACACCTAATAGCTTGTTGAATACCTGACCTAATCTTTTAGGAGCCTAATTTCAATTACCTTTCACACTTAAATGTCTTCCTTTTGCAAACTGGGGCTTTTGCACTTTTGAAAAGGTTATGCCTTTCTGGCAGTGAGCCCACATGGCAAAAGTTCTGACAGGTTTATTGCACAACAGTATTTTTTCATACTCTCTCATGGTCTAAGGCAGTTTAAAACACATGATAAGTGGCTTGAGGACTGGGAAAGGCATTGTTTTTACAGCTTTCATTTTGTTAAAGCCCTTTGCCTGTTATTGTTTTCCCTTTTCAACTGGATAGTTATTTTTACTGTTCTGCAATATTCTCTCTTTTTACATAAACATATATGAAACAGTTGTTTTAGCTGTGATCTAGGGACTTCCAATGCTTAAGTCTTGATCCTCTACAGTTTCGATGAGAGAACTAAGTCTATAGCTGGATGCAGAAAAGACTCATATCCTCTGCAGTTAGGCACAAAGGGAAACATAGTACATGCTTATGACTACGTTAAGCACGCACTGTAGGTGGCAATTCCCCAAATTGCAGTTTTTCTTAGAAGCACTTGGGTATTAAACTCTATAATTTCCTCAGATGAACTAACAGCTGACATAATCCTTCCTAACCCATCTCATATAATAGAACAATAGCAATCTGGTGTGTTCTTCTCTTCCCATCTGTCTCACGACGTCATTTGTGAACTTTCCTCCATCTCTAATATGCTTGAGGAAGGATTTTTCCAAATAACCTTTACAAATCAGGATAATTTTGCTAAATTATTACATTTGTTTCTTATTATTGTGTATCAGTACAAAACACTTAAAATACATTAAGTTATCAGAATATATATATATATATATATATATATATATATTTGTAAATGGAATGCAATTTTCTAAAGGAAAGCAAATATAAAATATTCCTTTCCTTTAAAGGTGACAGACAGTGTATAGCTTATCTGTCACTCAGCTAAGTTACAGCAATAAGGCTGTCCTGGAAGAATCATACCAAGCTAGGGGGAAAAAAAAGAAAACAGTACAAACCCAAACCTAAACAAAACAAAACCAAAGATTAACAACCAAACCAAACAAAGAAACCCAACAGATAAAATGCCTTCAGGTTTATTTTTTTGTTACTATTTGTAATGGGTTTGGCTGGGATAGAGTTAATTTTCTTCCTAGCACCTGGTACAGTGCTGTGTTTTGGATTTAGGATGAGAATAATGTTGATAACACACTGATGTTTTAGTTACTTGTGAGCAGCACCTACATTAAATCCAGAATCTTTCAACTTCTCCTATTGCACTGCCAGTAAGGAGGCTGAGAGTATCCAAAAAACTGTGAGGGGACACAGCCAGGACAGCTGACTCAAACTGGTCAAAGGGAAATTCCATATGATACGACATCATGCTGAACCAAAAACCTGGGGGGAGGGGGGAGAGTCAGCCTGGGATCTGCAGCTGCTACTCCGGACTGGCTGGGTGTCAGCCAGCAGGTGGTAAGCATTTGCACTCTGCATCACTTGATTTGTGTGTTCTTTTATAATTATAATTATTTTCCTTTCCTTTTTTTCCCTATTAAATTTTCTTTATCCCAGTTCATGAGTTTTGTAGTTTTTTTTCCCAATTCTCTCCTCAGTCCCACTGTGGTGGGAGTGTGGTGTTAGCTGCCTGCCACATTAAAAAGCAGCATGGTTGTTGGAGGATTTGGATTTTTGTTTGTTTGTTTTGTTTCTTTCTTTTTTATTATCAGGAGGAGTACTAGTCACCTTTCTACAGTTAAAATGATACCATTAGTCTTCCTTATGTAAGCAGGTAAGAGGAGATTGCCAAACTAAGCACATATTAAGACAGTTGGGCAGAAACTCTGCTCAGTGACTCTGGGGATTTCTCTAGGAACAAACAGAGGTACAACATTAATCAGTAAGCTGTGTGAGAAACCGCAGAGAGATTGGGAAAAAAGATGTTATGATGGTAGCAGATCTTGGAAGGAATGGTGTATAAAACCTGAGGGCAAAGACATGCAATCAGATTGCCATCCTTTAACAAGTTACTGCTGTCAGAACACAGGTAATTACTAGTGACCAAAGGCAGATGACAATGGAAATCCTAACATTCAGTAAACATTAGAACAGATTACACACTTGGTGTGATTGTTGTCAATTCAAAGCATGCTGTCTTGCAAAGTCTCTCCCTTTAAAGAAGAAGTAACACTCATAGATGCAGAAGGGCAACTGGAATACAGAGGTCAAAAAACGCTACACTGTAAATCTGATGCACCTAAAAAAAACCTACAGACAATTAAGGGCTGGATTTCATAAAGTAACTCCATATAATTACAAGAGACAGATCATCTTAAGGACTTACCTGTGTTTTAAATAAACAGACTAAGCCAGCAATAACCGTGAGATGATGTGTCTTAGCATAAACCACAGTGAGATCAATATGAAGAGAGACAGCTATTGTCGGTCAGTTTAGTTTCATGATACTTGGAATATAAATCAGAAAACTACGAAAAAGGTTATGCTTTATGTGCAAAGGAAGCTAGTTCTCTGAAGGAAAAAATATGTCTGTGCGCATTTTTTGTATATGAATATCCTTTCCATATCCAGCTGGTGCTATCTTAACGATTTGAATCATAAAAGGAAACATCACCCTCATTCGAAATCACTGTTGACCTAAACAAACTATGTAATCTTCCCTAGAGAGTTTATGATGCAAAGATTTGTATATGTTGAAAGTTAATATTTTTGTTATCCTGATGTCTTAGCTTTGCACCAGCTAGTCTATGTTTTGCTTCACCCCATAACACATCAAGCTGCATAGGTGGTGCCAGCCTGGGGTCCGCCACACTGCAGGACCGGCAGGGAGGGGGTGGGGATATGGGTGGAAAGGCTTGTGGTTGGACGCGACCCTGGGAAGGGCAAGGGTCTGAGGGGGCTTCCAGCCAAGGGGGCTGGGGGTTTGTTTGTTGTGGGACCTCGTGGCGAGTGGTTGGTGCTCTGGGCAGAGCCAGCGTCTTGCCAGGCAGATCGGTCTGGGAGTTGGGGTTTGAAAGTTTTTTTCTCTCTCTTACTCTCTCGGCCCCCGGGGTGGTTTCGTGGGGGGTTTGCTCCCTTTGGGTGGGGTTTTCTTTCCTTTTTTCCCTTCTTGGGGTGAGATCCTGTATCATTTGTTCTACCTTTTTCCTCCGTTCCTTAAATCACTCATTAGCACTAGCATTTTTATTAACTCCCTAAGTTTCATTTATATAATTAAATAGTTCTTATCTCAACTCCTACGGGCTTTTCCTCGGTTTGTTCCTCCAACCCTTCCTCACCGGGATGGGGTGGGGGGTGGGGGCCAGAGTGGTAGAACGGCTGCTTGCTAAAACCAGCACACCTGTTTATACAGTGTAGCTGATTCAGTGTGACTTCTTCAATTAGTACAAATTTAAATAATTTATAAACCAATTTTATGATGCTACAACTAAAGGAAGTTTAATTTAGAACATTCAGTTGTTATATTGAGATCGTAGATCAAAAATCTAGCTCAATAATTACAATAGTACAAAACCCTTTATAAGAGACCCATGGAGAAAAATGGAAAAAAGGGGGAGACAATATCTCTTATTTTGCTGGGAACTGTAAAACATAGTAACTGCATAGCTTCTCTGAGATTACAGGATGAACCTGCTTCAGAGCTAGAAGCTCAGAAATTCAGCCTATATCTTTTGGGTCCCTGTATAAAGATTAGAAATTATTATCTTTGTTTATGGATCCCTTTTAGGACTGCTACAGTGAATATGAGCTTCTGATAGACTATATCAAACTGAAATCTGAAGTATTTGGGCTTAACCCTAATAAAAGTGAGATTTGCCTGGCTACAGCTACTGTGGTTTTGGTGTATGCAAATGCTTCAAATAAGAGGCCTGATTCTTCTCTCAAGTACATATGTGTGTGTCAGTGGTGATAATATTGGAACTGATGGTGTTAGACTTAACTGCATTCAGTTGAAAGGGAATGGATCAGGTTTTAGGTTTATCTTTTCTTCTGATTACTTACCTTATAACTCTGAGACAATGCCAAGGTGATAAATGGACTTTTAGTCACTGTACAGACATGAGTGGAATTCTATTTTTCTATTTTGTGCAAGTCTATTGACTGTCAGATTGAACACAATAAGCTCCAGTGCAAAATATGGCAAATTGCTGCAAGGTAACACATTAAAAATTTCAAGTAAGAATTTTCATGACTGTCTGTAATTTCTGATGAACTTTTCATATTCTTCTTTTATTTTGATAGGTTGCAAACAACTGGAGATAAAATGATGTAAAAATAAATATTTTGGAAGCTTCTTTCAAACGTGTGAAACTTGCTAAAATAAAGATATATATTACTTTCATCATTCACAGAATTGACATCTAAATGTAGCTTAAATGAATTCTACTTTTTCTGCAAAACAAAGTTGAGTGGAATTCATTTCATCTATGTTTGGTTGTCTACTGAGTTATTCGATGTAGGAACCATTTATAATCAATGCAGATAAATGGAGTTCTACTCATCTGACCTTTTTTAGATGTTGAATTTAGATTTAGATGAACAGTGTTATACAAATTACAGAATGAGCTGAATAGGCCATAAATGCCAACTTTCATATATAAAGTGAAATTTGGATGAGTGATGAAGTTATCTATGCTTACACTGTAGATGCCTACATGGGATTAGATGAATTACACTCAAAATGCTTATGCTACCCCATGCTTCATAGAAAAGATTGATCTTATATGTGCCTATTCCAGAACGAAAAACATATGTCCATTTGTCATGGTTTAATCCCAGCTAGCAATTAAGTACCACACAGCCTCTCGCTCACCTCCCCACCTCCTCCAGTGAAAGAGGAGAATTGGAGGAAAAGACAAGGAGGATTGTGGATTGAAATAAGAACAATCTAATAATTGAATATACATGAGTAATATAGTGATACTAATAATATTAACAATACTACTAATAATATATAATGAAAATAATGGAAAATAAAACAAATTATACAATTACTCAACACCATCTGACCAATACACAGCCAGGTCTTGAGTAGTGAGGGTCAGAGCCAGAAAGCCCAAGAGCAATTGCAGCAGAGTCTGAGCAATCCCCACGAGTGAGACCACGACTGAGAAAGCCAGCTGACCCATCAACCAACTATGTATTCAGGGGAGAAGATAAGCTTTCTCTTCCATCTAGCTTCCATTATATTTTCCTTTTGCATAGATCTGATTATTAACATTCTCAGCAAGTCACATGAAATCATTTTCATAATCTTTATTAATAACCAGCAACCAGGCTCCCTGATGTTTCTCTTCTTCTGATGCATCTGAAGATACAAGTTATTTTGCAACAGAGACGTTTAGGGTGAAATACATAAGCACAAACTTCCTGAAAGATAAGATGACAGGAGCACTTTTAAAGATAATTTTGTACCTACTGACTTAATAAGCAGAAATGTATTTCCTCATGTTACTTATTACACTTTCCCTTTAAACACTGTATTTTATACTTTTTCAGCTTTAAATCCCTAGACTTATATAAAAAGCTAGAGATTCCAGGCCTATAAATTTGTTACTCAGAGGCATAATATATTAAATGAACCAATTATCCAGAACCAGTTCTGAAATCTAATACAGGATGTAACTATTTGAATAAAATAGCAGCAAAGGTCAGATTGCCCAACAGCTTTTTTTTGAGGGGGGGAGGGGCGGGTGAAGAGGATCAGAGTATTGTTTTTCAGAGGCTTCTTTCAAGAAACTATGTTTAAATAGCTTTTTCTGATTGATTGATTGATTGATTGATCGATTTGTTTGTTTGTTTATCTATTGCCTATATACCTATGTAACAGTGCAGAGACTTTTCTCTACAAGGGCACAAAGCCTTTTAAAGGAACACCTCTATTGATGCTGATGATCTGGATATTTTTTGCATCCAATTATTATCCATTTATTTCTGCAAATGCATAGAAATAAAAGAAACTGCTATGAGAATAAGATTCTAATACAACACAGAAAATGTTATTTGAAGTTAGATAATCCATAGGCAGAGGAACTGACAGCCAGCATGATGAAATATGCGTGAATACTGTTTAACTCCCCACCCCATCTAATGCCTGAATGGATTTAGAATCATTCCCTCCATCTCTGTCTCTCTCTTAATCTAAACTTCCACTGACTTTAATTTTCCCAGACTTTTTCCTAGCTTCCAGGACCATTTATTTTTCTAGATGCTATATGCTTTTTAAAGTGTATGTATCATTCAGTGAAACCTGTTACTTCTGTTATTTGTTTTCTGGTTTGCCTTTGCTTATTTGCATTTTCTTCTCTTGTTATTTTCATGTGTTTGCTGTCACTGCAGAAATGTTTTCTTGTTCTTTGTTGTTTCTACACATTGTGAGAGATTTTTTTTTTCTCCTCTGTATTTTCTTCCTTACTGACTTGGCTTCTGACACTGTTATTAGCTGTAAAATGCTGCAGTTGTCACTTCCTTTTCCACAACTGAGCAGACAAAAGATAGGGTTTTGCAGCTCATGCACTTGACATGGAAAGTAACAGGAACAGGGGATTTTGCAGGCTGAAAATGTTCATTTTAGTAAGTATTATCCTTCAGCCTCAGTACTTTTCTAGTTTGACTGAAGAAACTGCCAGTGTTTCATACTTCAAGAAAACAAAAATATTAAAAAGATGTGATATCTACTCACAATATAAGCAAACTGATGGTAATTTTTGTAACATTCAAATAAAAACTTTAGCAGAATATTTGAAAAGGTACTTCAGAATGTAATGTTTGCTGCAAAATTTGAGTAAGCAGATTTAAAAAAAAAAAGACAAAATCAAATTCTGTGACTAGTTGGCACTAATAAAATGTATCTAAGCTTAATATCAAAAATGTTTGCCCTACAGCCCTCTAAAAATATTATTTTTTTAAAAATCAAGCAATATCTCTTTTCCTAATTTCTATTTGTTAGTTGAAGGTTTTCTATGAAGTCTTGTTGTTGTCCTCACTGTTCTTCAGAATTTGTATTATCGTCTAGATTTGAAAAGCTGCTAGCAGAGTCTTTGCTTAATCTCTGAATTTTAAATTGTAAACTTAATTGCAATTACAAATTATTATCTCATTATCTAAAGAGTATACGTTCCCAGATCCATGTTTTACTTCTATAATAAATATGAAAGTTTGTTCAAATTTGTTTTAGAAAAAAGCTAAAGACTTTTTTTAATAACATTTTATTTTGGATGACCTGAAGGAAAGTTTCTAGGATATTTTCATAGGATATACAACAAGAAGAATTAGGATTTATATAAAAAATGAATAAGCTTTAATAATTGTTCCACAGAGCTTGCCATCAGATAGGTAGTCTGCAAATTTGTCACTAATATACCCACTATATTTGAGGAAACTACAGGGTCCCTTAAAAAGTGATAATGACATGCATTTATGAGTCTCTTGAATTCAAACAACCCATCAGCTACAACTGCTGTAGAAACAAGGAACATAGGTACATCTATTGACAACTGGTTGAAGAACAGAGGAAGGAGTTAAGATGCCTCATTTTTCATTAAATCAGCACCAAAGGGTTGGTGTGTTTCAGTGCCAGAAGTTTTAAGCTAAACTTTATGCTGTTGACAGAAAAAAGCAGAGAAACTAAATTTTATTTTGTTATGCATAATATACATTGCACAAAAAAGCTCCTCTGAGGATTATTTAAACTCATGTTTACAGTATAATGCTGTGACTGAGAGTAGGTTTCATCTAAAAGGTAGGAAAAGATTAAGGGTGGGATTCAGTTGTGGATTCTAGACACTTTAATTTAAAAGTGTAAGTGCAGATATCTAAATATGAATGAAGTGTTCAAGCTCTGAGTAAAGGTCAGAGACATATGAGAAGCCCTTATCATTCAGATAATCTACAGAGACAACTAAGATATGTTATAGAATATACAGGAGATGGCCCTCATATTGACTGATAGCCAGAAGCCAGGTGGATATGTTAGGACATACCACAGAAAGTTAGATAACCATGTTTGAGTAACAGAATCAATGTAATAGTTTGGATACTCAGTTGAAGAACCAAACCCACTTCAATATGAAGTAGGCCCACACTCAAACCTATTCAGCTGTCTGAGATTCAAGGCCTAGTTTTGTTCAAGACAGCTGTGTAACCCTGGGTCAGTTTTACTGAGTAAATTGTTTCTAAGGTGTGAAAAAGTAAGTGCTTTTAAACCATGAAAAATAAGAAAAGTGAAAACACAAAGAAAAGGGCAGCTGGTGAAATGGAGACAGTAGCTCAAAGATTCAAGAGGAAAAATACTAACACCAAAATTCTATGCAGCTCTCCCTCCCTCAAACACGAGATCAATTAGAAGACAGCAACTCAGCAATATTGAGAAGACAGCAACTGAGCAATATTCAGTCCAAAATGCAATAAAAGCTCACTTTTCTCTGTGCAGCTGACTTATGAACATACTATTGATCAATGTAGTAGTTTGTTAATCTTAGTAATATGCTGTGTGTAGTAGCTAAGAAATTATTGCTGTCTACTTTCAAATTGTGTATAAACTGTATCTGTAGTTTCTTGGCATATGCTAAAAGTTGCCCAAAAAGTCACCCAGAGAAAAAAGGTTAAAGCAGGGAAGTGAATTCCCACAATGTCTTAGAATACTTTCTGAAAATAAACAAACAAACAAATAAATGTGTAAAAATCAGAGATGGTTCTGTTTCTTTTGCACGATTGACAAGGTGGATATTATTCTGACAGAAGCCACACCTCAAATTATGCCCTACTTAGGAACCTTCACCTCTACCTACCATAATCTAAGTAGGAAGAACAACCAATTAATGCCTACAGAGTGAAATACATAGGACACACATGGTCAAGGACACCTTCCAATAGACCAGGTTGCTCAAAGAGTCATCCAGTGTGGCCTTGAAGACATCCAAGGATGAGGCATCCACAACTTCTCTGGGCAACCTGTTTCAGTGCTTCACCGCTCTCTCTGTGAAGAACAACTTCCTGATATCTAATGAAAATCTGCCCTCTTTCAATTTAAAGCCATTTCCCCTTTTCCTGTCACTACAGGCCCTTGTAAAAAGTCCCCCTCCACCTTTCTCATAGTCCCCCTTCAGGTACTGGAAGACTGTTGTAAGGTGTCCCTGGAGCCTTCTCTTCTCCAGGCTGAACAAACCCAGCTCTCTCAGCCTGTCCTCATAGGAGAGGTGCTCCAGCCCTCTGAGCATCTATCGTGGCCCTCCTTTGGACTTGCTCCAACTGGTCAATATACTTCTGATGTTGAAGGCTCCAGAGCTGGATGCAGTACTCCAGGTGAAGTCTCATGAGAGCAGAGTAGAGGGGGAGAATCACCTCTCTTGACCTGCTGGACACGCTTCTCTGGATACAGCCCAGGATACGGTTGGCTTTCTGGGCTGCCAGCGCACACTGCCAGCTCATGTTCAGCTTTTCAACCACTAGTACCCCCAGGTCCTTCTCCTTAGGGCTGCTCATAATCCATTCTCTGCCCAGCCTGTCCTTGTGTTTGGGATTTCCCTGACCCATGTGTGGGACCTACCCTTGGCCTTCTTGAACTTCATGCATATGGCACAGGCCCACCTCTCCAGAATGTCCAGGTCCGTCTGGATGGCATCTCTTCCCTCCAGTGTGTCAACTGCACCACAAAGATTAGTGTTACTGGAAAACTTGCTGAGGGTGCATTCAATGTCATTTTTTATGTCACTGACCAAGATGGTAAACAGCAGCGGTCCCAGTTCTTTATTCAACGAGTAGTCCATCCGTCAAATCCATGCCTGTCCAATTTAGAGACAAGGATGTCATGTGGGACAGTGTTGAACACTTTGCAGAAATCTAAGTAGATGACATCAGTTGCATTTCCTTTATCCACCAAGGTTGTGGCCCTATTGTAGAAGGCCACCATATTCGTCAGGCACGATCTGCCTTTGGTGATGCCATGTTTGCTGTCACGAATAACCTTCTCATTTTTCACGTTCCGTAGCAGGATTTCGAGGAGGATCTGCTCCATGACTGTCTCATTTAGTTCTGCACCAGAATTTCAAATTTTATTTACTCTGGGTTTTTTTATCTTTTTATCTGATCTGCCTGATTTTAAAATATAACTGTTGTGCTTTATTTATGTCTCACTTAACACAAGATTTGAATTCTACTTATCTACTTCCTTCTCTAACTACTGATCTAATACAGATAGCCTTCAATTTACTGAGTACTGGAACAGTATTTCCTTTTCTATGTTTACTTTACTTATAAATAGAAAATGTTGTCTCAGTCGAAAGGACTGACCGTGTACTTCCAGTATGTCTTTAGAGGCAATGGCCATTTATCATGAGTCAGTTACAGCCCTTTTAAACATGACTGGAACACCTGCTAGTAACCTTTTTTGGATATATGTGTTCTTTAAGCTACAAACAAATCTCACTCAAAAAAGATCTATTCAAAGTGTCTCTGAAATCACAGTATTCCCTTACCAGCCTTATCATTACTGTGTAACTGCTGATGCTTTCTTTTCCTTGCTTCAGAATCTAGGATATTTATGAAATGTGAGTCTTCCCACTTTTACTAAATTCTTTGAAGTTTAAAGAGCTTTACACAGCATCTATAAAGGTTTTCTATTATTTTTACTGTCTTATCAGTACCATAGTCTGTCATGGCATGAAATAATTTTCCTGTTTGCATAGACCTGCTATTTATCTATTTATTTTTCTTTCCTTTTTAATTCTTTCTTTCCATTTGGGTATTATCATTAGACAACACCAGAGTTACAATATATCTAGTATATGACATCCAAAATTATTGAAATCCTCTAAACTCTATTAAAAGTCAGTGTTTAGAAATTCTACTGATAATATACTTTGTGGAATTTCTTCCCTTCTGTCATATATCCAAGTGTTAATTTTTATTTAAAAATTTCTATGTAAAGACTCACAGTACTTAGGAGTGGAGAACAAAAATGTTTAGTAAGATTAAGCTTTCAACAATATTCTTCTGTTGAAAAATTTCAGGGAAAGTATTTTTTTCCTGAATGAAAGAATTCACTTTCATTACAATTTTTTACTTCAGAAGTTTTCATCCTCTGGAGTTGTAAAAAGCTTGTTTTTTAAACTTTTATTAGCAATTGGAGTGATTGGACCATTTGGAATATTTTGTCAAGCTGGGTGTATTAATCTTTTATGAGATTCACAGATTCACTGAGTGTTAGTGATTAGAAGGGACCTCTAGAGATCATCTAGTGCAACCCCCCTTCCAGAGCAGGATCACCTAGAGCAGATCACACTGGAACAAGTCCAGGCAGCTTTTGAAAGTCTCCAGCAAAGGAGACTCCACCCTCTCTCTGGGCAGCCTGTTCCAGTGCTCTGTTACCTTCACAGTGAAGTATTTCCTCATGTTCAGGTCGAAACATTTGTTTTCCGGTTTATGGCCATTGCCCCTAGTCCTGTCACTGGGCACCACTGTGAGGACAGTTGATTATTCTGGGAGACTGCCAAATATTAGATATGACATAGGATTATAATGTATCCCCAGGAATTCAAAATTTATGCAGATACTGCAACATTGGAAAGAGGATCATGGAGTTGTATGATAGGCTCAGAGACAGAAAAAGAAATTTCCATCTAAAAAGGTTGTACAGAGGTTGCTTAATTGGCTAGCTGGGAGAAGGGACAATGTGAAGGGCTATGTCAACCTTTCCATTAACTTGAGCTCTTTAATAAAAGAGCTTTTGCAGTTGAAAAAATTACTATCATTTTTGCCTAGTTAAAATCTTTTAATTTATTATTAATTTGAAAGCCTTTTAATCATCTTTGTGTAATTCTCTACACTGTCTATGTAGATCCTACATAAAGACCTTTCCATCTTCATCTGTTTTAACTGAAACACCACCAGGCATAAGAATATGATGGCCATATTTCATCACACCAAAGTACATTTAGCTCATGATCTTATCTCTTATAGCAGTCAAACATGAAAGATTATTAAATAATATAAAAACACAACAAGCATGGAGTGATAGTTTCCCAGCATATCATATGAAGTTACAAGGTTATGTCAGTCAAATACTTTCTAAAATCAAACTGATGTCTTCATTCCTGATTTCTCTTTTGTACTGCTGTCCAGTCTTTCACCTCTGATGTTGCACATTTATTTAACTAGGAAAATTACACTCTACTATTCATGACCTTATAGACTTTTATCATACCCCACGTCCATAATTTCTTTGCCTTAAGCCAAAGAATCCTGAACCGTTTAGTCATTCAACATTGGTACTAAGGTGTAGTAGGGATTTTTATGACATTGTAGTAACACTTTCTGGTTCGTTTGCAACACTTTACATTTATATACAGTATATTTATCTGGTTTGGGGTTTGGTTTTTTTAATAGTGTAGTCACTGAGTCTCATATGCTTCTGCAATACTTCTCATTTGGCCTTCATTTTTAGGTTTTTCAACTATCATCAGAAAATTTTCTCACTTTATATTCACATTCACCCTCCTTCTATGTCATTTATGACTGTTGAACATCATCAGTTCTAGGAAAGATTGTTCTAGTGTTTTAGCTATCATCTCCCTCACTGTGAAAACTGAAAATTACTCTGACCTTTTGTTTCCTAACTTCTAACCAATTATTTACCTGTCAGTAGCTCTATTCTCTCAGGCTGCTTGTCTTCCTTAAAAGATTTAGTGACTGCTGATATCTTTTAGGAATTCAAGAGATTATCAGCCAGAACTCTCTTAACCACACATTTGCTGATGCTTTCAAAATATTTCTGTATATATGTAGCATTTATTATAAATACATAAAATATATATATATATATATATATATATATATATATATATATATATATATATAAAATATATATATATTTTTTAATGTATCTGAGCACTTCCTTATCCACAGTAAGCGAACAACCAATGGCAGGTCTGCCTGAGAACATGTGGGTATAACAGTGTCAAGAAATGTCTGTCAGCCAGTCACAGTGAAGAATAAAATCACATGGGGAATGATTCTGTCAAAAGTGGTGGCCTCCTTGTATGTAATAGCAGGACATTTCCTTTCTGATATGCTTCTGGGTACAGTGGTAGGGGAAGCTTGTCCTGCCAGACAATCCTGCCTGTCAGGCAATGACAGGGCTGTCTGAGAACACGTGGTATGTTGGTGTCAAGAAATGCCATCAGCCTATCACAGAGCAGTATGACATTTAACACAACGGCTGCTCTCTGGCATCAAATAGCAGCACCCTGTCATTAAATGGCAGCCAAAATAAAATTGTGGCCCCTGTGTATGAAGAGAAGGACCTCCTGGGTCTGGTTTATTACCAAAACAAACTGAAAGGGATGGTCATTCCTGTGAGAAAATGAGAACAGAGCACAAGACTGTGGAAGAGGACTGATTTCCAGGGCAAATGTCCCCTGAGTTTGCTGAGATGGGGCAGGATTTCTGCCAGAAGCTGTGGGCAGGGGCCTTCTCACTTCTTACCTTGTACATTAGTGGTGCCTGTACTACTAAGGATAATTCAAGGTAACATGACAGAATGCTTTGAAATATTTTGTAGACAAGTTGGTCTGTAGTTTTGCCAATGAATAAAGTTTTGTCTATAGATACAAAGAGTCAATTAGTTTAGAGCTATATTTATTAGCAGATTTTGAGTCCAAAAAGTCACTGCATGTGTACTGAAGTATAAATATGATGAAGCCATGTTATTGAGTCTTTATATATAAATGGAAGGAGTTTTTTAAGTTATCTCTGTTTTGAACAGCATAATTCCTTTTACCAGTACATGAAGACTTAACTTCTAGTCCAGTGTTAAAGAAAACCAGTCATTTAAATATTTGCAATAACGTCAGCAATTTCCTCAACAATTGATTCAGCCATGGTCCAAAATTTTTGCACTGAAATAAAGCTTTGAAAAAATAATAATTAAGGGAAAGGCTGAAGTATTGGACCACTTTTTGCATATTAAAAATGGAGTATGACTTTTCCACCGTGTTCCACCAGTATTTTTCCAGGGTAGATTAGAAAGATAGACCAACTCCCAGAATTATACATCAGACTGCAATACTCAGTATGAAAATCAGTTTGCATCAGTAATCATTGCCATTCTGAAGGCATTTGCTTCTAAATGTGAACATAAAACTGTTTGGCAAGGCTTTAAATCTCTTAGGCTGCAATTGCTGCATTCTGAAGCATGAAATGTTTGTCTCTTGGGAATATGTTTTGTTTGACTTTGATTCTCTATTTTGTTGCTTTTAATAACAAATGGCACTCTTTAGTTCAATTTTAGTGTTATTTGTTAGAGAGGGATTATTTCTTGGTATTTGAACATGATGATTGTGTTCTAGCCCTGTGCATCATCTAATGGCTACATGTTTTTTACAAAGCTGTTAACATGAATTCTTTAGAGGCTAGTTAAACCTCCTACAGATCTTTTCTAATAAAAATTAGGCTGGTGACAGTTCAGTTTGGAAAAAGAAGCACTAATTGTACAGTTAAGAAATCTCTCCCCACACCCCCTTTTTAGGAAGCTATAATATCAATATAACAATAAAGCTTCTAATTAGTAAAAAACAGTGTTACAATGAATATTGTATTATGCGTTAAAATATGTTAATGAAAAGATAAAGAAAGAAAAGATTCAGAGGGCATTGCCTACTCATCTGGTTCATCTGTTTGAAATGTAGTATTTGTGAAATAAAAAAGCACCCTAAAAGGCTTCCTTTTTTGGGGGCAGAAGAAAAATACAGTGATATTTCTGAAGCAGGGTGAACCTCTGATGTGCACTGTATACCGTTAAATGTGTTTCCTTTCTCAGTGGAATTCTCTCAGTTTCCAGAAGATAAAGTATAAGCATCTCTGCTTTAGGCTCTTAACTTTTCCTTTATGTAACATCTAAAGGCATGTATTTGAGTAATCCAAACCTCCTAGGTACAGAACACTGGCTACAGCAAAAGAAGTACAGGTCTCTTCAGGATGTTTCAGAACAGCTAAATAAGATAATTCCCTTTTTTCCTTTACATAGGGAACTGGCATAGAATAATTCAATGACCTCAGGTGATAAATGTGAATAACTTGGAAATGGCCATTAACTACCCAATAGATAACATTAAATAAATAGTTTCATCAGAACAGGTAGCTGATTCAGAGATGTGGTAAATCCACCTTGTCCAATACGGATTCAGAATGGCTGATCTTTCCTTTATGATGTCTGCAAAACAAAAGAAAATTAATTTTCCATAAACTTTTGGTGGTTAATGAATTCATCCCAGGTGAGGAATCTGTGAGTTTTAGATGTAACTCAGCCCAAGGAAACACATGTGTTACCAAGACAAAAATGTAAGCATCAAGCCACAGGGGAGTTTGCAAGAAGTTCTCTTGCATTCTTCCCACAACCTCTGTCTCACTGTGGAGAAAAAAACTTTCAAACTTATCATAGAATCATGGAATGGTTTGGGTTGGAAGGGACCTTAAAGATCATCTAGTTCCAACACCCCTGCCATGGGCATGGACACCCTTCACTAGACCAGATTGCTCAAAGCCTCATTCAACCTGGCCTTGAACACTTCCAGGGATGGGGCATCCACAACTTCTCTGGGCAACCTGTTCCAGTGCCTCACCAACCTCTTCATTAAGAATGTCTTCCTGGTGTCCAGTCTAAACCTACCCTCTCTCAGGCTAAAGTCATCACTCCTTCCCTGCCACTATAGGCCCTTGTAGGCCCCTTTCAGGTACTGGAAGGCTGTTATATGGTCTCCCTGGAGCCTTCTCTTCTCCAGGCTGAACAAGCCCAGCGCTCTCAGACTGTCCCCATAGGAGAGGTGCTCCAGCCCTCTGAGCATCTTTGTGACCTCCTCTGGACTCGTTCCAACTGGTTGATATCCTTCTTATGTTGGGGGCCCCAGAGCTCTACGCAATATTGCAGATGAGGTCTCACAAGAGCAGAGTAGAGGGGGAGAATCACCTCCCTTGACCTGCTGGCCACCTTCTCTGGATACAGCCCAGGATATGGTTGGCTTTCTGGGCTGCCAGTGCTCAGTGATGTCTCATGTCCAGCTTTTTGTCCACAAGTACACCCAGGTCCTTCTCCTCAGTCTGTTCTCAAGCCATTCTCTGTTCAGCCTGTACTTATGCTTGGGATTGCCCTGACCCATGTGCAGGACCTTGCACTTGGCCTTGTTGAACTTCATGAGGTTGGCAGAGGCCCACTTCACCAGCTGTCAAGGTCCCTCTGGATGGCATCCCTTCCCTTTGTGGAATTGAACTTCATGGGACTGAAAAATCATGGAATTGAATGAGCAAGAGGGAATGTGATTATGGAACACCTAATACAGAAGACATCTATGGAAGTATTTCATGCTAGAAGTTGTGTTTATATGGGTATATTCTCAAGCATTGGAACATATTCTTTCATACTAGCATAGTGTTAGAAAATTCTCTAGGGTGACTTTGGCATGTAGCAACGAGACGTTTCATACAGGAGTCAAGACACTCCTTAAACATTAGAAGTTGCTAGAGGAACTTGCTAGCTGACAGAGGATCTCTGCATAAAGGAATCTATCTCTAGAGACTAATTTGCTAGAATAAATTCTCATTGTCACCTAGCTTCAGTGCCAATGTAGATTCATGGGCACAGGTAATTTACTGTTTTATAAATAGTAGCCAAAGAAGTTTCATTTTGAAGTGTTTTCTCGATGCTCTTAGTGTTCTTTACCCTAATGATAAAAATAATAATAAAAGAGAAGAAAACAAGTAGTTCCTAGAAAACGTGACCAAAGACATTCTTGTCCAGCCTTCTGTAGTTATTTCCTTCTCCCTGGGCCATATAATTAAGTTATCCTTTTTATTCTCTTCTGAACCTATGAATCTTGAGTTGAATGGAGAGAGAATGTTTAGTTAGGACAGAGTTAATTTTCCTCACATTTGGTAGTATGAAGCTATGTTTTAGATTTGAACTGAGAAGAATATTGATAACACACTAATGTTTTCAGTTGTTGCTAAGGAATTTTTTCATCAAGTCAAGGACTTTTTCAGCTTCTGATACTGCACCTGTGTTCCTAGCTTCTTCTCTATGAAACAAGCTGTGAGGGGGCACAGCCAGGATAGTTGACCCAAACTGACAAAGGCACATTTCATGCCGTCAAGTGTCATGCTCAGTGTATAAGATGAGGGAGGTGGCTGGGACAGGAATCGTTCCTTAGGGACAGGCTGAGCATTGGTTGGCCAATGGTCAGCAATGGTATAATTTTGTTTTCCTTACTTTTTTCCTTTAAAAAAAAAAATCATATTATCATCATTAGTAGTAGTGCTTTAATTACATATTCTTTTTTAGTGTTACTATTATTAGTAACATAATTTTATTTCAATTACTTTCAATTTTTAAACTGTTGTTATCTCAACCAAATAGTTCTCTTATCTTTTTCCTCCGATTTTCCCTGCCATCTCACTGAGGAAAAGGAGGAGGTAAACGAGTGGCTGTGTAGTAATTGGTTGCTTACTGGGACTAAACCATAATAGAGACATACAAGCAAGTTAAATAGTTTGGTCATCTACTTTATCTGATCAATTTTTAGAGATGAAGAAATAAATACAGGGGAGAACCTAAGTCTCAAGTTTAGAGTGGCTTATAACATTATTAATTTCCTTCCTAAAATAATTTAGAACTTCTTTTTTATGACATTCAAGGTTTCACTTGGAATGACAGAGTCCTGGAATGTTTCTTATGCTGACCTAATTTTCGGTTGGAAAGGCTTCATTGTGCTCTTCTGATCTGTATATAACAAGGTCTCATTCAATTCTCAACTATGTGTATCTTGCATCAGTGTAAATGAAATTAACCACAAGAGAGTTACACTTTGAATTTAATAAATGACATATATCAGAGATCCCCCATTATTTAGAAGGCTTTAAATAGAAATGATACACAATTAAATTCATGGAAGGCATTAGTAGATCTGCAAAGATGCATAATATGTTGTAAGCAGTACTTAAGCTTATCTTTTAATTGGAATTTTGGGGCTTTTTTTTTGCATATAGTGCCAATCACATTACATGCTTATATTCTCTTTTGCATCAAGTTCTTATTAGGGTGATGCTGGAGACTTCACATTGTCTCACATCATCTCTAACTTCTGCTATTTCTACACTTTGATTTGTTTTGGTTTTTTATTTTTCTTTCTCCTTCTGAAAATGCACTCAAAATTTAAATTCCTGTGGGAATCACAAAAGGGGATCATGCTCAAAATACCGTTGTAAAAAGCAACCTGACATTATTCAGTGCTTTCCCCTTTTCTACCCAACTTTGTAGGAAGCCCAGTCTTTTCACTTCAGTACTAGTAAAACTTTGACTCTGGAGTTATGGTGTTCTTTGCCTATGTGAACAACACATTGAAGCTATCAGAATTGTTAGCTAGAAAGTAAGCCTTGATTAAAAACAACAAGTAGCATTTTCACTTTTTTGTTTGTGGGGTTATTTTTTGTTGGTTTTTTTTTTTTTTTCCTCCAGCTGGTGTGGTGGATAGGATAAAAAGAGCCAGTTTCTACCACCACTGACAGCTAACTCACCCATTCTCTGTATTTACTCAAGCTAAACACATTCTCAGTCTCTAATTTGACTAAAAAACTTATGTAGCTTAAACTCTTCTCAAGAAAACATATGCTACTTTTACATTTCAGGGATCATAGTCAAAGGAAGAATCTCCTTCAACGATCTAATTAATTAACTGATATTATCCTAGTTGGCTGAATGTGTCCTCTGTGATTTAAAACCCAAGTGTTTCTATGAAATAAAATTTTATTTTTGCCTTGAGTGCTCATTTTAAAAAAATATTTTCCTCATCACAGACTGATAGGTTAATTAGCTTCAGTGAGTAACATAACATTTGATCAGTCTTAAATTTGCAAGATGCAACATGTATTTTAAGTATTGTAATCTTGTGTTGGCGCAATGATCTCTTTAGTCTTGTACTTTATCAATGACTGTGCTCAATGCTGGTTCCTGCTCCAGAGTCACAAAAGCTCGTAATCTACTTTACTGTGTAATAAGACACCATGACGGAGATTGCTTGTGAATGTAAACTGGTGATCAGCTTATGCCCTAAAGCATGAAGATTAATGGACCTTGTAATTTTTAATATTTTTCCATAGTTAGTGTAACCACAGATGTTATTTGCTATTAGTTATTATCACAGATACTTATGGACCATGCTTCCAGAAGCAAGTCTACAATTATTGAATGAGAATTTTAAACACTTCATTCTACCCCATCTACTTAGAGCTGTTATGAAATCTCATCTACTTCTTTTTTTTAACTATTACTTCTTGATTTTTAAGTGATAAATCAACATAGAATGATCACACCTGTTGCAACAGTATTTTTCCATGTGTGTTGTATCTAAATGTTTGGGATTTTCTGACGAAATACACCTCAAGGGCTTTCAACTCTGTATCATAGAGCATGCCAAAACTTTTTAATGTGTTTTCTCTTAATTCACCAGTATCTCGGTTTCTTAGGATCTGCAGTGTAATATTTTATGTCACAGTGTCACAAGGGCATCTGAGGAACAAAGAGATGCAACTCACCCATGTTGGCTTTGAGTGGGGATTTACCAAATGGTGATACTGTTCCATTTTGAATTGTTATTGTAAATAGGAAATACATAATTTAATTATTAAATGATATATAGATTTGGTAGCTTCCTTATGGAAAAGCAACTTTACCATTTTGATTTTTTAAATGAAAAATCCTTATGTCAGAAGAGAAAATTTGTGAGTCTAACGCACTAAATGTAATGTAAAACAAATGTAGTGAAAGCAATGGTTGTATATTTAGGTGTATAACACTCTAGACAGTTTAAACAGACTGAATATCTGTAGTTCCAGTCATTTACTTTCAACAAGATACGGTTGCTGCACTGAATCAATAGTTTATTATCTAAAGAGACAATAAGAAGAAAGAATGAAAAGTAAAAATGAAAGTTACAAGATTTGAGATTATTTACCCAAGGTCAGTCTTGGAGCAGCTGAACTAGAAACAGAAATTAGGTATCCTGATGCAAAGTCCAGTGTCCTAGTGTTCTTATCAAAGGGTACAGGTAATACTAAGCATTTAATTAAATACACATGGAAGATTTTCTAATCTTTTCCACAACCAAACAAACCAACCAACCTTTCATTTCTCTGTCTTCTACATATTTTCCTTTTTGTGAGTTATTGTTTTATTTTGTTTGTTTGTTTAGGGGTTTTTGACATCTTGAAAATCCAAATTCATAGCTAAGAAAACTTCTTTTCTTTACAGAATAAGTCATAAAATTCTGTTCAAGAACACCACTGTTTAACAGCTTGTTACAATGGTTTTCATATTACATGTCCTGAGTCAGCCTTACTTGTTGCATATAAGTTCATGAAATAAAGTTCAAGTGGTAAGAAATTGGTAAAAATTATCAATAATGTAGCACAGTAACTGGTAATGTAATACTGATACAGAAACAAGATATTGCAGCCTTAGCTATTTGAGACAATATTTTTCAGTAAAAGCCCCAAATTCTTTATTCTTTTGGTGATTATCTAAAAAAGGTAGAAGGAATATTAAAGTGATAAAATACAGCTCTCTAGAATTCTATTTCTTCTGAGCACTCAGATCTTGAAAGAATTAAGCAAAAACTGAATCAGGCACCTGCATAAAGGGCAAAGCTCTTACAAGACTGATTGTTCCTGGCAATTTTCCGTGTGTGTGCTTCATGTAGTAGTATAGAAAACATTAATTTAAATACTCAGTGAATGAAGGAAATACAACAAGTAGGAAAGGTCATCAGTTTTAGTGGTTGTTAATGTGGTTTTGGAAAAGATATGTTTGTATTACCCTGCATAAAGAGATCTAAGGAATAGAACCAATCTACAGAAATATGTGTCCATGAAACTATTCATGCCCTCATACACAACTATAGCCAGATTAATAAAGCATGTGGGGCAATCCTATCCCTGCAGAAATGAAAAGCAAAACTACCATGGTTTCTAGACTTGTACGTAGTGGGGTCTGAGTGTCTGAGTGACTATGCATTTCCCTTCCAGATATTTTTTCCACAGATCAGAATCCTCATATTGTTTATTATCAATAAGTCTGGAGAATTACATATTTCTATACTTATAGGTTTGTAATTAAGAACAAAAATAATTTAATTATCAAATACAATATTATTTTAAGAAACCACTATTACCACTTCAATTTAAAGTGAAGAAAACTGATTTTCTCATGGAAGGAGATGTAAGAGATCTACTTTTCTCATGATTCCCAGAATAAATTTTAAACTTTTCCTGAAAATTACATGTTTTCTTGTCCTCCAAATAACAGACTCATCAATAGAAAGTGAAAATCTTTTATCTTTTTTCCCCACAGAAAAAAATACTTGAGAATCAGTTAATTAGTAGGAAAGAAATTGAGACAAAAAGACAAAAAGGATACAATTATTTTATTCTAAATCTCTGATACTGTTCTGTTCCCCTTGAAAAAAAAAAAGAATAAAAAACGTCCTACAGTGAGTACAGATTAGCGTAAAAAGAGTGATAATCCAAAACTATAGAGCAACACTAATGTGAGGAAATTTGTAATAGATTATTAGCTTGGAGAGAAAATGTTTGAGGAGGGAAGTGATTTTCATAAAACCTTAAGTGTTATGAACAGAATTATTCGAGAAAGTTTATTTGCAATTTCTTATAACACAGCATCAAATGAAAAAAGCAATGGAATAATTGTATGCAGAAATTTGAGCATGTATGTAGGTCCCCTGCTAGCACTCCATCCAAGTGTGAATGTCATTATGGAAGAGAAACTGGAGAGTTTCTTTTAATCATCACCTACTAGCATGTGTGCAGCAAGAAGATAAAGAAGTATGAGAGAGACCTGGCTGCTCTTCATTTGATTTCTGGTCACTATCACAGGGTGAACACATGACAGCAACTCATAAGCAGCTGTACAAAGAGTTGAAAGGACTCCTTTATAGGATAAGAATTGAACAGGAGATAACTTGTGACCCTAGAGCACAGTTCATTACATACAGTCCACTGTCAGTGTAAAGTGCTGTCCCTTGTTCTGTGTGGATGGTAGAGTTAATTGAGCCCAGAGAGAACAGATACAAGTTTTTTTCTTGTTAATATTCTGCTGTTAAAACTCAATAGATTACAAGGAAAGTATATAAGTAAGTAAGTGAGGTATTGATGAAAGCAAAATCAAGAACAATGACTATTTGGTATAACAAACTCAGCTATAAAGCATGTTATGAATCTGCCATTGGACAAAAATATTCTGGCAAATTTACTTTTCAGAACTTTATTTCTGAGTCCTTAAAAAGAGACTAGGAAGACTCTTCTAGTTGACCCCTACCTAGAAAAACAACATCACCAACAAAAAACAAAACCAAAACCAGACCACCATCATAAGACACCTCCCCTCAAAGCAACTCTCCTGTGACTGTTTTCTTTCACCTCACATTTCAAGGACTGAAACTCTGCTGACATTTTGTACATAAGAACACAGAGATAAATAAAGTTTAAACTGATTATAAAAAGAATTTCCATGTACATGTATTATTATTATGAAAATAATTTTAATCAATACAAAAAATTGAAAAATCCATCCAGAATTTTAAGAAGATATCACATACTTGAATGACATACACAATTATGAATCAGAGAATCACAGAATCACTAAGGTTGGAAAAGACTTATAAGATCATGCAGTCCAACCATCAACTCAACACTACCATACCCACTAGATCATGTCCTCAAGTACCACATCTGCATGTTCCTTGAACACCTCCAGGGATGGTGACTCCACCGCTTCCCTGGGCAGCCTGTTCCAATGCCTGATCACTCTCTCAGTGAAGAAGTTTTTCCTAATATCTAATCTAAACCTCTCTTGATGCAACTTGTGGCCATTTCCTCTTGTCTTATCACTTGTCACTTGGGAGAAAAGACCAACACCTGCCTCCCTACAACCTCCTTTCAGGTAGCTGTAGAGAGTGGTCAGGTCTCCCCTCAGCCTCATTTTCTTCAGACTAAACCACCCCAGCTCCCTTCGACTTTCCTTACAAGCCTTTTTTTTGAGACCCTTCACCAGTTTTGTCACTCTTTTCTGGACACGCTCCAACATCTCTATGTCCTCCTTGTAGTGAGGGACCCAAAACTGAACACAATACTCAAGGTGCAGCCTCACCAGTGCTGAGTACAGGGACACAATCACTTCCCTACTCCAGCTGAGTACACTGTTCCTGATACAGGCCAGGATGCCATTGGTTTTCTTGGCCACCTGGGCACACTGCTGACTCATATTCAGCCAGCTGTCAGTCAACACCTCCACGTCCTTTTTTGCCTGACAGCTTTCCAGCCACTTGTCCCCAAGCCTTTAGCACTGCCTGCGGTTGTTGTGACCTAAATGCAGGACCCATCATTTGGCCTTGTTTAACCTCATACAATTGACCTCAGCCCATTGATCCATCCTGTCCAGGTTCCTCTGCAGGGCTCTCCTACCCTCCAGCAGATCAACACTTCAACCCAATTTAGTGTCGCCTGCAAACTTACTGAGGGAGCACCCAATCCCCTCATCCAGATCATTGATAAACATACTAAACAAGACCGGCCCAAGATCTGAGCCCTGGGGGATGCTACTTGTGACCAGTCGCCAACTGGACTTAACTTTGTTTACTACAACCCTCTGTGTTCTGCCCTCCAGCCAGTTTTTTACGCAGCGAAGAGTACCTCTGTCTAAGCCATAAGCTGACAGCTTCTTTAGGAAAATTCTGTGGGCAGATAAAGTTATTTAAATAATACATCAAAATTTTATGTATTTTCCAAGTAAGTGAGTACTGTGAAAATACATTCTCTTTAAAGTTTGAAAGTTTTAGTTGCTAACAAACTGCAAGGTAGATAATTTAAGATAATATACAATAAGGAAACTATATATGACAAAATTTAACATTTGGATAGGCGATTTTTTTTTCTCCTACATTATCTACTTCACTGCACAGCATTATTTTTATGGAGTGTGAGCTCATCGTGAGCTTAAGAATTCCTCATATGGATCTAATAAAATGACACTCAAGGTATCATGTCAAAGCAAACATACCAAAGTTGCCTTTCTCACTGGTACAGTGATAGTAACACTAATATTCAAGGTTATGTAGCAGTTTCCATTCTTAATAATAATTTCAAATATTGTTAACTTCCTGATCCCTTCAGTTTAAGGATAAGGATAGCGAGAATAGACTGCCTTTTTTTTTTTTTTTTTTAACTTTAATATAGGTAGATTTTATGGACTGCAAGACAATTGAAAGAAAATCAACTGTCCCGTAATCCATGTTTTTATCCCTGACAATCCTTAATATAAAATTATGTAAATTGATAAAATGTAGTGAAGTAAGAAATAGTAACAAAATTCTACATGGGAAAGTGCTCTTTGATGATCAAATGGAAATGTTCTTTGTTCTTAGAATTAGAATGTGACAATACATTCTTTGGGTTTTTTTTTCTCCTTTTCCCTGGTAGGTTATGTTTTATGACAGCAGTTTTTATGCATTTAAATTAAGACTCAAAATGCTACGAAGTTTCCATGTATAGTAGAAAATATTGCAGGAAATGAAGCAGCAGGACCAAGGGTTTATGTAAGCTTTTCTGAGATGAGACTCTCACAGTTTGTTTCCCAAATACTCAGCAGAGCAGAGAGAATGTATTTAGTGTTTCCATCTTCTGCAAAGTGTGTGGGGAAACAAATAACAGACCTGATGAATTAGGGTTACAAGCAAAACCTCTAAAGTTTTTTTTTTTTAAATTTTTATTTAGCTGAGCATCAGAAACTTGCCTCCCTGCAGTGAAACCCTGGCCTGTCATGTTATTTCACTACAGTCTTATACATTGTTTGGTCTTGGTTTCACAGGCAACAGTTAAAACCCTGCCTGTTTTTCTGGTAGCCTTAGCAGACTGAAAATACTTTGCCTTCTTTTTTTTTTTTTTCTTCCCCCACTGAACTTCGTAACATAAATGTCAAAATTATCAGCCAGTAAAAAAGATGTGTAGCACTGATGTGTCATAACTGTCAGGGCAGAGAGATGTTATGCAGAGAAGATACAGTGCTATGTTATGCTATGTAGGTTATCTGTCTAAACCATTAATTGTTCAGCATTCTTATTCTACTGGCATCGATTTACTGAGATGTAAGTAGCCATATATATTTATGCTAATTTTCTACTACTTCTAAGTGGCTGAAACACAACAGAAAGGCATTTCAGTGTGAATAAAATCTCACAAGGGATAATTTATTACCAGGCAACATTTCTGTTCAGCCACTGAAAATAGTTCCTGCTCCCCATCAAAACAGGAAACCTGGAACGACCTTAAAATATTGATACGTATAGCCCTCATCTTATTTTGCACCAGAATACATATTTTTAGCAATTATTTTGAATTGGCAAATAAGTATCTGTAGAGAGCTAGTTTTATTTATCGTTCTTTTGCCTCTCAGGTCATTTACTTCACCATTTATTAGTGTACAATACAAATTGCATCAATTATAAATTAAGATAAAATAACACTAAGTGCTTAGTGGCTGGAAACTTATGAAAATTCGTACAGATTTTAATTGCATTATAACCAAGGAACCATGAGATCCATTGTAATTATTCATAACAACTGTTTTATTCCTGCATTTAACCTCAGAATCCAAGGGTAAGGTGTCACAGATTTTTAGTCAAGACCATGCAGTCAGAATATATTTCATTACATCATTTCTCAATCCTTTTTTTCCAATATGTAAAAACAAAAATGACAGCAGAATATTGGTTATCATACTTTTTGAGTTTATTCCCTCTCTCTCATGATTTCTGTTATTCTTTCTAATCCCCAGTAAGAGCGTTTATTTACTTCATGGCCCTTTGATCCACAATTTTATTACTATTTTTCTCATCCAGCCCAATTTGAAATGTGTGTAACAGTAACCTGTTACTTCTGCTGGCCTGTGACCAAATAAAATAAGAAAATATTGAGCTGTGAACAGCATTTGTTTTTGTTACATCTTATCCTTATTTTTAAGTGTTAAATGTTTTATGACGATAAGCGACATGAGAATTATCTCAAGAGAGGCATACTGCCTGTGATCTTTGCCCTGGAGTTCATTGATACAAAGAAATACAAGAGGGAAAGAAAAAAAGTAGACATAACTGCCTAAGAAATGCAGTAGCAGAGCCTCTTTCTGTCTCTGTGCTCTGAAACACTTTGGTATGTTAAGGTTAACATACAACATTTGAATGAGAAAGCGACTGGAATATAAATTTGGGTTCCAGCTGAACAGTTAATCATCCTAGGCACTGAATTCTTTAATTGTTTCTGTAATTTGTAAGCCTTGTGTTTAGTAAAGGGAAAAATACATTCTTATTTTAGGGACTTCTTTAACAAGAATCTTAATGTTTGTGTGCAATAGTGTTTGCTGTTTACAGCACTTACTAATCACAAACAGTGGAAAAATTTCCTACCTTTCAAACACAGATTATAGTGTACACATTCCAGGCAAATTTGAAAATGGTACGTCAAAGTGAAATGTTTAGCTGAGAAAGGGAGGGAGAGTGGTAAGGACAAAAAATAGTATAGAGGGCCAGAAGCGTCAAAGTGGGGGAAATCAAGAACTGGGAAAAAGAAATATGTGAAAAATTGTAGGTTCTATCCCTACCCCTGAAGAATTTCTCACAACTGAGGTTGTTTTTTACTTAAAACTGATCTCCTGTTTGGAAACTCCAGTCATCAGAAACCTCCTAGACTTACCTTTCTTTCTCTCTTTTCAGTTATATATTGTTATATATGAATTTTTATTACTCAGGAAGGACTCGCATACATCAATAGATACTTTAAAAGCATTTTTGTGGGCATAAAAATACTGAGACTACTGTTACGGTACTTGGTTATCCAAATGCTTTACACTGATGTCTATTACTGGAACAGCCTTCACATTATGGGAGATGAATATAATTTACTTGATTTTTTTGAATAAGTTACCTTTTGCCCAGGGAAGTACTTGAATCACCATCCCCAAAGGTATTTAAAAGATGTGTAGATGTGGTGCCTAGGCACATGGCTTAGTGGTGGACTTGACAGTGTTGGGTTTACAGTTGCACTCAATGATCTTAAAAGGCTTTTCCAACCTAAATTATTCTACGGTTGAGTGATTCTTAAAGAATAACTTTTAGCAGTGATAATTTCTATATTGCACATGTATGAATACATGTGCATCAATGCATGTATTGGAAAAAAAAATACTTTCTACGGTAGTATTTACAGAAGGATTTGCTTCCTAGTTAGTGTACTTCTTTGGGACAGGATATTTTAACAGCATTAACTGTTCATTTACCTATATTATTAAGTTGTTTTTTATCAAGTAGTCTGCACATTGCAATTGATTTCAATTCTTCTAACTCTGATTTTCTTTGTAATATGAAGTAATGTTACTAAAGGTTACCTTTACATTTAAGGTAAGATGAATGTAAGTAAATACATGGTGAGACACTGTATATGCCTGAGGTACTGTAGCCTTCACAAAGGGCCAAATGCTTACTCTGTAACTCAGTTACATCCCCTCCTCAGTGGTACAGAAGGCACCATAAGATGAGAAGACTCATAGGTTGAGATATAAAGATACAGAGAATGCTTACCAGTTGTGGTAGTGGGAAAAATAGACTCAAATTTGGGAAAATTAATTTAAGTTATTGGCAATTAAAAGAGATATGTGTAGTTAGAAAGAAAGAAAAAGAGTAAACTAACCCCTTTTCTCCCCACTCTTCCAGGCTTAGCGTGAGTACGTGCTCCGGCATCATCCTCTCCACAGGCTGCATGGAAGTACCTTCTCACCCATGGTCTTCTTCCAGGAGTTGCAGGGGAATCTCTGCTCTGGTGTCTGGAACACCTTCTCCTCCTCCTTCTTCTTCTCTCACCTTGGTGTCTACAGGCTTTTTTCTTACACTTTTTTGCTCCCTTCATCAGGCAGAATGTTGCTTTTTATTTGAAACATCTCCACAGAGGCACCATCATCTGCGTCCTGTGGTGGGGGGTCTGTTGGAGCCAGCTAGAACCAACCGTGTCAACTATTGCCAACAATTACATTTTCTCCCACTGTACAGCATTTACAGTTTTAATTAACTTGGTTATTCAGAAGACCATCCTCACCTCTGCTGGTATGAATCTACTACCTTTTCTTTGTACTACCTTTAATTGACTAATTATCAATTAAATATTAGGTAATGTTTGGTACACAATATTTTGATATTTAGTAGAATAAACATGGAAGAATTGTTGGTGATAATCAGAACAAAATGTTTTTAAACATAAAGAACAGTGGGATTTTTGAGAATGTACATTGATTTTTTTCTTTGAAAAACAGTATTTCACTTTGAGATTTTTTTTTAAATCTGAGTAATCTGAACAGTGCCCTAACCATAACATGAAATATGTAAAAAATATTGGAGATGAGGTCTGTGTAAAAGTAGAAATACACATTTCATTAAAAAGTCTACTGAAAAAATAATTTTTAGGAATAAGCATAAGACTTTGTCTTTTGGAAATTTCTTTCCAATGAAATTAAAATATTTTAAATCTATCTTATTTTACATACATAAAATTAGATGTCTTTTTAAGCAAAAAAAAAAAAAAAAAAAAAAAAAAAAAAATTGAACAGGAGTACCCAGACATTTGTGTTTAAAAATGGCAGAAAATGTTATTTCTGAGTTGGCAGAAATTTTATTTATTAGGTAAATTATGTTTACTGAGATTTATATGGAAATTTTAAATTCTTCAGCAGAGTTATTCATTATGGAAAAAAAAATATGGTTCCCAGTGACATAGAGATTCTTTCTGTTTAACGAATCAGAATATTTGTATTTGATTTTGATTTCATTGTTAAAAGAAATTAAACCCATACTGTATATAACATACAAAGTTTGTTTTCTCAGCCATGTCCCTGAAGTAGAAAATAAATATTGAGCTAATTCATGCAACAACAGTTGTATGATGTTAATATTTCACTTTGAGAGTGAAAGAAAATAGATGCTACTAACTTTCTCTAACTGTGGACTAACCACCCTTCTGCTATGGGCAACCTAACTGTTGGCTTCTCCAGTTACTGTTGGGGCACTTTTTGAAAAGGTGGTGTTTGTGATCAGAGTGAAAAGGTAATTAAAAGCTGGAAGGCAAACAGTGCTATAAGTACTTCACTGGCACATAAGCACACTCATTACCTTGCTGGTTTCTCTGTCACTTGAATGAGAAGCATTGCACTGATTACTGCCCAGATCAGCAAACGTGCCAACCAAACAATTGACTGAGTACAAGTTCTTTCCTTTGCTAAACACCAGCTAGTAGATTCTTGATTCTTACAAATAGACATACCGTGTTATATATGAATTTTCCATTCTTCTGCTTTTCTGGATCTTCCAAGGAGTCACAAACTGCTTCACCTTTCAAGAGTTCCTTGTTCTTTTTCTAATTCTTACTTCTTCTGTCTTCTCCTTCTTTCTCTCTCTCGTTTTGTATCTCTCTTAGAGTAGTTCAGGTACAGCTGCTCATCAGGATGAACACCTAACACTCAGGCTATACCTATACTATGAGGTAAACTTAAATGCATTTTCCTTAACAGCAGATTGGTAAGTAGCCTCATGTTCACTCCAAACTCACAAACACGTCTTGTGTGAATATTGCTGGTGAAATACAGGAGACAACAGTCTAACAACACACTTTTCACACCATTAAGGATATCAGATAGCTTTCTTGCCTCTCAATAACTGAAAGCAAAAGGTGAGATTTTAGCCAGAAGTTTTTCCTTTATATATCTAAGACATTAGATAGTAGTATTACAGGAAGTCTATAGCAGGGATTTTGAATCCTCAGACTATGAGCCCAGTATGCTACACCACTAAAAAAGAATGACTGTGATAAAAGCATAGGAATCAAGAAATATCTGCTGTATTCCCAGGTTTCTCCACTTAAGAATAAGTAATTTTGGTTTTCATCTTTTTTATTTTATTCTACTTTTTTAAGAGGGGAAATATTAGATCTGTGAATTGAGTATGTTTATATTTCTTTCAGAGGAGTATTTTTAAATATTGTTTCCCCATTCCACATCTTGATACAACCCCTGACAAAACCAGTGCCCTTAGACGGTTCTTGTCACTGAACAGTGTTTGTATTTAGAACAGATTAAGAGCTGAGTATTGTCTGTAGTGCTTTAAATATGTCTTACAAAATTTTCAGATTACAGCCTTCTCATTGTCAAGATTAATGGTAATAGGAGGGGGTGTTTAATGTTTGCTTATAATTTTGGTTCCTATGGATAATGACATAAAGATCATGATGATACAGATTTCAGCGTATCAAATGACAACAAGCTTGAAAGTTGGAGAAATTGTATGTGCCAGAGGCATGAACTCTAGCTCCACTGTAATTGTTACTGTGATGTGCTGAAATGAAAATAAAATACATTTAATGACATTTTTCTCAATTAGCAATATCACTGGACAATCCTGAGAGTATTTAATGACTTCAGCAGAACAACTGCAAACAACTTTATCAAACATAAATGGAAGAGCTATAATAGGCTTAGACACAAATGCATATAACACAGCTGGATTGCTCAATTTGTAACCTGCATTTCTCAACATTTCCTTAAACCACTAGAGCCAAATGAAGTCTTCCCCAGGGATAACATCTGGGCAGTACTTTTAAATGGCATGCTGTCACATATGTCAAGCTCTCCTGTGGCTTAAAACTGCCATAGGCTCAATAGCAGTTATGACTACTGCCCCTGACACTTGGAAAACACTGAATTATTTCTTCACTGCAATCCTATTTGTAGCGATTGCTTTACTGAGATTTTATGAAATCTCTCTCCTTAATTATACCCCAAATGTCAGTGAAGTATTTAGTTTACTAATGTCTTTATTAGAAAAGGCAGAATGAAAACCTTCCAGAAAAGACTTAATTATTCTGCAGGTCCTTCTTCATCACATCAGTTTTCATAATCATTTTGAATGTTACTTTCCTCACCACTAAGATACATGCTGTATGATCATATCTCATTTTCAAAATGTTCCATATTAATATCATCGTATCTGATGCCAGATGTCATAATATTGAATGAGAATTTCTAAACTGAAACCTGTTACTTAAATCCTCTTCATTAAATCCTACTGATTTAATTTTTTGTTTTTCTATTTGTATCTGAAATCACAGAGAATATATGGAATCTTTGCTTTCAGCAGCTGGACTGAGGAGGAAACCATTCTAAAATTATTATATTTAGATTAAAATTTGAAGTGGATGGAGTATAAAAATAAAAAGAAATTAAGTATTGGTATAGTATATATAGCACGAAAAATAAGCTGCATTTCAAACACAAGCAAGTACGTAACGATAGAAGATAATGTGTCATTTCTCATTGTTTCCTTTCAAAAGTATTCTGGTTGTGAACATTTTCTCCTGTCATTTATGATGATACTTAGCACACCACCTGTCTGAAATTATCTTCATATATAATGTAACTGGTCAACAAACTTTCTCTATGTTAAGGTTTACAATAAAGATGGACAGATATTAGCATAATTTCATCCTAGTTCTTTACCAAAGCTTTAAATTTGTAGAGTTCCATGAGACATCACATCAGCTGAGTGGAATGAAATGGGTGACACTGTCATGTATGTTGGAAACATGAAATCAATTTAGAATCATGCTCCTGCAAATGTCAGGTCTGAATAGTCAGGAATGAAAAAGGAAGATTGGACATTCAGGTGAATAGCCAAGTGGCTCTCCTTTTTAAAAATGTGCCATAGTTGCCTAAATATCGATGCACCTATCGCATCCAGTGTACTTAGCTTTTCAAAAAATAAGAGACACATTTTTAAACTGGCTTAACAACAGAAAGTACTGGTAGAAGAAGAGTTACAAATCTGAATAAATAAAAAATTAATGTCAAACCACATTGAAAAGCCAGTTGCAACTGTCCGAAGAGAAGAAAAATGTGGTGGTGAAGATGTTATGTCACTACAATTTAATTACCAGATATGTTTAATAAGGCTGAAAGATAATGGCCAGCTGAATACGTGACAGTTTCATCACACAGCTTGTCTTATGTAGGTTCATAGTGACTAGAGCAGACATTTTCTAGCAAAGATATATTGCTGAAATTTAATGGACCATAATATAGGTATACATAATGTGTGTGTGCATCTCTATAGATGTAAAAAATGCATTTGGTATGATCTCTGAGGTGTTTTAGGGGATAAGCAGACAGGTCTGAATAACTGCAAATGTTCTCCTAATATCTGTTTTTTGTTTATATTTAGTGGATTTTCTTCTGTATTATATTCACCTCAAAATAAATGATTTTAAATAGGAGGCTGCCTAACTCTAGTTCATTAACTAGATGCAAATTAGAAAGTCACTATTAAAATATTTTATTAACATGTAGATATCAGAAAAAATTAGATGGCTTCTAAGAGCTGGCTTTTGCTGTATGTTTTCATAAGAAGTGTAAATAAACGCTCTAAAATTCAGGGCAATAGCTCTATCCACTACATATAAATCAATTTTCAAGGGTGAATTATGGAGATTTCCCCCCTCATAAAATGTATTTGGCCACAACTAAAATGCTGTAACATAATTTTAGTGAAAAAAGTCTTGGTTTTATTATTGTAAATGCCCAGTATATTGAAAGAGAGAAAATGGTCATCTTTCTATCACGAAAGTGAGTCAGAAGGAATATAATGTTTCATTATAGTGACTTAGATGTTCTTCTGTACTGAAAAACAGGAAGTTAGCTACCAGCCTCTGCTTCTACAAGTGTTTAAGTATTTTACATAATGTTGTTATTGCTTACAAGAAAAAAAAATCAAGATGTAGGAAGGAAAAAGGGACCTCCTTCTTCCAGTTAAATTACTTGGTCATACAGAGTGAAAGCTGTCTTTCACCTTTCTTTTTCTCTGTAGTCCTCTGATTACAGTGTTTTAGCCTGTAGGGACACCCAAAGTGTCTGTCCTGGGCTATGTAGACAAAGCCACTATTCTTGTTACTTTAATTGGTGCTTCTGATGCTCAGGAAAACCCAGACACTAAGTATATTTTGTACTTTTGTCAGTCAAACATGTCTGAGTACTGGCTTGGGGGAAAAGAAATCAAACAAGCAGACAGATACAAACAAGCAGCAGATAATGTGTAAGGTCTCTAGCAATCTGGTGTGATTCAAAATTAAAAAAATTATGTAAGTACATTAAAACATGAAGTCAAATTCTGACAAGTCTTGCTGTGCAGAAGCTGTATGAAAGTGTAACTCCTTCCACTCTACTGTTTTCTCACAGAATACCATTCCCACATCAGTCAACTGAAGGGAACTGCTTTCTGTGCATGGTTATGTGTGGACCAAAATTAGGTATCCTTTGTATAAACCAATTCCAATGGCAGTTTGAAGTTAAGACTTTCACTCTGAAAATTTTGCTGTAGGTGCATGTTCTTTTCTGTGGTCTATCAGAAAGATGCTAACCTACATTGGAAGGTAGAGGAGGAAGAATGGGGTGGAAGGAAGTTTTTCCAAAACCTTCAGTTGTCTAGCCAGGAAGTGATACAGGTCACTGACAATCCTTTGACTATGATATATCTAGTACATGTTATGAATAGAATTAGATGAAAGAAGATTAGTGAATTTTTCAGTATTTGTTTTCTGTTTGTACCAAGAGGAATAAAAAATTGGATGTCTGTCAACATCCTCAAACCCCTCCTTACTAGAAATAATAATCCAGAAGTTTTGGAAACTGTTTATTTGTAATGTAGTTGCATCAAGTTCAGGTTCCTAGTGGTATGAAAATAGAATTTTCTATATTAAAGAGAACAGCTTGAATATGAGAGATCTAAATGCAGCAGGAGATATTCACATTTCCAAATATACACACCTGACTCATATGGGATTAATTTTACTTAGTGTCGTGGGTTGATGGTAGCTGGAGGACAGGTACCCACCAAGCTATTCTATCACTCCCCTTCTCAGCAGGATGAGGTGGGGAGAATATAGGACGGAGAAAAACTAGTGGGTCAAGATAAAGACAGTTTAATAAAGCAAAAACAAAGACCACACATGGAAACAAAGGAAAACAAAAGATTTATTCCCTATTTCCCATCAGCAAGGGATGTCCAGCCACTTCGCAGGAGGTAGGGCTTCAGTAGACTTAGAGGGTGCTCTGGAAGACAAAGGTGATAATAACAAAGCCCCACCTCCTCCTCCTTTCTCTTAGCTTTTATTGTTGAGCAGACGTCATATGGTATGGAATAACCCTTTGGTCAGTTTGGGCCAGCTGTCCTGGCTATGTCCCCTCTCAAGATCTTGCCCACCCCACATTGTACTGGTGAGGGGAGGGGGCTGGGAATTGTTAGAGAGACAGCCTTGATGCCGTGTGAACTCTGCTCAGCAGTGGCCAAAATAGTGGTATGTTATCAACACCTTTCTAGGTACCAATACAAAACAGAGCAGTATGAGGGCCACTATGAGGAAAATTCACTCCATCTCAACCAGACCCAATACACTCGGTTTTAAGGAAAAAGAATGCAGTTCACATTTCAGACTAATAATTCAGACTATTCAGACACTAATTTTAAGTGTCTGAATACAGGCGTTTGCATGTGATTTAGGTGTGTAAGCTCTCAATACAATGGATTAACTAAAGAACAATTCCGTTAATTGCAAAGTAAACATATAAAGTTTGCTTTATTTTCCTAAATGAATGGGTCTCATGGTGATTGAGTTATCTTGGTCATCCTTCCAAGTTTCCCGCTGCTCCAGGATGTCACCAGTATCTTGTAGGTTCTGTATCACTCAGTGTTTCTCAGATACCCTACAGCAGCAACAATGACTATTCTGCCCTATAGTTACACATCTGAACCTTACCCATAGTGTTTGGTGTGACAAGTTGTTTTCTAGGGTGCATAGACTGTAAGTATGATCTGCTGCCTAAAAACTGACTCTAGTGCTATTGGAAGATGAACAGATTATCTGAGAAAACAGATGGAAGATCCATGCCTACATAAAGAAGGAGCTGGAGGTTGGGAAAGGTAGTTCAAGGCTCAAATGGCACTTGCCATATCTAATTAGGCAAGTGAATCAAGTCCCAGAAGCCTAGTGCCTCAAATGGAAATTTGCACACAGAATTCACATGTAGACACTATCCATAATAATTCAGGAGTATGACATTGCATCACAGGACCATGTGACCGATGTTTAATCAAGGTGTATCTAAATAATGATATAATTAATCAAAGTACATATAAAAATGTTTTTAATGTACATGTATTCAATATATATTTAATTATAACTATATGTACATTGCATTCTCTTGTCCACTGGCAATTTTTTATGCACTTCTTCAGGAAACATAATTTTATTAATGAGATTAGGACATTAGAGTGTGCTGTACAAGAGATTGTTCAGATCTAAGCCCGCACTCCATATATAATGCTATTAGTGACTGATGAATCTGTATTGTGAGCAAGAACTTCGTTCTGATGAACCTCACCATGGACAGGAACTCTGTGCAGCATGCAGTGATCAGTGAGGGCAGGCTCGCCTGGTGCTGCAGCAGCTGGGGTTCCTTGCATCAGGGTGGACAGAAGATTGCCATCAACTTTTCTATAATTTCCATCCTTCATGCAATAAATCCTAATATCAGCCTTGAATGCTGGTGCCTTTCTTGCTGAGATTTCAAAATAACCACCACTTCCTCATACAAAAAGATAAATTAAATGGTCTTAATTCAGACCAACATTCAATTGTAGTGGTAAGGTTCTGAACATGAGACACAAGACACATTCTTAGTGCCATTTTAGATTTAGCAGGTCATTATTCTGCCTGGCATCTGTTTGCTGGGCTGGAAGAAAATGAGTTTCTCATATGATTTTTATTAGCTCTACACAGGTGTCCCAGATACCCTAGAGCTCCTCACTGGGATAGTTGTCTTCACATGAGCATCAGAATTAAGGTCATAATGGTGTGGTAACCCAAAGTTCTTTCTATAGTTTGCAAAAAGACACTGGCTTCTCTAGAGACCAGCTCATCTGCCCTTTCCTATGCAGTGAATTGTCCTCAGAGGTTATTACAAAGTAAGACCATAGTGACTAATTAAGACATGTATGCCTTTTAGATACTTAAAGTAGGGCAGATGAATCCCAAATATATGTACCTAAATTAGAAGGCTAGTCTGCATTGACTGTCATATAGGCAATGCAGAAAGATTCCTCCAAAGAGCTACTGAGAGCAGGTATGTAATTTAAATGTTCTGTATATAGAACAGCTTCTCATCCTTCGCTAATTGCAAACAAAACCTCAGAACTCTTACTCTCTGTCCTAATTTCTCTCATTTTTGGAGGCAGAAAGAAAATAATAATGTCAGGGGGATGTAGAATTGCCAAAATATAACTTGAAATGTTGTGACTCTGTTGCTCAAATGTGATATGGAGTA
This sequence comes from Rhynochetos jubatus, assembly GCA_027574665.1. Classification (NCBI taxonomy): domain Eukaryota; kingdom Metazoa; phylum Chordata; class Aves; order Eurypygiformes; family Rhynochetidae; genus Rhynochetos; species Rhynochetos jubatus. The sequence continues at coordinate 85,532,630 of CM050649.1, read as the reverse complement.
CCTAAGAACATATCCTGATTTTGCATTAGAAAAGATACAATTTTAATATTTCTGTAGCTTTGAAGATATGTTCCCTATGCCAATATAGTATTTGATACAGGAGTAGCTTCTTTTTGTCTGATTTTGACTAGGATTTCCACCTCAAGAATTCTTAAAAGTTTTGTTGAAGCTGATACACAGTCATAAAAACCTAAAACCTTGAGGAACTGACATTTTCAGTCGAACAATGGCATTGTTAGAAAATTATTTACTATATTATAACCAAAAGCTTAGAAATTCCACTGCTTGTGACCAGTTATGTGCAGTCCAAACTCAGCTTAGACTTACAGGAGGGGGTGGGTGGGGGTGGGAAAAAGTAAGATCTTGACATTGATCCAACAGAGAAGGACATGTAAAATAAGAATACTGACAATAAAAAATAAAAGGAATAGTTGAGACTGTATTGTATAGCAGCTCACAGAGTTAGGAGAAAAATACTAATGGAAAAACTACAAAACAATAATTAAGAAAAAAAGCAGAGGAAGAAAAGTCAGCAATTCAACCAATGCATCTCAAACTTAGTGTCAACTACCCAATCAACAGACATGTGCAGTGCCTATACTGATAGTTCTAAGAGTACTTGGACTTATTATATAATAGTCATTTTACCTATCTGCGATAAGTATTAGTCAATAAGTAATTACTGTGCATGCTGTATGTTATGTATGTATTCTATACATATATGATGTGAAAAATATATGTGCTTAATTAAAGGATGCCTGAAAAAAAGAAATCCAGTAAGAAGAAATTGTAACCTAAAATTTTGTAATTAACTTATTTTGTAACTAATTTATTTTTTTTTAAATATTGATGCAGGATTTTATATTAATATATGTTGTGGTTTACTCCAGCTAGCAAAATACCATGAAACCGCTCTCACAAATCCCCCCTCCCCTCCTCCAACAGAGGGGAAGAATCAGAGGAAAAAGAAATAAGAAAGTTCATAAAATTGAGATAAGAACTATTTACTAACTAAATCTATATCAAAATATACAAATACTACTAATAATGAATAATTAAAATTATAGAAAATAAAACATATGATATAATATAGTACAATATGGTACAATATGATACAATTTCTCACCAGCCACTGACCAATGAACACCCAGTTGCTGAGTAGTGAGAGTCAGACCCAGAGAGCACAAGAGCGATCGCAGCCCAAGAGCCACAGCCCAAGGGCCGGAGACAGGGAGCTAACGCAGCAGATTCCAAGCGAGTCCTGTCAGCAATAGCACAGCCAGGAACTCTAAACAACCCACCAACTCCCTCACAAACGAGGCAGCACAGGAGTTAGCAAAGCAGCTAATACAGGGAGGGTTAGCAAGTGCCTGGGAGTAGATGAGCAAGGGAGTAAGGGAGAGAGTAATGGCTACCGGACCCACTCCCCGCCCAACACCCAGAACTTTTGAACCAACTCCTCCACTATTGGTTCTAGATCCCTTTGCCAAGTCAATACTGAAAATACAGTAGCTAATGAGGATGGTCCATTCTGCATTAATTTCTGCCACATGGGTCATGTGCAGTTAACACTATCTGGTTCTGTCCACTTCCCATCACCATAAACTAACTCTAGCACAGTTAATTCCCTCACGTACTAGATACCTTTCTCTATGGTGGTCCATTTGCATATGTGACATGTCATACATTTCCTTAAAAGGATATCTTTCCCTCACACTTTCCAGGAGCCTCCTCCAGGGGCTTATATTTTGTGTCTTCCTCCAAATTGCTTTGTCAATGCCACTCTCTCTAGCAAGTGACCCCAACTACTTGGCTTCTCTATCCTCTAATTCAATGTTACTGGCCCTGTTATCCCAGCAGCGAAGCAGCCAGGTAGTAACATGTTCACCTTGACGATGGCCAAAGTCTCTCCGGACATCCCGGAGCTCCTTCAAAGCTAAAGATAAAATAGTTACATCTGCGTCGCCGTTGTCACCATTATCACAATCATCCTCTGTCTCTGTCTCTGCAACTGTCCTTTATGATGGCCCTGCTGTCTCCTCCTTCTCCTGTATCAGACGGCCTGATTTACTTTTCCATTTCTTTTTCTGTACTGGGGCAACTAACACTGGTGCTGGTTGACACTGACAGTACCATACAGGGGTTTGCATGGCTGCATTGCACCCTGCAGTGTGTAGAGCTGTTGTGGGAGGCGGAGCTACAGCAGGAGGCGGAGCTGCTGTGGAGGGCGGAGCTGTTGTGGGAGGTGGAGCCATTGTGGAAGGCAAAACTGTTATGAAAGGCACAGCCACACTGGGAGGTGGAGCTGCAGTGTCTTTTGAGGAGAGTTGATGTTGCCATGGGGGTGGAGTTGGCACAGAGGGTGAAGTGGCTGCTATGTCTGTCAAGGGGAGTTGACATCACCACAGAGATGGAGGTGGTGTGGGGAGTGCAGTGACTGTAGTGTCCGTCAAGGGGTGTTTATGTCTCTGTGGGGCAGGAGTTGGTGCAGAGGGTGGACTGTTTGCGAGCGGTCATGTAGCCATGGGGGACGAAGCTGGCACACAGGGCCTACCTCTTCCCCAAGCACCGGTAGCAGATGGGGCAGTATTCCAAAACATTTTTTAACTTTACACAGGAGCACAAGAACATTCAGCAAAAAGCTGATCCCTGGCCACAGGTCACCCCAAGACCAAGAATACTTTCCAAAATACTCATACACTTGTGCCATTGACCATAGAGAAGAGGGGGAAAATTGGAATAATTTCCACACATCCACCCAACTGAATAATTCCTTCACATCCAAGCCATTAAATAATTTCTCCTCTACAGGCTTTGTCCCAAAGGATAAAAGGGAAAAGGTGTAATTAGTGAAAGTCCCCACGAGATGACTCGTGAAACATGCAAATGCTGCCAATACTGCATACAGATACATGATTACTCCCCAAACCAGTAGTATATAGACCAGCCAAACAAAACTCTTCAATCTGGTCAGAGCGTAGATGATCACTATCATAAGGAGCACCCAAGGCAGTAAATCCCACTGTTCTATCAACAATTTAAAGATCCAAGAACTTAATGTGCTGACCAACCACTATGGCATCTCTATAACCAATACTTATCACACAACACTGTTTTAACACACAGTAACCAGAACTGTTCTTATCTCAACTCTTTGAGCCCTACGTTGGGTGCCAAAAAGGACTGTAATTTGGAATATGTATCTGCCAGAAACCTATGAGGCCTAGGAAAGCTTGAGTTTCCTTTTTGCTCGTTGGTGGTGACATAGCTGTTATTTTGTTGATCACGTCCATCGGTATTTGGGGACATCCATCTTGACATTTTATTCCTAAGAGCTGGATCTCTCATGCAGGTCCCTTGACCTTACTTTTCTTGATGCAAAACCAGCTTCCAGGAGGATTTGGATGATCTCCTTCCCTTTCTCAAACTCTTCATCAGCTGTGTAGCCTCACACAATGATGTCATTAATGTATTACAGGTGTTCTGGAGCTACACCCTGTTCCAGTGCAGTCTGGATCAGTCCATGGCAGATGGTAGGGCTGTGCTTCCACCCCTGGGGCAGCCAATTCCAGGTGAATTGGATGCCCCTCCAAGTGAAAACAAACTGTGGCCTGTACGGGATTCAAGGTCTTTCTCCACTTCTGATACTGCAGCTAACCCAAACTGACCAAGAAAGTATTTCATTCCATAGTACGTCATGTTCTGGGTCTTGGGTGGGGAAGGAGTCTGTTAGCCATTACTCTTCCCATTACTCTCTCTCTTACTCCCTTGCTCGTCTACTCCCAGGTGCTTGCTAACCCTCCCTGTATTAGCTGCTATGTTAACTCCTATGCCGGCTCATTTGTGTGGGAGTTGGTGGGTTGTTTAGAGTTCCTGGCTGTGCTATTGCTGACAGGACTTGCTTGGAATCTGCTGCGTTAGCTCCCTGTCTCCAGCCCTTGGGCTGTGGCTCTTGGGCTGCAATCGCTCTTGTGCTCTCTGGGTCTGACTCTCACTACTCAGCAACTGGGTGTTCATTGGTCAGTGGCTGGTGAGAAATTGTATCATATTGTACCATATTGTACTATATTGTATCATATTGTATCATATGTTTTATTTTCTATTATTTTAATTATTTATTATTAGTAGTAAATAGTTCTTATCTAAATTTTATGAGCTTCTTTATTTCTTTTCCCGCTGATTCTTCCCCTCTGTTGGAAGGGGAGGGGGGATTTGTGAGAGTGGCTTCGTGGTATTTTGCTAGCCAGAGTAAACCATGACAATATAATAAATAGCATAAGTACAGGTTGGGCAGAGAATGGCTTGAGAACAGCCCTGAGAAGGACTTGGAGGTACTGGTGGATGAAAAGCTTGATATGAGCTGGCAGTGTGTGCTGGCAGCCAAGAAGACCAACCGTATCCTGGGCTGTATCCAGAGAAGCATGGCCAACAGGTTGAAGGAGGTGATTTTCCCCCTCTACTCTGCTCTCATGAGACCTCAACTGGCATACTGCGTCCTTCTCTAGTGTTCTCAAAATAATTAGAACATAGACCTGTTGCAGTGAGTCTAGAGGAGGTCATGAAGATGCTCAGAGGGCTGGAGCACCTCACCTGTGAAGAGAGACTGAGAGAGTTGGGCATGTTCAGCCGGGAGAAAAGTCATCTCCAGGAAGACCTTATAGCAGCCTTCCAGTACCTGAAGGGGCCTACAGGGAAGCTGTGGGGAGACTTTTTACAAGGTTCTGTAGCGACAGGACAAGAGGTAATGGGTTTAAATTGAAAGAGGGTGGATTTAAATTAAATATCAAGAAGAAAGTCTTCATGGAGAGGGTGGTGAAGCACTGGAACTTTTCTTTGCCCAGGAAAGTTGTGGATTTCCCATCCCCGGATATGTTCAAGGCCAGACTGGATGAGGCTCTGAGCAACCTGGTCTAGTGGCAGGTGTCCCTGCCCATGGCCGGGGGGTTGGAACTAGATGATCTTAAATATCCTTTCCAACTCAAACCATTACATGAGTCTTTGATTCTATGAATTTAGTAAGTTAATTTTTATATCTCCAATAATTTGGCCTTGGTCACTGGAATCCTAGATTAGATTAGACTAGAAAGAATATTTTCTTAAAGAAATATATGTGACAGAAGGAACTTATTAGATATACAGCTATGAATTGAAAACAAAAAGTCATATATTTGATAACTGCTCATTTCAGTTTGTATTTTTCCTAGGTTGCAATGAATTCCAGTGCTTCTGGTTTAAAAAAAAAAAAAAAAAAAAAAAAAAAATCTAATATAAAAACATAACCCTGAATGATTATTGATTAGTTATTTAACTGTTATTCCAAAATTTGTCTACTTATTCAAAGTTAATACAGTTCTATAAGGTTGAGCTTATTATAATGAAATATATAGTAATACAAAAGGTGTTTATTATTTACTGAAGTCTGACCATATACATACTTTGAAATACAAAACAAAAACTTTGGTATTTCACTGGGATCTATTTCTGTCAGAATTGCCACTAATCTAACACTGACTTACAAGCAGTGAAGCTTTAGTTTCTAAACCGAGTCTGCCAAGGCAGGATATTTCTTTTATGTGCATGGTATTAGAGAAGAGGAAATTAATTTGGCTCAGACAAAGAGAACAGTAAGGCTGTCATAATAATTATTATTCCCTATACAATCAGTACCCCCACAATGACAAATAATAATCTATATAAGAGGAATTTACTGTTTCAATGCCTCCAGACTGTAATCCAGACAGCTGTAATTAAACATAGATCTCCTCCCCTAAGGGTTTTGAAAACAGGTAGGAAGTGTTAGAAAACTCCATGGATATGGGTTTCTGTCTGCCTTTTCTTGGGGAAATGTATGCCTCTGCTTGTAAATATAAGAGGACTAAGGGGAGCAATCTTTGTATTCGTGATTATTTTCATCACTTAACTGATATTTTATTCCCTGAAACTGTCTTAACTAGCTTTGTAAAAATAAATACATAAATAAATGTGATATAAAGGGAGCTGTCACTGAGCAGTACAGATTCCAATTTAGTGTGCCATCAGACCGCTGAGCTGGGGATTTGTCCCTAATGGCTGTTTATTTCTAAGTATAAACATTGTGACTTTATATAGAAAGTGCATTTCAAAACACTCACACAGACCACACCATATACATCAAAACATTTTGTAAGAAAGTAACAGCAGTTCCTGAAGCTCTCCATCCCACAGTCAGTGAACAACCAGTATGTGCTTCTCTGCAAGGGTAGATGAGCCAAGGGTGTCCCAAGGTAGGAAGGACAGTGACCCCAGCAAGCAGTGCAGTCCCACAGGTCCTGAGCAAGAGTCACCAAGCAAGTCTGGTGACAGTAACCTCTATGATCCAAAAGGTGAGATCACCAGGATGTCCATAGCAATGAAGCAGGTCTGAGAATCAAGCCAGAAAGTCAGGTCAGTGGCTCAAGGGCAGGACCAGGACCAACACAATACATAAACAGGCATAGGCATGTCTGCTACATAGCACAGGCAATCATAGTTCCTGAAGCTGAATGCAGTCTGATCCAAGGCCATACAGCAGCACCAGACCAAAGCTGGCTTGAACAGAAGCAGCTGAGACCACAGCATAGGGCCCAGGGCTCTGACATATGGTAGTGAAGTCTGGGACTAGATATTTATCTGTAACCAATGATAGCCTAGAGGTGTCAGCTTTGGCTGCTCTTGCTTACTTACTTGCCCAACAGCCCTTGTGCCCACATGGCCTTGTTGGAAATAATGTAATGTGATTTTAATACAGAAGTAGAATATGGGAGCTGTTCATGAATCCATACTTCATGGGGCAACAAGGCTCTACACTTTTAATAGAAAAGTTTGTAGCTAAAATCAGGGTTATCCATCCTCAGCTTTCTTTTACGATCAACAGATAAAAAAAGACACTTTTAGGAAGCAATCCATCTAACATGTTAAAATAAGGTGAAACATATCTCAATACCTTGTAAATGCCTCATTGTCTTCTCTCAGAATGACGGGAGACTAAAATCACTCATTTAAGTGTAGACATCTGTTCCACTGATTGTGGAGAGTTAACCTTGGCTAATGGCTGGATTCTCAACCATCCCTTCATTCACTTGTCAAGAGGGCAGGGGAACAAAATAAGATGAAAAAGCTTGTGGGTTGAGGTAAAAACAGGGAGACCACTTACCTGTTGCCATCACAGGCAAAACAGACTAGATTGGAGGAAAATTAATTTATTTTATTGCAAATTAAAATAGATTTGTGTAGTGAGAAATAAAGACAAAAGATTGAAACAACACCTTTTCCCCCAACTTTCCCCCTCTCAACTTCAGTCCTTCTTTACCAACTCCTTTTATTTGTCCACATCCCCATGAGTGCATTCCTCACTGTCCTGCACTGTTTGCACTTTCTTAAATATATTTTCCCCAAGGTGCCACCATCTTGTCTGGTGTCTTGTAGGTCCATTTTCCACTGAAACTGGCTGTGTCTGGAACAGGGCAGCCCTGGCCCCTCCTCTAAGAGGCCACGTTGCAGCCTCCCCTGTACACCTGGGCACCTGCATGTAATATACTTCTATTTGTGTGTAGACAGTATGTCCTTACCTAGCTCCCCAGCATACAGGTGTGTGCAATGCTTAACCTCTACAAGAAAAGTGGAGAATGCTGTGATTACTTATAGCTAGGAAACCTCTAAGCAGCAGATTTTCACAGAGTTCAACAGCTTGTCTCTCAAAGTTCAGATAAGCCTTATGATTTGGTGCCACTCTCACAAATTGGATAGGTTTATCCACCAATATCATTAGTAGAATGGACTGCCAAATAGATGAAAGATATCTATTGCCTTAGAAAAAATTTTTAACATGCCTGGGAAACTTTCAGACTAAACACAAAGTTATCCAATTAATTTTAATGTTTTTAAAGTAACACAGCCTAGGGAGGTAGAAAATTTCTATCGTCTGGTACACAAATGGATAGATGGGATTTAGGTAAATTTATCTGTATTTACATACTGTATTCACAGAAATATCAATAGAGGTCATATTCAAACTTGTAACAGAATTTAGTATTCTTGCAGTAATTAGTTTAGATAATTAATACTTTACAGTTTTTATATATAGACCTAAAATGGTCTCATATTGTGAAACGCAGAGCATTGCTAAATTACACTTGTAATAAGATTTCTTCTAATAAGTGCTTCACATTTGTGGAATATTGCAATATGTTCCACACCTCCATATGTTGTTATGGCACCATGCCAATTACAAGTAAGTTTTCTATACAGGGCAGAGTTTTCATAGCCACACTTTAAAAATAACCTCAGAGGGGAGAGATAAAACATTGGAATCTGACAGAGAATCTGTCAAATGTCAGCTAGGATTACAGTTACACAAAACTTCCAAGGGTTATCTAGAGGTCTTTTATCTGTTGGTGGCATGGCTGATTGATTATAATTTTAAAATCAAAAAGATTTTAAAGGTCCAAATCTGTCTGTCTATGAATAATATTTTTATGTGTTTCCTTTAAAAAATTAAATTAAAAAAAAGAATTAATGTTATCTGCAAAAAAAGAAATGTTTTTTGACATTTGAATAGAAATAGGATATACAGATAAATACATGTTTAATTATGTGAATTACAGAAAAACTAATATAACCTGAACTTCTATGCTATTGTTTATCCTACAGGATTCTGTCCAAAGGGGCTTTCACTATTCAGAACATTATAACAATTCAATTTGTTTTTGCAAGAATTGATTGCTTTTGATGGTCCTGTGGAGCGAGAAAAAAAATGTGGGTCTGAAAACAGTGTGCAAGGAAGGCATTGCAACTTACTATATGCTTCCTGAAGCAGCATGTAAAGTATGCATTTTAGCATACAGTGAGTGTACTTCTGCAGGAAACACATCACAATGAAAATTTTCACGATCTTAAAAATGGAACAAAATTTGACAAACAAGTGTAATGAATGGAATTGAAGTTAAGCTTTCACTGTCTTGTTAATGCACAGCTTAGAGCTTGACCTTACAATCCTAAAAATGCTTCATTCAATCCTCCATTTTGTCATGGAAAGCTGTGCACAATATTACAATCTGTAGGATCTAGAGAATGGTATATGCACTATAAGCACAAGTTTGCTGTTTTCATTACATTTGATTAGCTCTTCGTTCTCATTTTACCCTTTTCTGGAATAACAAAAATCTGTGAACTGATTTAACATCAGTCATGGTACAGAAGACTTCCTGCTCTGTAGCAGAAAAACTGATGACGGAGGTTAACTCTCTAAGATTTTAAGATATGTTTCCTTAGTATGGCTGTTCATGGTTTAAACCAACCAGAACCAATGATAATGTATCCAAATTTCGGTTCATAATATTCACTTGCAGCATGAATTGGCTCAACTTCCATGTCCCTAGCTCATACTCAGGGCTGTGGTTACCATGTTCACTCAGAAGTTCCTAGTCTAGTCCTAGCAATTACGGTCAGATTAAACTGTATCTGCTCAAAGCATAGACAAGATAGATTCTTGTCTGCTGAAAAATCCATTGTTGTTTTTGTATACTGAGATTATTTAATGAAAAACATTAAAAGTATCTGAACAATCCGATATAAAATTTCATTTGTCTGGAGAATTGGACTGGTTTTCACTTGGACTCAATCTGAAATTTTGAAAGATCAATGTTCTTTGGGCTTCCTAGAGACAATTTTTTTACAGGATAAAATTCTTCAAATTCAACAATTCTTTCTGCAGTAAGCAGGATATACTCCACATGTTGCCTAAACATGTCCTAGTTTGCTGTTATGAGTTTGGCTGGCTGCCAGGTTCCTACCAAACCTCTCTGTTGCTCCTCAGCTCCTCAACTGGACAGGGGAAAGAAAATATGATGAAAGCCTCGTGTGTCAAAATGAGGACAGAGAGAGATCACTCACCTGTTACTGTTATGTGCAAAACAGACGTGGCTTGGGGAAATTAATTTAATTTATTACCATTCAAATCAGGGTAGGATAATGAGAAATAAAACCAAATCTTAAAAAACCTTGCACAGAACCTTCCTTGATTCCTCAGCTCAGCTTCACTCCCATTTTCTCTACCTTCTCCCCCAGAGCAGTATAGGGGGATGGGGAACAGGGGTCTAAGTCAGTTCATCACACATTGTCTCTGCTAATTCTTCACTCTCACACTCCTCCCCTTATCCAGTGTGGGGTCCCTCCCATGGGAAACAGTACGTCCTGAACTTCTCCGACATAAGTCCTTTCCACGGGCTGCAATTCTTCACAAACTACTTCAGTGTAGGTACTTTCCAGGGTGTGCAGTCCTTCAGGAACTGACTGCTCAAGCAAGGGTCCCTTGCAGGACCACAGGTCCTGCCAGAAAACCTCCTGCAGCATGGGCTCCTCTCCACAAGGTCACAGGTCCTACCAAGAGCCTGCTCCAGTGCAGGTCAGAGATTCCTTCAGGGCACATCCTCCTGCTCTGGCATGGGATTCTCCATGAGCGGCAGGGTGGATATCTGATCCACAGTGCACCTCCATGGACGGCAGGGGGAAAACCTGCCTCACTGTGGCCTTCACCACAGGCTGCAGGGGAATCTCTGCTCTGGCACCTGAAGCACCTCTTCCCCCTCCTTCTCCACTGATCTTGGTGTCTGCAGAATTATTTCTCTCACATATTCTCACTCGTTTCTCCCAGCTGCTGTTGTGCAACATTATTACCCTGTCTTAAATGTTACCACAGAGGGTCTACAACTGTTGCTGATTGGCCTGGCCTTGTCCAGCAGCAGGTCTGTCTTGGAGCCAGCTGGCATTGGCTCTAATGGACACAGGGGGAGCTTCTAGCAACTTCTCACTGAAGCCACCCCTGCATACACCTTGCTACCAAAACCTTACCATATAAACCTAATACATTTGCTCAGAGGTTCTTAATGTTCATCAGAGGATCTTAAACGTTTCTTCTGGCTACCTCTCTTCCAAGATCTTCCTTCTAATTCTAACACTCGACAAGTTTATTTATAAAACAAATATCATACGCACTGAAGAATATTCAATCCAGGCTTTTCTTTGTATATCAGGAGAAATTCTAAGATGGCTATTACATTGTTAAAATTTTACAGTAAAATCTTGGATTATGTAATCTGATATCTGAATTTTGGAGTGAAAATGAAATTCTTGAAGCTGTTTCCATACAGTAACATTGAGAAAACTCAGATATAAATGGAAACTAGAGATAAATCCAACACAGAAAGACAGTACAATGGAGTACTGTTCTGCTGATATCTTTACAAGAAGATCCTAAAATGTCTTATTAATATACAAAAAAAAAAAAAAAAAAAAAGAAAAAAAAAAGGACAATGTTGGGAAAAAAAAAAATCAAAAACTTGGGTGCCTATAGCCCAGGACAACTTCGTAAATCCTGTAGTAGAATCATAAAAAGAACATAGAAACCTACCCCCAATTAAGCATCTGAGTTCAACATTCAGGTAGCATTGATATTCACCAAACTTTTAAAAGCTGGACTCCATTTTGGAGGGAAACTCTTCACCTGCATTTCGACTGATGGTTCACCTGCATTTCTACTGATGAAGTTGTCTAAATTTAACTAAGAAGATATTGGAGCCTATCAAAACTATACAACTAATGGTTGATGCTTAAATCCCTCATGCATTCATAAACCAGGTAATCTCTCATTTACATTTGGAGCATTATCTGATAGACATATCTAGAGACTACTACCACATAAAACACAGAGCAAATTGAATGGTCTTGTTTTTTTCTGAATAGGCTGATTTTCTTCCTGATTTCTAGTGGTTATTTGCACTGTGAAATCTGTAATGAGTGTGTTACGGGAAAGGAAGAAGACAAGAGTGTACCACTCTTTTTTTGATTAAACTTTTTTCTTTATTTGGCATGTCTTAACAATTAATAAGTACTATTTTCTGTCTTGTACCCAGGAATCTAGACCTGGACACAGCACTCCTGTTTTTGTCTTTTATTAAATAATAATAAATACTCAACATAATATCTCTCAATCTGTAAGGATGACCTAGGATGTTTTAATAAACAGTGAATACATGTATGTGGAAAATGAAGCCCTTCACCTCCTTTGATAGGCTTTTGATTTGAACAGATCTGCCCTGAAAGTGCTTGTTTCCTCCATTGAGTACAATGAAGGACTAAACTAACTCACCTAAAGACACCTATTAAAAAGAGTAAGTGGAGAAAGTCAAGAAGGTGAGTTATTCTGCATGGGCATCTTTGTAATTTTAGATGTAGTTTCCCTCCTTGGATTTTCAGGGAAATTATGAGTGAAAAAACTCTCTAAATCAGGTAAAAATAATTCATGGAATTTCTGTGGGAATATTTAGTGAAATAATCTGAAAAATACAAAGATAATATATGGGTTTCTGCATCTCTACTGTAAATGGCACAATTTGGGTAACAGGCTTTATACTTCTAATTTACTCAAAAGGCTATCTCTTCCATCAAATCTAGACCTAACTTATCCATCATGATAGGAAATTACATTGCCATGGGCAACCATTACAAAGTCAAACTCATATTGGAAGACAGAGTGATTGGTCGAGACTGTTTAATACCCATCAGATTGGTATGGGTTGAGAACAGTAGGAAAAGTCCATTGTCCCTAGATTTATGCACCAGGGAGTAGAATAAATAATTGTGAAATTTCTGATCTAAGTCCATGTATCTGTGATATTACTTTAAACATCTAAGTACAACACAACTGCACTATTGAACTCATGATTGAAATCAGGTTGACTACATCAGACTTATCATGCCCATAAATTAGGTAGAAACTTTTAGAAATTACTCTGTAACTGACGTTTATCATGTGACATCACCACATGAGAAGGGATAGATAATGTTAGTTTGGCTCATTCACACTGTAAATACACTTAATAAAATCATGCTGAGAAAGAAATCTGACTTTTTTTTTTTTTCTCTTTTACCCCAAAACTCAACTAACACATATGCTTGAGACAGGGGTTTTCTCAAGATAGTTTGGATGCTACCTGAGCTTAAAGCTGTTCCTGACCGCCTTCTGAAAATATAACATGGACATATAATTTTGATATAAATACTGAAGAAGTTTTCTCTTTAGAGTTTTACATGTTCAGCAAATGTGACTTCTCAGAGGTCTGAGCTATGGCTAAACTGCACTGTTGAGGTAAGGCCAAGCCATTGGTTGCAAAGTGTACTGGAGATTGCCCTATCAGATCCTTTGTGTTAGTCAGCAAGCACAAACTGAATTAAAAAAAGCTGCAAATATCTTCTTAGAGAAAAGAGCTCTGGACAGATATAGCACGGGCAAAGCACAATCCTGTGTTATCATCCTCACAAAAGGAAACCACAAGTTGGTAGAAGACAGTTATTTTTTACCCAGTCCTGTCAGCCCCACCATCCTGGTGTACATTCTGTATGTGACACTGCATTAAGAGAAGAATTTATAGGAACTACTAGATACTTTTTTCTTTTACACATTCTTATCATACCATTGGTATTTCTTTTTTCTTCAGGATTTTTATTTTTGATGTAATCTCAAAATGATTTTATTCATATTTAATAGTATTTCAGTTTAATTTCTATTTTAACTAGATATTTAAATAAATAAAACCTATCTCTGGTTAACAGTTACAGTTTAAAACAAAACAAAATAGTTTCACAGCATACTAATTTTATTCATGCCCACTAAGCTTACCAGCATTTTACTACTAGAGGAGTGGGGTCTAATGGTTATTTCAATGGAAAGGTTAAACTCCAAGGCACTTCTATTAAGAAACTATATATGTTCACATTTGCTGAGATACAAACAGGTTTTTTTGTTTTGTTTTATTTTTTTTTTCCTTTGTGTCACTTGAAATTGAGTTTTGTCACAGATGCAAATGCCCAAAGATAAGACCAGTCTGATTTTGTATTAGAATGACCCCAGTTACAAGGTAAACTATAAACTGATTTCTTAATTTTTTAATACTTGTTTTTGCCAGTGTTGCATTACAAGGAAAAGTAATATATCAGAAAATAAACCCCTTTGCATTGCAACTTGTCCTCAGATACCAGAGTGTCTGGGGGCAGCTGGGCTTAGGTTTTGAGTGATGCCCAATTTGCACACTCAAAGTTTAGTTCATTCAATGCATTGAACTTTTATGATACAGATGCACAAATAGGGTGATGCAATATTGGCCTAATCACATTCAATGAACTAGCATAGCCAGACTTAAGTAGTTTGCTCACATTCAATAAGAACTCTCATGGCTAGATTAATGAATAGTGCCATTTATTGAGGCAACAGAAGTGCAGATTCTATTGGATTGCCAGTGATGATACACTCTATGCAAAAGCATGTGCAAGTAATATAGTGACCTACAACATCAAACTACTTGAGTAATATAGCAGCATAAAATAACTCTATATAGAGATTTCTAAGTTTCCAAGGAAAATACTTAGTATCACTAAGAGTTTAAATCTCACCCAAGACGTCCCTACAGGGGGAGAAGAGAGGCTCAGCCCATCGACTGATACCGGAAGTCAGAGGTGGTCTGCGATGCTATCTTCCCTGACTTGTCTGAAATGCTATCGTCCCTAACACCCCTCCTCTCTTAAGTCATTTTTATACTATTTTTTATCTTTCAGGTGGAACTTGAGTGACTCTAGTCATACATATCTTCATTATCATAGAATCATAGAATGGTTTGGGTTGGAAGGGACCTTAAAGATCATCTAGTGATCAGAGACACCCTCCACTACACCAGGTTGCTCAAAGCCTCATCCAGACTGGCCTTGAAGACAGCCAGGGATGGGGCACCCACAGCTTCTCTGGGCAACCTGTTCCAGTGCTTCACCATCCTCTCCATGAAGAATTTCTTTCTGATATCTAATCTAAATCTCCCTGCTTCCAGTTTAAACCTGTTACCCCTTGTCCTGTCACTACAGGCCATTGTAAAAAGCCCTCCCCTTTCCCCCAGCTTCCTTGTAGGCCCCCTTCAGGTACTGGAAGGCTGCAATAAGGTCTCCCTGGAGCCTTCTTTTCTCCAGACTGAACAAGCCCAATTCTCCCAGCCTTTCTTCACAGGAGAGGTGCTCCAGCCCGCTGGTCATCTTCGTGGCCCTCCTCTGGACTTGTTCCAACTGGTCGATATCCTTCTTATGCAGAGGGCTCCACAGCTGAACACAGTACTCCAGGTGGGGTCTCATGAGAGCAGAGTAGAGTGGGAGAATCACCTCCTTCGACCTGCTGGCCACACTTCTGATACATCCCAGGATGTGACTGGCTTTATGATTGGTGTAAAATATTCTTGCTTCACTTGTAAATGTGTAGGTTAGGAAAATTCAGAGTGCATGCTCAGTGAGGTGTAGTCACACCTTGAAGCTGGGTATCTTTTTGGACGGAGGTGTGTTGTTTTATTATAATGAGATTATAATGTGCAAAGTTCACCTAAAGGACAGCATTTTGTCAAAAAATGGCATCTGTTGGCCCAGGGTATCAAATACACAGCTTATCAGTTCCATAGTACCTTCAAGTTCCCATGTCAGTAGAGAGCCTGGCCATGGTGTCTCCACTCCTCTCCAGCCTTTGTGCAGTTCCTCTTAGAGTCAGCATAACAATTTCCCCTAGTGATGCTAACATCTAGGGTTGCCTGGGGAACTACTGTGGTACAAATTTTCTGCATATCAGATGCACTGCACCCTGGAAGTCTTTTTAATGTTGTATCCTTTTTTTGAAAATGAGAACATAAGATTAATTTCTAAGTCATCTGCAGTAATTATTCCACAGACAGCTAAATAACAGACTTGACTTACCTACATACATACATACTTGCATACACCTGCATAGATATATTAATACATTTGTATACATACATGTGTGTTCAATTCTGTATATCCCCTCGAAATACAATGGGCTTCCTTGTATAACTGAAAGCTCCTAAGTTTAAGCTGAATGGTCTTAATGCGAAAAGAAACATAGACATTTGTCTGAAAATCATTGAGAGATGAAGATTTGATTCCCTTACATCACCACTTAAAATCCAGCATACAGTATTTAAATTGTTGTCCATCAATCCTCCTTATGCAGGTAATTCTGCTGAAATCAGTGTACTTAATCTACTGAGGAATGACTATCCATGACAAAAATGGGAGCTGCAAAATGGACTCTAACTAAGCAATGAAGATATGTTCAGCATTTTTTACATCTCATAGAATCATACAGTCCATGATAGACTAATTATACAATAGCAAAGTGAAATATCAATAGCAGAATATTATTATGAGAACCTCTGCTACCGAAAAGTCAGAGAGTTCTTCTGGCCATGCCAGATTGGACAAAAATAGATTTTTTCTCACATTTCAGCTAGCTATTTCTTTATGCAATGTGCTTTTCTGAGGATATTGCCTCTTCGTGTACCAAAGAAATACAACAGAAAGAAAAAGTAATTATTAATGTTAAAGGAATAATTTAATGAAATGACGTTTAAATCTCTCTGTTCTTGGACAGACAGCTGAGAAGAGAGTGCTCATGTTATTACACTTGGGGTAAAGCGGTTTGCAACACACTGCATTCAGCTCAGAAAAATTCCTTGCTGAAAACAATATAAAAAAATTACATTTTTAGGCAATTTATTCAGACATTACTAATACCATCCTCTTTTCTCCAGAGAACTCTGAAACAAAGAAATCTGTCAGACTGAGATAAGCATCAACCTTTATATGGAATGTAATCTCCTCAATAAATATAAAAGGTACGTCCAAAATAATGTTTGTCTAGGATTTGCCCAGTATGACATGATCATGAAGTCCATTAAGAGACTCTCTAAGCCCTTTCAAAACACCATAGATATAAAAAGCCTGGATATAAAGTAATTTAAGTTGCACACTGAACAAATATCTCTAGGAATACTAAGCATGAATGATTATTATGGTAATTCTAAGGAACTGTAAAGAAGCAGTGCCAGCAATGACAGCAATGACAGCATGAGGGCATCACAAGATCATAGATGCATATATTCAGCTGTCCTTAAAGATGGTTGCAAGATTTTGTTCATAAACCCCTATAAAACCAGTATCTCTTTATTGCATAATATCTACCAAAGAGAATGCTAAGAACACTATTTTTGTAAAAAAAAATGTTATTGATCCTTCTTTCACAAGGTAATTTACAGACTCTCTGATCTATCAACATTTAAGCAGCAGAGAGCATATAATGTTATTAACTGGTAACTTAGAACTGTTTGTTACATCTGTAGTGTAACTTTGATCTTGATTTTTTTCAGAAAATGTATTTCCAGTCACAGGCTCTTTACATCCTTAAGTAATATAAAGTTAAATTTTCCTATAAACAGTCAAAGTATTTTTCTTAGTAGACATCAGTATCTAAGACAGGATCATTTTGACTATAGCACAGATTATTAAATATAAAAAAATAAAGTAGTATTAATATAATTTTTGTCTTTTTATTTGACATAAGTTATTTTCTGTTTCTGCTTGGAAGGGGAAAATAAAAATATTATTTGAGTAACTTAAGAATAAACCTATCTACCACAGCATCCCATTCCTAATAGTAGCTGGCAATGGATACCTGGAAAAGAAAACAGGGCTTTAAAGACAGGAACATCATATTTCTCCACATAGTGTCCCAACTTCCAATTGTGGAACAAGCACTTTCTAAGCTAGAAGCAACATGTTTGTCTCTGACCACTTCAACAGATTTTTTTTTTTCCACTGCTTGCTGAATTCATGAGACTTGTTATCATACAGATGACAAGTTCCACAGCTTTAATAACATGTTGCATGAAGCTTTTATGAGCTGCACCAGTTTCCCACCTTGGCAAATATATAAACTGAGAAAATTGCAGGACTGTGTCATGATCCACCTCTTCTATTAGTAGCGTCACGATTTGATATCATTTGATCAAATGACTAGATCATGTTTATCTCCTTTTTAATTTATAGTACGAGAATGATCTCAAACTGCAAAGACAGTGCTAGTCTTCTCTTTTTATTTCTTCTTTCTGTTAGTCATTTAAAGAAAGCTACCACCCTTACAATTTTTATGTAAACACTTCATGTTAAAAATAATGTATTTTATAACAAAAAAACAACCAAAAAACCAACCAACTCAAGCATGGCTTGTATTCCCTATTTGCAGTTTTCAGATGACCATGCTATGATGATGATGATGATGATACACATTGTTCTGTGCTGCTGTATATCCCTTTTGTGCTTGGACAGGGAAGGCAGCCTTCACAGCCTTCTCCTTCATTCATCCCCTCTTCTTCTTCCCATAATTCATTCTTTCTTTCTTTCTTTCTTTCTTTCTTTCTTTCTTTCTTTCTTTCTTTCTTTCTTTCTTTCTTTCTTTCTTTCTTTCTTTCTTTCTTTCTTTCTTTCTTTCTTTCTTTCTTTCTTTCTTTCTTTCTTTCTTTCTTTCTTTCTTTCTTTCTTTCTTTCTTTCTTTCTTTCTTTCTTTCTTTCTTTCTTTCTTTCTTTCTTTCTTTCTTTCTTTCTTTCTTTCTTTCTTTCTTTCTTTCTTTCTTTCTTTCCATGTTTTTATGTTTTATGTTTTTCCATGTCTTTATTTCTGCAGTGATTCCTTAGGTAATTTCCAGATATTTCATTTGGCAGATATACCACTTAAATATAAATGTGTATTACACACATTTATAAGAGGCACTTTCCCCCCTTCAGTCTTGGCCTACTGCCATAGAACTCATCCTCTCTAATACTGTCTGCATGCTTCAGAGAGTTTCTTTTTCTTAGCACGATACTCAGCCTGCTGTACCTGTCATGTAGTTCTTGACATCTCCATATATTTCAATTCCTTGCCCAGCTGACAAAATGGCAAAGGAATTATGTCATCCATTAGGACACACTTGCTTCTATTCCATTAAAAGGGATATGAAATTAGTATCTGGACAGCCTCACTTTCACTTTCAAAATCTAAGTGAACACCGCAGCCTTCTTATAGACAGATTCTGCTGCTTTCTGTACTATGATTGTAATGGGTGATGACAACCATTTGGACAAATACAAAAATGATCTAATTGAAGATTAAAGGGAAAAAATCAGAAATTGCTACGGTTTCTTTCAATCAAGCGAAGAATATTATGAATTTCAGAATAAAATCCTAACTGGTGGCTATGCTGCTGTCATCTGTCATTCTCTCCCTACTCCTCTCATGTACCATTAGTGTCCTTATTCACACCAAGTATCTTCAAACGGACTTCATTTTTTGCCATCACTTAGACAAAACCAACCACTGACTTTACTTTCCTGCATAATTTCACATCTCTCTTGTACTCTGCAGCACATAGTACTTAATAACGTTCTCCCATTCACCCCTTTCCTGTATGCATCAGAAAAAAAGCATGCAAAATACATCTTTCCACTAATAAGATGATTCGCTAGGAATACAGGAAAAATTGCTAAATTTATTCCTGTTGCTCTCACTGGAAGTCAGGGTGAATTTCCACCTTGATGACTGTCTACATAAAAGTGAGCTGGCCAGTCATTGCAGGTCCTTGTGTATCTGAGGACAAATAAAATCTAATGCAATTCAATAATGGCAAGTGTCAAGTGCTGCATCTGGGGAAGAACAACCCCATATGTCAGTACAGGTTGGGGGTTGTTCTGTTGGAGGGAAACAGAACAGTTTCTCTGGGGAAAAGGACCTTGGAGTCCTAGTGGACTACAGGATGACCATGAGCCAACAGTGTGCCCTCATGGCCAAGAAGGACAATGGCATCCTGGAATGCATTAGGAAGAGCGTGGCCAGCAGGTCAAGGGAAGTTATCCTCCCCCTCTACTCTGCACTGGTGAGGCCTCACCTGCAGTACTGTGTCCAGTTCTGGGCTCCTCAGTTCAAGAGGGACAAGGAACTACTGGAAAGGGTCCAGCACAGGGCCACTAAGATGATGAAGGGCCTGGAGTACCTTCCATATGAGGAAAGGCTGAGAGAGCTGGGGCTGTTTAGCTTGGAGAAGAGGGGGCTGAGGGGGGATCTTATCAGTGCTTATAAAAATCTAAAGGGTGGGTGTCAGGAGGATGGGGCCAGGCTTTTCTCAGTGGTGGCCAGTGACAGGACTAAGGGCAATGGCTATAAACACAAGGTTCAAACTGAACGTGAGGAAATATTTCTTCATTGTGAGGGTGACAGCACTGGAACAAGCTGCCCAGAGAGGTGGTGGAGTCTCCTTTGGTGGAGACTTTCAAAAGTCGCCTGGACTTGTTCCTGTGTGATCTGCTCTAGATGATCCTGCTCTGGCAGGGGGGTTGAACTAGATGATCTCTAGAGGTCCTTTCCAACCCCTAACACTCTGTGAATCTGTGACTCTGTAAAAGAAGGTACTCAACCCTGGTGCACTTAGATTTTCTTCTTCATGATTTCATGGTTTGGGGATGTTACATTCCTTTTATTCAGAATTAACATGCAGATTTCCACTTTATGACTGACATCCTTTATATGCAATATCACACGTATTTTAGGGGCTTGTTACTACAGTTGATTTTTTTTAAAGAAGCTCAGTAATATTAAGTATATTTGTTTCTCTACAGCACCCTATGAAGTAGCAAAATGCAGCCTCACAACCACAGAAGCAAGGCAACAAAATATCTCTGAAAGTTGAAGCTAAGTCCCAAGATCTTGCGTGAAAACTCCGAGTGAGGATCTTAAATAATGTTATTAACCTCTCCTAAGGTAAAGAATCAATGTGTGCAAAAATTATGTTCATGCAAGGAATTTCCTGACAAGAAAGAAGTTCTCCCAAAAATCAAAACCAGGCCTTTTTATTCTATCAGTTTAGTCAGCTAAATGGTTCTAGCATCGCTTACTGCAAGAGACACAGTAACTTAAACCTGAACTTACACAGAAACAGAAATATGTCAGCATGCCACTTTGGTTCTATTACTGATGGACACAATCTAGAAATACAGATATTACCATGTCCTAGTAGACTTCCTGTCCCTCACTAAGCAATTAAGATACACAGATGCATTCAGCATTTTCTAAAAGATTTCTTCATGCTTGTAGATTCCAGGTAGTGGATCCAAGATGGTTGTTATTGTTAGTATTTCATAGTTTCATAGTTTATACATAACTTTTCATACATCTATATATAGATATATATATTTTATATATATATATAAAATATATTGAAGAATATATTTTTTAGTTTAAAACTGAACAAAGACACCAATCATTAATACAAGACCCACAAAGTATATCTTTCTTGAAAGAAACAGATAAGTCATGGGGAAAGAACAGTAGATATTGTAGGGACATAGTAAAGAGTCAACAGGAATGAAGACGGGGATTTATCTTTCCTACATGAAGACCTTTCTTTGTACAGTGTCATTCATTGTTTTATTGATTTTCCAATTTTAAATCTGCTTGGAAAACATATGGGTGTTTTATCATCTGCAGCTGTTGATTAGAGTGTACATCTGGTATTATGGTTTTATAATTTAACTTGTAACTCTGAGTCAAAGCATACAGCTAAATACACCGCCATAAAAACCTGCAAACAGACATGCAACTAGGAATGTAAAAATGGTCATTTGAAGATAAAATTAGAAAGAAAGTGAACTGGAATTATATTGACTTAATAGTTACCTGTGGTGAGGTTTAAACAATGCCTTTTAACAAACGTAAGTGCAGATTCATACATACACACACACATAGAGAAACACATGTAAAGTTGATTTACTAAGACTTACATGATTCATTCTGCTGCATTCAAATTTTTACAATGCAACAACAACAACAACAAAAAAAAAAGGGAATGTATGGACAAGTTTATTTGAAAGTAAACTTCTATATCAATTTGGATTAGTATGTGATTGTGACAGGAACTGTGCAGACAGAAAGTAAAAGACATCTTATGGATTGCCCTAGTTGAAAGCTAGTCCAGTCCAAGGACTGTCTCAGACTGATTGGACTAGTATTGAAAAATTATGCTACTGAGTATTGCCAGCATCACACATAGAAGAGGTATGTCACCATTCACATAAATCTCCCTTCGTTTGGACAGCAATGACAGTAGGACAAAAGGTTATGAAAAGCCTTAATATCCTTATTAATTCTGTACAGAGTGAAGTGAAGAACATGTTAGAGAGTCTTCTTAGAAAAAGAATTTTGAGTAGCTTAAGTACAACAAAGAAAATGTACAGTAGTGGTAAAAAAAAAAAAAAAAAAAAAAGTAATGGGCAACTACTGTGGGAGTAAAGATTTCTGTATTAGATTTTCCTTGCCCTCAGCAGTACACCATTGTTTCATAAGGGGAACTGTGAGACTCTATTTTGATTCTCATTCAACATCAGATAAGGAGTCCATAACAATTTTGTAGCGCATCTATCAAATCTGGTGTTTGATTTTGATGATAACTTCACTGGTTATGTGCCTGTTGTTCTACAGACCAGCTGAGTCACTGTTGATTTAAACATGTGTGAGTCAAGACAGATTCGTTCCCTTTATTGTGAGATGATGAAGGGATAGTTCCTCTCTAACAGCCTCAGTGAGACAAAACTTCTTAAAAGCAGTGCAGTATCTACTCACCTCCTAATCAGAGTGAAGGAAATGGTATGAGTGAAGGAAAGGAAAATGTAAGAAAAGTAGAATAACTTTTACAGCATTTAGTGGAATTACATTGAGAGAAATGTTAAAAATACAACATGTACCTTGAATAAGTGATAATAAAGAATGAACATGTGCTGCTGTTCTGCTGGGTGATTACTGTAACAAGAAATACATATTCAGTTATTAGGGATCACTAATAAACTGTGGTGTCAAGCTAGAAACCTGGTAAAATTGACTAAAACTATTGTAGTGCTTAGTTAATATTTCTGATTTGCAAATGGTGATTCAAACAACAGAAGTTCCCTTAAATAAATACAGTAGAAAGACAAATGGTGTAATAATTGACTATTTCTTTAACAAACTCCATCAGCATTCAATTTCCCGACATCTTCCTCTTCTGAGTTACTGCTAAAATAACGATTACAGCAGCTGATAACTTCTTATGTCCTGTTAGATCACCCTAGTTGACCATATGGATTTCCTAGGCTCCATTGTCTTGGTGGATAGAAAGGCATCAACAAACTGGGCTCCACCTTTTTAACTACCTGGTTCTGCTATCTTAGAAGTCATAATAACTGCTAATATTCCACTCACACACTCTCTCTGTATGTTGATCTTGTCCACGGTAGCTACTCCAACCAGCCACTCCTAGGACTTTTTGCTTCAATATCACTCTGTATGGATGATCAAGTTAGTAAATCCTGTCTTCAGTGGTGTCTGAATTTTTGCACATGCTCACACCTTATAACATGTCTCAGAAAAAAGGTCTTTACCGACCCAAGCACACTTCTGAAGAAAATGTCTTAACTCATAGGATCATGGAATGATAGAATGGTTTGGGTTGGAAGGAACCTTAAAGATCATCTACTTCCAACCCCTCTGCCATGGGCAGGGACACCTTCCACCAGGCCAGGTTGCTCAAAGAGTCATCCAGCCTGGCCTTGAACAGTTCCAGGGAGTGAGAATCCACAAGTTCTCTGGGCAACCTGTTCCAGTGCCTCACCACCCTAAGGGTAAAAAATTCTTCATTATAGCCAATCTAAATCTACACTCTTTCACTTTAAAATCATTGCTCCCTCTTCTATCACTACAGGACTTGCGAAAAATTCTTTCTCCTTTTTTTTTTTTTTTTTTATAAGCTCCCTTTATGTATTGAAAGGTCACAATAAGGTTTCCTCAGAGTCTTCCCTTCTCCAGGATGGACAACCTCAACTCTCAGCTTCTCTTCATAGGAAAGGTGTTCCATCCTTCTGCTCAGTTTCATGGCTGTTCTCTGGACTCACTCGAATGGGCCTGTGTCTTTCTTGTTGTCGTGGTTTTAGCACAATGAGTCGCTCTACCACTCCGCCCCTTCCCCCCCACCCCTACCCCCACTCCCCACCAGTGAGGAATGGTCAGAGGAAAAAAAACAAGGAAAAGACTGTAGGATTTGAGGTAAGAACTATTTAATTATATAAATGAAACTTAGGGAGTTATTAACAATGCTAGTGCTAATGAGTAATTTAAGAAACAGAGAAAAAAAATAGAGCAAATGATACAGGATCTCACCACACATGGATGGACGCAGGCAGATTCCCAGCAGAGGAAAAAAAACCAAACAAACAAACAAACAACCAAACAAAAAACACCCAAACCCAACGAGAAAGGAAAAAGAAAACTAAACAGAAGGGAGCAACCCCCCCTCAATCAGCCTGGGAGCTGAGAGCAGGGAGAGCAAAGTTAAAAAAAACCAAACTTTCAAACCCCAACTCCTAGATCAATCTGCCTGACAAAAGACGCAATCTTTGCGCTGAGCACACAGCACCCGCCACCAGGTCCCAACAACAAAGTAACACCCTGCCCCCCTGGCCAGAAGCCCCCTGGACCCTCCCCCCTTCCAGGGTCGTACCCAACTGTAATCCTTTCCGTCCACATCCCCATCCCTTCCCTGCCAGTCTTGCAGTGCCGCAGGCACCTGGTTGGCACCACCTATTCAGCTTGATGTATTAAGGAGTGAAGCAAAATATAGACTAACTGGTGCAAAAGTATAGACTAACTGGTGCAAAATATAGACTAAGACACTTGTCCTGATAGCCCCAGGACTGGATGCACTACTCCAAGTGGGATCTCATGAGAGCAGATTAGTGGGACAGGATTACCTGCTGGCCACATTTCTTGTGATGTAGCTCAGGATGTGATTGACTTTCTGGGCTGTGAATGCACACTGCTTACTCATGTCTAGTTTTTCATCCACCAGTAACCCCAAGTCTTCCTCTGCAGGGCTGCTCTCAACACATTCATCCCCCAGTCTATATTAATATTGGTGATTGCTGTGACCCAGGTGTAGGACCTTACACTTGGCATTGTTGAACTTCATGTGTTTTTCATGGGTCTGCTCCTCAAGGCTGTCAAGTTCCTCTGGATGGCATCCATTCCCTGTAGCATATCAACAGAACCATTAAGCTTGGTGTGATCCACAAGCTTGCTGATAGTATACTGAATCTCACTATGCCTTTGGTAAAGACACTGAACACTACCAGTCCCAGTATGGAGCCCTGAAGGACACTCACTTGTTACTGATCTCTTTTTGGACATTGCCTGCAATGCTTTCAATGCAGCCATCCAGCCAATTCCTTAATCATTGAATAGTTCATCCGTCAAACCCATGTATCTCCAATTTAGCAACAAAGATTTTGTGTGGGAGTGTGACAAAGACCTTATAGAATTCAAGGTTAATAACATCAGTTCTTTGTCCACTGATACAACCATTACATATTATAAGGCCACTAGGTTTGTCAGGCATGATTTGCCCTTGGTGAAGCCATGTTGGCTGCCTCTAACACCTTCCCTGTCTTCCATATATTTTGACATGTCTTCCAGGAGGATCTGCTCCATGATCATACTGAGCACTAAGATGAGGCTAACAGGTCGATAGTTGTCAGGGTCCTACTTCTTACTCTTTGAAAATGGGTGTGATATTTCCCCTTTTCCAGTCACTGTGAACTTTGCCTGACTGCCACAGCTTTTGAAATATGATGAAGAGTGGCTTAGTGACTACATCAGGCAATTCCCTCAGGACCCTGCAGAGCATCTCATGAGATCCCATGGACTTATGTATGTTCAAGTTCCACAGGTGCTCTCAAATCTGATCTTCTCCTGTGGTGGTAAGGGCTTAGTTGCCACAGTCCCTGCCTTGATTTTCAGGGTTTGAGAGGTGTGGGTAGAGAGACAAAAATCGCTGAAAACTAAGGCAAAAATATTGTTGAGAACTTCAGCCTTCTACATGTCCATAAGAATACTTCATCTACAGGCTCCCCTGGGTTGGACCACCTGTAATAAACACCAAGCACAAGTTTTCTGTTGTTGGCTTGGCCCCTAATTTTTACCCATGAGATCCCAACCTGTTAATTGCTAGTTTCCAAAAAACAGTTCTGTGCAGTCAATCTATTTTTTTTATGTAGAGGGAACACCCTTTGCTCCTCCTTCCTTCTCTGTCCCTTCTGAACAGTTCATAGCCATTGACTGCAGTGCTCCAGTCATACAATTCATCCCATCACACTTCAGCAATAGCTACTAGGTCATAGCTTTCTATCTGTACCGTGGCTTCCAGTTCCTCCTGTTTATTACTCATACTAGGTAACATGCAGTGGTATAGAGGCACTTCACTTGGTCCTTCAACTTTGACACCATTTTAGAGGAATACCTCCTATGTCCTTTGAGACATTTCACAGATGTTTCCTTTTTGGATCCTAATACATCAGCAGCCCCTGGCTTTTATCACCTAAAGCTACAACACCTTCCTCTACTGAATCTATTTAAAGCTCTCTGTATAAGTCTGGACAGCTTCTTGGCAAAGATCCCATTGTCCAACTTTGTCAGGTGGATCCCTTCAGCTCCTAGCAGACATGGCTTCTCAAAGGTGGATCCATGGTCATAGAATACAAAATGTCAGGCATGGCACCAACCATGTGGCCAGGCATTGACCTGTTCAACTTGTCTCCTTCTTCCTAAACCCCTTCATTTGACTGGGAAGATAGAGGAGAAAACCACCTGTGCTCCAGATATTTCTCACATTCCTCCAAGGGACATACAGTCTATTTTGATGGTTCTAAGTTGCCTCCATGCAGTGCCATATGACCCTGTGTGGAACAGTAGGAGTGAATGACAATCTTTAGGGTTCACCAGACTTGGCAGGTTCTCAGTTAAGTCAACAACACAAGCTCCTGGTAGGTAACAGACTTGCCAGTCTATGATTTCCCAGTCTACAGATTTAGTTTATGACTAACTCCTTCTTAGTCTGTGACTTTTGCTTTTCTAGACTCCAATTTTTGTAAACCTAGTTTGTAAAGACTTTTATATATTATTGTAGCTATGTTTTTAAGGAAAAAATCTTCCACAAATAACAAAGTGTAAAATATAGAGCATTTTAGGTGTACTCCATAATTCCCTTGGATCAGATCCTTCTCCCTCTGACAATATCAGCAAAGTCCATTTCCATCCTAGATTTTCTTGTCTCTGAAACAGTCTCTAAAAGCTTGCTTATCATTTCCAGTGTCAACCACAAAATCTACAGAAAAATTTCCTTAATTTACTCTTTAATTTATATACAAAAAAAAGTCTATTACATTAAAACCAGAATCTGAGTACCTGATTACTAGGCAGAAATAGCTGTTTAGACTAAAAACAGCTGGGATGAAATCACGCAGGAAAAAATAAGTATCAGGGCAGAAGTTTCTGTCGGCTTTATCAGGATGTGGAAAATTATCAGATACTTTACTGAACATTTTCACTGTGTTTTAATCCAGTCTTCTATTGAAAATAGCAAAATATTTTGATCCTAATCCTCAAAGGCATTCAATGGGTATAAAGCCCATTAAAATCAAAAGTGTGCAAAACTGAATCTTTTGGATAATAGATCTGATAAGCTCGCAGGATTTTTCAACTTTTATCTTCTGGTGGCCACAATGAACAGCAATATGTAACATAATTGTGGTCATCACAAAAGTTTGTAAAAAGAGATCTTACTTTAATAACTCTCATTATGAATTATAACTTGTAAAATCACTGCAATGCTGTGAGATGGTTTTCCTAGAATTTACTAAACATGCCAGGTGACAGAAAGGAGGAGGAAAAGGGATCTATAAGATGGATTCAGATCACCACAGAATTTTAATTTCTTTGGAATTGTTATGAATCTTTTTAGTCTTTGCAAGTTTAAAATTTGTTAAAAGTTAGCTTTTGTCTTCTGAAAAGCTTGAAGTAGGCTTTGAGTGGAATCTTCTGAAGGAATATAACACTTAATAGACATTGTTCCCAAAATAGAATTACAGTAAATACTATTTAATTTTTAATACATATATTAAAATTCACATCCAAGTACCATTTCTTTCTCTAGTAAATTATTAGTAAATTGAAGTGGAATATGTCATAAATAAAACCATTATGAGTTCTGGAAGGAGTGAAATGTAATTTGATATGAAGATGTTAAATAATAAAAAATAGAAAATCTTTAACTACCTTTCGTATAAAGAGAAATGTGTACATCCCGTTTGTTTTTATATATATATATATGTTACAGTAATTCTTTCTTGTTTTCTAAATTACTCCAAGTTTTAACAATTCATTTTACAATTACACTGCTAAAATACACTTGTCAAAAATATTGTTAGTGTTACTAGAGTGAAACATGGTCTAAAATTTTGGAAATATGCAAATATCTTTCCAATTCTTTATTGTCGTACTGGTAGAACTCACTTCAAGTATCCAGTGGTCTGAACACAAATAAAATGACAATGACATCAGTTCCAAGTTAATAGGTAGTTTCTTCTTAGTAACTGACATAAAAGAAATACTCTCTGCAGGTCTATTTTCAGATATACTGCTCATAATAGAGAGTGATTTCAACATTTGGAAAAAATGACTGGCAGATGATGTTGTTTCTTTCTTTTAGAGCTAAGGTCTAAAAGACCTTTTGTCAGTAATAGAATAAGGAGTGTAAAAGGGGGCCTACACTGCTTCTAACAATTCTGAAGACAGTAAACGCATGCTCCCCACATTTTGTTCATTACTTAGAAATGCAACTTTCCAGATAAAATATAAAAAGCTTACCCACACAAATGAACTACACTATAAAGAAGAGAATAATGTATTGTGAATTATAAAAAGGTCAGTTTGGGTTGTCAGCAAGGCAGTCTGTCATTAATAGATCAAGAATTTTAGAACACTAAATTAAGACAAAATTTTTATGAAGCAGTGACAATAGATTTTAGTAACTTTTTTCAGTTAAATATAAGAAATGTTTTCACACCGAGCAAAGCCAGTGAAGTCACGGACTGTCTATCAGTGCTTGAGCAGTGAACATTGAGCACTCTGTATTGCCTTCTATATGCATGTAGAAGAGAGTGTCTTTGGAGTTTAATGTTAATTTCCAGATTACTCTGACTGCTCTTCAGCAAACTGCTCTGATGGTGTTGCTGAACTTTAAAATCTTTACTTTGTGGCCATTAAGTATTCTGCCAATGCTTTCTACACCTGATGTGCTCTTATAAGCTGCCAGGATTTAGCAATTGACCTGTGATGGATGAAGTGAGAAGATCAAAAGCAGTCTGTAGAGTACTAGTGTCCGAACTCTTGCTGTGAGTCTAACTGACTTCAATGAGCAATACTGAAGTTTTATGTCTGGCCAAAGAAAAAGAGAAAGGGTATTGCTTTGTCTCTATCATGGATTCAGAAAAGGTCTTTGCATTTAAAGTGTGTGTGAAGCCTGGCTTGTAAAATCAAGTAACTCCAAGCAACTTCTACTCCAAAGCATTTTTGTTTTAAATATCCTCCTGTTTTATCTCTCCCTCAGTGTAAGAAATTTCAGGGAATTTTAGTGACAATTTAGATTTGTGATGTGTTCTTCTTGAAGTAATATCAAGGGTATAGAATCATCTCCACTTTTATTTTACCTGGTCACAGATAAAAAAGGAATCCTGCTTTTTCAGGTACTACATGATCTTCAGTCTGGTTTTAGCTGTTCACTTTAATTCTCTGTTCTTACTGGACAAGATCAGAATAAACTAGTTTTCAATTGAAATCCTTCGCATTTGTCACTTATGTTGCATATGCATATGCTTTTCATATATTTAAAAGCTGCTGTATAGTCTTACTAACCACTTGGTTTATTCCTTCAATGTGAAAAAGAAATTATAGATCATAAATGTTAACAGTAAACATCTTGAATCAGTGCTTCTCTTAAATAAGAATTTGATTTCTGACATAGATACCAAGATAAGCTTTTCCTCTTCATTTCATAAACACAGACAAGTGCTCAGTTAATGAAAGATATTTAGAAATATCTCACTGATTTCCAGGAAATATAATATTTCTATAAAGAACTGTACCAAAGCATCATCTTCACATGTCTAAACCACGTCTACTATGTTTTGATACACTGCCTATTTATCACATTTATTTTCATACTTGTATAGATACAGTGTATTCCTGGGGACAATTTGTGCCATGTTATTGGATGTTGTGTTATTTAAAAATCTGTCTGACATGAAAGTTACCTGAGTCAAAGGGGGAAAATCAAGTTTTGCCTAAAGGAAATCAGGAATAACTGCACTGTTTCAAAGTAATGCTGTTTCCCACTCAATTTATAGCATGGTACCAGTTAGTCTTTAGGGAAGCTGTGCTGTATTTCTGCTGACTTAAGAACATAGAGTCAAGCAAAACTCTCTGAGCTATTCATGTCCACACTGTTGGCTGTGAGATATCATATCTTTGATTCAAATTTCCACACTATTCGATACACAGTACAAGCCTTTAGTAGACATACACTGCGTACAAATCCCATTTGGTTCTGTGACTTCAGTCTCTCTGAGACATCCACCAGCACATGACAATTGTGGCAAAGTCAGACTGTATGTGTAACAGTCAGATCCCATTTATCATGTCTAGATTTTTTGCATAACATGTTTAGTCTACAGTAACGGGGTTTGAGTTTGCTCTGTTTCTTTTGAATTTTGCCCACAGTAGCTCACTTTGCTATTACAGATGTCAGATATATATTTTAATAGAGCATAAGGCTGCACTTGAACCTGAGCTAAGGACAGCTGTAGTTGACCATATCTTTGTGTCATATTGCACATTTCAAAAACACTTGTGAAATGCCTACAGGATTTTAAAAGTTGAATAAATCACATGAAGGAAGCATGAAGATGTTATCAGCTGACCTAGTCTGTCCCTCTGCTCCTATGTAGGATCAGCTCTAACTAATAGCTAAGGGGTTTACTTATTCAATAATGGCCTGGCGTTAGAGAGAGGATCCTCATGGGGATATCACAGAAAGTGGTTTTTTTTCATATTTATCAAAGAAGCTGAATCACTACAGAAAATCTGAACTGAACCCAATCGTATTAATACCACCATGACTTCTACTTTCAAATAATGTGTAAACATTTCTCCTTTTAATTCTGCTTTTTTTTTTTTTGTTTTCCTTATCTCTAATATATTGAAAACCACATTTTGTTCCATTTTCAATATAGTAAAAAAACCCAAAAAAACCCACACCTGCTTTCTCACTATTTTCACTTTTTTCTTTAACTCAGAATTAGAAGTTTTATATAAATGGACATCTTGAAAATGAATATACAAAGAAGAATCAGTTATTCATTCATTTATACTTACATTTGTTATCTCATTTCCATTGATTTCAGACACTTGTCCTGTCTGATATTGAAGTTATCCCAATTCAGATTCATAGCATGCTTATTTTCCACATAAGACCATATCTCATGTGATAGAAAATCAAAGAGATTATTATTGAGTGTGTTAAATCCTGCTATTTCATAAAAAAGATTGATCTTTAAAATTAAATTAAAGCAATACAACAGAAAAGTTTTATTTTCAGTGTTCCCTACTGAGAATTCCCATACATGCTATAAGGGATCAGACTTGTATATTCAGGAGGAAAAAGAAAAAAAAAAAAGATAAAAGATTTGTTAAGAATGGTAGACAGTCTTTAAAACAAAAACAATTAGTTTCTAACTGCCTCAAGAGTCACTTTATCAGCAGGATCTGCTGTTGCCTCTTTACTAAAAGAATAAAATAAAATAATCTTCTAAAGGCAAACATGTAAAATCTCCTTTAATCAGATATTTATATAATGAATCTGACTACAACTCCAGCAATAAAAATGAATCTTTTGCTTGTTGCAAGCATACCATTAATGTAGTACTCTGATTTGTTCCCCAAATATGCCTCTCCATGGTAATATCAGAATTAAAATAAAATTGCAAAAACAAAGTTTACAGCTGAGATGTTCACAACCCATATCTAATAGTCTGTCATGGGAATAATTACCCATAATGGGTATCCAAGGGATCTAATTGTCTGCTGCTGTGAATTAGGAGTGCCACAGGTGGTGTTAATCACTTGGAATGTATTGGAGTAGAACAGCAGCCAAAGTCGGAGCCTGCTTAAGCTTGATTTGTGGAATCATTGTTTCTGGACACTTCAGACATAAATTGAGTGCATGGTAGTGATAATGCTCACTCAAGAAGTTATACTGAAACAGAGGGATATAAATATAAATGAAGAGCAGAGGAAAATTTGGTTTCTTAGCAAATGTTACAGAAACGGTCATGAGCAAAGTTGTTCCATGTTGCAACACTTGCATGTTTTGATAAGGAACAGAAACCAAAAAAAAAGTCAACAGTTGTTTTTCTTGCTTAACCTGCTTGGTACATATTAAAAAAAACCTCATCATTTAGCTACTCCAGAAGTTTCAATCCTCCGGTATTTCCATGGTAAATTATTTACATAGCTATATCCCAGGGTAGGGGTCTCTTTGATGAGGAATTTAAACTTTCTTCAGATATGATATTGATTTATTAGAACATTATAATCTCCATTTAATAACACATCATCAGTAATTTTGCAGAATAGTGATGGACACGATAGAAATTGAACTGAGTAGAATTTATGTGAAACGTAAACATAAAGTAACAAAATCAACATGGTAATAACACAGAGCAAAACCAAAGCATTGACTAGATATCTCTAGATGAATTAGAGAAAATGAGGCTATGAATGATACCATATATCTCTGGAGATGATGATTAATTCAAAAATGGATGCCTCAAATCTTTTAAAGGAATTAGTCTGTAAATTCTGTAGAAGCTTAATCCCAAAATCAGTTGTCCCTCTAAGGCATGAGGGAGGGGAAGGCCGGTCAAACATCACTGCGGAACATTCTTTCCACAAGTCAAAGTAACCTAAAATACATCTTTATCTATGAGGTTTTAGAAGCTTTTTTGTATTTTAGAGCAGACATTTTTATATGTCCATTATTTATAGAAATCTGATTGAATTAGTTGTGACTTTTGCAAATGAAAACATTGTACCTAGAAAGAAACAAGGTCCAGACACTCAAGCATTCAAGCACTTCAAGAGAGAGATAAAGAATGAAGTGAGACCTCAAGTTTGATGTTTCAAGTTAATCAAGGGGTTTTGGTATGATTGGGTTTTGGGTTTTTTTGAAGTTTACAAAATTGTATCATTGCTGAGCTATATCTTATAGGAATTATCACACATCATTAAATCAAGTTTCATACTCCAAGAGCTTCTTCCTTCTCAGAATGCATAACTGTATAGGCTAATTACAGCTGGATAGAAATCCATAAAAAAAAATCCATGATAAATACTATCCTCATTTTGTAGATAGTTTTATCAACATGCAGATTGTGTCTTGCCTAGAGTAGGAGAAAATATCTGAACATCGTCAACAAAAGAGAAACACATACTTCAGCTTTTACAGTTCCATGTTATAACTCTAGATTGTACTTGTCCTTCACTACATTGCTTGCAAATTTTCAGTTTGCCAGGACACAAAAAGGTGAGAAGAAACTGTGAAAAATTGCTTGGGAAAGAACACAGAAAAAGTAAGGAAAAAAATGGAGACATCTAAAGCAAAGCAGAGGAAAACTGCTGGTTGGCTACGTAAATGAATGGAATACAAACATGATAGAATAAAATCATATTTATCTTAATCTGTGAGTGAATTCAATATTTGGAAATTGCCCTGAAATTGAACAAATTAGAAAGAACTGTGCTGAATTTATTTCTTACCTAAAGTGGACTAAATTTCAAAGAACGATTATTAAAAAACAAACAAACAAACAAAAAAAATTGCATTCTGAAGATGTGGAAACCAAATCTGAAAAAGAAACTGATAACATTTACCAGAGTTATGTAAATAGAATAACTAAAGTGCTACAGACTTTTTGGTTTATTAGTTTCTAAACCACCTCCTACTACAATGCATTAAAAGAAGTGCAAAAATATCTAACCACTCAAATAAAGGGGATAATTTTTTTCATTTTAATACTCCTCCAGCTTTAGTCATAAGAGACTTCTAAATGAGCAGAAAATGAGATCACAGTAGAAAGACTTGCACTGCTATATATCACAACATTTTTCTTCATATATTTACAAAATAAGTAAAAATGATTCATCATGGCAAATAATCCACTGGGAATATCAGCATAAGCATTTTTGTGAAGAGCAAGTTTGCTGCTGACAACTACAGCCCAGCAAGACAAAAACACACTGTGTCATAAAAATACGTGTTATGGAAAGTGTTTTTGTCTTTCTCTGTGATTTTCTGTTATTCAGGTCTTCAAAGTATTTGCAGGAGCAGTACTTTATTCTGTGGATTATTTCAAATATCTCTGTAAAATTACAAGAATTGGTACTCTGTCTAAGGCTCTCAGATCTGTAGGATTTTACCTTCAGCACCAAATGTCTCTCTAATTATTAGTTAGTTAGCTAATTATTAAAAATGAGCACACCATTACACATATGTATAGCCATTTTAATATGTAAATATAATAACAGTTGGTAAAATACAGTCTGCCAAAATCCTGTGTGCGCTGTGAATAATGCAGCAGATTAACACAGCACTCTGTTGGAGAGCTGGTCTGTTTACCTTCCAGCACTGCCAAAATTATATTTTGCAGGAGATGCCTGAATTATTGCTATCAAAGAGGGGAGGAAATAGATTAGGTCTTTGTCTACAGATCCTTAGAGGTGTCCACCTCGCCTTTGTTCAGACAAATTATATCAGAGGTCCACAATTATTGCAGAGGGCCCAGAATCTGAAATGTAAATGAAAAATGTGATATAAGTGAATTGGGTTCTATACACTGTTGGTGTTGGCAAATCATACAGGAATCCCTCAGAATACAGTGAGTCCACACTTTAAAATGGCTGTGCTTTACCTGGGAATGTTTTTTAGCCTGTTTGAACTAAATACATATAATACTCATCATGTCTTACACATCTCACCTTATATATCTGTGCATCAACATTTACGACAGTACAGCATTATATTTATGCTGTCGAGAGTTTTCCTATTAGTTTATTTTAAAGCCAAGTAATATGCACTTGTACTTTACATCAGTTAAAATTTCTACTTTTACCTTAGATAAATAAATACGAGAACATGCCAAGAATGCTTCTATTTTTAGAACTATTTTGTATCTAAAATTTCTCTTATATTTTGATGTAAGGTGTGTTTTACTCAACTATCAAATAAAACCTACTAGAGTGAAAAAACAGTCTCTTAAATGCAGCCATGTCAGTTGATTAATGAATTGTGCAACATCAAAAGTTGGCATATTATAATCTGTTTAGTGACAGCAAGCACTAGCAGTTTTTAATGATGACCACTGTTAGAGTGTACAGTACTGTTAAATCTATTCATACAGTGTGAATGTTAAATCTTAGTTCTGCATTTGGTACATTACAACTGTATTGTTTGTGCCAAGCTGACAATACAAAACGTACAGAAACCTCAAGGCAATGGATTTGTGTTAGTGTGGGTTTATATAGCACTAAGCACATGAAATGACTATATAATAAAGAAATAATACTTTAGAATACAATGTCTTTCATACCTAGTAAACAAACCTGCAATATTGTTAAAGGTAAATTGAGCAATATAGTGTTTTATTCTGTCATTTGTTATATGACATAATGATTGATGCATTTTAAATTGGATTAATATACTGAATAGGCTAAAAGCCTCAGAATTATTATAATACCACTTTATCATAATTTCTGTTTTCTTTTACATTTATTTTTCATAAAAAATATTGCTTATTGACAGAAGAGGAAAAAAGAAGAGGAAAAAAACATAAGAATAGAAAAAAAATCATAGTCACAGCTCACTGCAGATAAATCATGAAGAAAAAGGAGGAAACAAAAAAGTAATGTAGTTTTAAGTTAATAATAATTATGATTTAACATAAACAGCATCATAGAACAGTTTAAAAGTAATGCAGCCCCAGAATAAACCTGTTCCTTAGTAAATACGATATAATTTGAAACACAAAGGCAGTTCTTAAATCTATACTTTTTTCCACAAAATCTTAATGATGCAAAAGGATTTCTGGTCAATCTTAACGTGTGTTTAGCAGCATAAAGAAAATAACTTTTTAAACAGACCAATAGATACAGATAATTCTATAATCAGTTTTGAAGTATCATGTGAATAGTGCATCATGTTAAAGTGCATATGAAGCTTTGTACATATTTCTATGGGTTTAATGGATGTTCCTGCACATAAATATACATCAAAATTTGAATATTTAAATTTTTCATTGGAATTTATATAAATGCAAAAATGAAAGAATTCTGTCCAGGTTGGTAAGATATCAAGGTGACAGATATGATAAATTCTAACATGTGAAGGGAGATTGGGGTGAAATAAGGGCCTTGAGACACCTCAAGGAAAAGTTGGTGAGATTGTGAAGATTATTACTAAAGGGAAGAAAAACTTATTGAGGAAGTTCTAGACACAATGCAAGGAAAATAATTCAAATTAGCAATTGTACACATAAAACACAAAATAAATATGTATATATTTTATACATATATATATATATATATACACACACACACATAGCAAACTTGGTGAGTACCTAAATGGAATCAAGAAATTAATTCTGAGAGACAGGGAAGTCTAAAAATTAATATAATTAGAAAACAAAACAAAACAAAACAAAAACTCCTAAAAACCTCACCCTTAAGGACTGTAAGAGATAATGGTCTCTCCAGGACAAGTACTAGAATTACAAGGGAGAAAAATCAGTAAAACCACACAGCTGATTCAGATCATGGTGTTTTACAAGAGAAGGCACAATAACATAATGAAAAAGTTTGCAACACCTGAAGTTTTTCTCAGACAACTTAAAATTTTTGGTATTTTTATGGAAGTAGTAGTTGCTGTAATACCACAGTTTTCATGGTAATGACATGTTCTCTCCAATTGCATCATGTGACCATTTATAGAGAGTAACTGTAACTCCTTTTTCCAATGTGACTGTGTCATTACTGTCACACTACCTTTTCTGTCTAAATGTGTAGAGGAAATTCCTTTTTCATTCTGTATTACTTTAAGTCTAAAATTCGATTGATGATATAAAGAGGTGATGCATTATATTATTTTAGGCATTGTAGGCTGAAATAAATACAAGATGGCAGGGTAAATCAACATATCAATCCACATATATTGACCTTGGATCTGATTTGGTTTAATGATTCCCTTATGACTAAAATGCAACAGGTTATATGGAAGCAAAAGAATCAAGTACAAAGACAGCATTTTTCTGGTAGTGAGGACTTTGGGAAAAGGCAAACTATATCAAGCATTTACAAGCAAAGAGACAGTTTTTGAGCTTCTAACATGTATTTGTTAAGTATATTAATGTTCTTTCCAAATACAAAGACAACAAAGAGGTGTTAAGTTTAAGGGGACACCTTGGTTTCAATATTACATATCACGGTCCAACATTCCTTTTTATTTTTATAACAAAAATACTATGATTTGTGTAACCATCAGACAAGTGAGAATGCACCTACATTAGCCAGTAGGAAGTATTGAGAAGAAAGCTGCTGTAAGTCCTACCTGGAATATTTATACATATATGCATGTCTTTTGGGAATCATAAACAGTATTAAAAATAGAAAAAAAAACCAAAAACAAAAACAAAAACATTTATTAGGGTATCAACAGAACATCTTTTGCCTGTCCTGGGTTTGCATGACAAGGCTTTGGTAACAGGGCAGCTGCAGGAGTGACTTCTGAGATGAGACACTAGAAGCTTTCCCTATGTACAATAGAGCCAATGCCAAACAGCTCTAAGACAGACCGGTCAGTGGCCAAGGCCAAGTCAATCAGTGACAGTCACAGAACCTCTGTGATAACTTGTTTAAGGGGAAAAAATTACTGCTCAACTGCAACTAAAGAGAGGAGTGAGAAAATGTGAGAGAAACCACTCTGCAGACACCAGAGTGGAGAAAAAGGTGGAGAAGGTGCTGAGGTGCTGGAGCAAAGATTCCCCTGCAGCCTGTGGTGAAGACTATGCTGAGGCGGGTTGTCCATGGTGTAGCAGAGTTCCATCTGCAACACACGCAGGACCACACACCAGAGCAGGTGGATGCACCCAAAGGAG
Organism: Rhynochetos jubatus; assembly: GCA_027574665.1. Classification (NCBI taxonomy): domain Eukaryota; kingdom Metazoa; phylum Chordata; class Aves; order Eurypygiformes; family Rhynochetidae; genus Rhynochetos; species Rhynochetos jubatus. Next base: position 85,494,587 of record CM050649.1, on the reverse strand, counting down.
ACTGTGACCCCATAGGAAGCAAGCACAGCAGAAGGCTCCTGGCAGGACCTGTGGACCCATGGAGAGAGGACCCCAGGCTGGAGCAGGTTTGCTGACAGGACTTGTGACCCAACAGGGACCCAGTCTGGAACCATCTGTTCCTGAAGGCTGCACTTCATGGAAGGGATCCACTCTGGAGCAGGTCCTGAAGAACTACAGCCCATGGAAAGAACTCACACTGGAGAAGTTCATGGTGGACTGTCTCCCATGGGAGGGACCCAAAGCTGGAGCAGGGAAAGAGTGTGACAAGACTTTCCCCTTGAGGAGGAAGGAGCAGAAGAAAGAATGTGCGATGAACCAACTGCAATCCCTGTTCTCTGTCCCCTTGTGCCACTGTGGGGGAGGAGACAGAAAAAATCAGGACTAAAGTTAATCCCAAGAACAAGAAGGGGGTGGGGAGGAGGTGTTTTAAGATTTGGGTTTATTTCTCATTTCCCTTCTCTGATATGATCAGTAATAAATGCAACTAATTTCCCCAAGTCAAATCTGTTTTACCCATGACAGTAACTGTTGAATGATCTCTCCCTGTCCTCACCTTGACCCACAAGCTTTTTGGTACATTTTCTCTCTCCTGTCCAGATGAGGAGGGGAGTGATAGAGCATCTTTGATGGGTAGCTGGTGTCGAGCCAAGGTCAACCCACCATAGTATTTAGGAGTTTAATTCTGTCACATGTGTTATGTATGTATATGGTTGCATGAATGAGTGGCTGTAATAATGTAATTTCAGTAGGTTCTCACTAGGATTTAGGACTTTACCTTGTAAATCTGAACTCTATTTTACCTCTCTAGCACTTATGTCAATCATAGGTACTTCCAAAATTACCATCATCTTGCTCTCTAAATACAGGAAAAGGTGCCAAAATAGAATGCATAATTTCCTCTACAATTGTCTAGATATTTTTTCTTGTTATAAGGTTTATGATACAAGTTTTCTAAAGCTTTGTTAGTGTATTGTGTAGGCAATACAACGAATGTAACAGGCAGGTTTTGAGAGGAAAAGATTGATGGTTTTATAAGTCTTGTCAGCAGCAATCTATAATCACCAGTTGAATCTTCAAATGAAGACTAGAAAATTTTTATAATGTGCCATAACTGAAACAGAAATTATGTAATCAATAGATGGGTTACAGTGTGAAATTCTGCATCTTGTCTTAAGAAGCAGGTCAGCCTCTATAATCATAATCATTTCTTTCTGTGAATCTGTCAATGCAGCCTTCTCCCATCACAAGTAAATAATCCACTGATAGAACAAAAATGACCTGAAGGAAAAGGTACTAGTAGACAGAAAATGCAATAGAAAATATGTAGATAATATGATTCTGCCAGAAATTGCAACTTTTTGTATAAGGAAAATATATGTATGAATGACATAAAGCAAAAACATCTTTTGCGGTCATATTTGAAAATCATATACAATTAATAACTGAAGTATCAAGTTTTAACATTCCCATCCAGTAAGCTTTATAAATTGGAGCTCTGTGCTTGAAAATTATGACACAGATAAATTTTTGGCTGTTTTGACACTGTATGCCACCCCTAGAAGGTTCAATAGGTTCTTTTGATATTTACCTATTCTTTTTAATTAGATTTATCCCTTCTTATACTTTTGAATCCAGATCGGTTATGGGAAATCATTCATCATCCTCAGATGTATATCTACTTTACTTAAACCTGTCTGCAACAATCTCTGAGTCGTGGCATGACAGAAAATATATGGCCTGTTTATTCATAACATGACATTTTAAACAAGTAAAAACTGTGGGGATAAAAAGAAAAAGATTATAACATGAGAAGAAAGGAAATAAGAAATATTAAGTTAAAAACCTATGAAATACATAAATTAAAGGAAAAAAAGTGAGCTAAATAGACATGAATTATGTTGAAAACATTGTGGCAGTCCCTGCACAGCTCGCTCTTGGTACCACACCCTGGAAAACCACAGCTGGTAAGAGAATGGAATTACAAACAACGTCTGAGAAGGGGACACTCAAAACTGTCTGAGTGGGCATTTGCCCAAAACTGATAGTCCTGAAAAGGAAAATTACCTTCAGTGGAATTAAACAGTATGAGGGAAATTCAAAAATTTTTATAACACAAAGAAGCAGTCAGCCTGAAAAGAAGTATAAAGAGAGCATAGACATCCAACCCAGATAGCCAACCTTATCCTGGGCTGTATCCAGAGAAGTGTGGCCAGCAGGTCAAGGGAAGTGATTCTCCCCCTTCACTCTTGTCTTGTGAGACCCCACCTGCAGTATGGCCTCCAGCTCTGGAGCCCTCAAAATAAGGATAACAACCAGTTGGAGCAAGTCCAGAGGAGGGCCACAAAGATGACCATTGGACTGGAGCACCTCTGTTATGAAGAAAGGTTGAGAGAACTGGGTTTATTCAGCCTGGAGAAGAGAAGACTCTGGGGAGACCTTATAGCACCTTCCAGTACCTGAAGGGGTCCTACAAGGAAGATGGGGGGGGGGGGGGACATTTTACAAGGGCCTGTAGTGACAGAACAAGGGGTAATGGGTTTAAATTGAAAGCAGGGAGATTCAGATTAGATATCAGGAAAAAATTCTTCCTGAAGAGGGTGGTGAAGCACTGGAACAGGTTGCCCAGAGAAGTTGTGGATGCCCCCTCCCTGGCTGTCTTCAAGGCCAGGCTGGATGGGACTTTGAGCAACCTGGCCTAGTGAAAGGGGGCCCTGACCATGACAGGGACGTTGGAACTAGATGATCTTTAAGGTCCCTTCCAGCCCAAACCATTCTGTGACTCTATGATTTGTGAAAAGAGGGAGAGGTGGTGGAGGAGTGTGAAGACCCGTTCTAGGGCACATCCTCACCAGTACGTACATTACTGGAGTGTTGGGAGCAAAGGGAGTACACAAAGCTGGATAGCCTTTGTCTCCTATAGGGGTGGTAACCTCCATGGCTGGGAAGGGTGGGGGGTGAGCTTGTAACTGAGTGTGTGCATGTGTAAAAGGGGGTTAGAGTCTCTTGGTAATAGTTGTAGAAGGGTGTTTAGAAACATTTTGGTGTTATTTGTTCAGTGTCTACTGCTGTGCTTTGTCTGTTTTATTGCTGCTTTTGATCCTGAACATATGGTTCCCTGATTGCTGGTTAATCATGTGTCATTAACAAATAAATTAAATGTTTCCTGATTTGAATTAAACTAAAAAGGAGAGTGATAACTCACGCTTTTCCCTACTGTTTAGCTTCATATTCATTTTCACTTTATATGATATTAGTTCTTCCTTAAGCTATATTGTATGATAAGTTGTTTAAAGGCAGACATAATATTTTGCCAACAAACATAAGGCCAGTCTGTGTTTGATTTAGACTTGACCCAGAACACTTCCTGGCTGGTGGCATTGCTACAGAGGACCTGTAGTGGTGTACTTTCGAGGTGTACAACTTGCAGTATGAGGCCCTTTATTTTAATTACTCAGGCTGTGCATATACAAAGCCCAGTGTACTTAGGAGAACTGATTACAAAAAAGTGTAATAACATGGTAGCATCTACATCTCACCCAAACAAAGCATTGCAGGAAGGAAAAAAAAAAAAATAAAAAAAAAAATAAAACACCTTACCTAACAGAATTTGGGAGTTTAAATGCTGGAGGTTTTAGTAGGTTACCTATGAACAAAGAGAGGATTGAAGATTTTTTCACTGTAGTGTACAGAAAAATACAACAGAAATTAACAAGGACATGTCTATAATTACACTAACTCAACATGATACATCTATGTGGTGAGGATAAAACACTCTGGTTTCTCATTACTGGCATCAGATCTTCAGAAGATTAAAATATTGTCACTGTTATAGTCTTTGATGAAACTTTAGCCAGTTCTATATGTTGAAGATCTGACACAGTTTCTATAGGATTAATTTTCCATTTCATAATTTTGAAATCAGAAAGCACTGGTTCTTTATGAGAGTACATCATTTAGAGCATGGGATAGCACCATATATGGTTTTAGAGTGTTTAATGATTTTGTGATATAAGAGCAATTAATATTTTATTGATTGGTCCTGTGACTGAATAGGCATTTATATTTAGGAAACCTGAAGCCAAGCATAATCATGTTCTTGAAAGTTATAAATTTAAGCAGAGAAACAGTTTGAGGAGTATTTTAATTTTGCACACAATACCCCTCACCTCTAGAGAAATTTGCATTGTATTTGGCATGATAACATATCAACACTAGACAAAAAACCAAACCAAAATGAAACAAAAACTATCCTTTACACTGCACCAATATATATTACTGCTGCCATTAGAACCTAGAAGGGACAACAGAAGCATAACATATTTACAATATATTAGACAATGAGAAAGGAGAGAAGGCTAAACAAGTTTTAAAGACTGTATTTGAACAAATAGAAAATCAACATCTAAGGGTTGGTCTTTGTGTATCCTGTACTGTTAGGAAGCACTCACACATATATATCTAAGGTCCTTCTGTGTTTACATTTAAGTGGATGCAAAAGAAGAGTTGTCCATTTACAGTGAGAAACATTTAACCATAGTCAGGTAAAAGTACGTTGCTTAATCAATGTTGGTTCTCTAGATTTCCTATTCACTTAGTGGAAAAAAAGGGTTGAAACTTCAAAGAACAGTATTTCTTATTACATTAAGGTTATTATATGATACCTATGTCTTCCCATTGATTACAGGCAGAGCTGTGAGCACATTCCAGCTTCAGGATGCCTAAAATTACACAAATTCCACCTTTAAGTGTGGAAGATTGAAAACTGCTCACTAGGGCAGATTGCTATTGCTTACAGATTCACTCCTGAAGTCAGAAAATGTCAGTCTTTGGGGGTGGAGGGGAACCACACTCACACAAAAAGACAGAAAACTAAGGATCAGATATGTGTTCTAAGATTAAATATTACTCGTGTTGTTCTGTGCAGCATCTTCTCAGTAATAAGAGCTTATACATTTTTCTTTGCCTCTTTGCTATCCACTGAGCAGGCATAAAATGCTATCTCAACTGAACAGGAGCATTTTTTATTGTCAGTAACATTTTTCTAAGCTTTGAAGTAGTAGATAATCAAGCCTATTGTCCCTAAAGGATCTATGGTTACTTCAAATATTTTCTTTCTCTGGCTGATGGCATGACATGTGTGCACTTATATTGCTCATTTTTCTAACAGATGCCTACTGCCCTTAGCACTTTTACCACATTTTTATTACATAGGTAGAGGCAAGACATAATGTGGATTGTGTTTAAACTGCAATGGTTGATTGAACTCTCTGTCTTCTGGGGGAAAAAAAAAAAATATCTGATTTTAATGGGGGTTACAGTGGGATGGTTCTCATTTGTTTCCTAAAATAATATTTCACTGTCTTGTTCTTGCAGATATTGCAGCACACAGAATGTGAAAATGAATCTATCCATCTATTGCTCCGTTTGTGCTGAGGACAGCTCTTTTATTTGCACAGCTCTAGCTAGAATTGTACACTCTTTGCAGAAGCTGAACATTGAAAATATTTCTAAGCTAATTCTTAACATGGAACCTCAGTTTCTGCTGTTGTTTTTAGTAACTCTGTAATCATTTTTCTATATTTATTTCCAACCCCATACAAGTGATGTCTTGAAGGTATTCTGTAGCAAATGGAGACTTTATGTGTTAATCACAGATGGATGTTTTAATTATAGCCAGCTCAAGAGAAAATTATTGCAATATAGGTGCATTTCTGAAAGTATAGGTGGATTTTTTAAAGTGAATTTCTGGAAGGTATCAAGTGTGACTACCTACGTCTAGGAGTGAGACTTGACAGCACGGGAGCTGAAGTGGTTTCCTCTTTGATCCTGCTTGTGATGGGAGAGGCTTGAGGTGTTGTGGTTGGATTCTGAGCCAACAACTGGTTCCAATCTGATGTTGATAAAAAGGATTTGATATTTATGACCATTCAATCCTCTTTGATAATTGAATACTGCTAGGAAAAGAGACAGGATCCACCTGAGAAACTAGCACAAAAGCATTTTTGCCAATAGGCTTGTCAACCGGGTGAGACCACCACACTAAGAAAAATGGAGGAGGAAGATAGAAGGAAGATGTTTTCTAAGTAAGAGTGATATTAGTTCAGTTTTGTGACTTCTGATGGGACTACATGTTCAAACCCATTGTCATTATTTCTAAGAACCCAGGACAGTTAAAATTAAGGGGGAAATAAAGGTAATGTTTGTTTCAAATGAAGTAGGAGAGGAGAAAGGAGGAGAAAAAAAAAAAAAAGATCAATTGTTATCGTTCAAATTTCCAGACAAGTTCTTAATTTTTTTCATTATTATTCTTCCAGGCAAAAGTAGCAGCCAATACAGAATTTAGAGGACCAAACTGTGTGAAACATAATTTTTTTTTTCTATGACAGAGTAAAAATTAGGGCTTTCCACAAATGTAAGATAAGGAATAACTGGTATGATGAAAATTCTTCAGAAAACAGTAAGTAAGAATGAATAATGTCATTAAAAAAAAAAAAAAAGTTTGAGAAGAAGAAAATACCACACTACGGTGTAAAGATAAAAGGCAATAAACCATTCACTTCCTCAACACTGGTAAGCCTGTGGGTGTAATATGGATTCAGTTTTCAGCTTTACATTTCATTATCACTGAGGATCAATTGCAGGAGCCCAGAGAACATTCAGACTTACAAAAGACTGAAAAAAATGTAGTTTTTACCCTCCAGAAGAGAAGATCGATTTCAGCCTTCAAAATACTTTTGGAAAGAGGAAGAGAACAACCTTCCTGTTTAATTAGAGAAAAACTAATTTTCACCACAGTATTAGATATTAGAAAAAAATTACTGGTAAGGGATTGCCTTGCTATATTTACAAGGAGATTGTTTACAAGGAGGACAGCAGGCTGTAGATGACAATGTCTTTCAAAAAATCTCAGTTGGCACTACAGTTCCAGAGATAGGGCTGTTACAGCTCTATTTTTCCATAGTTTTATAAAAAAAAAATTCAGGCAACTCCAAACTCCATTAACCATCATTCAAAACAAAGTTGTATATGTTACTAAATTAATGCTACGTGAGATGCTCTGTTCTGTAAACGAATACTGTTATGCTCTATCTGCTCTCTGGTGTAGAGGGATCATAAAAATGCAACAGTTTTGCTGTCATACCTTTAGAATAGTTTGTAATTAATGCTTTAAAATGAAAAAGTGAGAAGAAGCTGTAGTATTTATAATCCATTCCATTTTCTGCTTGCCTGAAACATGGTTAATTTGATAGGTATCTAGTAATTTGTAATTAGTTTTCAGGAAAAACTGTTTTCTGATGTTATAAGAAGTGCAGTATGTATTAATTTATGTTCTCTCATTCTACCCAGTGTTTATGCGCTATGGGCCAGTTTCAGTACCCACTGAGACATAATTGTAAATGAGTTCAGCGTTTAACTTGTTTGGCCTTCTTATATTTCTGAACACATAAAACAAGATAAATGATAACTGGATATGTTTAGTTTACATTCTATTTTCTCAGCCTTGCTATCTGCTATGTTTGCAGATAGTTCTTACAGAAAGTAAAACTTCTACAGAAACTATTTTTGCTGTGTTGCTGTAGAGAGTAGTGCCAGCCATGTTATTTAGCTTGGTAGCAAAAGCAAAATGGCTACAACCATGTTCACTGAAGCTGTTCTTTTGAGACTTACCTACCTTTTCTCAAGAGTATGTAAAACTAAATTAGGGGAATTTTGTTTCAGTTAACTCATAGTTGGTACTGCCTCAGCCTGAAAAATACACCATGAAAGTAGCTAACTTCTTGTAGTGTTTATGTACTTCTTAGTCTATGTTAGCATCTTTATATTAATTCTACTGGTTTAAATATTATCTAAAGCCAAACTGAGATTGGGAACTCCTTGTACCAGGCACCACAAATAAATACGCAAGGTAATTAGTAAATTATTCGTGTCCCAATGGGTTGAGAACGAAATTGCATAACAGGCACAGAAGAAAAGTTGCTGTAAAAACATAGATAGAGCATATTTTGTGGCCAGAAACTGCTGATTTAAGAGGTCATTCTCCTTTTGAGTAATTCAAGAGAATGGTAAGTAGGGTGTCTACAAAGAGGACAGAGTTTCTCTCTTCACAAAGAGCAACATGGAGAAGACAAGAAGCAATGATTACAAGTTGCACTGGCAAATATTTCATCTTGATATAAGAAAAATTTTTCACAGAAAGAACAGTCACTGGAACAAGCTCCCCAGAAATGTGGTAGAGTCCTGATCAGTAGAAGTTTTCAAGACAGGGTGCTGTATAATCTCGTCTAGATGCCCTTTCCCACAAAAAGTTGGACCAGATGGTCCTTTAAGGTCCCTTCCAACTTGGGCTATTCTATGATTTATCAATAAGTTTTTAAAAAAAAGTGGATGTAGAAAAGGTAGAAAGTGTTCTCATAGAGACATATTTCTTCTCAATAGCATATCCCAATGCCTTTTTAAAAAGGTTTCTTGTAATTTTCTTTTCTTCCTCATAATAAAAGTGATTTGATCAGCACTTATTCATGATTTTAGCTAACTGTAAAATTAAATTCTAAAATCTTACACTATATGTTTTATGTTTGTGGTTTTAAGTCATCATTTGGTTTCCTTACTGTGAATTGACTCTGAACGTTTTTGATTCCTTACCTTCCATTTTCAGGTAGTTTTCTGAGAGTTCAGTCTGCATGACCTTGGAGAAGGATCTGGCAGTTAGGATTCTAAGAGATGTATTTTGCCATCCATGGCTTTTTAATGGGCTGTGGCTGTCTTTTCAGCCAAACTATGTTCATTGCCTCAGCTACTGGAAAGTAAATGAGGTCAAGAATTCTTGGATGACACTTGCAGGAATACAGCAAGAGGGGTATAATGTCTTTCATGGTTTAATCTTTTTTTTTCTTTTTCTTTTTTTTGCAACTTATGGGTCAAAGGTAGAGGTACTTCTGAACTTTTGTAGTTCCAGTGTTAGGCAGCATAGGAAGAATTCTCACACAGATTGCTTGTTTCCCAGCAAAACTTCTTTATTTGAGTTATTAGATATATTACTACTATTAATCATAATAGCTTGAACTTTACTTGTGTAACATTGTCTTATAAAATGAGAAATTCAATGCATTGTTTCTCAGTAAAATGCACTGTTATAAATACTGTCTGTTTAAAAAAAAGACCTTAAAAATAATTGAGAGTATGTAAAATCTCAATTTTTCTGTACTGCTTATGAAAACCTGAAATGCCCCGATTGTACTACTGACTTCCTACTTGGTACTGAAAGTACACACCACTCATTTAAACAGATTATTAACCTTTTAAATGATCCAGTACTGCAAATTAATATCAATAGACATAAATAAAAAGACATTCATATACATCTACATAAATAAAAATAAAACAATTACATGCTGTAATGGAAGATGTGTGTTACTGTTTCAGCTAAGCATTTTATTGTCTAGATATTAAATACAAGCCTGCAGATCTTTAAGAACTTTAAGAGAGAATTTTATCTTCTCAAAAGTATTGTAACTGTAAGATATGATATAAACCGTTAGATATGTATCTTTGAGTAAATACAACTAAACTATCTGGTGATAGATAGGAAAATTTGGATTTAAGGTTTTAAGCAATCACTATTTAGTTATTTGTTTCCTGCAAGCTGCTCTAGCAGTCAACGATTTACCACTGTAAAATATTTTTTTTAAACTTCCTAGAGATTTCCTTGGGTTTAAAGCATGAGGGTCTTTATATCATCTGATCTAACCTACAGTATAACACGTCATTGCACTTCACATATTTTTTAATTGAATAAAATAGCTCTGATTTCAGTCTTCAGAAAATAGTTGTATACCAGAAGAAAAAAATGAGAGAGACTGGAATTAGAATTCAGACTATTTTGAAAAATTAGAAAAATGGTTTAAAAAGATAATTCAGTTAAGTCAAGTAGTCATTTTCTGTTTTGGTAAGATTAGATACCTACAGAAACACAGGATGTAGACCAACTGATTAGATGACAAATACCCATAAAGTATCTGGAAGTAAAAGGTGATTACAAAACTGAGCAAAATCTACCGTAGTACTGTTATTCAAAGAAGAATCAGATAGGATATGTAACCAAGAGTGTCTTTATTAATTTATGTTTTCATTTGGAGAACTAACTTAATTTTGATGATTTCTTTGGAAGAATTCTGCATGATTTTGTAGTCCAGAAATTTAGTATTGCCATTGCTGGTAACCTGCCATAGGCTTCCTATTGACTCAGCAAGGTCCCAGGTCTTGGATTGATTGTGCTTTGTATGGATTTACCTAGGCCAGCCTGTAGTTCTATGTTCACCTGCTTTACAAAAAGACTACTTCTCTAACAATGAGAAGACTCTTGCCTGTGTGGTTTCAGCTTCAGCATAGCTGTATACATTGTGTGGTGGAAAGCTTACTGATTTTATAGCTCTTTTTGATGCTTATATAGTGATAACAAGTAGTTATCCTGTCTAGAATCAGATATCTATGGCCCTATAGTAAAATTATAGTATAGAAGAATGCAGCCTTAAGATGACAGCAAAGTCCTTTTCTGTGCTCAAAATCTTAAGTTACCAAAAAAACTGACAAGTTTTATGAAGTTTTATGAATTTAAAAAGGTTTTTTTTAGTCCTGATATTTAAACAATCTAATACAGAAAAGTCATGTTAATAACCAAGTTAAAACTGTTGCACAACAACTTCCTGCCTACTAGTGTTCTTTTGGATCCTAAGGATGGCAGATTTGGAATTTCTCAAGAAGGTTTGCACATTCAGAAGCCTTTGCAACTCATCGTACTATGGAAGCAGCATGTATGCCATGCATCCAGTTTCGTAAGAAAATCTCTCTGATGAGCAAGCAATAGAGTCTTCTCTTTATACCAGATTCTGACCTTAAAAAAAACCCAACCAAACAACAACAACAACAAAAACAAAAAAAACCAACCAAACAAACAAAAAAACCCACCACAAGAACAACAAAAAAACCCATTCAAAAAAACCCAAACAAAAACCCTCACAGAAATAATTACTTTAGGGTTATAAGAATACAACATATGGTGAAGCAGAAGGCTAAATTCAACTTCTTCAATGAAGCAGCTAGTCCCAATGCTGGGAATGATATGCTATGGAACTGAGCTGCATGCTCAGAGATCAGTGTCTGGCCTTTGGTATTTAGTGGTATTAATATATGATACTTTTTAAAAATAAATAACAGTTGAGTTTTCTTTCATCTCTTTTCTAAATGTTAGTGTTTTTCCAAGACAATGAATTCTTAAGGAATTCATTAAATGAATTCTGTTGTGGATTTTTTAATTTCAGATAATACATGTTCCATGCTAAAAAAAAAACATCATCGTAATATTCCATGTGTGGTGGGTCTAACAGTATGCACTGGAGGTTATGATTGCTTTTAGTTCCCAATCACTTATGTAGTGATTATGACAAAATATGGAAAAGCTAAGGGTAATGAAAGCAGACCTGCTGGACGAGGATATAAAGAGGATTGATAAAATTACTTATTCCTAGGGTAGAAGAAACCTGCCAGTATCAAGTCTGCACAGACTCTCCCCATTTGGAAACAGGGCTTTCTAAATATATAGTCTGATTTTTGCCTTAATTTTTCTTTCTGATTCTTTGTTGATAGCCACAAATCAGTTATTTTACCAAAGATAAACATCAGTCTAAGCAGTCTGTGGCTCCCTGGGCCTTACCTTCTTTGTAATGCAAATATTGCTATTGGTTTCAGTCCTCTAAACCTTTGAAATGTCTCAGTTTCATTCTGAGTTATTAAAAAATTACAATTAGTGGTTTGGAGATAATTTGGTTATTCAGTCCTTCTGAACAAATTTATAGTTCAGAGGGTAAATGCAATTGTACTACAATCACAGTAATTTGCTACTTCCCTTAAGATTCTTGGGCACGGGTTGCCCAGGTCTGTCGATTTGTCTATCTATGCTCAGTTAATTTCAGCACATGATATTTCAAATGTTCAGTTCCTACAGGTGGTAAAAATTTATTTCATCCAAGGGGGCAAATCTTTATTTCTTTATATTTTTTTTTCCCTTCTGATCAGAGATCTAATACAGATGAAAGGAAATTTTCATGTAACTGTATATCCTAGTAGAGTCTCTACACAGAAAACAATAGATACTGATTTTCACAGCAGAATATATTTTATTTCTAGGATAATGGGAAGAAGTGTTTGGTCAGTCTTTTTATTTTATTTTGTGCTTTCAGAGGATGATGTATTTATTATTACCTTTACCATAACTCATCAGTATACAACAAAGGCAAAGTTAAAGTTGCATGAACTGATATAAAATTTTACACACAGCTGACGGATTCGTTCAATAAGTCAGAAACAAACCCAAGGAAGAGTAAATTCAGCCACAGGCTTTGATTTTTTTGATAAAAACTTTCTGCTATCTCAAAAAAACCCAGAAAACTGGCTGATGAAAAAACTTGAGAAGTTTTTGGGATTTTTCCCCCTTGTAATAATATATTATTTTAGGATGTGGGAAATAATTACTGTTAATTGGGAGTAGAATATATCCTCTTGGATCTGAAGTTTGCTCACCTATACCTGTCACTGAAGAAAGGTAGACACATATTAAAAATCAACATGTGTAGGTTTTTGCTCACCTCCTCCTGCAGTGGTTTAACTTAATGACTCCCCAGCCAGTGCCAACCTTCCACAGACAAGGGAGGTGTCTTTGCCTTCCACAGGCTCAGAGAGAGGCACTGCACACTCCATGCTCCGTGTTCCATGCTCCATAGCTGTGTTCTCCCTGCAGGTTGATCTGAGTTCGAGAAGCATCTGATGTGCTGGGGTAGCTGCTTGAATTGCTGCTGGGAACTGTGCCCTGTGGCACATCACTGTCAGTATTGAGCAGTCCTACACTCAGAAGAGTTTTTGGACACTTTCCACCGCAACTGCTGCACGAATTTCTGCCTCTGTTTGCTGTGCTTCCAGCTGGTGATGCTTTCCTTGGTGCCAGCTGAAGAGGTGCTTGATTACTCCTATCTCTAAATTAAGAATCAGCTGAAGATAACAGGTGCAAGCACCTTTTGAGCAGGATTAGCTCTCAGAGACTGGTAGAAACTGCTAGAGCTTCTAATAGTGAACATTTCACTACCTGTGTGAGTGGCACAGGCAGCTTTCTGGAACGAGAACTTAGAAATAGCTTTATGACTTCTTGTCTCCCTTAGCTGCTTCTGTTTGCACTGTTCTTCCTTGGAGTGTCCTACTCTACTTACTTCCCAATCAGTTCACCACACATTTTCTCTGCTGATCCTTCCTTCTCAGGGTGTGAGAAGTCCTCACACTCTTTCCCTGCTGAAGTGTGGGGTCCCTCCCATGGGAGACAGTCCTTCATGAACCTCCCTGGCATGAGTCTTTTCTACAGGCTGCAGTTTTCTCCTCTTACTGCTATGGCATGGGTCCCTTCAACAGGCATGTACTTCTTCCGGAACAGACTGCTCTGGCGTGGATTTACCACAGAATCATGGACTCTTTGGGTGCAGCCACCTGCTCCGGCATGAGGCCCTCCCAGAGCTGCAAGGGGGTCTCTGCTCCTCCATGACCCTCCATGGCTGCAGGGGCACAGCCTGCCCTCTCACCACAGGCTGCAGGGGAACCTCTGCTCCGGCCCACCTCCTCCCTGCATTTCTCCACTGACTTTAGGAGTCTGCCTTGTTGTGTCTCTCACATCCCACTCCTCTCTCCATGTTTCTCTCCACTCCATTTTGACTTCTGCTGTCACTTCTTTTTGTGTACTTCCCTCTTAAATATGTTAATCCACAGAGGCACTGACTGTCTCGGCCATGGCCACAGAGAGGTTCAACTTAGAGCCAGGAGGGCTTCTCTGAAAGCTTCTCACAAGAGCCATTCTGTGGCCCTTCCACCACTAGCAACCCTCCCCCCTTGAAACCCATACTAGCTACTGTGAGGAAAATTAACTCTGTGCCAACTACAACCAACACACTTCCTTAACTCTCAGACTCTCTTCTCATATACTCTCATTGAGAAGTATTCTTTTTCACACCATATATGTTAAACTTCATATGTTAGGGAAGAGTTTTCATAACTTGAAGAGAAGTGAAGATGCAGTAGGTGGTGAGCAAATATTTGAGGGATAATGTGATGGAGGAGACTCATGATATCCCTGAGAAAGCAACACAAGTATTGGTCCACCTCAGGCACCTGTACGCAAATGCACAAAACAGGTAAAACAGACAGGAGGCATATTTAGTATGACAGTGTTATCAATGTCAGAAGATTTGCCTGAAGTTGGAGTACACACTATTTAACTGTTTTGACTCCCCCTCTCATTTTATTGTTTCTATTGATAAATCATGTTGGTGATACAGGCTTGACACTGACAATTTGGGGAACAGCTCTGGGGAAAAGGTGCTAGGAAGGCCTAGAGGATAGTAAGCTGAATGTGGGCCAGCAGAGAACCCTGTTAGCAGAGACTGTGAACAGCATCTGTCATAGCATAGATGGGATCATAGGAAACATCAAGGAAAGTGATGATTGCCCTTTATTCAAACCCCATTAGACTCCATCTAGATACTGCATCCAGATTTGGAACTCCCGGTACTGTCTCTGTCCTTGGAATATTTCAGGACCCGACCGAATAAAGCCCTGCATGTCATGGTCTAATCTAAGAGCTTAAGGACCTAAGTCCCTTCCCATCTGAATTATCATATGGTCCTATGATTCCTATAAATTACAGATCTGAGTGCACTTGAAGAGCTAGGATCTCATTGGGTTTTCAGAGTAGAGGTGGAATGTCTCACACAACAAACATGCTGCAGCAGATGGATATGGGCTTTTCAGGAAAAATACATTGCAAATGAGAAGGAGAAGGTATGTTCTCTTTGCAAAGTAGTATCTTGAGTACACAAAGCTTTTCAGTGAGACAGGAATTGAGCCAACGTAGGGTTTACGGGTAAGAACAGATACACACAGAGACATTGTGGCAGGTATCCACTACAGACCTAATCTAGAAGGCGACATCAATGAAACCTTTTTTAGGCAAGAAAACTCATCAGGCATGTTTCATAAATCCATACTGTCTAATCCCAACCACTTTCTTGTCCTTCATGTGTTTGGAAATTGTTTCCAGGAGGATTTGCTTCAGCACATTCCCAGTGACAAAGGTAAGACTGAAAAGCTTGTAGTTGCCCAGATCCTCCTTCATGGCCTGCTTGAAGATAAGATAGCAATTTACTTTCATCTGCACCTCAGGAATCTCCCCTAGAGGCTGCCATGATCTTTCAAAGCTAATGGAATGAGAATGAGTACAAAAAAAGAGAGTTACAACCCTGAATTTAAGGAGAAATATTCGGGCATATTACAGGATCCATTTTTCAGGATCCCATGGGAGACTGTCCTGTAGAGCAAATGGGCCCAACACAATTGGGCTGATCTTCAAAGACGGCTGCCTTGATGCACAGAGACGGTCTACTGCAGTGTGCAGAAAGACAAGTAAATTTGACAACAGATGAAGGGACAGGGAACACCTGACTGAGCTCAGACACAGGAAGGGTCAGAGGTGATTCTCCCTTCCCATTCCCTCCTCTCCCACATGGTAATCAAACACTGGAACAGGTTTCCCAAAGGTGTTGTCAATCTCTGTTCTTGGAGATACTAAAAACTCAAAGAGATGAAGCCATGGGTAGCCATATCTAATTAGACATCCTTTGAGGTGGAGATTAGATTAGATAACCTCCAGAGGTCTTTCCCAGCCTAAAATTTATATTATTTTGTATTTGGAATTTAACTTTTTTCCCAGCCATTTCCTTTGTTTGTAGTAGAAAGAGCTCTCAGTATTTTGTTATTTTCTAATCTCACATGGAAAACTCAGCTAGTTTGCTCTTTCTGTCACGAAAGCTGTGGAATTTAGAAAACAAAGTTTCCAGATATCTCTATATTCATTCCTACAAACTTAATCTTTAAAAGTAAATAACAATACTTTAACAAATTAATTTCTCAAATTTCCCTACACTGTTAATTTTTTGCAAACATATTTTCAAAATTTTACTACAATTCAGACTTGAGCACCTAAACATAGATGCACCAGTGTGAAGATTCAGATCATTAGGGATTTTTAAGCTTGTTTTGAAATAAAACTTTTGCAAACTTTTACTTTGAAAAAGACCACATTAACATACAATATGTATTTTTTGTAAAATTAAAAATGCTTTATTTTGAATACCCCATGTTCTAAATACAGAGCCTATTTAAAAAAAAAAAAAAAGAAAAAAGAAAAAAAGCAAGCAATACTTAGACACATATCCATATGCAATCCTAGACAAGACAAATGCTTAAAGGTGAGATTGATTTGAACTGGTTTAAATCCCTGATACCTAAAGGCATCTGTGCTTGGGTTTTTTTCTCTCTCAACAGGGATTCTACTCTGACTGGGACAGTACAGTCAATAATTCAGTCTGAATATGAGTCTCTAACTCATTTTAGAAATTTATGTGATGTAGGGAATCAATGTTGTTTCATAAATTTATACCAGATCAGGATCTACTCCCTATGTATTGACATCCACAGTGTTAAAAGTTTAGTTTAACCATAACAAAGAGGGGCCAGAGTCGAAAACCACGGCCACCACATATTTCAGTTAAGGTTAGGTTTAGCATCCAGAGAACCAGAAAGCCCACAGGTCAAGGGATAATTGGGATTGCAAAGACCTGCCAAGAGGTACACGTCACTGCACCAACATTGCTCGCTCCCCAGCTTCCATAGCCAGAGAGGGGGCCATGGCTGGAAACCGCGGCAGGCCACCGTTAGGGTTAGGGTCCAGAGAACCAGAAAGCCTACAGGTCCAGGAATAATTTGGATTGCCAAACCCTGACAAGAGGAGCATGGCACTGCACTGACATTGCACTCTCTCCAGCTTTCATAACCAGAACTCAGGAGGACTGTGGCTGGAAACCACGGCTGGCCAGTATTAGAGATAGATAGGGTTAGGGTTAGAGTGCAGAGGACCTGAAAGCCCACAGTTCCTGGGATAATTGGGTTTGCAAAGGCCTTCCATGAGGAGCATGGCACTGCACACACATTTCTTCCTCTCCAGCTTTCAACGCCAGAACCCAGAGCAGCCGTGGCTGGAACCTGAAGAAGTCCACTATTTGGGTTAGGGTTAGCATTTGGGTCTGGAGAACCAGAAAACCCACAGGTCAAGGGATAATTTGGATTGACAAACCCTGCCAAGAGGAACACAGCACTGCACTGACATTGCTCCCTCTCCTAGCTTTCATAGCCAGAGCCTTGGGTGGGGGTGGGGGGGTGGTAACTGGAAAACATAGGAGGCCACTGTTTGGGTTAGGGTTGAGGTCTGGAGAACCAGAAAGTCCACAGCTCCAGGGATAATTGGGATTGCAAAGGCCTGCCAAGAGGAGCAAAGCACTGAACTGACATTGCTCCCTTTCCAGCTTTCATAGCCAAAACCTGGGGTGCTTTAATATATCTACAAGAATTATTATGGAGTTAAGTTGTTATTGTATGGCTGTCTCTGAAAAAATTCAAAAGCAAATTTTCATCATGGACATATCTAATGTAAAACATATTTTATGACACAGATGTTCACATGTAGATAAACACACATGCATGAACATTATATATTACAAGAGGAGCTTTTGCCTGACATGTCATAGCAGATGACTCAGGCATAGTACTCTGTAATATTTCTATTTCCCCAGTAACTGTATAGGAGACCTGCTAAGACTAGAGTTCTGAGTTAAACACATAAACATAATACACCAGAGAGAAGATGCAGACTAATGCAGAGGGTGGGGCACAGGGGAGGAGTTAAGCATGATTTGAGGTAAGTTTCTGTTGGAGGACTTGTGGGCAATGTTTTATTGCATTTGTTTCTCTATTAAAGATGTTTACTACTTCACAGAACTAGTGCAATTGATTTCTTGTAGAGAGAAAAGCAGTACATGAAGAACTTCAAATCCCAATTGTCTTGACTTTCTAAACAGCTCTTTTGAATTTTTAATGTACCATGATTTCCTCTGCAATTATAACAACATTAAGGAAGCTATTTTGTATGAATTAGAACCAGATTCCTTTTCAAACACTAGAACAGCCAAGCTATTTTAATGTGTAAACAAGAGTCTGAAACACACTGAACAACCTTCCAGCTGTATCTAACAAGGTTTTCATAGTGATAATCTTCTTGGTGACCTTTTCTTTTCCTAAAACTTTCTGCAGTCAGAACTGACAATATTATAAGCACTTCAAAGCTAAAAATGGTATTACAAGTATGGTTAGCTATACAGATATTACCTTTATATTAAAAGAACAACATTAAGTTACTTTAAGCATTAAGCTCAAGAAATACTTTAACCTATGCAAGCATTCCTAACATTTTTTTGTAGGATCCATTTTAACTCCATCCCAGTCCTCTTGCTTTCCAGCACAGCAAAATTCTGTAAACACTGATGCTCATGAAGCTGTCCTACCTAGACGTGCATTCTAGTCCTCCTGCTGCTTGCAAAAGACTGAATTTGTTTCTCTCTCATTTGAAGGGGGTGACTTAATCACCAAGCTTTGATGTATTCTGATTGTCACCTTTTCATCTGAAGCTGAGCCACTGTGAACATGCAAGTAAGAGTCTTTGCAATAAATCACATAAAAAGGGACCTTGATTCTAGTCTAGTGATTAGGGCATTTGAGATTGGAGTTCATTCATTTATAGCAGGTGTCCAAATGACACTTATCTTCCACTGTAAGCAGCTATTTTTAACAGTGATTCATTTGTCCAACGACATTTTGTTCTTCCATTCATATAATGGAAAACATTACAAATGTCTAGGCATCCAGTCCAAATGGTTCAGATTCACGGTAGTCCCATGGTATCCCTTGGTCAAAACATTAAAAATAACCATCCATTCCATTGTAAATGTAGCTGTTCCATCTATGAAAACACCCTGGAAGTCACTGTATTTTTTTAAAGCACAAGACTGACACGTAAGACATATAAGGACTCTCTGCATGAGAAAAGACAGAAGTCCTTATTAGTCACTGCTGAAATACAAGCTTATATTTCTATCTCAAAAAATATCCTCTAGGACAACAAACCCAGGTCACAACTCCTGTCTCCACTATCAACTCTAATGAGCATCAATCCAACTACAATGAGCATCATATAAAGCAGTTATTCCCAAGCAGAAAAGGCAACCATAAGACATCCTGTATTTCCACACTGCAAGAAAACTGCACTCATCTTCCCTCACTTCTTTGGAAACACAGAAGTTCTTTATAGCATTTGGCTGGACATTTCCTTCTCAAAGGTCTTCTCCCCATCACAGGCAGTACTATAGATATTGGACAAGGTGTGGCTGCATGACACAGATAGATAGCATGGATTCATTGGTATGGTAAGAGCCTAGCATCTAATAAGTTATTAATAAGATTATCTTTGTAGAATGAAGGCAGCAGATGTGAATAGCCTGAGTAGGAGATAGTTCACTGCACTCACAATATCAGGCAGAGACCAATGGATTTAAACAAGCAACATACCATTTTCCATAGGTCCAGGCCAAAATTACAGTGTATAATGCTAGGGAAGGAAACAAATAGGAGTGAGTCCTAAAGGCAGAACTTTCTCCGTTAGGAAATATGACAGTTGCAAACCATCCTGGTTGGACTGAACTTCCAGGAGGTGAAAATATTAAAAAAATTACAACTGTGGGAAGATGACATAAAGGAAAAAAAAAAAGAGAGAACTGGCTTTACTAGGATGAAGAGGGTACCAGTAGTAGCAAAATGTGTATATGGGGAAACCTGAATTTAGAAAGAACATGCTGTGTGTTCTCCCAAATCCTACAGCAGCATGCTTTGCCCACAGTCCATCTTCAGTGATGCCCATGTGCTCTTAAGGTTCTAGTATTTCTAAACTTTTTTATTGTTAATGTTCAGGATGCTTAAAAGTACTCTAAGAGGTGTGTTGCAGTCCCAACAGACTGCTGGTTTTGTGTTTGGGTATTCTTCCACACATGCCTTAATAATGTCCTTCCAGTTTAAATTGAAAGCGGGGAGACTTAGTTTAAATATCAGGAAGTAGTTCTTCATGGAGAATGTGGTGAGGGACTGGAACAGGTTGCCCAGAGAAGTTGTGGATGCCCCATTCCTTGCTGTCTTCAAGGCCAGATTGTACGAGGCTTTGAGCAGCCTGGTCTAGTGGAGGGTGTCCCTGCCCATGGCAGGGGCGTTGGAACTAAATGATCTTTAAGGTCCCTTCTAACCCAAACCATTCTGTAATTCTATGATTATGTCCTCCAGTCTATACCACCCTCTGCCCCTTCAGCTAACCCCTTGTTAGAGTAGATTTAGGTGCGCTCAGGCCCCGCAATTACATCCTTGTAAGCTGCCCATAACTTATTTATCTTCCCATATAATTAGCAGTAGCTTCTTTGGCTTCCTCTTAATCCTTATTTGGCTTAATCCTCTTTTGGCTTCCTCTTAATTGCGATTCTGCCCTGGAAGGACTTAACGTCGTATTGGCCTCATAAAACTGAAGAGTAGATAAGCGATTAAGTAACCTGTGAACCAATGGTGAAAGAAAGTGTGACCAAACAGACTTGTAACAACACATAAGGAAAAATCTCTGGTGGACGTAAGGCTGAGGTGAAAGAAACCACTGCCATCACCATCAAAGTCCTCCCAGTGGAGAGTCCTGGATGCTAATGACCGAATGCAAATCTTCCCTACTTAGTGAAGACTGATCCCATAGACCTTCAGAAAGGGATGTGATCAGTAAACATAACACAGGGAAAAAGTTTAGGTATTATACAGTCTGTGTATAACAATTATAACTGCATCATTCATGTAAATTATTAGTAAGTGGATAATTGGACTGCATATATTAGGATCATTGTAACTAAATTAATATCATTACTGTATTGTGAATAGATTGTCAAGACATGAGTAAGACCAATAATAAAGTCATATTTTCATGTATGAATTCCCTAGACCCTCTTTTTTCAGATAATTGTTTTGAGAATAACAGATTTTTATGAAAGATTTTATCAAAGTGAATAGCTGTTTTAAGCTGTGTTCTAGGCTGAAGCAAATGCTGTCAGCATGTGATAACCATACTCTGAACATTTGTTCTGGTCTGCATGGGGCTAAGATATAAGGAGGATAAGTCCAAAACAGCTGGAAGGATGAAGTAGACACAAGATGCACAGGTTTTGGAGAGGTATGTACCAAGAACAAGGATTGCAGAAAGGAGCCAAGTGCAGATACTTTCCTAAACTCATCTCACTGGTTGCAGTGTCAGGACCAGAATATTGGGCTAGATGGAAAAAGTTCCATAGCACTGGTCAGACCCAAAAATGTTCCTAATGTCCTAATATTCTTCTGCACAAGCCTTGGGGTTTCAAAGGTTTTTTGGGCGTTGGGTTTCTGGTGTTTTGGTTTGGGTGTTTGTTTTTTTCTTTTTTTTGATGGGAGGGTGGGCAGTGGGATGTTTTTTTAGGGTTTGTTTTGTTAGTTTGGATTGGTTTGGGGTTTTTGTGCGTATGACACTTAAAGTCGTAATTTATAAACCTGTTCCCTACTCTCGGGGCCATATTTGACTGTTGGTAACAGTTCAACACATACTTAGACCAAGGAGATTGGTTTGAAATATCTTTGTGTTACTATAACTGAAGATTCACAGATTCACAGAGTGGTAGGGCTTGGAAGGGACCTCTAGAGATCATCTAGTTCAACCCCCCTGCCAGAGCAGGATCACCTAGTGCAGATCACACAGGAACAAGTCCAGGTGGCTTTTGAAAGTCTCCACCAAAGGAGACTCCACCACCTCTCTGGGCAGCCTGTCCCAGTGCTCTGTCACCCTCACAGTGAAGAAGTGTTTCCTCACGTTCAGTTTGAACCTTCTGTTTACCAGTTTATAGCCATTACCCCTAGTCCTGTCACTGGCCACCACTGAGAAAAGCCTGGCCCCATCCTCCTGACACCCACCCTTTAGATTTTTATAAGCACTGATAAGATCCCCCCTCAGCCCCCTCTTCTCCAAGCTAAACAGCCCCAGCTCTCTCAGCTTTTCCTCAGATGGAAGGTACTCCAGGCCCTTCATCATCTTAGTGGCCCTGTGCTGGACCCTTTCCAGTAGTTCCTTGTCCCTCTTGAACTGAGGAGCCCAGAACTGGACACAGTACTGCAGGTGAGGCCTCACCAGTGCAGAGTAGAGGGGGAGGATAACTTCCCTTGACCTGCTGGCCACGCTCTTCTTAATGCATTCCAGGATGCCATTGTCCTTCTTGGCCATGAGGGCACACTGTTGGCTCATGGTCATCCTGTAGTCCACTAGGACTCCAAGGTCCCTTTCTCCAGAGCTGCCCTCCAATAAAACAGCCCCCACCTGTACTGGAACATGGGGTTGTTCTTCCCCAGATGCAGCACTTTACACTTGCCATTATTGAATGGCATTAGATTTCTCCCTGCCCAGCTCTCCAGCCTGTCCAGGTCACACTGGATGGCAGCACGGCCTTCTGACATGGCAGCCACTCCTCCCAGTGTGGTATCATCAGCAAACTTGTTGAGAGTACATTCTATCCCTTCGTCCAGGTCATTGATGAATATACTGAATAGTGCTGGACCCAGCACTGACCCCTGAGGGACACCACTAGACACAGGCCTCCAACTGGACTCTGCCCCATTGACCACAACTCTCTGAGCAGTTTCCTCCAGCCACCTCACCACCCAACGGTCCAGTCCATACTTCCTAAGGTTGTCTATGAGGATGCCATGGGAGACTGTGCCAAAAGCTTTGCTGAAGTCTAGGAAGACCACATCCACTGCCTTCCCCTTGTCTATCTATCTAGTGATGCCATCATAAAAAGATAAAGATTGGCCAAGCATGACTTCCCCTTGTTGAATCCATGCTGACTACTCGTGATAAGCTTCCTTTCCTCAACATGCTTTGAGATGACACCAAGAACAAGTTGTTCCATCATCTTTCCAGGGATGGAGGTGAGGCTGACAGGTCTATAGCTACCTGGGTCCTCCTTTTTGCCTTTTTTGAAGATTGGAGTAACATGGGCTTTCCTCCAGTCCTCCAGCACCTCTTCTGTTCTCCACGACTTTTCAAAGATTATGGAGAGTGGCCTATCAATGACTTCCGCCAGCTCTCTCTACACTTGTGGGTGCATCCCATCAGGGCCCATGGATTTGTGGATGTTCAGTTTGCTTAATTGATCTCTAAGCCAATCCTCTTCAACTTCCTTTCTCATGACTTCCTCTATGGTTTTCAAGCTCGGGGACTCCTGAGGGTTGATCTTAGCAGTAAAGACTGAGGCAAAGGTGACATTCAGCAACTCCGCCTTCTCTATATCTTCGGTCACCACGGCACCTGCTTCATTCAGCAGTGGGCCAACATTTCCTCTGGTCTTTTTTCCTACAATATACTTGAAAAAGCCTTTCTTGTGGTCCTTGACCTCTCTTGCCAGGTTCAGTTCTAAGAAGGCCTTAGCTTTCCTTATTGCATCCCTACATCCTCTGACAATATTTTTATATTCCTCCCAAGTGGTTAGTCACTTCTTCCATGTTCTATATACTTCCTTTTCCACTTAAGTCTATTCATTAACTCCCCGTTTATCCATGCAGGTCTCCTAGCTCTCTTATTTGATTTCTTACTCTTTGGGATGCTCCGGTCTTGAGCTTGCAGGAAATGGTGCTTGAATATTAACCAGCACTCATGGGCTCCCCTACCATCTAGAGCCCTATCCCACAGGACTTCTCCAAGCAGGTCCTTGGAGAGGTCAAAGTTATCCCTTCTGAAGTCTAAGGTACTGACCTTGCTTGTGGCTCTGTGCCTGCTGCATATGATTCTGAATTCCATCACCTCGTGGTAATTACATCCAAGGTTGTCCCCTACCTTCACATCCTTGACAGGTCCCTCCTTGTTCATCAGTACAAGGTCCAGCACTAACCCTCTCCTTGTCAGCTCCTCCACCATCTGCATCCAGAAGTTATTATCAATGCACGGGAGGAACTTCTTGGACTGTGCATGCATGGCTGTGTAGCTTTTTCAGCAAATGTCAGGGTAATTGAAGTCCCCCATGACTACCAGAGCCTGTAGAAGGCCTCATCAGCTTCCTCATCCTGATCAGGTGGCCTGTAGTAAATACTCACAACAGTGTCTCCCATATTAGTCTGCCCCTTGATCCTTACCCACAAGCATTCAACTCGCTCTTCATCCACCCCCAGGGAAAGCTCGATACATTCCAGTTGCTCTCTCACATAAAGAGCAACTCCAGCTCCTCACCTTGCTGACCTATCTTTCCTAAAAAGGATATAGGCATCCATGACAGTGTTCTAGTGATGTGAGCTGTCCCACCACATCTCAGTAATTGCAATGAGATCGTGGTCCTGAGAGCACATGTAGATTTCTAGTTCCTCCTGCTTGTTCCCCATACTACATGCATTAGTGTATAGGCATTTCAGAGAAGTGGCCAAGCATGCAGGTTTTCCTGGAGGAGGGCGGGAGGATATACCCTTGTCATACACAGTCCCAGCACTGTCTGCCTTTTCCTCATTGTCTTTGGTGGTAGGTAAGGAGCCTTGGTGCCAAGTGTGGTTGACCTGATTTATTCCCCAGGTGGACGGATCCCCATCCCCCACCTCAACTGAGACAGCAGATTGAATGTCCTTCCCAGCACACCATCCCACCAGCACTGGCATGCTGTGCACAGGCTCCTCTCTGGCCAGCCCAGTCCTGCCCACTTCCCCTTTCAAATCTAGTTTAAAGCCCTTTCTATGAGCCCTGCCAATTCATGCGTGAGGACCCTTTTTCCCCTTTGAGACAGATGAGCCCCATCTCTTGCCAGTAGACCCAGTGTCATGTAAACCTCCCCATGATCAAAAACCCCAAAATTCTGTTGGTGGTACCAGCCTCTAAGCCATGGGTTAATCAGATGTGTTTTCCTGTTTCTTTCAGTGTACTTCCCTGACACTGAAGGGATTGAGGAAAACACTACCTGTGCTCCCAATCCTGCAACCAGTCTCCCTAATGACCTGAAGTCCTTTTTAATCACTTTTGGACTTTTTTCTGTGATCTCATCATGACTGGCTTGGATGAGCAAAAGTGGGTAGTAGTCTGAGGACCACACCAGACCAGGAAGTTTCCTACTAATATCCCTAACCTGGACCCCAGGGAGGCAGCAGACTTCCCTGTGGGAGGGATCTGGTCAACATACAAGGCCCTCAGTTCCCCTCAAAAGGGAATCACCTACCATGAGAGTACCCTCCTTTTTTTTCTTGATTGAACTAGTCCTAAGTTGTGCAGCTGACTGACTCACCCTGGAGGTCTCCCCAGATGGTCCTTCCTTTCCATCCCCATTTGCCTGGCCCTCTGTTTCCAAAGCCCCATATCTGTTGAGCAGCAGTAAGTGGGGAGGCAAGGGAGGCTGGCAGGAGATACGCCTGCCTTCCCTGAGGAGGGACCTGTTTCCATTCCCCCTGTCTCTTAGGTCGTCTCCTCTTACCTGGCAGCAACAGGCTAGGGGATCCTGTGTTTCATGGGGATCCTGTTGCCTTTCCCTCAGGGGTGGGAGGATCTGAGTCCACCAGTCTATCTCTCTCTCACACTCCCTCAGTCCTCAGCCTTTCCACCTTCTCTTTCAGCTCAGCCACCAGGCTGAGCAGATCATTTACCTGCTGGCAGTGAACACAGGTGTTGTCCCTGCAGTCCTCTATTCCTTATGAAAGGCTCCAGCACTCCCTGCAGGCAGGGGCCTGGACACCGACATGTTTATGTGGGACATCTGTCTGGGTTGCCACATTTCTTTTGCCACCAGCTTTTGTCAGGGTTGCAACCACAGCTCTTCCTGCCTGAGTGACTCACCACTGACTGCCCCAGCACTCCCAGATGACTCACCACACCCCCTTTGTTCAACCTTGGTGGGTGCAAAGGGATCAAAGAGGCCCTTTAAATAGCCTGCTGAGGCTGCAACTCTGCCCACTCTTTGCCCACCTCTCTCTCTCGAGAGAGAGAAGCTGGCTTGGGGGAGTGGGGGTGTGTGTGGGGGGTGGTGTTGGTCTGCTTGTCACGTGTTTCCCAGCTTCGGGGTGGGGGTGGGGGGAAAAACACAGTACATTGAGTTTTTGCCGAACTGCCGCGGGGACGGTTCAGCTCAGGAGGCTGATCACAGTGACTGAAAGATGTAGTTCGTTTGATCAGAAGTACATATCCAGGGATGTTTTGAAAGGCAGTACCAATCTAATATATACCAACACAGACCAAGTCTGCAATAAAAGCCTCTTCTGCCTGGCAAATTTTATCTTTAAGGTTCAGATGCACCCTACACAACTTAGTTGACACTTACTTCTAGATTTATCAGGATGATAAACACACAATGATCTTTTCAGGCTTATCTCTATGGTCTCAATAGGAATCATATAAAATCACTTTTCCCAAGAAAATAAAAATACTGCCCAGGCTAAACTGCATGTTGATATTTAAGGCTAAATTCTTAATACAGGTTATTTCACTCAAAGTCTTAAAATATTAAAAGACAACAACAAAAGTAGTCCACTGTGCAAAGTGTAAAATTTTAAGCATTCATAGCCTATTAGGTGAAGACTACATTGGTGTGAAGACTACACTACTACCTTAGATAACATTAAAGGAATCTTTGATTAGAAGTTGCCATGCAGAAATAAGGAGCTGAGGCAGGATTTACATGTGTGTCTGTAGTGCAAGTTTGGTGTTTAGATATTCATGTTCCTTGGTAGCCTACCACTCAGTTACCGGAATTACAAAAATGTGTACAAATTGTAAAGCTGCAGAAGATGGGAAATCAGTCTTTTAACTTATCTAAACAATACCAGCAAATCAGAAAACATGTATTAGGAATCCATGTTCTGCTGAATAGCCAACACTAGAAACGATTGACAGAGTTTTAGAACCATATACTTATGTTTAATATAGGTAATAATAATTACTTATTTGGAGTAAATAAAAGTATGTTAATGGTGTAACCATAGTAAATATGGTTGCAACTGAATTTTCTTTAACTGAATTCAACAACATCAGTATTTATTGATTTAACAATATTTAGATGCAGGCTAACACCTGACTTCTGATGGCTAAATTATTGGAAAGGATTAGTATTTAGTAGTTTAAGATAGTAATAATTTTTATCACAGTAAAATGTATTTCACTATTGAAATGTGATGAAAAGTCAATTTTTTCATGATCTCCCCAGCAGTGACAAAAATCAAACCTTTTCTTGACACATTTCTGCAATTTCGTAATAGTTTGTTGCCAGATACTTCTGTGTAATGATCACAAGCAACACCTTAGGGCCTTCTTTTCACTCACTTTCGAAGTTTCAGTCTGTCACTTTGGTTTAACTTCAACAACACTGCTGGCAAGGTCTTTTTTTTTTTTTTGGTTAATCATTTAATTTTTCTGATTTGCAGCTGACAAATAACCTAATTTGTCATGTCAGATACTTGAATGTTGATTAGAATGCTGATTAAGTGTTTGATTGGTGATTCAGATATTTTAATTATTTTCATGCATTAAAAGAATTTACACGTAAAAAGAACTGATAAAGCTGTTAGAATACATACATAGTCTAATAGATCTTCAATAATTGCAGTAGTTCAGTCACAAACTAATTACTCAGCTTTATAAAGAAGGGAGGTATTGTTTAGTTTCTCCTAAATCTATTCAGCACCTGCCTGAAAATATACAATCTTTTCCTTTTTTTACTAGCTTCATTTTTTTTGTGCAAACTTCTGATAGCATAAATTCAGGAATAAGTATATTTTCTTGGGGGAAGAAATGTATTTTCTATGCTATTTTTTTTTCCCCTCTAAGGCTTTCAGAACATGCCTTACATAAAGCATACATTATTTTCTGTGGTCATTCAGAAAAATTTCACACAGTACCAGCACATAATATGCCACTCTAGGTATTTTGTAACCTCATTAGGATCAGTAACACTATGAAATCAATAGCAGTTAATGAAGCAAATACATTTAAAAAAACAACTTCTAGCTGCTTAGATCTCAAGAGAATTAATGCTCAAAAGTATTATAACTGCACAAAACTGACCCTTAGGCATTCTGAAAAAGCTGTGTTGTGCCAACTATTGAGAACTCAGTTATTCATGTTGTACAAAATTTGCACCTCTTCTGTGAGTGGCTTTTTTTTTTCCTTTAGGCATTTTTGTTAGCTATTGTTGGGTTGGTTTATTTGCCAAGTCTTTTTGTTCCATTTTTTTCTCCAGCAAGTGCAGATCTATATGCAACATACACAAATATTACAAATGCTAATAAAATACTCCCTAGGTAAGATCATGTAAATGAATATTGTTTTGTCTACCACTTCCAGCAAAGACAAAATAGTTCTTTGGACATTCAAGAAGATATGCATTTGTATCTGGTAGTTCACTATTTATACAAAACAAAACTAGTCTCTGAGGAAATGGTGTGGGAAACCAGCTGCATCTTGTAATGGATAAAGGTAAAAGAGTTGACTTTTGGTATTTATAAAGTAAGGTAATAATCTTTTGTGCATGTGTCATACTAGAATTTAGGCATTTTAAGAACAATTGTCAGCTGCTGTCCATGCAAGCAGTCTGGAATACCTTGGAGAAAAAAAGGGATAATACTGTCATATCTTTATGTAGCAAAAGTGACATAGTTTTGTTGTATGTTTTTACACACTTCAAAAAGCCTAATACACTGGAACATTAATAATTATTTATTTTTAAATAAATACAAAAAATCAAGGTGTAGTAAGCATTAAGTTAATTTCCCTGGAAATCATCAAAGGGAACTTACTCTTGATACTATTTATGGTGACCTGAAAAATGACAGAAAAGGTCTCTTAGTACATTAATACCTCTGGTAACAAGAGGGTTTTTTTAAACCACGTCTTGCAAGATTATGAGCTTCAGCTACAAAGTGGTGCTGAAGGCTCTCTCAAAATCTGCAAATGTCAAGTGAGTAATTTATAGTCTGATCTTCTCCGGCTAATTACACATGTCCACTTGCATATGGTAGGAACTGCAGAAAAAATAAAGGCATTCATAGCTTTGTTTGTTATTAAGGGAAATAGGAAGAACAAAGTTAGCAACATGAAACAGAGCAGAAAGATCATAATAATGCATGCAAAAGACTTAGTGGTGCAGAGCTTAGTTATCAGCAAAATAATCTGTAGCTTTTAAATATGTATGAAGATTTAAGCAGACAATTTTCTGTAATTTACCTACCTACTGCATATTATCATTATATCTTCCTGGATAAAGAGAGGAGCATGAATTATGGAGATTTTTGATTGTGTTATCAAGCACTCTTGTACGTTGTTAATTGCTGCTTGATGGTTTGCTCTTTGGAAGCAGTGCCAGACAAATTTCTCTTCCAAACTTAACATTTATTAAAAGAATAATTAGAAAGTGTGTTTTGAAAATATAAATGTGCTTATTCTTAAAAAAAGTATAATTTTTATATGTTAAGAATTTTTAAATTATTACACTTAGTAAAAATTGTTTTTGTAAAGCTGCATTTAGTATTTGGAAGTTCTTTTGACAATAATCAAGATTTGTGCCATGGTCATGACATTCAAAAGCCATCAGTCACTTTTACTGTGAGCAATAAACACTATTTTACAGCCTTCTCGATCTCTGAGGAATGCTGAACCTCTTACCTTAGCTAGAGTGTCCAGAATCAAACTACATTTCTGATGTTATAAGACTTTGAAACAAATTGGCCTCAAGCACTCTCTTTACCCCAAAAGTCAAAATAAAGAGTACAGAAGTAGTCTGACTGATAGCTGTCAAGGACACATATTGGATTCTTAATTGGATTTTGTCTTGAGGCAAAACTAAATACAATGTTTGGGAAGACACCTGTTATTTCCACTACTGTCCCCCACTAAGATTCTAAAACTGCAAATTCTTTTGCTGCAAAAATTCATATTCCCTTTACCTTTTGTCTACAAAGACAGTTCTTTTCATTGATGTTATTGTTGTAACCATTCTTATCATTAATATCTATAATGATTTTGCTAATTTACAGTCACTGAAAATGGAGAGGGACAGAGCGAAAGAGAGGAAAAAAAAATGTATTGTACACAGAGAAAATAATGAGTTTGGAGTGAACTTGTCTCTGCTTGGCAAGAGTGATTCTATAGCCTAGGGATAAAGAACTTTAATTCAAAGAAAGAAGTCTCAGATTTTAATCCTAGATCCTAGTGCCATTTATGTGTTTTAGTCATAAATTCTTAAAGTGAAAAAGCTAACAAAAACCAAAAGCAATAAAACTGTTTCTTGTAGAGCCTGGTTTATTCTTTGATGTCAGACCAACATTTCTCTTCATGGATGCCACTTACTCCTCAAGAGACAAGGAATGTCAGTAGCAAATAATTTCAACACTTATACAGCCTTAGTAATCTTGCTTGGACCTTATCCAACTTGTTTAGAAATCAATAATAGATGTGCTTTTTTTTTTTTTTCCATTTTAAATGGAAATGGTCAAGGTGCTGCATATGGAAGTTATGTAATATATACTTACATCTAACTTTTGCTACTGGATTTGTAAATGATCCATATACACT
Organism: Rhynochetos jubatus; assembly: GCA_027574665.1. NCBI lineage: Eukaryota > Metazoa > Chordata > Aves > Eurypygiformes > Rhynochetidae > Rhynochetos > Rhynochetos jubatus. The sequence continues at coordinate 85,463,965 of CM050649.1, read as the reverse complement.
CTTGTGTTAGCTTTTTCAGTTGTTTCAAAACAAAGTCTAACAAAAACATATACAGTTATTTATTCTTCCAAAATAAAGACAAAAAATTCAATTAACATCCTCTACATAAGATTTATCATAAAATACTAATTCAGAAGTGTAACTTTAGCACTCATATAGGGTTGCAAAATGGAGTAACACGAAAGTATCTATGTCTGAAACCCTTAATTCTTCTACCAAGTAGGAAATAGTAAGTTTCTGGAACAGCAGCACTTAGTTGATGATGATGAGAATTGTGGTAATCCCATATCCTGAACAATACTGAGAATAAATCCTAGGTTTTTTTGGATCTATTACTATTTAACATGAAAATTTCTATGAACCTTGAAAGTGTGACACAACTCCCACAGAAAACATAATTGTAGTCATCCATCCATCCACCCATCCATCCACTTAATTTCTATTAGTAAAATAAAATACTGATATTATTTGCATTAAGAGCTTTTTTTAAAAAGATAGTTATAAACCATGCAAGCATCTTTGGCAAATCTGATGACATTTTAATAGACTAAGCTTTTGTTTCAGTCTATTATTTATCTAACTGCTTTTGCTGATAGCTACATGAGACACAGTATGCATAAGTACTTCTGATGGTTTTGTATCATACAGGACTTAAAAACACCCTCCAGGCATTAATTGCAAAAAAACGTATTTGAAATAAATTGCCCAAATGGATCTTGTGTTTGATTAAAGCGCTGTGTGGTGTTTGATTATAGGAGGAAAGTGTGTGTTTATGTGTGTATGTATGTGTATATGAATTCTAATTAATTGTCAGTAGTTCCTAACAGATGTATAATAAAAAGTCATCATGATGAAAAGTTTAAGAAGAAACTAGGTCAAGAAAATGAATGCTTCGTCATAAAGCTGTTTAGGAACTTCAAGAACTTTGAAGATATGAACAGCCAGTTAATGTAAACAGAATTAATCCAGTGAAAAGCTAAACAAGTCTTTTGAAATTAGTGGTAAAATCTTCATTTGCATAAATTTTAGATACTTCTAAAGCCTTCCTGGACAAAAAACTGATGTTGCCTCAGAAAATAAAGAGATCTACAAAACTGAAACCTATTGAAATGTTCTCAAAACGGAGATACAGAAACAGACTCTTAGCTGCACTGAAAGTAACACCATTTGTGACTGATGTAAAATATGCATCTTGTGTAGTACTAACATTTTTTTTCTTCAAAGGTATAATAAATTTTGAACTGAACAAGTCTTTCACAGGAGATTTAAATGATACCAGAATTAAAAGAAACTGTAGTTAGTGAATATGAGCTAAGCATGGTAGTTAAATATGCTGAACACAGGCAGTTATGTAACAATGAAATAAGTGTGTCTAAGAGCTTCCCAACTTTCTCATTACAAGCAGTGGGGGACCACAGTTCAGAGAGCTAACCCAAACCAACAGAATTATTTCATTCTATAGCATGTCATGCTCAGTATATGAGCTGGGGTGGGCCGTGGTGAGATAGCTCATTTGTTTTGTTTCTTCATTAGTTGGAGGTTTGGTTGACTTTCTTGGTCAGGCTCTGACGCTCTGGCTACTCAGCACCTGCCTGTCTATCGGTCAGCAGGGTGGTGAGCAGTTGTATCATTAGTTTCATTTTCTATTATTTTAATTACTTATTATTAGTAGTAATATTAGTAGTACTAGTACCATTGTAATATTAATTTATATTCAATTATTAAATTGTTATTTCAATCCATGATCTTCCTTGTCTTTTCCTCCAATTTTCCTCCTCTGCTGGAGGACCAGGGGAGGCGAGTGAGTGGCTGTGTTATTCTTAGTTGCTAGTTGTGGTTAAACCACAACAGTGTCTCAGAACTCTCACCTATAAAGAGACACCACTTCCAGATTAGAATCTGAAAATTTGAATCTGAAGCTGTCTTTCAAATGGGGTACAAGAAGTTGTGGTATGTGTTCCCATACTTTCCCAGGGACAAAGGATTGTTTCTGCATGCAATTTGACAGTCTTAATATTATTATTCTTTATGATCAAATGAATTGTTCTTTATAAATTCATATTTTGATTGTGCCTGCAGATAGATATTTTCTTAAAAAAAATACTTAAAAAAAACCGTGAAAGCATATGCTACCCTCCTCCCATAGATAAATCTAAACTTTTCCTACTTAAGATTAATTAGACATAACTTCTTTGATTTATTCTTTATGGAAAAAAAGGCTAGGCATAATAAAGAAGTCTAACAAAGTTGATGAAAACAATGTGTGTGAAATAGTAGCCAAAACACAGCTTGAAGTGTTTAGCAAAACCAGTCTTCAGTCAGTACAATTATCTGCAAAGCATCATGCTAGACTGCCAGAACAGTGCATTCTGCGGCAGTCCTAGCAACAGGCAGTTCCAATCAGGCAACCTAGGGTATTCAGCTTCTTGTTTTCAGTTTGTGCACTTGTGCTTCCCTCCCAGTTTTGCATACCAAATGCTACAGCTAACTGGTGAAATACAACACTGGTTTTCAATGAGATATGAAAAATCTGAAATGGATGGTTACTCTGAAAAATACTGTAAATGAGCCCTTTCTCCTTTCCATAGTGATACATATTAAAGTATTCAGTTTTACTGAGGGAAAGGAAAATGCCTTATAGACAGAAGGTAGGAGGTAGGATACCCTTAGAGAGATGAAGGGTGTTCTTTCAGTGTTGATTGAGAACAAAATCTTGAATTTGTCTTTGCTTTTAATGGCAACCTAGGAAGACTGGCCTTCTTAGTCATGTAATCTTTGTCTCTGCAGGTTACTAATGTACATATTTTTTATCAGCACAGCAGTTTCAATATCAAAAAGACAGCTCAGAGAGACAATACACTTACTTCAAAGGATCTTCTCAAAGCTTGAACGAAACTTGGCAGGCACGGTGACAGATAATATTTTATATACCTCAGGGAAAACAGTTTAAGATTTCATCCACAGCAACAAGAAATTCAGAAACCCCAAATCTGAGGAATATGTTTTCATATAGACCAGAAGATTAAGTGTGTAAGACCTTATGGCACAGTATCACGAACAGGGATAATCATTACATTGCTTGCACTGATAAACATAAGCGAGGTTGAAACAAAGACACCAAATGATTGTGACATTTGAATTGAGTAGTTGTCTCTCAGAGCACTGAATCTTGCATACGTATGCATCAGTAAGTGATTGCAAAACCAGGAAATTATTGTGAAAAGAGAGCTTGGTTTATTATCCATTCTTCTAGCATTTTCCCAAAAGTAGTTTTCTTCTCTTTAACTGGTAACACTAAAACCAATGCAAGTCATACAATTCTCTACTGCCTATTCTATTACTGTTCTGATCAAATTTCAAATATAGTGAATGTTGATAGTAGCTTAAATCTCTGCTAAATGGAAAATTCAAAAGAGGAAAATTTTCCTAGAACACCCACTTAATTACATTCCACATATATTCCATCTTCATTTTGTACTATTATCTATGAGATGCCCTAGCCTCTTTGATATGAAAATTTCATACAACTTAAAATGCACATAAGTACAACTTAAAGTAGAAGACTGCCTGTATTCCATGTAACTGTTCATTCTCTGAAAAAGGAATTTATAGAATTTGTAAAGACTTTGTAGAGACTTGTAATAGAAACATTGAAATTTGTACAAACAAATTATGAATGTAAACATGTGTGTATATAAGTACCAGAAGGAACAGCATAACAAGGTCTGAAAGCATGGTCTGTCCTGACAAAAAAGAGTTGATGTCAAGAGCAGATGACCTGTGCTCCCATATGAGAACAAATGACTGTTCTAAAAACAGGAGGCAAGGTGGTAGCATATCAGCTGGGCCCTTTGTTTTCATGTAAGCCCATCAGGAAAACAGGTATATTTCCATCATAGAAAAACAGGTAATGCAACCTTGCTCAAGCTTTGTGGAGATGAAAATAAGCAAGACACTGAATGAAAGAATGAGCCAATAAGAACTGATAACTCCTAAAATATGTAAAATAACTGTCCAAAACCTAGTTTATCATTGCCACTCAATAAGAACCCCAACGATGTGATGAAGACCTAATAGCTGGATATCTATGAACCTTTTAACCCTATGTTTGGTAGTTCATATCAAATTACAGCAGTTTTTGGAAAAGATATTAAATGCACATCCATTGATATTTTTGCAACGTCATAAATGGATTCAAATTCTGATTCTTTGAGGATATTCTCCCAAGTCCTGATTTGTCCAAAGTAAAATTAAATAAAAATAATATACACTGGTCAAGGATCTCTCAGCAGTGAATTCATAATTACACATTAATCTGTCAGCTTGCACACTATTTTATCTGGGTAAGAGGGAAAGATATTCATTGGAGAATTCTGTTCAACAAAAAATTGAAATGCTTCAGAAGTTTTTGTCCAGGAATATTTCATACTGATGAAAAGAGGAAGTTTTGGCTAGTTCAAGGCATCAGACTGACATTTTTGGGATTATACATGTTTGTATTTTCCTTTAAATTATTTGAATATTTTTTATGTGTTGTCCTTAACTATGCTACACTTAAACATGTTGGTCATAATAGGATATTTTGTCTGTATACTAGAAAAAATATTTTACACTGATTTTTTTTAAAGCTTCTGGTTTTTTTTTTGGTGAACAATATCAGCCTTGAGATCTTAAAAAATTAATTTACACGTTCTGTATTGGATGTATGTAACATTTATACACATAATACAGTTTTAGTGGAGCTAAGGTAATTGCACACTGAAGGTTGTGGAACTGGAAGATAAGTTTTCTCACATATCTGCAAAAATCAAAAAATAATTTATTCCGTATGTAGAAAAATTAGTTAACTCTCAAAGCAAATATTGAGGAAGTAACTATTCTTCCACAAGAATAATTATTTTCTTATTTATAAATATTTGTTTGGTTGGTTGATGGAAAAACACTCAGGATGTGTGAAGATGTTAATTTTGTGTGTATCAAATTTTGAGATCATTTCAATGTCTACTAAACTAAGTTTCAGAAATTCTGTATCTAACTCTCCAAAGTAGAATGTTACAGTGTTCAAAAACTGATGCATCTACAGTCACAGATAAACCCAAAAAACCTTCCCCTGGGCTCTTCACATTAACAGAAACAACCTCTTATCCAGTGAAGAAACACAAAAGAAAAAATGGAAGAAGAAACACTAAGAGTTAAGTCTTAAGACTTGATTCAGGAAAGTACATGGGTGGTCCAGGCTTCTCTCTTCGCTAATATATTAAAACCGAACTATTTGCCACCTGTCATATGGTGGAAATGTCTAACTTTACAAAGACACCTTTTTTTACTTTGACATTCCCTAGTTTCTCATAACTGTATTACACATACATTCCAAACTCCCCTGATACTGGTCAGTTTCCTTACCTCAGGATATGACTGGGTGGTATCTCTGTAAAACTAGCACTTGGGACACTCATCAAGCCAGTAGTAAAAGGAGTTCTGTCTACTGCCCTAAGATTAATTTTGTCAATTCATTCTATGACTGCCTTTATGTATTGCTATGTGCATCTTTTAGTGGTGAAATCCACTACTAATGATAAATACTAGACTGGATATTCTCCTTGGGTGTCTGTAAGTTAGTCAGTCTAGTGTGCTGGACTTAGGATACAGTTAGTTTTCTTCTAGTAGCTAGTATGAGGCCATGTTTTGGTTCTGCTGAGAAGAATATTGACAACTTACTGATGTTTTTGGTTGTTGCTAGGCAATGTTGATATCAAGTCAAGAACTTTTCCAGTTTCTGATACTACACCCCTGTTCCCAGCCTCTTTGATAGAAGAAGTTGTGAGGAGACAGTCAGGACAGCTGACCCAAACTGACTATAGGGGTATTTCCTTCCATATACATCATGCTCAGTATATAAGCTGGATGTGGGCCAAGGCCCTCAGTCTCTCAGACTCTATCTCTCCCTCTCATTGGTGTGCTCCTGGCTCTTGTGCTCTTGCTCTACATCTGGGTTTTCAGATCTGGATCTCACTACTTAGGGACTAGCTGGGTGTCAGTCAGTGGGTTATGAACAGTTATATTATCTGTTTTATTTTCCATTATTTTAATTACATATTATTAGTAGTGATAGTATTATTTTAATCCTGTATTGTTAGCAATAATAGTATTATTAGTATTATTGTTATTATTATAATAATTTCATTAATTTATTTTCAATTATTAAATTGTTTCTATCTCAACCTACAAGTTTCTTTGCCTTTTCCTCAAATTCTCCTCCTCCACTGGAGGAGGGGGGAGGTGAGCAAGCAGTTGAGTGGTTCTTGATTGCTGGTTGGGGTTAAATCATGACTTCTAGCTGTCTTGACTCTTGTATACTCCATGACTAAAAAATATGCCTCCTGTTTGTTTTCACATTACATGCTATGATCTATTACCTGGTAAATCTTTCCTGGTTTGGTCCCTTTTATATCTTGCAAAACCATATAAGCATAACAAAAATTTCAGAAAGGGCACAAACCAATGCAACTATTTAGTGATTAAAGATACAGAAAGCTTTTAAAACCTATGTTTTCACTGCAGTCTTCCTATGTTATGACAGGAAAGCTATTATGTCATGTCACATTATATCATATCTTATCACATCACATTATATTACATCATATTGCATCACATCACACCACATTATGGTATAGTATATTACGTTACATCACATAATATAATAAAATAACATAAGATTATGTTGTATTGTATCATATTATGGAGCATTATGCTAAAGCATATTACAGCATAGACTATTGTATTATGTCATAAAATATTAGATACTACAACTCCACTACCACACAAACACAACACACTTTTGAATATATTTAATAAGCTCACTTATGTAAATCATCTTTGAGCTGTTGTTTGTGTTCCATCTACCTCCAAAACATAACTTGAAGAAAGTCAACAGGAATAATTCATTCAAAGTTAAACTTGGAAAGTTCTTTGATAATTGCCCAAGACCAATAAGTAGTCAAATAAATAGATTTGATCCTGACCTATAAATAAATGAGACATCTTTAAAAATTATGAAAATAAAATCATAAGACAAATACTTAAATATTTGGAGACCAGAAACTGAAGTATAACTTCCAACAGATTTCAGTTAATAAATTAACTTATTAATTTAACTTTAATTTTAATTAAACTTAATTAAAATTAATTTAAATAATTAAATTAAAATTAATTTAACTTTAATTTTAATAGCCTTTTCCACAGCCTAAATTCACCTACAGCTTCTCTTATACAACTAAACTTGTATTTGTCCTTTCTGTGTACCTGTAGTTTTCAGACTAACTGAACTCAAGTTTACATTTGTCATAGGGATAAAACAGTAAGATGGAAACAGCCCATATTGATTTGTCTTCATGCACACTGTCCTTTCTGAGATTTAGTGCAAAAACCTGCAATTTCTACTGAAAGGCAGTGTTCTGAGATGCAGCAGGTTAGCAAATACACTAATAAATCTAACTTATCTGATACTATACTCCTGCTGAATAGCTCATGCCCGTGTTATTATGCCTCTTAGCCTTTATAATAAGAGCAACACATCACCCTGTTTATCAGGAGTGATGGTTGGTCTTTGTCTTCTCTGGTATCGTGACCAGGTTTAGTTTGGGAAAGCGATAGTTGGTTTGGGCCAAAGTTGTGCCAGATACAGTTTTAACAGCTCACCAGGGTAGGCAAAGGATTTTCAGTGACCATGGTTGTTCTGTAGCACATCTTAATTTACAAGTGCAAACACAGACAATGGAGTTGTGTAAATTTATGTAGCAATAACACATCACCACTTTGAGACTCAAAAACTGACATAGGAGACAATGTTGATTCATTCTGTACATAAACCAGAAAATTTGGTAGAGAAAAAATAAATCCCAAAATAGAGAAGTATTATGAACTCATTTAGTATAACAGATTTTCCAAGACACAGTCTACTTTGCCAACAGTTTATAAATTAAATCTTATACTTGAAAAGCAAGCTTTCAGGCAGGAAGAAGCCCACAGAACTATTTTCATACCTCCTGAGCTAAAACTTCAGTGGCCTTCCCTCCAAGTTTTTAAATTAGTATTCCTTTTAGAATATTATTCCTGTAAGTGAGAAAGGAAGTTATTGCACCATATTTTTATAAAGATCACTTTTTAGATTTAGAATTAGGAAAAAAAAAAGCCACTAATTATTTTCCTAAGGACTAAAAAATCCTCTTTTTAAATAGTAGAAACAAAAGAGTTTGCATTTAGTTTGGAAGAAAAGTCCTCTACATGAAAAATTACGCTACATTTCTCAAGAGCTGTAGTGCCTAAGTTTACTTAATAACAAAAATTAAGTTTAGATATAATTTTATTTATAAACAAGTTCTTGAAACTAGTGGATCTAAAAACCAGTGGATCTAAGTTTTTAGACAGTTCATTATAGAAGTTATGCATTAGATTTATTTATTTTTTCCAAACTTACACTGAAAAGCATTTGGGATCAAGATGGGGATTGAGGATTCTCAGGGACAGCAGTGCCACAGTAACAAAATAAATGAATTGGCAGATGACTGAGCTACATTTATATGAAATTACATGCTTTTAATAGGTGCAATATTGTCAACTGAATAATTTCCATATTGATGCTTTGTCACATCACGTGCTTGACATTTTTTCTGTTTTCTGACTATATTCTGTTGCTTTGTCAAATAATTTAGCCGTCAATCAATCACTCCTAAAAAATCTCATGATGGAATGAGATTTTTCAGATAAATCAGTGCAAGCAGTTGTATTCTACTTACATAAATATAGGCAATTTACACTGAAAAGGAAGTTTAAATTAAATGTGGAGATGTATATAATATACACAGTGGGTTGGCAGAATAGTATTTCCAGGCAATACAGAGAGAGGTAATGTCACATTAAAAATTCCTGATTCAAATAGGATATTCACACACATATAATCTGGACCAATAATGGAAAAAGGTAAGAAATAGTCTTTGGGGTTTTTAATGAATAAAATATAACGGTTTCTTTTGGAGGAGGACCAACCATATCACCAGTCAGGAAAATTCCCTTCCTTACTTTGTTAGAAACTGGAGTATGCTGTTGCTGGGTTTCCAATATAGTTATTGACATATCCATCCATCCTTCTGTCTGTATATCATCTATCTATCTATTTTAAATGTCACAAAAGGGGAACTATGCTGTGTGGTTTAGGCTGCTTAAAAAAACAGCATCACAAATATTAGGGGAAAAGCTAATATTTTTAATATGAATGTGAGAAGCATGACAATATAATTTGATGGCAAGGTCCCCTCTACTACTGATTCAACATGGAAAAGCATACAAAGGCAAAATCAAATTAGCAACAGATTAAAGTGGTTGGTACATGATTTAAAAATTATTTACAGAGTCAGGGAAATCAAGGCAGGATTGGATTGTTGGGATATGGACTAGGGAAAAGGGGCAAGGAAATTCCTGCTGTTCAGTCACGAGGTTCAGAGTGGATCCCCTCGCTTTCTAAACACCTCAAAAGAGAAGTCCAGGTGCAGCTGAATCCACCCCTAGTCCCAGACCTGGTCAACAGTTTATGCCTAAGGAATTGGGGAAAGGATCAAAGTGCAAAGTTATGTGCTTGGTGTGAAACTTGGGGATAGCAACAATGTGGGACAGCAATAATTCAAAGTTCCTTAACACTATTCAGATATGTCACACAATCAGATCATACAGTTCCTCAGCAGGATTTAACTTTCAACAAGTCAGTACAGTAACTTAATCAAAGACTTAACAAGGTTATCAACATAAAGGTGCATGCATACACTCACACAGACACATATAGAAATAGATATACATATATTTGTATGAAGGTACCTGTTAAAGTTTGCCCTTGAGTTCAGTGAAAATATTAATGTCAGATGTCTGTGCATCCCTCAATGGGCAAAGAGGTGAGCCTCAAGGAGGTTTTTCAGCCCAGGTTGTGTTGACTATTCTCTGATTTCACAAACTTAAGAGTTTGCAAACACTGAGAGGTGTCCCACTCGGCAGGAGATACTGGGCACAGCCCACTACAGTCCAGAAGAACTCAAAGGCTTATCCTTGGAACTGCTATTTATAGAGTTGCAAGATAATTGACTTCAGGCACAAATAATTTTACATCCTGGCCTTAATTGGGGCAGGTGGTCATTGGAATTCACAGCTGGTACTGATCTATCCAGACTGTGATAAGGTTCAAGGCTGGCAGGGGATGTTTTCACTCTCATCCCACACTATAGCCAGAAAACTGACTGCTAGTATGGCCATTCCCCACCTTTGATATGATAAGGGGTGCTTAACCACCAAACTCCCTGCACAATGGCCAAGGTTTGTCAGGAATCTCTGAGGCCATAAAACTTTCCAGGAGTTAAGAGGGGAAGAAATGCACCACCACAAGTGTATATCTTATAACATCAAGGCAGCTTTTGTAAGAATGGTACTGACAACACCACCAACAAAATATTACAACTTAGACATTTTTCCTCTTGATTATCATCTAATGATATTTTTGTATTTACTTTTTGTATTATAATAATGGCCTAGCAGAAACAGAGCTTATTACACTATACATTGCAGAAACACGTAATTTTACATTGCAACTATTTCAGGATACTTATGAACTAATTTAAGTTCTAAGAATACACCTTAAATGTACATTACAAATAATATATTATTTGAAGAACATTTTGCATAGGATTTCACAGATTATTTATGTCACCTATCGTGCAACCTAGTGTGATAATCTTCCATAATCACCAATGAAATTCATCAAAAAGGCTAGAAGGAGAAAAGATCAGTATGTTCTGTCAGCATGGAAGTTACAATCTTTCAAAGTACTGCATACAAAAATACCCATTACTCACTGGCGTCACTCTCATTATCTTGGAACCATCCTTTTAGTTTTCAAAATTTTTCTTCCTATTATACTCCCACAATTCAAAGAAACAGGTAGTCTAAGAGGAAAATCCTTTACTCATAAAGCTACCTTCATGCAGAAACTCTCAAAATGTCTCTCATTAAGTCTGGTGCTTTTCAAATGTGGAAGCAAAAAGGGTTGTCTAGCCACCAACTGCATTAAAATACTCTCCAGTATCTGAAAAGATTGATATTAGGCCTGTGACATAAAACAACTGTGTGGACTTTGCAGAACAGTAACTTAGCATCACTGGTTAGTTAGAACTGAAACACACAGTGCATTTTATCTCGATTGTAAATTCCCACAAATCTGTTGTGTACATTATAGTCAGTGGAGATAGAGCAAGTGGAGTTTAGAGAACAAGTCAGTGTCCAAATTTAAATAATACAATCATAGAATCATAGAATCACAGAACAGTATAGGTTGGAAGGGACCTTAAAGAACATCTAGTTCCAATCCCCCTGACCTGAGCAGGGACACCTTCCTCTAGACCAGGTTGCTCAAAGACTCATCCAGCCTGGCCGTGAATACTTCCAGGAATCGGGTATCCACAACTTCTCTGGGCAACCTGTTCCAGTGCCTCACCACCCTCTCTGTGAAGAACTTCTTCCTGACATCTAATCTAAATCAATCTGCTTTCAATTTAAACCCATTACCTCTTGCCCTGCCACTACATGCCCTCTTAAAAAGTCCCCCTTCAGCTTTTTTGTAGGCCCCTTCAGATACTGGGAGCCTGCATTAGACTTTATAGTCTCCCCGAAGCTTTCTCTTCTCCAGGCTGAACAAGCCCAATTCTCTCAGCCATTCTTCACAGGAGAGGTGCTCCAACCCTCTGATGACTTTTGACACTCCTCTGGACTCACTCCAACCAGTCAATATCCACCTTATGTTGGGGGCTCCAGAGCTGGACGCAGTATGCCAGGTGGGGTCTCATGAGAGCAGAGTAGAGTGGGAGAATGTGATTCTGTTAGTATCCCAGCCCAGATTTCCCCACTCCACAAAGAGACTCTATATTAGCCATCTCAACGAAGATGGTTTAGATAATGAATGAAAAGAAAATACAAGTAGTTGTCTTTGTGCAGGCAACTGAATCAAGCCTGGAGAGCTCAGCTTGATGATAACAGTCATTTCAGTAGCTCAAAAATAGACTTTGTTACTAATACCTAAATCAGTTTGACAGGTTACTCCCCAAATGAAAATCACTTTTAAATTCCTCCAATTTAAGAGACTGCTGAACTAATAATCTCTATGCATATAAGTACATCTTCCCATAAGCTATCTCCATCCACCCTTAAAATATTAAAATCAACAGGCACAGAAATACAGCATAAGAATGGTCTGAAAATAAATGCATATGTACAACATATCACAGTATTAAGTATTTTAAAAAATCAAAGTCCATGTCTCCAGTCTGCCTACATGTTATTTCCTCCACTTCATCAAGGTTTTGAATTGTTAATACTCCTTTCATTTGTTTATGTGATAGTTGTTTTGCAGAAAAAAATATTTAATGCTACCTCAGCAGAATCATCTACAGAAGTTTTACCTGATTATGAGGATTCCAAAGACACACAGTTATGAATAAAAAATAGCTGTACTTCAATGCCTTCAGTGCCTTAGTAATTTATTGCAATATAAACACTTTAAAAACAATGAGAGCAGGTGAAATTGCCAGCCTGTAATAGACTGGCCTAAGTCTCAGACTTGCCCTGGTACTGAGTAATCCACAATGGTTAAAAAAACCCTTTATGACCATATTTCTGTTAGTTTTGACCTTGAGAAATCCTTTTCAATTTCATTTAATGACTAATTTGTATTCAGGAATCTTTTATACTTATATACCTGATTTTGTAATGCCATGTAAATTTGGAGGATTTTATGTGATTTCAAACCAGGATGGTTCAATTGATTTGTGAAGAGAGACTCAGCATGTTCACAAGAAAATAGGAATTTGATGCTCTTTGGTTGCTTTATAATTGTAGTCGGTCAACCCTGGCTGGAGGCCAGGTGCCCACCAAGCCGCTCTATCACTCCCCCTCCTCAGCTGGACAGGGGAGACAAAATATTATAAAAGGATTGTGACTTGAGATTAGGGCATAGAGAAATCATTCAGCAAATATCTTCATGGGCAAAACAGACATAGCTTGAGGAAAAAGAATTAATTTAATTTATCATCAATCAAAATTAGACTAAAAAGAGAACTAAACCCAAATGTTCCTCCCTTCCCCCCTTGCACTTCATACTCAACCTTCAGCAGTCCCACAACAGAATTGTCCTGTGAGAGTCCAGGCAAGACAGACAGCTGCTCAATTTCCCCAGTCTCTAAAGTAGCTGTACCAAAAGCCCACCGGTACCCTTTCAGGTCCTTAAAACACCCTCTCCTGAGATAGTCTACACCAAGAATGCATGGGGCATCTGAGCCAGTCACAGTGGGATGCTTTTTCAACTCATTCCCAGTTACTTATTTTGGCCACCAACACATTTAGCTGTTGAGATCCTCCAGAAATACAAAGCATTCTACTCCTTTAAAACTTAATGATATTAGGGTACACTGTGCACCTGTGCCCACTAGTGTGTTATACTCCTGAGGTGCCAGGCCATTGATGCCACACAGTCCAATAAACCTGGTTCTCCCTCTCCTCCACATGGCTGGAGTCAGGGCCCCTCTAGTACTTGTCATAGAAATCTCCCCTCACCTTGTAAAAATTATGTTCATTATGCTAGGCTAATTTTGTGTGTGTCTACAGGCGATTTTAATAAAAAGTTTTGCAGGAAGAATTGAAATATTCAAGAAAAGCCTTATATTTGTAAACTGAATTAATGATCTCAAGAAAAAAAAATAAATTTTTGACCAGACTTTTTTTCTATTACACAGTTTTGACTGGCACTGAACATATTACTGTCCTCTAATTCTTAGCCAAAAGATTCTGAATCAGTTTTTGTGTTATGTCCTCCAGGACCAGTGTCAGATTAACTAGTTTAATGCTACATGATCTCATTTGCCTTTTTGAATCATGGCATGGTATTAGTACTCTTCCATCAGCAATGTAGTTTTAGTGAACAGAGAACTTCATGATAGCATGTTAGAGAATTTGCCAGCAGCACTCCGTGCCTTTTGAACTCAACTTGCTCCCCATCAAATTTTTGGTACTTTGGAAGCCTTTAGCATAGACTGCTTTGCCCACAGATTACAATAGTGCAAGAAGATGACAGATAACTATCTTTTTGTGCTTGCCTGGTGTTTCACTTCAAAGGACAAACTATTCTTTAATAGATGACTATCTACAGCCAGGTTGGACAAAACCCATTCTAAGATTTCAGTGTGTCATGTAATCATTATCTCTTAGCTTAGCTGCATAAAAGCTGCTGACTTGAGTTAAACTGGTATTTTCCTTTATTCCTAAATGCAATCTATGCTGGATAGTCATTTAAAATGTAAGAAATAAAGCTTTGCTGTGCTGACAACACACACAGAATATACACAAAAATATCTGTATATATTCACTATGCTCTTAAATCAATTAGTACTCTTGGTTCATGGAAGGTTTCCATAGCTGTTTTAAGCATTAGTTGTTCATGAAATTTGAAGACCCTGACTTAGCATCTAGCAACTTTTGTAGTCTAAATAAATAGGATAATTTAAGGGAGTGTCTCAGGTGAGGACTCTCATCTATTATGGACATAATTTGCAAATAATGATTAGGTACCGGCATAGAACTAGGGCTGCGCAACAGCTGAAGTAAACAGCCCTATCCATTGGTAATTTTAGGATATCAGTTATTCAGAAATCATTTTTCCAACATTTGCAGAATAAAATCAGATCTTACTCTGATGTTAAATACATCTCACGGGTTTGCCTTCCAGTTCAAGCCTCTGGGGTATAACAAAATTAAATTATGAAGCTTTGGTTTTGTTTTGTTTTGTTTATTTGGGGTGTGTGTGTGGGGTGTGTTTTGTTGTTGTTGTTGTTGTTGTTGTTGTTGTTGTTGTTGTTGTTTTGGTTGTTTTTTTTTTTTTTTCTATAACTCATAAAGATCTTCAAACACATAACTCAACAAACATATAATTATGGATTGGTTTCAATGCAGTATTTTTAAATCACTCATACACATTATTTTTTTTCTTTGTTGGAGGCCAGAGAAGACAGAAAACCCCAAAACCCTCACAGTGTGTCTGACATGAAAGGGAAAAATTCTCAAGTAAGTTTTCACTCTGCAAAACTTGGTTCAGAATTACACCTACAATAAGTATCTTAAGTGCTGAATATTATTTAATTGAATGGTTTTCTTCTTTGATAAAGCCCATCTAGTAGTTGCCCTATGTTTTCAGAAATCTTAGATAATAAGAAAGGTATTTTTTCTGCATAGTGTTTTGGAGTGATATTTAACTAATTCTTTGTCTCTTATTTTAAAGATCGCTCCCTCAGTCAGGGATTTATCATTCAGATAAATAAATATAAAATAAACTCTAGTGTACTATAAAGATACACACCTTAGCTACTCAATGACCACTAAAGTACAAAATGTATGGATGATATACCAGGGTTAAACCACAACCATTTCTCATTTTAAAAGTTTACTCTTAGATCTTATCCTCTGTAAGTGAGAGCAAATTAAGGTTCCAAAGTCTAAAAAGAACCCTAAATTTCAAGAAAAAAAAAAGTGTATTTCACCATATACAATTTTCTAGCAATAAATAGAGGAACTATATTGTGGGGTTAGGTTAATTCTTTACACAGACACACGAGAACCTTCTTTTTAAGTTTTCTAAGCGTGACTAGACATTTTCGCTGCCTTAGTTTGTGGAAATCTGAAAAGACATGCATTTAGGGAACACACTGAAGGATGTGTATCTGTAATTATGTCTTGGCATTAAACATTTGAAGTTTGACTCCCCAAAACCTTAGATTTTCAACTCATCAGGCATTTTGATCATGGTGTGTTAACATCCATACACAGAGAAGAGCCAACAACTTGTTAGTGTAGTACTTGATATTACAAACAAGATCCTCGTGGATGTATTAGGAATGTATTTATCCAAATGCAAAAAATGTATATTTATTTCTATTTCTATTGTGCAACCTGCCTTGACATTCTTTGAGTTTGTGATTATTTTGTGATAAGTTAAGGAAAAAAATAAAAGCTTTTTGAGTACTTAACACAAATCGTTACTATGGTTAGAAGTATATTTCAAAATAATGTGTGGGGTTTATATGCATAATTAACATTTTCATTAATGAAATATATTCACATATTCTTCTACCCATGCAAAGAGGGGCGTGATAGAATCTTACTGACATCAGTTACAGCATTTATCATTTCCATCTATCATGCCGTAAACTTAATTTTTAATGTAGTTTGGTTTTTTTTTTTTGCGTAAATTGGAAGACTATGCCTGGTGTAATTTTCATCTGAATTGTTAAATATAACCATAGCCTCTCTATCCAGCTGAAGCCTATATGATTTTCATGCATCACGGTTGTATTTATAATAGCTGCATCTTCATTCATTTGGAACAGATGGAAAAACATTTTTCATTACTGGATTTCACTATGTTGGAAATTGCAAGGTTAGAGATTGTTTTTCCTATTTTATCCAACAGTAAAGGAAAATTTACATAGTAGAATTGTGTAGAATCTATTGGACATATTTGAAATGGGTGATTTTCTGATTCTGACAATTTCTGTTCACCTCTCCAGTGTAAATTTTTCTTAAACATTGCCAGAGTGACAGGAACAGAGGTCTCCAACTTCACAGTGCCTAAGATACTATAAACTGTTAATGAGAAAATCTTTTTGAATCTCTTCCTAGTGAAAGAGGAGGTTACTCCTCTAGAATGGCTGTAGTATATAAAACCAGTAGGCAGCACAATAAATTCTTATTTTATACAATTTTTGGACACATTTAAAGAGCTAAGATGAAACTCTATTAACCACTTCTGGTTCTGAATTCCATCCTAAAAAATGCCATGTTTTCTTCTGCTTGATGTAAAGTTGCAGCCTCACTGTAACTCCAGTTGGAAATTTAGTTTAAAGCTCTTTCAATGTGCTCTGCTAACCCCTGTACAAAGATCCTGTACTAAATCCATAGTGGTTTGCCTCGCTATTTTTCAGCCCCTGAATATGGTTGCAGTAATCTGTATTATTTTGAATCTCTTGCTAACATGTCCCTTTCAAAATGCAGCACTTTGTCAGTTGGCTGTGTTATTCTTGGTACAACATAGAACAGCAAGATGCCTGGTGCAAGTGAAATAATTTAAAACTGTATATCCTGCTGTACCCTACGTACACGAGTAATGTTTGTACATGAAGAGTAGCATAAATAAGATCGTAATATATGGCAAAATCAATAAGCAGCTTCTAAAAAGCTAAATGAACCAAAACCAACCTAAACTCTGAGCATTTCACAACTTAATCTCTGTATCACCCTGAGCAGCATAGACAAACTGAAAGTATAACACAAAAAAAAAAAAAAAAAAAAGAAAGAAAAAATTTGTAATGAAACATTATAGCATTTGTTCACAATAGGAGCTGTTAACAATCATGCATAATTTAAGACAGCAGCCACTAACAATTTAACCATGTTTTTGTCTGCTTGAAGAGCTGAGTTTTCTGATGTGTCTCTGGTGAGGTTACAGTTGGACCTAGCAGCATCTTGTAATAACCCATCCTTCCCATGCACAGAGTGCAAATTTAGATTTCACAGATTATACCCGTAAATTATGAATACTGGTCTGCCCCACTGTCATAGCATGATTATGTGACACAAGTATGTTAATTAAAGAAATATTGTCAAAATATAAATAACATTGAATTCCCTTTGTCATATTGGCATACAATAACATGTTAAAATCTGTAAACTATGTGTCAGGATGTTCTTAAAATGTAGCAGTCCATTTAGTCCTTTTTCCAAAATCTGGCCTTTTTAAAGAATTTAGCTTTTCCAATACTCACTACAAATTCATAACATTCTCTTGGTCTTAAAAGAGAGAATGGTTCCACGTCAGGGGTTGTGGGCAACGGAATGTTAATTTTATGTGAAACAAACAGAAACCATATGAGGATTTAACCAAAGAAAAATAAATGATACATTTTATATAATTCACAAAAGAAAGAATCAAATGAAAACCTAAATAAAGGCAAAACATGGTGATTATAAACGCTTGTTTTCTTTGGGATTTTTTGCTTGTTTACTGGGGATTTTTTCTTCCTCCTGTGTGGTAAGGATATGCTATTACAAAAAAGGTCTCCTTCTTTAGTTTATTTTTTTTTTGTTGGATGAAACTGAAATCTAAAATGTTACGTGTTCTAAAATTTCAGTCTTTTTATTGCCACAAGAGAGGCAATTTTCTTTCTGCTTTAAGATTTTTTTCATATAAAATGTCTTGTTCTCGTGTGCAACCTGTTGGTATTCTTTAGAGAAAGGGGTTGGTCAATATAATAGATTAAAAGACATCAAAATTCAATGAAAGCTACACTTACACAATAATATTTTGGACCTCAAAAGGGAATGGTACTACTGTAACCATTTATTTGACAAATCTGAAGCAATCAAGATGCATGATTTGGAGGATTCCCTGTCCTCTGTCTGGCTGAACAGTGTCGTAAGGGAGAGGGAACAATGGTGGTAAGTTCCTGCCCAGCACAGCAGCTGCATCTCCTTTGCGACCACCCCACTTTCCCATGTGCTCTTGCGCAATAGGCAGGAGGCTGTGCAAGTGCAAGCAAACAGTAAAGAGGACTATGGTTCATCTAGCTGGGAGGTGTCACTGATGTTAAGCTGTCCTGTGAGGAGAAAGCTTCCTACCCTAGTACAGCCCTCAGATTGATCTGCATTATTGATTTTCTGGTAGGCAGTGATGAAATTGAAACAAGATGCCTGAGGCCAGTGAAGAGAAACTTTGGGATGACTGGTTAAGGGATCAGGAGCACAAGTAGTGCTCTCTTCTATCCCTCCACTTGCAGGGAATGATGAGGGAAGAAACAAGAAGAGACAGAAGATCAATACCTGTCTCTGAGCCTGGTGTCAGTGGCAGAATTTTGGGGTTGTTGATCATGGGGTGATTCACCCAGCACCAGGCCTGCTGGTAACAGATGTGGTACACCTGTGTCAAAAAGGGTAAAGAATCTTTGTACAGGAGTTAGCAGGGTTCATTGAAAAGCTTTTAAACTAGATTTGAAGGGAGAAAGGGACAAACCCAGGCTCCCTAGACTTAAGCCTGGGAATGACATGCCAATGTTTGAGGGACAGTGTGCTAGTGAGGTCCTTTGGCCTGCTGTTTCAGTGGAGGTAGGGCATGGACATCCATGTGGTAGCAAAGGTGCAAGGGTTATTGATATGTTACATATTACAGAGACACCTGAGAAAGTTCACACAGGAATTAGGGCTTCTTACAAAAGAAGGGTGGCAGTAGCCCAACTGAAGTACATTGCCACCAGTGCATGTAACATGGGTGACAAAAAGGAGGATCTGGAAGCTACTTTGCAGCAGGAAAACTAATATATAGTTGTCATCACAGAAACATGGTGGGATGACTCACACAACTGGAGTGCTGCGATGGATGCCTATAAGCACCTCAGAAGGAATAATCAAGGAAGGAGCGGCAGTGGGGTAGCTCTGTATGCTGGGGAGTGTTTTGGCCGTCCAGAGATTGATAATGGTGATGACAGGGTTGAGTGTTTATGGTTAAGAATGAGGGAGAAGGCCAACAAGCCAGTCATCATGATGGGAATCTATTATAGACCACCTGTCAGGGACCAAAATCATAAGCCCTGGGTTTAGGCTTTGCCTCCAGTCAAACTTTAGATTCCTGGTGACAAATAAGGGTGCATCCACAGCAAGCAACTAACAGTTTTCAATGCTTTATTGAACAGGGCTTGAAGCTTCACTCTTAGCGAAAAAACTCAATGAGGAGAGAAAAATGAGATAAAGGGAAAGAAAGGAAGAGAGTGAAAGACAGAGAAGTAGGAAGGTATCACCATGCTGGGTTCCAGCATTGTTTCATTCATCTTTGTAGCATCAATCCAAGGTAGCAGGCTGCCACCAGGGGATTGGATTGACTGTCTTTTTTAAGCCTAATTTTCCTAGGGCAGTCCACCTAGGCAGTGTGAGCAGCATATGCACTCAAGCACAGTTGTTTGTTTGAGAACTTTACAATATTGAGTCTGGGGGTTTGCAGGGTTCCCTGGTTGTCACAAGTCCCCACACATTCAGTGACTTACATTTCACCTTTGTTGATGCAGTCATAGAGGAGACTGTTCTGATAAGTGGTGCCTGCCTCCAGAGAGCAATTTCCTGCCTCCACAGGGTGCCTCCTGAGAGGAAAGGATCAGGGGCAGTGTAATGTCCTGCCTCGGTAGGGCCCATTCTGTCCCATCACCCTCCATTCTCTCAGACCTTCCAGGTTGTTTGAGGCAAACCAACCATCTACTATCAGCCTCTTTTACCACCCAACCAGGATCATGAGGAAGAAATATTCTATAATCAGCTGGAAGTAGTTTCACAGTTGATAGCTCTTGTTCTCATGACTTCAACTTACCAGATGTCTGATGGAAATACAATACAGCAGAGAGAAAACAGTCTCTGAGGTTCCTGGAGTATTTGAAGATAACTTCCTAACAAAGCAGGTGAGTGACACAACTAGGGAAGGCAGCCTGCTGGACCGGTTCTTTTTGAACCGAGAAGGACATGTGGGTGATGTGACGCTTGGAGACTGTCTTGGGCATAGTGATCACAAAGTGATAGGGTTTTTGATTCTCAGAGAAGTAAGGAGGGGAGTCGACAGAACTGCACCTTGGACTTCTGGAGGGTTGACTTTGGCCTGTTTAGGATCCAGGATGACAAAATCCCTTGGGAGTCAGTTCTGAAGGGTAAATGAGTCCAGGAAGTCTGGGCTTATGTCAAGAAGGAAATATTAAAGGTGCAGGAGCAGGTGATCCCCATGTGCCAAAAGACAAGCTGTTGGGGAAGAAGACTGGCTTGGCTGAACAGAGGGCTTTGGCTAAAACCCAAGGGAATGATTAGTGACCTTCTACACTACTTAGACACACACAGGTCTGTGGGTCCAGATGGGCTCCACATATGGCTAATGAGCACGCTGGTGGAAGTACTCACCAAATCAATTTCCATCATTTATCAGCAGTCCAGGCTAACCAGGGAGGTCCCAGTTGACTAAGGTTAGCATATGTGATGCCCATCTACAAGAACGGCTGGAAGGAGGATCTGGAAAACTACAAGCGTGTCAGTCTGACCTCAGTGATGGGAAAGGTTATGGAGCAGATCATATTGAGTTCCATCACATGGCACGTACAGGACAACTAGGTGATCAGGCGCAGTCAGCATGGGTTTATGAAAGGCTTGACTAATCTGATCTCCTTCTATGACAAGGTGAACCACTTAGTGGGTGAAGGAAAGTTTGTGGATGTTGTTTATCTAGACATTAGTCAAGTCTTTGACACTGTTTCCCACAGCATTGTCCTGGAGAAAATGGATGCTCATGGCTTGGATGGTAGTTCTCTTCCTGGTTACAAAACTGTTTGGATGGCCTGGCCCTAAGGGTTGTGGTGAATGGAGTTAAATCCAGTTGGCAGCCAGTAACAAGTGATGTTCCCCAGGGCTTGGAACTGGGGCCAGTTCTGTTTAATATCTTTTTTAAATTATCTGAACGAGGGGATTGAGTACACCCTCAGTATGTTTGCAGACAACTCTAAATTTGAGTAGGAGTGCTGATCTGCCTGAGGGTAGGAATGCTTTACAGAGGATCTGGACAGCCTGGATTGACAGGCTGGATTGACAGGCCAAAGACAACTGTATGAAGTTCAACAAGGCTAAATGCCAGGTCCTGCACTTGGGTCACAACAACCACATGCAAGGCTACAGGCTATGGGAAAAGAGGCTAGAAAGCTGCCCAGCAGAAAAGGACCTGGGGGTATTTGTAGACAGCCGACTGAATACGAGCCAAATATTGAATAGTCAAGGCAGCCAATAACATCCTGGATTGTATCAGGAACAGTGTGTCCATCAGGACTAGGGAAGTTTTTGTCCCAGTGTACGTGGTTCTGGTGAGCCCCTCACTTCAAGAAAAACATTAAGGTGTTGGAGCATGTCCGCAGAAGATCAATGAAGGTGGTGAAGGGTTTAGAACACAAGTCCTGTTGAGGAGCAGCTGTGGGAACTGGATGGTTTAGAGAAAGGGAGGCTGAGGGGAGACCTTATTGCTCTCTACAACTACTTGGAGGGACATCGTAGTGAGGTGGGTGTCACTTTTCTCCAACATAGCAGGTGATAGCACATTAGGAAATGGCTTGTAGTTGCACCAGGGAAGGTTTAGGTTGCATATCAGGAAAAATTCCTTCACTCAAAAGGCTGTCAAGCACTGGATTGTGCTGCCCAGGGAAGTGGTTGTGTAGCCATCCCTGGAGGTAGGTGTAGACATGTAAAGGACACACATAGGACATGTAGATATAGTTCTCAGGGATGTGGTTTAATGGTGGACTTGAACGTATTAGGTTTACATTTGGACACAATAACCTTAAGGGTCATTTCCAACCTAAACAATTCTGTGATTCTGTGTGAAAGATTTCATTCTTGAGTGACTTTGTGACTGGGAACAAGTAAAAATGGAGAAATCAGTATTATCAGAATTACTGAAACTGCAGTCTCACATATGGTAGTAGATTTTTAATTGCTGTATTTGTTCATGACATTTTTTAATACTTTTCTTCATAATAAGCTCAGAAGCTTTACTATGTAACGGGAACATTAACTTTCACAAAAACAAATGCCAAACAGGTAAATGTGAGATTACACAATCCCTCTTCCAGAGACCTGTACTGTGACATGGATATTGTTTTAAGGTTTACTTGCTTCCTGTTCTGTACTGTGTACTAAAATATTTAATTTTGTAGGAAAAATAATCTTCAGAATTACAGAAATTATTTAAAAAACCCAAATATTTTCTCAAAATCTTTCAGTTGTTGCCTAACTACTGAAGTGCCAGAGCCCTTGAAATAAACAGTATCATCATGAAGATACCATACATTATCTACAGAACATGCTACATCTTTCTATACGTGAGCACAATTTGACAGAAAGACATAAGGTTTCTCCTTAAGCCATTCCAGAATATAAAATCTAGGGCACCTTCTATTTAGTTTAACCATGAAACACAGTCTAATAATTATTTGACTGAAATCAGTGTTCAACACTATAGAAAACACAGTGACATGGAGCATTGTGTACCCCTTTTGTTCAATAGCTCAGTTAGTACTCCACTCAGCCAGACTGTAGCATGACCCAACTCAATCACTTAATCCAAAAAAGGAATTCTGACCCAATGTCTTTTTGGTTGATGCCGTAGCCAGAAGCTAATAAAATTGATTATAGCCAGAGAGCCAGAATATTGTTCTCTCTTATGCTACCTTGTTGAACCTCCTTCACTTTTCATGGGCCAGAGAACAACACTGTCATTGTACATCCCAGGAGCTAAAATATGTTCTCTCTTACCAAGACAAAGGAAGGACACTGAGCAACGTCTCTTCATATTGCTAAATAAGATGGAGATAAGGACTGATCTCTGGCCTCAAGAATAAGTAGCACAGACTGCTTTGTGTCCACATGGCTTTGGGCTGGTCCCTTTTCTAACAGGTATGTATCAGTGGCCCAAAGAGACACAGGAAACAAGCTAACAACTGTGCAGTGTTAGCAATCATAGTACTCCAACTCATTCCCTAACTCTCACTTACTTAATAGCATAAAAACGCCCTTAGATTCTATATAAGGCTCAAAAGCATTTTAAAATTAGCTTCATTAAATATTCAAAGTAAATCTGGATCTTTTCTATCAAGCCATATACTCCATATTCTAAGCCATACGTATATATTCTCTCTCTGTTAAATGTATTAATTCTTAAAGATAGGTCTGTTTGAATGCAAGTGGGTGTCCTGGTTTTAGCAAGCAGCCGTTCTACCACTCCCCCCCCCCCACACACACATACCCCGCTCCCGGTGAGGAAGGGTCGGAGGAACAAACCAGGAAAAGCCCGTAGGAGTTGAGATAAGAACTATTTAATTATATAAATGAAACTTAGGGAGTTACTAACAATGCTAGCGCTAATGAGTAATTTAAGAAACAGAGGAAAAGGATAGAACAAATAATACAGGATCCCACCCAAAGAAGGGAAAAAAAAAAGAAAGGAAACCCACCCGAAGGGAGCAAACGCCCCACGAAACAGCCTGGGGGCTGAGAGAGTAAAAGAGAGGAAAAAAAACTTCAAACCCCAACTCCTAGACCGATCTGCCCGGCAAGACGCTGGCTCTGCCCAGAGCACCAACCACTCGCCACAAGGTCCCACAACAAACAAACTCCCAGCCCCCTCGGCCGGAAGCCCCCTCAGACCCTTCCGCTTCCCAGGGTCCTGCCCAACCACAAGCCTTCCCACCCATATCCCCAACCCCTCCCCACCAGTCCTGCAGTGCCGTGGGCCCCAGGCTGGCACCACCTATGCAGCTTGATGTGCTATGGGGTGAAGCAAAACATAAACTAGCTGGTGCAAAGCTAAGACAGTGGGTCAAAACATTCCTCTGAGATGCTGGAGATGACAAATCCCAGTCACCTAAAGAAGTAGTAAGACCTTACACTCACTGTACCAGAACCATAGCTAAGTGCTCTGACACTTATATGAAACATTTAATCTTTCTGTAATTTATGCCTGAGGAGTGGATGATCAAAATCCTGGTCTTGGTAGAAACATCGATAGATCTGAGTTTTGGTTTTAGGCCTGCTTGAGAAACACAAAACTGACATTTCATAATTCTTTATTGAAATTTTCCATTGGAAAGGCACTGTGCCTAGAACATGCCTAATTTTTGCACTTAAGGATCTGTTTCTAAGTCAAAATGTTTTTCAGATATTCATAGTTTTGTGGACCTCATTCATTCAGGAACCACTGAATTCTTAAACACTGTTGTTTCAGGATCCCAATGGTTAAAATCTGTCAGCTGTACTTCAAAAAACTATTAGCTGAATTCTTTTGTTCCCTTTAGCTATAGCAGAAGGAAGATGATTTAATAATGATTTTTTCAGTGTGTCCCAATAATGTTTTGATTTAATTTTTCTAATGGTTTCTTAAACAAATACAATTTCTTTGGCACCAGACACTGAAAACAATTTGATTATATCCACATCCCCATGCAGAACACAGTGGTAATTACCAGGAGGACTAAACTGCAGGACACTAATGTAGCAAATGACAACTGAACAGTAAACTGTTTTGTGTTAATCGATTCAGAATAAATCACAGCAATCACTTCATCCACAAAAGTGTGATTTTACAATAGGTAAATAACCAAGAAACTTGCTGGTCTCTAGACCAAGACTTGGACTTGTATGCCTGTATTTGCATTGGTGAAACCTAGGCCCTGGAATGCAAGAGAGAAATCACAAGACATTTGTATACTAGAGGAGCACAGAACTTCAAAAGACAAAAATTATTCTCCATTTGAACAATGTTGCTAGGTATTCCTACACATTTTAACTGATGTATCTTCTTTATAGTCCTTTTCCAGTTACTATATTCTGATTGAACCAATCTACAATTAAGATATAGTAAGAACTGATTCTCCTATGATTAACTGAGCTCAATATATCAGGCAGCATAGAGTTATACTCCACTGAAAGGTTTTCTCTTACTTTTTATGTTATTTAACAATCTGCAGGGTGGTGGTGGGGTTTTTTTGGTTTGGTGGGGTTTTTTTTGGTGGGTTTTTTTTGGTTTTTTTTGTTTGTTTGTTTATTTTTTAATTCAAGCACTGGAAATTGATGTCGTCATGCATTTGCTGCACAAAAAATAACCTGTTTTCCAAAAGTTTGCACAAAACAAAAAAATCAGCAGACCTTAATGTTGTGGTTTAGCCCCAGGAAGAAACCAAGTACCACACAGCCACTGGCTTACATCCTCCCCTCCTCCAGTATGATCAGGGAGAGAATTGGAGGAAAAAGATACAGAGAACTTGTGAGTTGAGATACATACAGTTTAATAATTAAAAACAAATGAAATAAATTAATGATACTACTAAAAAAATATATTGAAAATATAATTATCATTAGTAGTATGTAATAAAAAAAAAAGGAAAAAAGGATGGAAAGCAAAATGATACAACTGTTCACCACTGGCTGACCAACACTCAGGGTTATATACTTATATACAGTTACATAAGCCCAGCTTATATACTGAGAATGACATTTGATGGCATGAAATGTCCCTTTGGTCAGTTTGGATTAGTTGTCTGGGCTGTGTCTTCTCCCAGATTCTTATAAAGGAGAAGCTAGGAACAGAGGTACAGTACCAGAAACCAAAAAAGTCCTTGACTTGATATAAACATTCCTTAGCAACAACTGAAAATATTAGTGTTATCAATATTCTTCTCAGCAAAATCCAAAACAGCCTCATTCTAGCTACTGTGAAGAAAACAAATTCTGTCACAACTAAAACCAGCACAAATAGTATTTTAAGTGGAATGCCAAAAAGGAAAGTTCATTAGTAATTTTTTGGAAGGGCATTTGTTCTGGGTTCAGTCAGGAAAGGGCTAACTCCCTTTACTCTAGTTGCCAGGGAACTATGTTGCTGGACAGTAAGTGAAAACATTGAGAAGGCCTCAGCTGGTGCTGGGGTTGGCTTGTACTGAACTCAAGGTCTTTTGTCCGCTTCAGATACTGTAGCTGACCCAGACTAACCAAGGAAGTATTTCATTCCATAGTATGTCATGTTCCCGTCTCTTGGGGCAGGGAAGAGGGTCCGGTAGCCATTGCTCTTCCCCTCTCTCTCTCTCCCTTACTCCCTTGCTCGTCTACTCCCAGGCACTTGTTAACTCTCCTGAGTAAGCTGCTTTGCTAACTCCTGTGCTGGCTCATTCATGTGGGAGCTGGTGGATTGTTTTGAGTTTTTCTGGCTCTGCTATTGCTGATAGGGTTTGCTCAGAATCTGCTGTGTCAGCTCCTGGGCTCTGGCCTTCAGCCCGTGGCTCTCGGGCTGAGATTGCTCTCAGGCTGTGGTTCTTGGGCTCTCTGGGTCTGACTTTCATCACTCAACATCTGGGTGTGCATTGGTCAGTGGATGGTGGGAAATTGTATCCTATGTTTTATTTTCTACTATTTTAATTATTTATTATTAGTATCTATATATATTGATTTAGATTTAATTAGTAAACTGTTTTTATCTCAATTTTACAAGCTTCCTTACTTCTTTTCCCTCCGATTCTTCCCCTCCACTGGAGAAGGGGAGGGATGATTTGTGAGGGTGGCTTCATGGTATTTTGCTAGCCAGAGTTAAACCACGACAGCATTTTGCTTCTACCTAACGTTAGAGAACTTACTACTGAGCTACTTTTCACAACTTCAGTTCTTAGTAAATGCTAAGTAAACATGTGAAGCTAGGTGAGAGAAATTCTAGTCTGGTGACACAGTGAAGATTATTTTTACTTTAATAATTAGCCCAGGATCAAGTGTATGAAGTGAACCAGGAATTTGAATAGTGGCAAATTCCTGATAACTACAGTACCAGTGGATATAAAGAGGAGGCTATCTTGAATTAGCTTTAGACTGACACAATTAACTGAATGCTCATTAGCAGCTGAAATGCATCTTCATGTTTCCCTTTTTATTATTTTTTTCCAAAAAGAAAATTGTTCCTACCTTTCTACAAGTCCAAGATCACTTCATCATGTGAAACAAAGCACAGCAAGTGAGGGGAAATCAATGATTCATTAAAAAAAAATATATATATATATATTCTTGTTCTAAACTGTTAAAAGATCTTTGCTCATTACCTTTCCATATTAACTTTTAATCAGTATAAGCTAACACAAGCAAGTAAAGGAAAGGTTGCTTCTTTGACTCCAGTATTTCCTTTTTCTTGCCTTTCTCCTAGATGACACAGGTGAGCATGAATGTATATTTTAAGTTTGTAAGGAATAAATACCATGTAAGCCTTATGTGGCAAAAATATCCTCCAATATATCCTATCTCAGACCAATTAATTTTTATTCAGAATATGTAAACTCCATTTAAAGTAAAAAAATATATAGCTGAGAGTGGGGAAATTTGGTGATATTATAAATGTGATTTTTAATAGAATTTCAATTTTATAATTATAAGCATAATGGAAATGCCATTTTCTGAAATACTCATTGTCATTTTCAAAAGCGACACAAAATCCATAAATCCCACTCAATATTTACTTCTGCCTTTATGTATATCATAATCCTTAAAAAGTGTTCTGAGCTATTTTGAAAATTTTAAATAATTGGCTTAAAGTTCATATTGATGAAATAAAAGAAGAGTTGGTCCTGTAAATACAGTATTAGGCAACTGCACTCAAATCAACAATTTGTCAGAAAGGAGAATAATATCTTAAACTATGCTACCAGTGCGTACATAATGATGTTGCTAAAAATCAATGAGAAATATAAAAGTGGATTACAAAATATAGATATTTCAAAGCTTTCTTTCATGTCTTTGGACTTCTTTAATCAGGAACTTTTTAATGTGTGTAATAGACACACTCAAAAGAATAAAAAAGAAATTATTGGCTAATACAGACAGCAAATAGCTACGATGAGCAAGCTGTTGGGCTGAGCATTAATTTGTTCACCATCCCAATAACATATCCAATGAGTTTTTGCTGGCCAGGCAGTGGTCAGTCAAGCTGTGAAGGGTCAGCCCCCATTGCATTTTGAAAGAGGATAATCATCACTGTTGCTAAGTTTCTATCATCTGATTTTCTGTTTTCACCTTAGGATTTTTGAGCTTTCATATTAGTCTTTTTCCTCTTCAGCTACTTAAATACCCCCACTTCAACAGTGTCACCACAGCTTGCAATTTTACATTTTCTTAACCTGCATGGCTCGAGTCTAGGCACTTTCTTACAGCTTAGTGTCTTAGCTTTGCAGCAGCTAGTCTGTGTTTTGCTTCACCCCATAGCACATCAAGCTGCATAGCTGGTGCCAGCCTGGGGCCCATGGCACTGCAGGACCGGCGGGGAGGGGGTGGGGATATGGGTGGAAAGGCTTGTGGTTGGACACGACCCTGGGAAGGGCAAGGGTCTGAGGGGGCTTCCGGCCGAGAGGGCTGGGGGTTTGTTTGTTGCGGGACCTCGTGGCGAGTGGTTGGTGCTCTGGGCAGAGACAGCGTCTTGCCGGGCAGATCGGTCTAGGAGTCGGGGTTTGAAAGTTTTTTTTCTCTCTCTTACTCTCTCGGCCCCCGGGCAGTTTCGTGGAGGGTTTGCTCCCTTTGGGTGGGTTTTCTTTCCTTTTTTCCCTTCTTTGGGTGGGATCCTGTATCATTTGTTCTACCCTTTTCCTCCATTCCTTGAATTACTTATTAGCACTAGCATTGTTAGTAACTCCCTAAGTTTCATTTATATAATTAAATAGTTCTTATCTCAACTCCTACGGGCTTTTCCTGGTTTATTCCTCTGACCCTTCCTCACCAGGAGGGGGGGCGGCGGGGGAGGGCACAGAGTGGTAGAATCGGCTTGTCGTGAAACTACGACACTTAGCCATTTTTCCAGATGTTGGAGCCAAGGTTAAACAGCTGCGGTATATCAAAACTAAGTCATGATTCACAAACAGATGAAACCCTAAGAGGAGGATTCCAATTTTATTTTAATTGGAATAAATAAAGAAAAACATCCTAAATTTAATAAAAAAAAAAATAAGCTGGGACAAGGAAAGGGAACTATAATTTCAGAGAATCCAGTTACATGATGACCCAAAAGCTCCAGAAGATCCTTCATTCCTGTCTTCAACCACAGAAGTAAACTGGACTCCCATTTATCTAAGAGAAACCCATCTGGTAGTCAGACTTATGATGGATAACTAAGACATTTTCAGGTGTACATCAAACCAGAAAGATTTCACAGACACAGGCATTTCACTATTAAAAAAAAGAAAAAAAACCACAAACCAAACCCAAAAAACATGCCCACCTTTCACTGTGACTTCTCTAAGCAGGTCTGATATGAATTTGTCTAGAGATTATTTACCTAACAAAACTGAGAAGTGAGAGAGGATAAGATAAAAAAAAAAAAAAAAAAGATACAAACTGAATCAATGAAGACTGAATATTTAAGATGTGTCTTTTAAAGTCCATCTCACAGGTCCTTTCCTTTTCTCACATAATGAAAATGGGCTCGTTAAAGAAACCTGATATAGAGAAATTAACAATGACAAAGATAAGAAAGGAAAATATTTTATCACAGAGAATGAAATTAATTCCATGTGACTTGAATTGTTCTAAAAGGTGATTTTCCCCAAAGGGTCCTTTGTGGAATTTCCATTGTTCAGTCACAAAGACAGCAGTAAATTGCATTGCTGAGTTCTTTTTATAGAACAAAATAACATAAGCTAGGATGAATTAGGGTAAAAACTGGGAGTCAAACTGCAAAGTTTATCCAAAGAATCCAATGTATTCTTTATGGATATGTTTGTAACTTAGAACAGAAACATTTGTGATATGTGATACTGAAGATAACAGACTTACCCTGCATGCTAAAATTAAATCAGTCCACCAAAAATTCTGAAAGTTAGTGAAACACTAAAACAATCTGGAATTCACAGTAATACATGTAGTTTGATTCCCTTGATAAAATAAATTAACAAATAGGACCGTATTATCACTAGTTTTTTTTTCTTTTCTTCACTGACTAAAATTATACAAGCTCTTCTAATGTTTTATTTTGATTATTTAATACTGAAAAAAGATAAATGAAAATAAAGTGAACATAAATATCCTTAGAGATACCTCAAATTATCTTGTTTAGTAGATAGTAATCAAAATGAACAGAAGTATTTTGTGTGGAAAAGCTAAATAGGTGTGTTCATTTATGTGTATGTACATTTGATTACATGTTTGGGACTGGTATGAATAATTTGCTTACATACATTTCTAAGTGATTTAACTTGAAACCTTTATCCATCTGCATGGAAAATACCTATATTTTAAAAGACTAGGAATATATAAAAACTTTCCAACATTTTTCAAGATCAAAACAACCCAAGAAATGCATTCCTAAATTATTCACAACAACAAACCCTAAGTGCAAGCATTACCAGACAAAGTTTTTGGCTGGAAGTTAATTGCAACCTCTTGTGTATTAAACCAATTTTAGTGTGTACTGACATCTTAATATATCGCAGTCCTTAACTTCTGATATTGTATACTGTGCAAAAATCTACCTGACATATTGACCTGAATCATCAAAAAAATCCAGTAGATAATATGCAACAACTTAGCTAAAATTCCTCCATGAAGAGTTAACAATTGGAATGTGCACAATTATTTCAGATATATCCCTAAAAAGCTTCTTGAGTCAACTCTTGTGGGATAAACCATAATAAAAAAGTATAAGGTGACTTACTGAAAGTCTGTCTTACTGAGTTCACAGAATACCAATGTAACTGATTGAGTTAAAAACACATTTAATTATGAATAGTATTTAGTCTTTTCTTTAATGGCACTTACCCATCTTAATTGGATTTAAAGGGTCATTTTCTGTTAAAAGTAACATAAACCTTAGGTTATTCGCCACTACTAGGCTATCTGTTGTGCTCTACTCCTTATATTTCCAATTGTTTATGTCCTCACTAAGTCATCAGTTATCTTTCCTTCATGTTTCCTACTTTTCACCGGTTGAACTTTTCCTTTTCCTGTGCAGGTCTGAATGTTTTTGAATGGTTCTTAAACATCAGTGTTAGGGCTTATTTAGAAATATATTTTAAAACAACCTACATTCACTTGTTCTAGTAATAAAATAGGGGTAAGGCATATTCTCTTTCCTGAGACCAGGCTGTTGCAGTTTGTATTTTATTTCATTGCACCCTTCAGACAGAGCCCTTTCATTCACATTTTATGATCTGCAGAACATAGACTAGACAGTTTCCAGCCTTAAGGAAAACTTTGAACTGTGGTCCATTTAAAATTGCTTTATAATCTCCATTAATGTAGTCTGACATAGGTGAGAAGTTATCGTGACATTTTTAACAAATGAAATAAAATTAATATTGTCGTGGTTTTAGCACGAGTTGCTCTACCACTCTGCCCCTCCCACCCACCCCCACTCCAGGTGAGGAAGGGTCAGAGGAAAAATGAGGAATAGCCCGTAGAAGTTAAGATAAAAACTATTTAGTGATATAAATGAAACTTAGAGAGTTACTAACAATGCTAGTGCTAATGAGTAATTTAAGGAACAGAAAAAAAAACCCAAAAACAACCCAGAACAAATTATACAAGAACTCACCACATGTGGATGGACACAGGCAGATTCCCAGCAAAGCAGGAAAAATAAATCCAAAAACCCCAAGAAAGGGAAGAGAAACCAAACCAAAGGGAGCAAACCCCCCTCAGTCAGCCCAGGAGCCGAGAGCAGGGAGAGCAAAAGAGAAAAAAAAAACCCAAACACCAAACTTCCAAACCCCAACTCCCAGATCAATCTGCCTGACAAATGACGCTGTCTTTGCGCTGAGCGCCCAGCACTCCCCACGAGGTCCCAACAACAAAGAAACTCCCTGCCCCCTGGCCAGAAGCCCCATTGGACCTTCCCCCTTCCGGGGTCATGCCCAACTGTAACCCTTTCTGTCCACATCCCCACCCCTTGCTGCTGGTCTTGCAGTGACCCGGGCACCGGGTTGGCACCACCTATTGAGCTTTATGTATTACTGAGTGAAGCAAAATATAGACTAACTGATGCAAAATATAAACAATATAAGACAATATAATTAAGCTATGAGAAAGTATTATTCTATTAAGAACTTTTGTTTGCTTCTCAATCTATGAAACAAGAGATCCTGTTTAACACTTAGATTATATGATAATTTGTTAAGTCTTCAACATTGTACAGTTGAGAAATAGTGAATATTTTATACCGAATATTGAAAAAAGTAATTTTCTAGAGATTAATAATATTCATCACATTTTACTTGTGCATGCCATTTGGGAAGCAAAACATTGTTAATATTTAAAAATGTCAAAATTTCTGTTGTTGTGGTTTAACCACAGCTGGCAACTAAGCACCACACAGCCACTCGCTTACTCCCCCCACGGTAGGATGAGGGAGAGAAACGGGAGAGTAATAGAGAAAACTTATGGGTCAAGATAGAGACAGTTCAATAGGTAAAGTAGAAGTTGCACATGCAAGCAAAGCAAAACAAGGGATTCATTCACTACACATTGGCCAGGTGTTCATCCATCTCCAGAAAGGCAGGGCTCCATCACACTTAATAGTCATTTGGGAAGACAAACATCATAACTCCAGACTTTTTGCCCCTTCCACCTTCTTCCCCCAGCTTTATATGCTGAGCATGACATCATATGGCATGGAATATCCCTTTGCTTAGTTTGGGTCAGCTGTCCCATTCGTGTCCCTCCCAGCTTCTTGTGCACCTCCAGACTATTAATTGATGGGGTGCTGTGAGAGGCAGGAAAGGCCTTGACTCTGTAAGCACTGCTCAGGAATACCATAAACATCCCTGTGTTATCAACACTGTTTTCAGCACAAATCCAATCATAGCCCTATACTAGTTATTATGAATAGAACTAACTCTATGCCACACAGATGTCAAAAGACATAAACCATCTTTAAACCAGAAAATTGATTTTTATTAACCTTAATAAACAGCATCACACATTTCTACAAAACTTATTCTTACTTCTGTACTACTCATGGGTAGTGGGGAAACAATACTGTAGACATGCCTATTTCTCTTGAGATGACAACGCAAATGAGAGAAATAGAATAATTCCTAGTTTGCAGCTAAATGAATGAAAATGAAAACAAAAACCACTTCAATTCAGGCAGAATATAAAAGTCTTGATAGGGTGAATCTAGATAAATGCATCCATTGAATTTCCGTTAGCCATCTGAGAACAGTGTGACATTCAAATACGAATAATTCAAGGTTAATGGGAAAATTACAAGAAAGTGTACGTAACAGGTTAATGACTACAATGATCAGTCTATTTTCAGTATTTTCTGCTTTTTTTTTTTTTTTTTTTTTTCTACTTTGCTATCTCCTAGATTGCAAGAGAGTATTTTTATTCTAAATACTATTTTGTGTGATACTTGTTACTGGAACAGCAGGTCCCTTCCCATAAATTCAAGGCAAGGTAGATTCTCAGAGGGATACATAAAGGCCTGAGAATGGCACCAGGAGAAGAGCAAACTGTCAGCTTCATTCAATCAATTTCATTTACAGAGGTAAGAGATGGGGTCTCAAGAAAAGTGACAACAACCCTGCTTAAACATCTGACTAAATCTGTCCTGAATGTGACAAATGAATATTGCTCATCAAGTGCTAAAAGATTTTAACACCACACCCATCCCAATATCAGTTGATATGAAGAAGCTAGACTTTATGTGTCCTAGAGTTGCGCTTTAAACTGCTGTATTTTCAGGAATGCAGTGACCTTCATCTACCCATCTTTCAGACTTAGTGGTGAAGTCTGAAGTTAGACTATACCATTTCCATATAGCCTGTAGGTCCTTAGTTACATGAAATTGTACGTTAGTTTTGCCACCTTTGTAGGAGTATGGAAGTGATAGTGTCCCTGTACTCAGCACTGGTCAGGCTGCACCTTGAGTACTGTGTTCGGTTTTGGGACCCTCACTACAAGAAGGGCATAGAGATGCTGGAGCGTGTCCAGAGAAGGGCAACAAAGCTGGTGAAGGGTTTGGAGAACAAGTCTTATGCAGAGAGGATGATGGAGCTGGGGTTGTTTAGCCTAAAGAAGAGGAGGCTGAGGGAACAACTGATCACTCTCTACAGCTACCTGAAAGGAGGTTGTAGTGAGGTGAGTGCTGGTCTGTTCTCCCAGGTAACTGGTGACAGGGCAAGAGGAAATGGCCTCAAGTTGCATCAGGAGAGGTTTAGATTAGATATTAGGAAAAACTTCTTCACTGAGAGGGTGGTCAGGCACAGGAACAGGTTGCCCAAGGAAGTGGTGGCGTCACCATCCCTGGAGGTGTTCAACAGACAGGTAGACATGGTGTTTGAGGATATGGTCTAATGGGTATGGCAGTGTTGAGTTGATGATTGGACTAGATGATCTTATAGGTCTTTTTCAACCATTGTGATTCTGTGATTGTCTGGGGCTTATGAGTGAATGTAAACACTGTAACGTTTCACCCCACAGAACCACTCCTATTGCCCAGTACTACATGCTAATAGAAATGTGTTGTAAGACATAAGAGCTCCTTGGCAGAGCATAACCCTATAAACACCCTCAAAATATTTCTCATCTCCTGTGACACTGTGTCCAGTTACATTACTAGAGTGAATGAGTTTAAGCACAATACCTCTGATTGTTCACAAAATATAGCTGTTAATTTGCATCCTACTTTTGGTTTTGATAAATAAATGTGGACCTACAGACACAGTTCTGCTGTGGAGGGAACCAGCTTTATGCAATGTGGCTGTGAGCCAATTACTGCCAAACGGCCTCAGGGCAAGGACTCAGGCTCTGGTGTACTGGCCCCATTATCCCAAGAAGGGGGAGATTTGTTGTTGTACCCAGAGTGAGATTAAGACACAAACAAGGTCAGATGCCGCTAACAAAAGAGCTTTTGTTGTAAGAAAATAGCAATAGGAGAGAGAGAAAATAGGAAAGGGGAAAAATTTAGCAAGCAGTTGGGATAGAATTGCAAGAGATAGTCACCACCATGGATCCAGTGGCAGCCCGTTCGTCTGTAGTCTTGTAGTCTTTGGTGGGGAAGGTCCCTGTCATGATTTGGTCCCACAGTCTTTTATAGGGTATTTTTTTGCTGACTCCTGCCTCCTGCACATACTCTCAGGCTAGGCACGCTGATCCTGCACAGGACCACTACGTGACCACTTGCATGCTTTGGCAGGCTTGGAGGTCCTCTGTGTCCGGACCCCCCATAAAACAATGTGATTGTTCTTTGTCCTTGGTCAGAACTGGTCTCCCGAGGCTATTTGCTCCTTATCTATACAGGCCTTCAGGCCATCCCTGCTCTCCCCAGACCACCAACAGCCAAGCCACCAGGAAGTTTCACAACATGGTCAGCAAGTTTTGAGACAATCAGCTCAAGATAAGGTCTCTCATACTCTAATCTTCATTTAGCAGAAAAGAAAGAATTATAGAGATCTTGGGTAAGAAGTGAGCTTCATGGCTAGCCTACAAATGACTCTGCTGTTCCCTCATGCTGTTGAATCTACTTATAGGTTTTGCACATTAAATTCTTCATTTTTCTCACCTCTGCATATTATTTGTGAAAGAAAAGACATTAAACCATGAGATTATAGACCTAGGACAGGCTAACCACAGCAAGAAAAATGTATCTAGCTACAGATCTTAAAAGAAGCCCCAAAATTTACAAAGTTTCTGAGAATTTTCTGCCTGCAAAACATATTCTGTCTTTCCCAGAAAGAAAGGCATCACTCACCTTGAACCCTTCCAGTTCCATCCTCATATCCCACATATATTGACATTTAGCAATCTCTTCTGCATGGAGCAACCTAGGACAATCAATCCTCTGCAAAGTACACACTGCAAACTTACTGCAAGAAAGCTTTTAATCCTGCACCCAGTCTCTCTTGACTATTTCTCTATCCAGCAGGTACTTTTACTGCTTGCACAGTAAAGTTTTCTGTCTGACCTGGTTTTTGGAGATAGAAAAGGAGAAACAATGAAGAGCCAAAAGAAGTTAGACTGTGTCGTGGTTTAACTCCGGTTAGCAAAATACCACGAAGCCGCTCTCACAAATCCCCCTCCCCTCCTCCAGTGGAGGGGAAGAATTGGAGGAAAAAGAAATAAGGAAGCTCGTAAAATTGAGATAAGAACTATTTACTAATTAAATCTAAATCAATACATACAGGTACTACTACTATTAAATACTTAAAATAGTAGAAAATGAAATATATAGTACAATATATAGAATACGATACAATATGATACAATTTCCCACCATCCACTGATCAATGCACACCCAGATGTTGAGGGATGAAAATCAGACCTCGAGAGCCCGAGACCCACAGCCCGAGAGCGATCGCAGCCCGAGAGCCGCGGCCTGAAGGCCAGAGCCCGGGAGCTACGCAGCAGATTCCGAGCAAACCTTATCACTGATAACACGGCCAGAAAACTCGAAACAACCCACCAGCTCCCACATGAACGAGCCAGCACAGGAGTTAGCAAGGCAGCTAACGCAGAAGGGTTAGCAAGTTGCCCAGAGAGACGAGCAAGGGAGTAAAGGAGAGAGAGAGAAGGGAAGAGTAATGGCTACCGGACCCTCTTCCCCACCCAAAAAGACCGGAACATGACATACTATGGAATGAAATACTTCCTTGGTTAGTCTGGGTCAGCTACAGTATCTGAAGCGGACAAAAGACCTTGAGTTCAGTACAAGCCAACCCCAGCACCAGCTGAGGCCTTCTCAATGTTTTCACTTACTGTCCAGCAACATAGTTCCCTGGCAACTAGAGTAAAGGGAGTTAGCCCTTTCCTGACTGAACCCAGCACAGACTGTCACTGAAGTTAACTGTGGAAGACAAAAAGCAGAGGCATATCAATCACCACCCAAAACCTGAATGACGGGTATTCTATTAGGCAAAGTGAAATTTTTGGTTTTAACATGGGGGTGTTTCCCTATTCACCTCATCTGCCCCATTACAGAAAACCCATGAATTTATACTATACTTTGAGAAGCTTGCTTCATGGAAAGTGTTCTCTACGTGTGTCACAGAAACAGTTGTCCAGGCCAACTAACAAACTAGAAACTCTTTGAAAAAAAAAAAAAAAGTGATAACAAATTCAAACTAAGTTTTACTCTAACCAAAAGATCTTTGAGACTCTGACAAACATTAACAATCCACAGGCTCAGCATGTCAGTCAGGAATTGATAATACACACCCAATTTAAGAATTCTTAAGCTTTATGGCTGATGACCCAAAATGCACAATCACTCACTAATAAAGGGGAGGGCTCTCAACCTCAAGGAGTTTCCTTATGTGGTGTCCCAAACTAAAAGGGAAGAATCCCCAACTGCACACCCACTGCTCAGGGGAGAACTGACTCCAAATTAATCTCTGGCAGGGCTCCATTTTTACCCCAGTCAAATCTTTCCTGTGGCAAGATATGGTCATGTAGCAGTCTCATTGGCTGAGGACCCCAACTTCCAAGGGTGCACATGACAACATATACCCTGAGGGAAGTGACAACAACTGCTGTGAGGCACTTGACAAGAGCTGTACCAGAAACTTGTGTGCTTTTTCTGGGTCTTTGTTTGGTTGATGTCAGGGCATATGCATCTGTCACAATATCTACTAGTCATTTTTAGACCAGAAAAATGACAACAGTCATGAGTTACAGAAAAAGAAACTCCAGTTAGACAAAATAAAAATAAAATGCAGTAATACTGGTAAAGCCCTAGAACTGATTTCCCAGAGATGCTGGAGAGTTTTAAAACCTAATTGGGCAAACTCCTAAGCAATCTGTCCTGACTTTGAAGGTAGCCCAACTTTAAGCAGGAAACTGGAATAGCTGACCTCCAGAAGTATCTTCTAACCTACATATTGTATGACTCTATAAATCTAATACGAAATTTTCAAAGACTGAGGAATACAAGAGAAACCAGTATGTGATGTTAGCAAGTCTACAACAGATAATGAACTTTCTCAGACAGAATACTTAGGGGGAAAATGGTGCATAGAAATCTGAATAGATAATAGACTTAAGGATTTTCTCAGACACTGAGCCTGTATGTTCTAACAAGTGGTCTGAGAGACAGCTGTAACTCCTCTAAAACCCATCAGCCAGCATCTGTTCCATGTTTGTAGAAAGCAGGAAGATGAGGTCAAGGAGATGTTGCCTATAGAAAAGAGCTAGCAGATGCATATGGTCTATATACATATTGAAGGACTTGAGGTACTGGTGGATGAAAAGCTGGACATGAGCCAGCAGTGTGTGCTGAAAGCCTAGAAAACTGGAGAGTGGTGAGGCACTGGAACAGGTTGCCCAGAGAAGTTGTGGATGCTCTGGAAGTGTTCAAGGCCAGGCTGGATGAGGCTTTGAGCAACCTAGTCTAGTGGAAGGTGTCCCTGCCCATGGCAGAGGGGTTGGAACTAGATGATCTTTAAAGTCCCTTCCAACCTAAAGCATTCTATCATTCCATGATTCCATGATAAAGTCCTTGCTGGGAAGAGACACATGCAGTGCCAGGGTAAATATAAAATGAGATTTTAGCTGTAGAGCTACCTGCTTTTAGAGCACAACTGGGGACTGTCAGAAAACTACCTTTGTTTTTCTCCACTCAAAAGCTGAGGAGGGGCTAGGGTTGTAAACTTACTGGTCTACCTATGTGGTCTTTAGCTATGGTAAAGGCCATGAAACAAACTCTGACTTCCTGTCCATGGACATATACAGTCTTTCTATGCTGAGGATGCTTCACAGGATTTTTTCTCCAACACCATATTTTTTTTTGGAGATACGCTGGTGTGTGTGACCTGTTAAAAAGGTGGTGGTGGACTTTTGATGTGGGTGCACACCACTGCTAATGTGGATACTTCACAGGTTAATAAATTCAGTTTCTCCCCTCTTGGAAATGCAGTGTGAAAAGCTGTGATGACAGCCTTCAGAGTTCTAAT
The DNA here is from genome assembly GCA_027574665.1 of Rhynochetos jubatus. Lineage (NCBI taxonomy): Eukaryota > Metazoa > Chordata > Aves > Eurypygiformes > Rhynochetidae > Rhynochetos > Rhynochetos jubatus. The sequence continues at coordinate 85,424,372 of CM050649.1, read as the reverse complement.
TTTACTGCTCAAATAGGAACTGTGGTCTGTTGAATTGTTGACAAATGGGCTATATTCCTAGTGAAAAGTGCATATTTGCAAGTTACTGAAAAAGAAAAAAATTGTCTTTTATACATCCCTTTTTTTTGTGTCACCAGAAATACTTAATAAATACAGAGTAAAGGAATTAAGGGAGAAAGGGGAGAAAGAACTCTCTCCTGTATTTTCCATATATTTCATGGACAAGTGTGGGAAAAAAAAAATCAGTGAAGAGAGGGTTATATGTTCCTGGATGCACCCCACAGGGACAGGGTGTGGGGTGGGGTGTCAGGGTGTGGAGAGAGATGGAGAATCCCTATTACCTAATCCCTGCTGGAGCTAATTACCTTCAGCTTCTTGGAGAAAGTGCAGAAGCAAATAGAGTAAGAGCTAATGCCTCACTTACCTATGTCTATGAAACAGTAGTAGCTGGGACAGTTTATGGCAATAGTTAACATAAATTAACAATTTGAAATCCACAACAAATAAATATGTGTCCATTCTTTTGTTATATCACTGACATTTCAATATATTGTAGATTGGAGAAGCATTCAAAACTGAGACTTGATGCAAATAGGAATTAACACCGTTAAAATCATAAAAGCACTAAAGTATTAACATGACAATCAGAACAGTTTTCTCCATGATGTGGCATGTAAATGTAAATTAAGAATTTACATTTGACTTTAACATTTCTGTAATCCAGAATGCTTATTAGTAATAATATTTGGTGTTTTTTTATATGTTTTAGAAGGAGGATTAAAATATCAGTCTTATTCTCAGGGAATAACCAAAGAGAAAAAAAAAAAAAAAGAGGAATACATGGAGGATAATGTAAAATAACTTTTTTCCTTTTTTTAATTAGCATATAATATATAAATCCAGCATGATCAGTTTTCAGTTTAAGAAATTAAGTTATTTTGGGTTCCAGTCAAAAATACACACCTGATCCAAGATTACAGGATCTATAGTTCTCTATGTGTTTGCTTTGTGCAATTCCACTTATTTCTGGCAATAGAGGAAGTGTTCTGGCTTATTTTAGAAGTTAGATTTTTCCTTTAGAAAACTAAGGAGTCTCACTTAGCAAATTCTCAGTGGGTTGGTGATACAGATGGAGTTAGTATGATTTTTCTTGTACGAAACAATAGAACACTTCTGGTACAGTGAGATATTCTGACCATGTAGAGGCAGTACTAGAATATTGTTTTAAGTTAGGTATCAAATCACCTTTAATTGTCAAAGGTGACCTGAAAGATACATTTGCATATTTTAAGAGCCTTTAGGGACCCGTGCATAAAATTCAAACTGTGGGAAAACAGCTTGCCTTAGCTACCTTCTATATTCATGCACATATTTAACACCTAGTCACACATGGTTTATTGAGTTTTACTTTAAGAAACTTTTTATGAGTTATGTCTTAGTAATAGTATTGCTCTAATTACTGTTCAAAACACACCACTATTGACTGAACTCTTCTAGATAGCCAGTCTGGAATATCTGATTGTTATAAATTGTAAAGCAAGTTTCATAACAGAATTAAGAAGGAATATTTTCACTCTCTTATTTAATTACTCTCAAACAGCTCAATCTTCTCATTTTATAAAACTCAAACAGAAGAAAGAGGACATTCTTTACTTGATGTGAGATATCTAATTTATTGGCCATTCATCATCTTAACACAAATAACATAGGAAGCTTTAAGAGCTTGCATAACATATAGAAAATGTGCCTTTCCCACTTCTTTGGGCTACAAGTTTCTTGGTCTATATAACTTTCTGTACAGCAGCTTTGCTCTAATAGGATAAAAACCAAGAGAATTGTTTTACCTTTGATCCCAAGCATCTTCTTTATCAGTTGTTGCCCAGCCTTCTCACTAGGTTTAAGAGAGAATCTCTGTAACTGAACATCACTGATCACACTTTAATCTTTTTTCTTAGTTGTACACACTGTAGGTTACACTGTAGCTTTGCTATGGCATATATGCCAGATGGTTCTTTTTCTGGGTATCAAAGAGGATGGCATTGAGGTGCTGGACTGTGTCCAGTGAAGGGAAACAAAGCTGGTTAAGAGTCTAGAGTAAAGGTCTTAGAAGGAGCGACTAAGGGAACTGGGGTTGTTTAGGCTGGAGAAAGGAAGGTTCAGGGGAGACCTTATTGCTCTCTACAACTACCTGAAAGGAGGTTGCAGAGTAGTGGAGGTTGGTCTCTTGTCCCAAGTGATAGGACATCTAGTTGAGGTTTAGATTGCATATTAGGAAAAATTTCTTCACCAAAAGAGTTGTCAGGTATTGGAAGGGACTGCCCAGCGAGGTGGTGGAGTGACCATCTCTGGAGGTATTTAAAAGACATGGGGATAAGGCACTTAAGGACATGGGTTTGTGATGGTATGAGGAGTGTTAGGGTAACGGTTGGACTTGATGATCTTGAAGGTCTTTTCCAAACTGAAAGATTCTATGACCCATGGTCTTGCCCTTAATGTGCAGGGCTGACATAACTATTGTGTCTATGTCTGAGTCCTGAAAAACTCATAATCAGTAAACAATGTCAGATAATATCATTTCTAGATTTTTAATTGTAATGCTGTGAGATGACAATCCTCTCTTACTCCTATAGATACCTGGAGAACCACATAGCTAGATGGGACAACACTTTCAGATTAATAATGTTTTTTGCCTTTTGCTCTGTTAGAAAAGTATTAGGACAAAAGAATGTCAGAAAAAATAAGCAAAAATGAAATCTTTGATTTTTGGACAGTGATTAAAAATTGTATCATTTGTAGTAATTAAGAGTATTATGCAGCCTAAAACTGTGAATGAGGGAAGGCACAGAAGAAGGAAGCTGGAGGTAAAAAGGTAAGGCAGAGAAAAATAAATAATAGAAGAAAGGATAGAATAAAAATAGCAGAAAATACACATAACCAAAGAATAGACTCTTCTCCCAGACACAAGAAAGAAGGCATTTCTTTCAGAAAATAATTAAATAAATCAGCCCACAAAAGTGGCATGAACACTGAGAAAACATGAATCAACTTACAAAGGGCAAAACAAAGTGTGCAAAAGAAAAAGGAATAACATCAGCTTCGGTGATGTACTTTTATACCACAAAGGTTCAACAGTATGATATTTGGATAATATCCAGGACTCCTCAGGGTACAAAGTGCTGAAAAGCAGCTGTCAGAAAAAGGATAAACATACAAGAATGAGATCACAAGAGAATCAGCCATGTAACAAAAGGGAACTAGTACAGTTTACTACTGCTGCTTTGCTATATGCAATCGACTTAATTACAATGAGGGAAAAACAAACAAACAAAAAAAAAAATTAAGGTGTTTAATCAAGAACTCATACCCTTTCCTTCAGGGAAAGGTCTTACAATAACTAGTTATAACCAGGGCAGAATTACACACTAAATACTTTGTATCTCTTTACCTGCCAGGTATGTCCTTTCCATCCAAGGTAGAATATCACCATGTTTTTATAAAGAACTAGCACTCAAGAATGGGACTCTAGATACCACTACAATTAATAAGTAGATCATAACAATAACAGCTGTGAGCTTCATTTTAGTCCCTGTGCAATCAGGAAATATGCATTATGATACAGAACTGTTATGGAATTACAAGACTGAATTTGTATTTTTTCCGAAGTAGTTCTTGGGTAGTCAATGAAAGACCATTATATTACCTTTACATTGCATTTCTTTCGGCACTGGTGTTCAACAATTTTAGAGAAGTAGGGAAAACAGCATTTTTGTGAAAATTACTGCCAATCCTTCTGGTAAACATTCTGTAGAAAGAGAAGACTATGATAAAGTTCAGTGTCCCTACTATTCTTTCTACATACACAGAATATGCAATGGTTTAGTGCATAGGTCCTTTTGCACTAGCTTTTTGAAACAGCGAATCAACATCCTCCCTATAGAGTAATCCTCCTTGCCTCCTCTGCAAGAGTTTTATTCTTTTATTACTCCACCTCTTCTTCAGGGTTAATTACTAAATGTTATTCAAATATAGCAGAAGGAAAATAAAAGTTCTGGCAGATATACAGGAATGCTGGCACATTATAGTCTTCCTTTAATGGACTGCTCCTTTTAACAGTGTTTCTACCTCATTTTCCAGTGTTATGAAAAACCTTATGTTAGTCAAATTATTCAAAGAAGGAAGCTGATGTTGTCTAAAACTGATTTTATTACCCTTTGAATACTGCTGCATAAATTATTCAGATTGCTTCTATTTTGATGCTCATTCATACATGAACTTGGGAAACTGATTTAATCTGTCCATTTTGTTGATTAGACAATACACAAAGTGTGAGAAAATCAGCATTTCTTAAAAATACACTCAGAGCACATTATTGGAACATCAAACACAGTGGATTATACATTTCTTTGTTGGTTTGTTTTTTCCCCCATAATGTTTTTCGAACTTCAATCTGAAATGCTCTAACGGAATAAAACTGCATTGCAGTGAAGTAAATTCCTTCACCTTGCCAAATAATTGTATAGTAACACAGATACTTTCATAAGAGCTTTTAGATGAGAGTCAATGGGCATCAAAGCAGTGTCAAAGTGGAAAATGATAAGCATTAAACTTTTATAGTTTCATTCTCTTGCAGGAGTACATCAAGTGACTATCATTAAAAGTGGATTAACAGAAGTATTCTGTGACTGTTAATCTCAACAGCCTGATGGCTAATATTGACTAGGAAATATAAAAAGAGTGTCTATATGATGGAAAATCTAGTTAAATGTTCAAATTAATCCTAACTGAGCTTGCTTGAAAGCACCCAAGAGAAAAATTGGCTGATTCCTGTGGCTACCAACAGTTGCATGTTTCTAATATATTTATTGGGAAAGCTGCATAACTTTTTAAAAGAATGATTGGAGTGAAGGGCGGGGGGGGGGGGGGGGGGGGGGGGGGAACACAGGAGCAGGCACTGTGAGTTTCTCAACTTAGTACTGTTTTGTAAACCTAGTGTTTACATTAAATTTGAGATTTGCAATGCATCCTTGGAAGACATATAAGGCCTTTATAACAATTTAGTGTTAACGTTAGTCCTCAATTTCCATTCTGTCTTAATTAGTTTTTGCCTTAAAATTATCAGGAAGCACTGTTAGACAGTGTAACTGAAACCTGCTTCAATTTAAGCTAATATAGAAAGATCAAGTCAACAAGGCATTTACTGTTTTATTCAAAGAGACCATAATTTCAAGTCCTGCCTGCTGATATGTACGTAGGGACAATAAGGATTATTCTGAGACATTTTCAATGAAGAAGTTGCTGTGTTAGCTTTAAGTTAGCTGTAGAGGCACATTTTACTGCTAAGTAAATGAACAAAGGATGTTAGCATATAGGCTGTCAACATACATACGCATTTAGGTTACATATTCTATGGTGAACAACAAAATCTGACATCAGCTAGAAGCAAAAGTAAGAAAAACAGTCATGGCTCTGTCTGTGGGAATACTGTTGAACTCTAAGACTATTTAAACTTTACTGAAATCTGACATTCACACTTGAAAAAAAATAAACCAAAAAGTGAACTTAATCTGCCGTACGTTAGGTGTCTAGAGCTGGATCTCCTAGTCTTGATTTCCTTTATATTAAAGAGAAAAAAAAAAGTCTCACTAGTGGATTTTTTCTTTATCCTAAAGAATCTTGTAAACTCAGATGAATTGGTCATTAAAGACTTCCCCTCCCCCTTTCCTCTGAAAGTGAAGCTCATATTTGTACTGCTAATTTAAAAATATTTAAAATTAGGTGAGATTAATCATACCTTTACAGATCTCTCTACCAGAAACACAGAGGACCAAGAATTACAAATTACTGGATAAATCACCACATACATTTAACATCTCTGGATTAAATTAAGAATTTTGGGCTTTATGTATGATATTTGGATAGAAGTAAGCAACTCTGAATGGTAATTCAAATAGTAATAAGTTAATCTTGTTTCTCTGCTAACTACAGAGTGAGTCTAGAACGATTAAGCTCCTAAATTTAGTGCAAAAAAATAGGTAGAATAATTCTCCAGTACTTATGCATACATATGGATGGATGGATGTATATCTACATCTCCTGATCACTCTCTCCTCATCTGGAAGATGACCATCTCTGTATAAAGGGGTATAAAGGGACTGAAGAGGTATATATACAGAGATTGACTTCTGCTCCTTCATCACCTTGCAGACTGGATAATCTAGACTACATGATTTACCATGGTAGATAGTGACATGTTGTCACAAATACAAACCTATCACTTCCAGCTAGGAAACTTGAACGTCTTTAAGAGCAGATTTCCATTTGGGGATGAAAAGGAGAAATGGTTTGGACAGATCATTCCTGCATATACTAGCTGCTAGAAAAGCACTCGAACTAGAATTTTTAACAGCAAGAAGACATTGCTAAAATCAAAAGAATACAAAGGATCACAAAGCTCTATTTATACTGCACTGACTACAGCAAAAGAACCCCAAAACAGGTGCCTATGCAACTTTTGCCTCCTTCTGCTGTTGCCAGCAGTTACTGTATTATTTATGAATTATTTGGAGAGTTATCTATATCTAAAGTTGTTACCTGTTCTAACCAACATAAGACTGTGATTAATCAGTGTATACTTTTTTTTCTCCTACTGCACTCATGAAGCCTTCTTTCTAGTTCTGAGTCTTAGGGATACTGAATATAAACTATTAAAAGTTTTTAAACAAAACTGTAGAAAATAACAATACATGCTGAATAAATACTAGAAAACTCAGCTGACCACTGAAAAATTCAAGCTTCTCATTCTGAAAATGAAAGGTAGATAATGACCTATTTATGATATTTAATATTTCTTCTGACTTGAAGATAGTTTTTCAGTGCTCTACTCAGAGAATTTTGGTGAACTAATTAAAAAGGCTGTGTTTCCAATCCACACAGGGTGCTTCTCAAAGACTTTTTGTTTGACTGAAAACAAGGGGCTCATAAGTCTTAGTCAAAACAGGTACTTATTCCTTACTGTTTATTCTCTTCTTGTAGTACATTTTCCTCTTTTTTCAATATTTTCTATAGTATTCAGTTTCTTGCATTACCCTTTTCTCTTTTTCTCAAACTGAAGGAGCTCACTTAATCCTCAGAAAGAAACATATCGTGGGCAGATGTATTCATTCAGCCTTACTTTTGGTTTTCACTTTCACTGGAGAAGAGGAGACCGTATTTCTCTCTCCAACTGACTAAAAGGAGGCTGCAGAGAGGTGGGTGTTGGTCTTTTCTCCAAAGCAGCAAGTGATAGGAAAAGAGGAAATGGCCTCAAGTTGTGCCAGGGGAGGCTTAGACTGGATATTAGGAAAAAATCATGCTAGTGCTGGGTTAAGGATTAGACTCAAAGATATTAATGTTATTTTCCAAAATAAATGATTCTATGATATATATAAATATAAAAGTGTTTTATTGACATTCATGACTCAAACAATTACACTGTATATTATTTTGTCTACTGTGATACTGAGTTATAGAAGAGTTAAAAAATAGGTGGCAAAACAACATCTATTTATTAGGTTCCTTCTCTTCTCTGGAATCTTGTTCTCTGGAGCAAGCTTTTAGCATTGTTATGACCAAAATAATTTGGGTTTCCAGATATTTAAAACCAATTAGCTATATTTCATGGAATTTCATGAGCTGGAAGATAAGAAATCCAATTTTCTGTTTTGTAAACCAAGTGGAACAAAAGGATATACTTTAAGATTTTTTTTTTTTTTTTTTTTGTGTAAAAGTAATTTTCTTTCTTCAAGTCAGGTCTTAAATGAAAATATATATCCCTGGAGTTCTCTTGAAAAACTAAAAAAGTTATTAATAATAAATTATTTTTAATGAAATAATTGCTGTTCTTATGTAACACAAGTATATTTTGGTATGATTTTATTTTAAAGAGAATAAGGAAAAAGTATAGGACAACTTTGACATATTTTGTTCATGTGATACCTTGCTTTGTATCACAGTAACTACTTATTTACATTACCATACAAATTTAAGTTATCAATCATTGTTGTTAGGTGTATCAATATAAGAAAAGTTAAATGAAATTTTGTTCTGCATTATGAATCAATAACATTTGTTAGATGACAGAACACTTTGCTTGCTTTCATGCTGATAATAACAGACAAAATAAGTGTAACTTGTTGTGTGTTTCTTGTTTGCATTTTTTATCAAAAGTTTTATAATTTTCCAGGGTCAGGGAGAAAAAAAAAATACTAAAAGCTCACCATTTCATTAACTTCCTTTTAGTTATTACTTCTACAAAGAAAATTAAAATCTCAGACAACTGGGTCTTAACCCCAGTTCACCCTTCACATTATTCCTGCTATCCCAGATATCAGCACCTGAAAGTCTTTGTAAGTCAATGCTGAAGAAAAGTGTAGAAAGATTAGACAAAATCAAAAGGTAGGTTTTGAGTATTTATTTTTACTATGTGTTGATTACATGTAGTAGAAAAATTAAAAAAAAGAAAGAAACCACCTTGCATGGCAAAAAGTTATTTCATACGTTTTCAATACGTCATGGTTTAATTCTAGTTAGTAACCAAGCACCACACAGAAACTTGCTCACCCTCCCCTCTCACCAGGTCAAATGGGGGAAAGAATCAGAAGGGTAAAAGTAAGAAAGATCATGACTTGAGATAAGAACTGTTGAATGATTAAAATTAAATAAATCAAAACAAAATTAATTAAGAAATCATAATGAAAAGGAAAACAAGAAAAAAGAGAGAGGAAAAAAAAAAACATAGGAAAAACAAGTGATGAAACTGCTTACCACCTCCTGACCAATTCCCAGCTGGTCCCTGATCAGTGATTACTGCCAACCAGCTAACTCCTTTCAGTTTATATAGAGAGCATGACATCATATGGTATGTAAAACATCTTTCCCGAGTTTGGGTCATCTGTCCTGGCTATGATCCTTCCCAGCTTCTGCACCTGCTCACTGGCAGAGAATAAGATGCTGAAATGTCTTTGATTTAGTATAATCATGGCTTAGCAACAACCAAAACATCAGTGTGTTATCACATTATTCTCATGCTGAATCCAAAATAAAGCACTATACCAGCTACTAGGAGGAATATTAACTCTATCTCAGGTAAAAACAGGACACATAATTTGAAAATTCTCCCCAAAATATGCAAATGAGAATATTTATTGACAATATTTTTTTCCATAATACATCTGCAAAGTAAAAACATTTTATAAAATAATTCCTGTTTAGTTCTTAAGCTTATTACTCTTATTAGTATTGAATTTTCAAAATTTTCTTTGAAAACCTTTTAAATTACTTTAAAAGTAGTTTTCAAAAATAATTCATTCTTAAATAGTTACCCACAATCATTTCTGTAAAGGAAAAACAAACAAAAAACTGCATGATCTTTAATTCCAAAGATAAATATCCATAGACCATTTATGAGCTTTTATGTTATCTCCAGTTGTTGGAAAAACAAGCCCAGAAAACTATGGAGAAAATACTACTTAATAAGTATAGTAAGAGCTAAACCAGAACAATTATACACAGGTTTCCAAAATTACATGATTGGTAGTTCCCTCAGTTTGGCTTCAGCTACTTTTTCCCTCATCAAGATGGATTTTGTCTCTCATTTTGTAAACTGAACTCATCAGGTTCAAACTAAGAAACCCACTGGCTTCTTGACAACCTGTAACAGTTTTGAGCCATTTGTGGCTATTGCTGTATATCCTGGAAAAATAGGGAATATCTGGAATTTAGAAAGTAACCTGATTTAAGTCATATCCAACCTGTTCTTTAAACAACATATTTTATTTGGTGTATATATATGTGTATATATAACATATATATATATATATAATATACTTATTTTGTATATATATATATATAATTAAAAATTATATTTGTCCTAGAAGTCTACATACGGTAAGGGTAGACATATTTATCTGTTTATAATGTGTAGCATAATAACTGTGAATAACTGTAGCACAATAGTGCTTACCAAGCCCCCATCATTATTAGATCTACTTTGTGTGAAAGACTCAAAAGTTATTTTTAAAGAAATTGCCATTTGTGATAACAACTTAGTTTTCAGTTCAAGCCTATGTAGCATACATTCAAATACATTATAAGTTGTGTAAACTAAGAATATGAAAACTGTATAACATAGGTTTATTACATACACTAAACAATATTTTTCTTCATTGTATGCCATAAACATAATTTTTCTTTTTAGAAATGTGCTTTATTTTCAAGTCTGTGTTGAAATCTTTGTTTCACAGAGTCACAGGATAGTCAGAGGTAAGGACCTCTGCAGGTCCCTTGGTCCAAAGTCCTGATCAAGCAGGGCTAACTAGAGACCTTTTCCCAGGACTGTGTCCAGGTGGGTTTTGAAGATCTCCTATGATGGTGACTCCACAACATCCTGAGATTACAAAACATCCTTGGGAAACCTGTGACAGTGCATGGTCACACTCAGAGTAAAAAAGTGTTTCCTCATGTTCAGATGGAACCTCCTGTGTTTCAATTTCTGTCCATTGCCTCTGGCCCTGTCAGTGAACACCACTGAAAAAGACCCTGTCTCACTCCAATTTACACCCTTCTTTTGGGTATTTATCCCTGTTCAGACTTCTCTTCTCCAGGCTAAACAGTCCCAGCTCTCTCAGCCTTTCCTCACAGGAGAGACACTTCAGTCCTTTCATCATCTTTGTGGTCTTTTGTTGAACTCTCTCCAATATGTCCATGTCTCTTGTGCACTGAGGAGCCCAGAACTGGACACAATGCACCAAGTGTGGCCTCACCAGTGCTGAATAGAAGGAGGGATCGCTTTCCTCGAACTGCTGGCAGCAGTTGTGGTTTAGCCTGCTGGCAACACTCCTGTTGTGGTTTAGCCCCGTCGGCCAATTAAGCACCACCAGTCATTCTGCCATGCCACTTTCCCCCTCCCAGCGAGGAAAGGTCAGAGGAAAAACAAGGGAGACTTGTAAAAGTTGACATAAGAACTATTTAATTATATAAATGAAACTTATGGTTTTACTAACAATACTATTGCTAATAAGTAATTAAAAGAACAGAAAAATAGAACAAATTATACAGGATCTCACCACCCATGGACAGACACATCCAGGTTCCAGGACAGCAAGCAGAAGTAAATCCAAAGCCCGGAGAAGAAAAACACCCTCCCCGAGCCCAGGAGAAAAGAGCAGTCAAAAGAAAAACTTCCAAACCCTCTTCGAAGGGCAATCTGCCTGACAAAAGATGCTACTTATCCGCTAATCGCCCACCACAGGGTCTGGACAAAGACCATGCTGCCAAGAGAAAAAAAAAGCACACTGCTGGCAAAAAAATCCACTGCCAAAAGGAACCTCTGGGACCACTTCCCCACACACACTTTCCAGGTCGAGACTCTGCAAGCTTCTCTCTGGCCTGCTCCCGGTGCTGCTGGTACAGTGACCACTCAGCTTGATGTATTATGGAATGAAACAAAATCTTATAGACTGGCCCCAGGAGAGCAGCTCATTGCTTCCTGGGACCAGGACAACTCCTCTTAATGGAGTCCAGAATAGCATTAACCTTCTCTGCAGCAAGAGTACATTGTTGGCTGATTTTGATCCTGGTGTCCACCAGGACACCCAGGTTCTTTTCTGTCAAGCTGTTTTCCAGTTGAGTGCCCCCCAGCATACACTGCTGCCGGGGATTTTTCCAACCCAGATGCAGGTCTTTGCACTTCCTGTTGATCTTCATGAGGTTCCTGTCAGCCTACTTCTCCAGCTTATTGAGGTCCTGCTTGATGGTAGTATGATCCTCTGGCTTATCAGTCACTCCTCACAGTTTTGTGTCATCTGCAAACTTGCTGAGGGCACAGTCTACCCCATCATGAAGATGCTGGGCCAGGTTGGACCCAGTATTGATTCGTGGGGTACACCACTATTTTCTAGTCTCCAACTCTACTCTATTTCACTTATCATCCTCTGAGCCTAACTTGTCAGCCAGTTTTCAACTCAACTTACTGTCTGCTTATCTAGTCGATATATCAACAGGTTGTCTATGAGGATCTTATGGAAAACAGTCTTAAAGGTCTTCCTAAAGTCCAGGTAGACAGTATACACTGCTCTCCCCTCTGCTACCAGGACAATCCCTTCATCTTAGAGGTTTATCTAATTGGTCAAGCATGATTCCACTTGCTGAAGCCATGCTGACTAATACTGATTATTTTCTCATTTCTTACTTGCCTGGTAATGATTTCCAGGATTGCCTACTTCATTCTACATACCTGAACATTCTACAGGAAGGGTAAGAATATGAACATGAAAAGAAAATAAAAATTAATTTCATGTACTCTGAAAAGTATGTGCCCTGTAGAACCATTCAAGAAAATTGGACTTCCTTCTCCCAAGCCACAAGTTGTCTCATTACCTTGCCTCTAAATGTCATTCACTTAAAACTTATTCACTTACATCAAGTTCTACTTCAGTATATAATGATATGTAAAGCAGAAACATCTATGCCACAGTTAGACACTAGCATAAGAAGCCTGGGCATTGACTGTGGCTGGAGATCTTTATAACACAAAACAGAACATAGAAATGACACTTTGCATAGTTTTTGAAAAATAGACAGAATATTCATACACAAAACAGGTGTTTCTTCATGGCTACTTAGACATTCAAACAAAGAAAGTGTCACTCTTCTGTAGGTAAGTCTGTTATCTGACAATCTTTCACTGATGTACTTAGCTGAAAGCGCACTATTTCAGTGTTGATATCAGACTATGTAAAAGAAAATGAGAATTTTTCTCCCAGAATTTAGAAAGAACTTGGGAATAGTTACTAGGTATCATCATCTCCACTTTACTAATGAAGAAGTAGAGATGCTTTTTTTGCTGAAAATCTCACACTAAGTGGCTGTTGCCATTATCTTACCCTAGTGTTGGTCATTTCTCCAGTTAGGGTAAACTACCTACCCCAGAGGACTGCAAATTATGTATCTATAGAAGAATATACACTCACATGTGCACTGCTTGCCTGCATGCAATAATCAGGTATGTGCAGGTGCTCAAGCCTGTCTCTTAGCCGTGCAGACAAATACTTGCTTTTTATGTCCAACTTCAGTACTGCAGTTACTAGAAAAGCAGTTTTATTTTAAGGACTTTTTTTGTCACAATTGACCAGCCCCTTTGATAAGTAACAATTGCTATATAATTATATATATTATAGAAATACATTTTATCCAAAACAAGTTTTTCTATTCTAACTAGAACTGTACAGATGACATTAGTTTCCAGTACAGTTTATTTAAAGAAGCAAGCAGCACTAAAGAGTAATAAAATTATATAGCAGTAGTGTGAGCTTCCATTTGCATGTAGAACGGTGTAGGACTGTTCATTTAATGTCATGTCATTCTCCAGTACAGGTTTTGTGTAGTTGTTAATACTGCATTTTCAAACGATTATTAAAATGCAATCATATGGCAGAATTAATTGTTGAAGGGCAATATCGGGTCCTACTTTTCATTTTACTTCAGCAATAATCTATGAAAACCTCTGTAGTGTCAGTCACTAAGTACACACAGGCTAGCAGCTCCTAAACAGTAATTTACCGGAGGGAAATGGAAAAATGGTGGACCTAGTGTCAGTGTGTGGCTGTGCTCAGCTTGATTGCAGGCATTTAAATTTAGGTGGAAACCAGATAGATCATTTATCAAGATGACATGTTAATGTAATTCATTGCTGTTTCCTAACAGTCAGTGCAACTGTTGATATATTCTCAGGATGATACAACCCAGTTACCTAGCTTCTGGGCTATTCCTTCACTGATATTCACCTGATACCAATTCATCTAATCTTAATATTCTTTTGAAATGCACATAACTTTAAGTAAAATATATTACTGTAATTTCAAAGCCATCAGTAACTAGGAGATGTCAGAAAAGATGGAATCTAAATGTTTATTTGCTGGCTTCAGAGTAGAAAAATAAACACTTCCTTAAATGTTGGTTTATATTTTCTCAGCCTTACTTGTATTAAAATGGAATCAAAGTATTTCTACATAATAAAAGTTAGCAAGAACTTTCTTACATTTCATAAGAATACTAAATAAAAAAGACTCCTATTTTTTATATAAGTAGCAGTCACAGGACCACAGTTGATGAAGTACAGAGGAAAAGGTGAAAATGCCCTTAACAAAATCTTAGTCACCTATATATAAAAGCAGAATGAGAACAAGACAGTATATGACAAAGTAAAGAACTTTTGACTAAAGCATTAATTAGTGAAAAAAATGTCATGACATGAACATGGGTTGTGTGTGTCCTGGATTTAAACAAAATTCTAAATTTGATACTCTAGCTTTATTTTCTTAATTTTACAGTTTGGGGTTTTTTTCTGTATTTTAATCAAACAATGTCTAGATTAAAACAATATATATTTCTATCTTGGTCTTTTATTTCTTAGTATTTAAGGAAAAGCAAAAAGAATCTTTAAAGGTGATAGGAATAAAGATGTTGAAACCCAGTAAATTAGATTAAAATTATGGATACTAGACACACAGTGAAAAATGTCTGCTCATAACTACTTACTTTTACTCTTCTCAGTGCAGCTCAAACATTTGCCCAACTCAGTTGTACCTTCCTGGAATAAGGAATTTCCTCTGCTATCAAGTGTAAAATGTTGTAAATTTATGTAGTGATCTCTGTTTCAAGCTTTCTATTTCTCTTCCAAAGTATGTGGCCAATTCCATTTTTCTCTGTCTAGGAAAAGACTCATATTAAAAAAAAAAAAATCAAGGGAACAAATGGCCCAAGTAAAAACATTCACATTTTTCTAAGACCTAATGTAAAGATAACTGAAATAAAGTGGGTTATTTCCATCTTTATTAAAACTGAATCATACATAGAGAGGTAGATGATACATTGGAAGTATTAAAATTCATTTTTTTATAATCCCCTCTATGGATTACATCGGAATCTTTCTTTTTTTTTTTTCATTAAAGGACATCAATGCTTTGAATATGTGTGAAACTGAGATTCTGTGTGCTTGTAGTAATTAAAAAGTCAATGAAACCGTATAAAAGATTTCTATGTCTGCATCCTGGCTAAATTCCAATTTAAGCAATTGCACTCTAGATCTCTCAGTTAGAGTTGCTGCATGTTATTAAGCATTTCAAGTGCTTCATCTTGGAACATTTCACTAGTACATTAGATTATAATTTTTTGTCATTAGTGTATGCATTTTGTTGACCAATATTACATTCAGAATTACAGAATTGGTCCTAGAATCCATAGTGTTGTGAGATAATGTAAGAAAAAAGGTGTAACAAAGTCAATTTTATTTTTAACCATTTAATAAACTGCTCACAATATTTATCATTTAAAGAATTTAAGTGAACTTCAAATAGCAAAAGAAGGGCACTTAAAGAGTTTTGATTCACAGTAAAGTGTATTAGCCTCAGAAGCCTGTAAAATAACTCTCTACTTAAAAAATTACCTTCTCATTTTTTACACACACAATTTTTTTGAGGGAAAAAAGGGAGTAGAAGTATTTTGAAACCACAACTTGTTAGTCTAACTGAAATCTTAACAGTTTAATGAAGAAGTTCTTATTAGTCTAATCCTATATATTGGGAAAAAAACCCAAAATCAAACCAAAACAAAACATCAAAACAAACAAACAAAAAACCAAAACCCACAAACCAAAAACCCAATTTCCTGAAACAGCAAAAATAATTCTATTACAAAGAAAAAAGTTTATAATAATAACAGTTATATTCTTTAGCATCTGTCTTTTTCCCTGTCATTAGTTTAGACCTCCTACTGCTCCTCTGGGTCATAAGGTCAATATTCCAGCTTTCTTCAATCAGTGTGAAGGAACCTACAGCAAGCCATGAACATGCTGAGTTCTCCACTGGGAGGAAGGAGGATGGTGATGTTGATAATAGGGTTTATACTTCCTTGGTCCTGAGTCTGCTTGATTCTGCCTTTATAACATTATTAACACAGTTGATCTAACATATTTCTTCATTTGTCCTCAGTTTCATGTTCTGTCCATTATTTTTCATATCAGGACACTTCTTTTTCCTCTTGGCTTTTAGATTATTTTCATGTTCATTATCACATCATAAAAACAAAAGGAAGTGTAATTTTGTCTTGTCTTGTTTTGTAATGCCTTGCCTTGCCTTGCCTTGCCTGGTCCTGTCCTATCCTATCCTACCTTACCCTATCCTATCTCACTTTACCCTAAGCATAAGAGATACTAAATCAAAACAACTTGGGTTCCTTGCAAACAATTTCTTCAGATCTTCCTGCTTATCCTAACATGCTTGATTACCATGATGTCTGACCTCAACTAGTGGTCAATAATGGGTCAAATATATTAATTTTATTTCCTGATTATGCATTTATGAGGTATTGTCATGAAAATTGAGGGGAAGAGAGTGGTTTAGGCTACTTAAAAGATCAGTGTCACAGATATTAGGGAAAAAGCTGTTATTTTTAGTATGAATATATAAGAAGCGTGACTTAACAGATTTGAATGGCAAGGTCCACTCTGCTTATTTGACATGGAAAACACAAAGGCAAAATCATACCAGTAGTGGATAAAAATGGTTTATACATAAATTAAAAATTATTTACAGGTTCAGGGAAATCAAGTCAGGATTGGATTGTTGTGACATGAACTAGGAAAAGGGGCAAGGAAATTCCACACATTGTGTCACAAGGTTCAGAGTGGACCCCCTTGTTTACTAAATTTCATAAAGAGTAGTCTCGGTGTGGCTAAATCCACTCCTAGTCCCAGACCTGGGCAAGGGTTTATGCTTAAGACACTGGGGAAAAGGGAATGAGTTAAGGAGAGAGGGTAAGGGAATTTCTTCCCATTGAGTCACGAGGTTCAGAGTGGACCCCTTTGAATTTTTTTACTCCTCAAAAGGGAATTCTAGGGACAGCAGAATCCAGTCCTTGTCCCAGACTTGGTGAACAGATTATGTCTAAGGAAGCAGGAAAAGGCATCACAGTGTGTTGTGTTTTGTGCTTTGTGCAAAATTTTGGGATAGCAGCAATTTGGAATAACAGCAGTTCAAAGTTAATTAACACTATTCAGATATATTGCACAATTAGATTATAGAATTCCACGGCAAAACTTAACTCTCAACGAATCAGTACAATATCTTAATCAAAGACTTAACAAAGTTATGGACATAAAGCTGTTTGTATACACTCACACAGACAGATATAGAGTGAGAGATATACATATATATATATATATATATATATATATGAAGTTACCTGTTACAGTTTCTCCTTGAGTTTGGTGAAAGTATTTACATAGGACGCCAGTGCATCTCTCAACAGGTGACGAGTTGAGCCTCAAGGAAATTTTCAGCCCAGGTTGTGTTGATGGTTCTCTGATTTCACAAACCCAAGAGTCTGTAAACTCTTGAGACACATCCCACTCAGAGGGAGAGCCTGTGTGCAGCCCACTACAGTCCAGGAGAGCTCAAAGGGGCTTCCTTGACATAAGTAAACTTCCATCCTGGCCATGATTTGGGTAGGTTATCACTGGAATTCCCAGTATTTTAGTAATGTTGGTACCTATCTCCCTGGGTTACAAAATGGTTCAGGGCTGCCAGGAGACAAATTGTTTCACTCTCATCCCTCACTGTAACCAGGCAACTGAACCCTAGTACAACCAGTGCCATTCCCCACCTTGGCAGTGTAAAAGTGTTTTGATATAATCAAGGGATGATTAACCACTAAACTCCCTGCACAACGGCTAAGGTTTGACCGGAATCTCTAAGACCACAGAACAGTCATGGAACTGAGAGTGTAAGAAATGCACCACTACCAGTGTGAATATCTCTTTCTGTGATGCATCAAAAGATACATATTTGTTTAAAGTTTATTTTAGGTGGATATTGTTTTGTATTCAAATAATTGAGCAGTAGAAAGAAAAATGGTTTCTTTACCATTTCCTAATGTACATTTCTTTCATCTTTGGTGAGAGCTTGTGAAAGGTAAAAGAGATTGACAGAAATCACCTGTCTTTCTATTGAAATAAAAGAAAATAATAAATTAAAAGAAGTTTCTGGAGTGCAGCATAGGGGAGGTAGAGAAATGAAGACACCAGGAGTAAAGAAGCTGAAGCATAAGTGGAGCAGAAGACAACATTGGAGATGATCAAGAAAATAAACCAGAGCCGTATCTCAAAGAGGGCGAAAAAAGGTTGAGATTACTAAAATCCCAAAGGTAATTTATTCCATATTTGGGACTAAAAGATCAGACTCATTCTTCAAGGAAAGAATCAGTTTGGGAAAAATAGCAGAGACTGTTTTATTCTGTTTTACCCAGTAGATGCGATTTTTAGAGTCACCCTGTTTTAGTTGGTATTCAAATAAGATCCAGTAAGATCCAAAGCTCCTTGTTGTTTAAAGCAACTTATGTCTTCAGGAGGACTAGCTGTCCCTAATCTATAATAGGTACCATAACATGAAATCTTGTGTAATCATCTGGAAAACCATTCTCTAGTCCCAAGAATTCTCAAATAATTTTCATAGTCATAATACTATTTTCTCAGTATGATTTCAAGAGTTAACAGTAAGCTTTAGGTAATACAAAAATAATATAGGCAGGGTAGGCCCTCACGTATCTAATGTTTATGTAGGATTGTGTAGATTTAAAAAGAGCCCTAATATTTTTAAGGCTATGCTTTTATATGTGTGGGAGGGAAGGGAGATATATAGAAAAAAGGAAAGACATATAATAATTGTAAGCACGCCTTTTTGATGCAAAAGAAAAAGGTGTCTTTCTGCCACACAGTTAAATTGACATAATGAAATAGATGATGTTACAAGTTTCTATTTGGTTGTTTGGGAGTTGTTTTGTTCTGCTTTTTTTCTAAGTTAGATTATACTTTAGGGATGTGTAATGTGCCATAGCAATTTCATTCCTCCTTTTTAATGAGCTAAGGACAACTGAATTTGTCTCTACTTTTATAAGAGCCAGTTTGGGATATTTGTAATAAGAGGCAATGAAAAGAAGTTCAGGAGTGCTGAGATAAATATCTTACGGCGTCATGCAGAATTCAGAATAGGAAGCCTACTTACCAGTTTAATTGACCTCTCTTTATAAAGCTGGTGTGCATTGCAACTAGAAATCATATTAGCCCCACTGACTTTCAGTGTGATCACCAGGTTCTGATCTCACTTGCCCTAATGTATGTCCTCATTAATATTACCATGCCAATCAAGTTAATAAATTTTTATTAACCATTATTTATTTATTTAATATGCTTTCATAATATATATTTTTCCCCTCTGAAAACCTTTTTAACTAGATTTAACTCTACATACTGACTATAGACTATCTATTGTCCATCAGGCTGTCCTGTAAGTTTTCCAGTAATTCTGTAGTCATACCTTTACCACCAGCTATGCTCTTTCCTGTGTTTTAAGATAATTAGCAACAGTCATATGTATGTAGTTTAGTTATAAAGTATTTTATTTTCTCTTTAATTCTAAGGTAACTATACTATAAGGAAGTAGTTTTGTTTCTGCAAATAAGCCGCAGTGGTTGAAGCATTGTTTCTACTGTGAAGTTGAATCCGACATTTAATTGCATGTGGTCCAGTTCTGGTATTATTAAAAACTGAAGAAACAGCCGTGAATCATAAAATTTAGTGATGGAGAGACATACTAAATTACTGTATTTGTATAAAAACATGACAGTTCAGTTTCCACCACACCTTTCCTCATTTTTTTTTTCTCTCCCAAAGAGTTTGGAATACATTTTCATGTGATTGTATGAAGTTACATCTCAGCAGAAAGAAATGTGTAGTGAAATCCTTTAATTTTCATTCAAATATACACATCTGAAAAAAACCCCTACAATCCAGTTTATCTCTAGTAGAGGCTTCTAACACTGCTATGCAATCAGCATATAATTATATGAAGGAATTCAAAGGCTTTTTAAATGATTTAGGAAGTCAATTTAGATAGACATTAAGAAGAACTCTTGGTCGTACCTGTACCATTATGCAGAAAAGAATATAACATTTATTGGGTAGGAGGGAAAAGAAGCAAGAGGAAGCCCGATTTTGTAGTCTAGTACCAGAGTGACTTTTCTGGGAGGAAGAAGTGCTTGTGTCTGGTATGTTCTTCCAATTTTCCTTATGAATTTTATTCAGTAACTTTTAAATGCAAATGCAAGAGTCCTTGAGGAGTAGGAGGATTCCCTTAACAGGAAATCTAGCACATATCCCACTAAAGAGTTGTTAAAAAGCATGTACAAGACCGAAAGGTATCACAAATGTTCCACTGAAGGTAGGCATAGATTAATCAGTTAGTTATGTTACATTAATGTTAAGCAGGGAAGTTACAAGAAGTATCATATCCATGCAGACTAGTTTCATGAAGGAAGAAAATCAGGACATCTGTGAAAACTTAAAAGTGGACAGTTCTAGTATTTTCGTCTGATGCAGGACTAGAATTGACCCTTTCCATGCTATCCCTAAACAATGTATAAAGCAGCAAGATAAAATAAAACCAAACCAAACCAAACCCTAAAACCCCACAAACCAAATCAAACTGTGGTGGTTTAACACGACACATGGTCTGGCAATTAAATACCATACAGTCTCCTCACTCTGGAGGACAGTCGGAGGAATAGACAAGGAAAGCTGGTAAAGTTGAGATAAAAACTATTTAATAATATAAATTAAAATTATAGTGATACTAACAATACTACTACTAATGAATAATTAAAATAATAAAAAATAGAACATATGATACAATAGCTCACCAGATGCCAACTGACACACAGACAGGTCCCAGATCAGTGAGCAGTTCCAGAGCCTGAGAGCCCAAGAGCAGAGAGAAAAAACATTCTTTTTGTTTCTCAGACAAGAAGTTTGTCTTCTGTGCACCAGCTACAGGGAGTAGCTACAGAACAGAATTTAGACAAATACTTATCCTGAACACATGTCCACACTTAAATCCATAAGCAGTCTTTTTTTTTTAGTACACAGGTTGCCGAATCACCTGTGTTCTAAATTTCTTCAGAAAAGTGAGTCAAAGTATGCATGGAACCATTCTGGAGGCAGGGGGAGGGGGGGAGGAGAAAAAGGTAATTTTTGTCTTGCACCTGTGTTCCCAGCTTCTTCTCTACAAGAAGCTGGGAAAAGACATGGTCAGGACAGCTGACCCAAACTGACCAAAGTGGTATTTCATTCCATAAAATGTCATTATCAATGTATAAGTTGCAAGTGGGCTAGGGGTCACGTTCTTTCTCACTCAGTGGTGCTCTCTTGTTGGTGATGAAGGGAACATGGGAATATTACACTTCAGAAAACTAATACAGGGCTGTAGAAATAAAGGGGCGATAAAAGAATGAATATACAGGAAACCAGTAACACAATGAACACTTAGAATTGTTAACACATAGAGAAGGTATTGACTAAAGAGTGAAGGATATGTAAGCAAGCAGGATACAAGCAGGATTGTTTAAAGAAACTAGTTCCTGCAGGGGACAGAGAGTCAAGGCTATACAATTTAACAATTGAATAAGAGGAAGCCAACCATGAACAGTTCTTGCAGCAAGGGACCCCATACTGGTTGAAACCGGTATGATGGTCTGGAGAAGGGCCAAAGGACTGAAGGGCATGCACAAGTGATGGAGGTCAAAAGTGCATTCGTGAAGAAGACTCGGAGCCTTCCTCAGAAGACCCCAAAAGACAATCACCAGGAAGAACTGTGCAGGCGCAACTGGGAGGAGCAACTTCTCAGACCTCATTAGAATGAAGACCGGGAAAGACCATGAATATGTATAGCAGTACATGAATATGAAATGTTAAACTGTATAAGAGTGAAGCAAGTCTACCCTGGAGGCACACACGATTGTGGTGGAGAGATCCCCTGTGCGTCTGCCCAGTGAATAAACATACCCACTTTACAATCTTCGAGGCTGTGGAGTCGTCTTTCCGCGGGTCATTGGTTGGATCTTGATTTTTCTCTTGTACTTGCTCGAGCTCTCTGGCTCTCATTACTTGCAATGTGGCTGGGCATCATTTGGGAGCTGGTGAGCAATTGGATAATTTGGTTTATTTTCCATTATTTTCATTATATATTATTAGAAGTAATATTAGTATCATTAGTATTGTTAGTATTATTAATATCATTATTATACTTCATTTATTTTCAATTATTAATTTATTCTTATCTCAACCCATGCATTTTCTTGCCTTTTCCTCTGCTGCTTCTTCTCCACTAGAGTGGCTGTGTGGTACTTAAATCCTAGCAGGGGTTAAACTATGACACAGAGTTTTCAAATCTTGGAGGGGAAAGGAGGGGGGTCAGCAGTACTGCTACCTTGGAATTCCAGAAGGTTGACTTTGTCCCATTTAGGAGCCTGGAAGACAGAGTACCTTGGGAGTCAGTACTGAGGGGCAAAGGAGTTCATGAAAGGTGGGCAATCTTCAAAAAGGAAATCATTAAGCTGTATAACAGGCCATCCCAATGTGTTGAAAGGTGACCCAGCGGGGAAGATGACTGGCCTGGCTAATTAGATAGCTATGGCTGGAACTTCAAAAAAAAAAGGACAGTTTATGACCTTTGGAAGAAGAAGCAGGAAACTCAGGAGGACAGTGAGTTTTTGTGGGGACAAAATTAGAAGGGCCAAAGCCCAGCTAGAACTTGATCTGGCTACTGCTGTAAAAGACAATAAAAAATGTTTCTATAAATACATTAGCAACATAAGGATGGCTAAGGAGAACCTCCACCCTTTTTTGGATGCAAGGGGAAACATAGTGACAAAGGATGAGGAAAAGGCTTGAGATAATTAATGCTGTCTTTGCCCAGTCTTTAGCAGTAACACCAGTTGTTTTCCATGTACCCAGCACCCTCAGCTGGAATCATAGAATCACAGAATGGTTAGGGTTGGAAGGGACCCTAAAGACCACCTAGTTCCAACCCCCCTGCCATGGACAGGGACACCTTGCACTAGACCAGGTTGCTCAAAGCCTCATCCAGACTGGCCTTGAAGACAGCCAGGGATGGGGCATCCACAGTTTCTTTGGGCAACCTGTTCCAGTGCTTCACAGCCCTCTCTGGGAAGAATTTCTTCCTGATATCTAATCTAAATCTCCCTGCTTTCATTTAAAACCCATTACCCCTTGTGCTGTCACTACAGGCCCTTTTAAAAAGCAACGCCTCAGGTTCCTTGTAGGCCCCCTTCAGATACTGGAAGGCTGCTATAAGGTCTCCCTGGAGCCTTCTCTTCTTCAGGCTGAACAAGCCCAATTCTCTCAGCCTTTCTTCATAAGAGAGGTGTTCCAGCCCTCTGAGTATCTTTGTGGCCCTCCTCTGGATTTGTTCCAACTGGTTGATATTCTTTTTATGTTGAGGGTCCACAGCTGGACACAGTACTGCAGGTGGGGTCTTACAAGAGCAGAGTAGAGAGGGAGAATCACCTCCCTCGACCTGCTGGCCACACTTCTCCTGATACAGCCCAGGATACGGTAGGCTTTCTGGGCTGCCAGCACACACTGCCGGCTCATGTTCAGCTTCTCATCCACCAGTACCCCCAAGTCCTTCTCCTCTGGCCTGCTCTTGATCCATCCTCCACCCAGCCTGTACTTGTATTTGGAATTGCCCCGACCCAGGTGCAGGACTGTCCTGGTTTAACTCCGGTGTTATCAGGATCAGCCGATTCTACCACTCCAGCCCCCTCCCCCCCCCCCCCCCCCCCCCACCTCCTCCTGGTGAGGAAGGGTCAGAGGAACAAACCGAGAAAAGCCCGTAGGAGTTGAGATAAGAACTATTTAATTATATAAATGAAACGTAGGGAGTTACTAACAATGCTAGTGCTAATGAGTAATTTAAGGACCGGAGGAAGAGGGTAGAACAAATGATACAGGATCCCACCCCAAGAAGGGAAAAAGGAAAGAAAACTCCACCCAAAGGGAGCAAACCCCCCACGAAAATGCCCGGGGGCCGAGAGAGTAAGAAAGAGAAAAATCTTTCAAACCCCGACTCCCAGACCAATCTGCCCGGCAAGACGCTGGCTCTGCCCGGAGCACCAACCACTCGCCACAAGGTCCCACCACAAACAAACCCCCAGCCCCCTTGGCTGGAAGCCCCCTCAGACCCTTGCCCTTCCCAGGGTCCTGCCCAAACACAAGCCTTTCCACCCACATCCCCACCCCTTCCCCGCTGGTCCTACCATGCCGCAGGTCCTGGGCTGGCACCACCTATGCAGCTTGATGTGCTATGGGGTGAAGCAAAACATAGACTAGCTGCTGCAAAGCTAAGACAAGGACCTTGCACTCTGCCTTCTTGAACTTCATGAGGTTGGCAGAGACCCACCTCTCCAGCCTGTCAATGTCGACATGGCTGGGGGGCAGAATGAATTTCCAAGGGAAAATGGTTGGTGACCTGATGCACCACTCACACACCCACAGGTCTATGGGCCTGAATGGGATCCACCCAAGGGTACTGAGGGAGCTAGTGGAAGTGCTCACCAAGCCACTTTCAATGGTTTATCATCAGTCCTGGAAAAACGTGAAGGTCCAAATTGGCTGAAAGTTGTGTGATGCCCCTCTACAAGAAGGGCCAGAAGGAGGATCCAGAAAACTACAAGTGCATCAGTCTGACCTCAGTGCCAGGGCAGGTTATGAAGCACTTCATCATGTGTGCCACCACATGACATATACAAGATAACCAGATGATCAGGCCCAGTCAGCATAGGTCCTGCTTGACTAACCTGAACTCCTCCTATGACAGGGTGACCTGCTTAGTGACTTAAAGACTGTGGATGTTGTCTACCTAGATTTTAGTAAAGACTCTGGCACTGTTTCCCACAGATTTCTCCTTGAGAAACTGGCTTTCAGGGCTTGGATGGCTGTACTCTTTGCTGGGTTACAAAAGTGGTTAGACGGCTGGGCCTAAAGAGTTGTGGTGAATGAAGTTAAATCTTTTGGTGGCCAGTCACAAGTGGTGTTCCCCAGGGCTCAGTATTGGGGCCAGTTCTGTATAACATCTTTATCAATGGTCTGGATAAGTGCATCAAGTGCATCCTCAGTATGTTTGCAGATGACATCAAGTTGGGCACGAGTGTTGATCTGCCTGAGGTTAGAAAGGCTCTTCTGAGGGATCAGAACAAGCTGTATCAATGGGCTGAGGACAGTTGTATGGAGGTTCAACAAGGCCAAGTGCTGGGTCCTGCACCTGGGTCACAACAACCCTTTGCAAAGCTACAGGCATGAGGAAGAGTGGCTGGAAAGCTTCCCAGTGGGAAAAGGCCTCTGGATGTTGCTCAATAGCTGGCTGAATATGAGTCAATAGTGTTCCCAGGTGACCACAAAGGCAAATAGCACCCTGGTCTTCATATGGAACAGTGTAGCCAGCAGGACTAGGGAAGTGATTATGCCCCTTTACCCAGCACTGGTGAGCCTGCATCTTGAATACAGTGTTCAGTTTTGGGCCCCTGCTACAAGAAAGGCATTGAGGTGCTGGACTTGTCCAAAGAAGAGCAACAAAGCTGGTGAGGGGTGCAGACCTCAAGTTTTATGAGGAGCAGCTAAGAGAACTGGGGTTGTTCAGCCTGGAGAAGCGGCTCAGTAGAGATCCGATTGCTCTCTACAACTACATGGAAGGAGGTTGTAGTAAGGTGGGTCTTTTCCCAAGTAAAAAAGATAGGATGAGAGGAAATAGCTTCAGGTTGTGCTGAGGGAGGTATAGATTCATTATTAAGAAAAATTTCTTCACTAAAAGGGTTGTCAAACATCAGAACAGACTGCCCAGGAAAGTGGTTGAGTCACCAGTGTTAGGTTAATGGTTGCACTTGATGACACTAAAGGTCTTTTCCAAACTAAAATATTCTATGATTCTATATACATTGTGCCTTGCAAATTTTCTTCAAATATTTAAGAAGAAAGAACATGTACAGACCTGAGCTACAGTGCAATTTTACATCTCTTTGATCAGATGTTCTGCACATTGTTCTTCTCAGGTTTAAAACACAGATAGATCTCAATGCTAAAATCCATTTGACATACATATATGAATAGTCTTGTTTTCAGCAGTCCTGCTGAGGATTATTACAAGAAAATAGGAACATCATTATGAACATGTTAAAATGAAGATGATATACGATGGATTAAAGAGAGGAGAGAGGTCAGAAGAAAATGTGAGAACCCTGAGGCATTTACATAAAAATATTTGGAATCCTGTATATAGAGGGTATTCAGAAATATCACACAGGGAAAGAAAAGTAGAGGATCACAGTTAGGAAAAGAATCCAAAGAGAGTGATATGTGACTTAAAGTACAAAATATCTACCTCCTTCAAACTAGGAGCCCAGACCTCTTAGATATAGAGTCAGGTTTGCTTTTGTCTGTTCTTTTATTTGACCCATGTATCGTAGATTACAGAGCATTTTTCTTCATTCTGTAAAGAAAATCCTAGCTTCCACACTGACATACAATATTTTTTGATCTCCAGTTACCTTGTCCATTGTGTCATAGAGAAAAAAGATGTTGCTGACTGGGTGAGTGTGACCTTGCAGAAGTAAAATACTAGAAATGTGAAGAGTGATGGCATTACAGAGACTAGTCTTAGAATGGTTAACCTAGTTCCCTTTTTTATTTATTGGATAATGAAAATAATGAAGAAAATTTTGAAAGTAGGAAGATTTTTACATGGTTGAAATGCATTGCACACAAAACAATGCTCACAAAGTTTACTGCAAATGGAATCAATATGAGTGTCTACATTATTACATCCATAAAGCACATAATCTTCCACACAATTACGAAATATGCCAGGAAATGCATTTAGGTAGCTAGGAGTGCCAGCATTCAAATAACTACAAAATAAGATTAAGTATAAAATAAAGGAAACATAAGAATGAAATTCCCTATAGGTAAAAGTAAACATGAGAGACAGTAAAATCTCAGAAATAATCTGACAGAAAAATATTTAGGAAGAATTCATCATAGAAAGAGTTTTATTACTCAACAAAAGTTGATATTTTCAGAAAATAGAAAATATATTTCCACTGACTTAAAAAAAAAATGTTATTCCCACATAACTACCCTAAAAGACATTTGTTGCAAAATATTGTTACGAAAATAGTGGAAGTTACAGAAAACTGAATGTAAGCACAAACACTATGTGGTGGTGGTGTTGGTCTCTCTTGTGTCCAGTGTGTGCATTCCAAAGGGAAAGTTGTTACCATGATCTTTCTTTAGGCCGCCACCATTTATCATATCATGCTTAAGCATTCAGTGTTTCCCTCAGCTAGAATGGTAAATCATGCACATTTCCTGAGGGGACAATCTTTTTGCAGTCAGGTTTTCAAAGCCCTCATGGGAAGAAAAGAGATCCTGGAGTCCCTTAACAGTTAAGTCTTTATGACTACTGTTTGTCCTTATAAAAAAAAAAAAAAAAGGTAAAAAAGGTCTCTCAACAGTTAGTCCCCCAACTTTTCAGCAAAGAGAATCATAGACCTCCTGTCTTCACAGATCTCTCAGGTACCCTGTCTTTCACATACATTAATTCTCAATACTTAGATTGCTGTGTCTTAAGCATGCAAATCCTCCATATGTCAGAGCTCACTCTCCTCCTTAGTGTTATTTCAGACAAGCTTTGTATTTCGTATTGCTACATAAAGCACTCAAAAAAATAAACATTACATTACTGGAGTGAGGAACCATACTACCTCTAATACATCTTCTGGTTCTCTGCATTTAGGAATCATCATTTTTGTGAAACTAGGAAAAGCATAAACGAACGGTTTCCCTTCTCTTCTTCTTCCCAGAAAACAACCTAAGGGCTGGTAGCCCTTACTTTGTCTAATACTTGAAATTTCCCAAACTTCTGTCCTTTTCAAGGTTTCCTACAGTTTTACTGCATTGAGACAGCTCCATATATATCTTTGCTCCCAACTGCATTGGCAGTGACACTGTGGAAAGTGCACTTCACAGACTTATCCTCAATGACAAAAAGAGACACTAGGCCTATCATTACACGTTTACTGAAAAGTAGCGGATGTGTGTGCTGAACTTCTGTGGTTTTCAAACACAATGTTTTTGCATTCAAATGGGCAAATTCTCTGATAGGATGCATAAGCACACACTAGTTAAATTAAAAAAATAGCAGCAGACATGTCAGCCTCCATTCATTGTAGCATAATATTTTGCCCAGATTATTCTTCAGCACATATTCTCTCTATTAAAGATATTGATTCTGCCACAAGTCTCTGGCAAATATCCTGCTGATGCTTGTAACAACAAAAAGCATCTGACCAGAGAAAACAACACCCCACCATTATTTTTACAAGCTTGCTTTCATTTGACCAAACCCAAGTCAATCATTAACTCATTTTGAATCCTATAGTGATAAAAGACAATTATAAAATAGCTATTTATTCATAAGTAGAAAAAAAGTCCTTCTAAGAATAAAAACTGTTGGTTTCTTCTGGCATTTATGTAATATAGTCTCAGATAACCCTCAGTATTCAGGACATTTTAAAAAGCTCGAACTGGGGCAAGTCTCCATTTTATCCAGCTATACCAAGGAGACACTCAAGCAGAGAAATATTATCTTTGAGACACCGTAGCCTGATTACTGCAATCTGTGAATGGATTAATGTTTTGTTGTTTCAAAAGATGGGATGAAACTTTAAAGCTGGGTTTGTTTATTGTAGTGTAAATTTATTATATCCAGGATTTGAGATCCCAAACAGTGGAAAACCAAAAAACCTCCCTCAATATTATGTCATCATACAGCACTACCCCCTTGCAAGTGCTTGAAAACTGCAGCTAAACAATGTCGTGGTTTAACCCCAACCAGCAACTAGGCCCGACACAGCCACTTTCTCACTCACCTCAAAGTGGGATGGGGGAGACAATTGGAAAATTGAGAAAATACATGGGTTGAGATAAAGACAGTTTAATAGGCAAATCAAAAGCTGCACATAAGAGCAAAATAAGGGTTTCATTCACTATTTCTCATAAGCAGGCACGTGTTCAGCCATGTCCAGGAAAGCAGGACTCCATCACATATAACAACATGCTGTCTCTTCACATTACCATACAAAAGGAGCCAGGAACACTGAAGAAACACGAAAAATCTTGGTTCCTTGAAAATAATTTCATCTCCAAGATCAAAACTCGTTTGCTTCTGAGAACCTCTTTGGGAGACCCACTGCTGAAAACCTAAGCTCATAAACAACTTCAAGTAATCATTAGGGAAATTGAGGTAGGTTAGTTTGCCGACAAAACACTTTGAATTCTAGTTTCATCACCAAATGTGCTGGAGAGCAGAAATGGATTTTGTGAGCTTTGATTTTCCTTGCTGGCTGTGAACTTTGCATACACACTTCCAAAATAAATGTTAAACATTATGCATTTACAGTGTTAGATGATTGAAGTATCTCCAAATTAGTCTGTCTTGTAGAAAGATTAGGCAAGCAATTTCTAAACAAAGTGCTTAAGGATAAATAAGTTTCTAGCCTAGTAGCAGATAGGATACTCCTAAATCAAGCAGCATCTGCAATTAGTTCACACAATATTAAAAATCACAATTATTAAAAGAGACATACACAGGTGAAACTATTTGAAAGTTAAAGCTAAGTGAAATGAAGAAAAAGATGCTGACTCAACTAGTCTCCTGGGTACATCTCGGAAGAGAACATGCCCAGGAGAAGTGTTTATTTTTGTTTAAAAAAAAGATCATGTTGCATGCAGGTCCTGTTAAAAGCAGAGAAAAGTGATGCAATGAAAAGCCATGTGTTAAAAATACTGAATAAATGCTTTGGAGAACTCAGATTTAAGCTCAAGTGGTGTGAAAATGCTATAGATAGATATTGTGTAACAAGATACTCTATTATTATAGCATTTATTGTTTATTTTTATGATGAATGATATGTTTTATGCTCAGCTCAGCCTTGAAAGTGTTTGACTTTAGACTGAGTGTAGTTATAAAGTAGCATTGTACTGAGGGGATTTTAGCTGACGACTGAACCAGGGAGCCATAGACAGCTGAAACACAGGTCTTTTTACAATGAAGGGGATAGAGATTGTCTGCCGTGAAACATCTAAGCAAGGCCAGGAAGAAGAAATAATCCTGCATTTATGTTTAAGAGTGTATGTCTATGGTGAGCTGACCATGGCTGGATGCCAGGTACCCACCAAGCTGCGCTATTACTCCCTCCTCAGCAGATCAAGGAGTTGTAGGAAAATAAGATGAAAACCCACCAAACTCATGGCTTGAGATAAAGGCAGTTTAATAAAG
Organism: Rhynochetos jubatus; assembly: GCA_027574665.1. Taxonomy (NCBI): domain Eukaryota; kingdom Metazoa; phylum Chordata; class Aves; order Eurypygiformes; family Rhynochetidae; genus Rhynochetos; species Rhynochetos jubatus. Next base: position 85,394,094 of record CM050649.1, on the reverse strand, counting down.
CAAATGCATGCACAGAAGCAATGCAAAACAAGAGATTTATTTCCTACTTCGCATTATCAGCCACTGTCCAGCCACTTCCCAGGAAGCAGGGCTCCAGTATGATGCATAGCGGTTGCTCTGGAAGAAAGGCGTTGCAAATAACAGACGCCCCTCCTTCCTCCTTTCTTTTAGCTTTTATTGCTGAGCCGACATCGTATGGCATGGAATATCCTTTTGGTCATTTTGGGTCAGCTGTCCCAGCTGTGTCCCCTCCCAAGAGCTTGCCCACCCCCAACCTACTGGTGGTAATGGTTGGGGGTGATGTTGGAGAGACAGCCTTGATGTTGTGCGAGAACTGCTCAGTAATAGAAAAAAACACTGTTGTGTTATCAACATCTTTCTAGCTACTTACAGAAAACACAGCATTATGAGAACTGCTGTGGGGAAAATTAACTCCATCTCAGCATATCCAATACACTTTCTAGTGTTTTTTTAACCCAAACCAGCAATCCCTGTCTTGTAGATCAGAACGTGCCAACCAGGAAAAACATGGAAGTTATCTTTATAGGTACCTAGCTACATTCACAGACAAAATAATATTTAATTTCAGCAACTTGTTTCATGACAAAAGGCTACCCGAGGAGGTGAGCAAAGTTATGTATTTTGGGTCAGATCCCATTCCCATCCCAGACACTTCATGCTATTCAGGCAGAGCAAAGCAGATGGAAAGGGTTGGCTTTAGGTGTAGATTTTGAGTCAAGTCAATTTTTTTCCTTCTGTACCTTTTCCTCTGTCCTTCTTCTCCCCTAAGATAAAAGGCTAAACATATGCCATGCTGGTGTTTGACTCCATGTCTTGAGTGCTGCACAGCGAGGACCTCAGGATCTGAGGGGACACGAGCATGTGAGATCCAACAGAATAATGACTGCCTAATACATGAGAAAGTGTAAAAGTAAGAAAGATAGAGAAAAGTTAAGAGAAAGGGTACTTTTCATTTGCATCTGTATCCACAATCTACACTGGGATTATTTCCTGTAACATTGGTATTACTCACTGGCTTGAGTAAACTGAATAAGAAAACAGTAATCTTCACTAGATGCAGTTACGCATACTTTTCTCCTGAAGTCTCCAAGAACTAAACACACTGTTTTTCTTCCCTTAAAGTCCATTCTGAGGTTTTTCACAATGCAGAAGCCTTGAATATGGCCTGTGTTGAGGTCAATTTTTCTTACAGTACATTTTAGAAAGGTGAGAAATATAGACACCATGAGAAGACAAATTTTCTTGCAAACCCATAAACCTGTTCCTATTTAATGCTAAATCTATACATTTTAATGCTAATGCTTTATGTTGGTGAAGACTGATCACTGCATAAGCTGTTGCCTGGGCAACGAGCATGAGCAAAAGGAAAGAATAGATGACCCTGAAGAGAAGAGTCACCACACTTCGATGAAGTTCCCTGATACAGTTTTCTTCTCCCTAATGTCTAATCTCACAGTACAGTCCTGAATCCAAAGCATGTAAGTAGTCTCTGAATTATTAGCTTATTTTCAAATGTCTGATTCTTTGATATGAGCACTACTGGAATAGAGAGCACATTCTCTTGAAATTTAGATTTAAAGAAATTTTGCTGAGTGATATTCATGCATACTGAAAAAACTCTTTTGCAATGTATCTCTGATTGACTGTACTGTGACTCAGTGTTGCTTGAACAAAACCATGACATTCACGTAACATCTTTTATGCAAGATGTCTAACCAAACTGCAAAGCCTCCTGAAGCCAACTAGTTCATTGCCACACTTACAGACCACATCTATTAAAAATGCTGCTGTTTGAGATCATGTTAAAAAAAAAACAAAACTCAAAGCACTTGGTATATCTTTCTATATCTTCACAACAAATAATAGAAACCGTTTAATTGCAATTACGTAGAACAGAGTGAACATTATGCCAGTCACTTTTCCCTCATTATGGAATATTTAGAACAGGATTTATCTGCACTAACTTAACTAAATGCTATGTGTTGGATTCAGCTTGAGACTGCAGGCTTTCAAATTTAAATCGGACCTGTTCTAAATTGTACTTCCATTATTACACACATCAGATATCTGACATAACCTTCTAAGGAACACATTCATGGATAAAATTTAAAATGCTCAGTTTTAAAATCTATTATTTCAGCAATTTGTCATTTCCTCACCTTTTAATAGAAACTCTGGTATTCACATGAATTAATTATTCTTTTCTTTACTGAAAGGCATAACTCTGAAAGGCACTGTAATACAAAACAAATGAATAATTTGTGGTTTTGCATTTTGTTCACAGACCTTCAGATTTATTTTTTTAATTCATACTTATTCACTCTTCAAATTCTAACAAGCCTCCTTCAACGGAAGAGGCAAAGAGCCAAAACCAAATAAAACACGCATTTCAAAAACTACTCATGATATTTTTAGGCAAAACAAAGAATTTAATGGTTGAATAGCATAATGATTTTTTTTTTTTTTTTTTCGATACCAGTAAGACAGTTTGCAGGCTAGAGTGATAAAAGAGTATTTGGGAGACAGCTTGTAAATGATAGCTTTATGCAGGTAAGATAATTTACAGGCTTTGAGATTATTATTTTCTTCATTTCAAGCAGGTCAATAGATTTACTTGGATTACTACACAATATTTGTGTTGAAAACATGGCAATTACAGCACTTAAAATTCAGTATATCAAATTCTATTCACATTTGCTATAAGAAGTTCCATGGAGACAGGACAGCTTAGAATGAGAAAGCAAGGCTGGGTTCCTCTGTAAAAGCAAGACATTATATGGCTAACCGGCTGCCAATGCTACCATGTTAGACCTAATTAACATTATACTTTCTGTTAGACACATAGAATCATAGAATATTTTAGGTTGGAAAAGCCCTTAAGATCATCAAGTCTATATTTACTTGCTTCATACTTATTGTCTTACTCTGGCTGATAATATTCTTAAACATTTGTTTCTTAGTTTCTCACTATACATTGAAATTTTCTGTGTTGGGTTAGTATAAGGTCTATTGTTCTATGTGCATAATAAACATTGATTTTGTTAATTTATTTATAGACTATAATTACGTCTTGCAAAACTGCGTGAAGAGATATTGGAAAGTAGAGCTATCTGTATGATCTATGAATCGCAAGGATCTGGGAAAACAGGGTAGCTCAGAGCACTCCTGCTCTCGTTGCTACATTACTTGCTGAGGCAGCCAAAGTACCACATCCACTATACAAAGCAGTGATGAATGGAAATGTGTTTCAATTACGTAACTGAAAATAACTTTCGACACATTTTTGTAGAACTTTTATAGGTACGTTTTTTATGTAACTCAAATGGCTATCGAAATTCAGTAACAAGTTAATCTTAATAAATAAATGAACATATTAAGCAGAGAATAAGATCAAAAACAGAAGTACAAAAATCTTACATAACAATTTCTTCAATTCATTTTTCCTAAATACATCATGAATAAAGATATTAATTATATACTATATATTTTAAATATAGTGTAAGAAACCGTAAGTAGGAGTTTCCAACTTTTACTTTAGAGTTCAGTTTGGAATATATTTTATATGATTCAAAGATCTGGTGAAAAAAAGTGAAAATTTCTTCTGAGAAAACTTTAAAATATCAGCCATATTTGGACTATGATATACAACTAAACAATAGCAATCATATGAACAGATAAACAGTGCAAAGAATTGCTATTTATTCATGTATTGTTAAAGAATCCAAAGACTGCACATCAGTAGCCTTATTAATCCTACTTAAGTGAGAACTAGGAAAGATTTCAGTTCTAGGATGTTAATAAAATAGTTGTCATCTCTTGAGAGTGTTTATGTCTTTTTTGTTGAAATCCAGAAAAAGATCTAGCACATCCTTGTTCAAAAACACTTTTAAAAATTTGGACTTGAGGAAACCCCAGATGATTACAAGCATAGAATAAGTCAATAATATTATGTTACAAAGAAGGTATAGTCCATTAACAATAGTATAAGCAGAAAGTGTAATGATTCTTTATGATATTAACATACCTCTCTTTTGCCTGAGAAAAAGGCACATTTTGAGGACAGGTGATTGATTGCAGACAGAATCTAAGCAATACATCAGTAGAAAGCAAACTGTTATGAATATATTTTAAAAATCTTAGGTAATATACTCTCAGAAAACAAAGACGCAGTCCAGACTGACTCTTTAGAGATGTAGTCAACCCATGATTCATTGAAGTAACTCCCATAATACTTGCTGTAATAATAAAGATAGTTAATGAATTTGTCAACATCTACTATATAAACATAATTAAGTTCCATGAACAAAATGTTACCAAATGAAGTAGTTATGCTTGGCTGGATGTCTTAAGATAATATCTTAATTATCCTGGAATGTGACTCTCCCAGAAAATTGTTTTATTTTGTAAATAAAAACAGGAATGCTGTCAATACAGAAGCCACAGATTAGCATTCTAATGCTAACAATATTGATTATTTCAGTAATATGTTTTGTAAATAGGCCTCAGATAGGTAAGGCAGGTTTATGTTTCCCTTTTATTTAACACAATAATAGCGAGAGTAAGGCCATAAGGCATTTCTAAGACTGGGCAGTGTCCAAGCATATTTTATAAAAATCCACATTTGAGTCTGTGTTTTTCACTTCCTATCTGGGTCTAGCACCGACTGGTCCTTTCCACAGGGTGCAGTCCTTCAGGAACGGACTGTTCCAACATGTGTCCCTCACAGGTCCTGACAGAAAACTTTGTCCTGTGTGGGGTCCTTTCTGCAGGCTGTGGTTCCTGTCATGAACCTGCTCCTGTGTGGTTTCTCCATGTTATTCATCTTCCTTCAGAGCACATCCACCTGCTCTGATGTGGAGTCCTCCATGGGCTGAAGAGTGGATATTTTCTCCATCATGGACCTCCACAGGCTGCAGAGGGACAACTTGTGGCACCATGGTCTTTACTATGGGCTGAAGCAGAGCCTCTGTTCTAGCACCAGAGCACCTCTTCCCCCTCTTTCTTCACTGATCTTGGTATCTGCAGCACTCTTTCTCACACATCTTCTCACTTGTCTCTACCAGTTTCTTTGCAGTGCTTTTCTCCTTTTTAAATATGTTATCACAGAGGTGCTACCAAAGTGACCGACCATCTTAGACCTGACTGCACTTAGCTCTCTCTGACATGGAGGCAGCTTCTAGTATCTTCTCACAGAAACCACCCCTACAGCTCCCTTGCTTGCAAAGTCTTGCTACATAAATCCAATAAAGAATTTCTGCAGAGAATCAACAAGTTGCACATAAGACTGTGTCTTTCTTTCTTAGAGGTGGCAGAGGGATTTGGCAGTATTTCAGCTAGTTGAAAAGGGATGACTGTGCTCAAATAACATGAACCAGATCTGACATAGAGCACAGCACAGGAAAGACATCAGCAACCAGTAGCCCTCTAAAGCCTTGGGGCTCCAAAGCCTTGCTGCAGACTGCCTGCAACCTTAGGTATCCCAGCCGAGTTGCACTTAAGCCAAGTGTTGATGTCCTTAATGTTGCTATGCATTGGGTCTGGCAGAGATGGAGTTAATTTTCTTCGTATCAGGCCGTATAACATATTGTTCTTTTCATTTGGGGCTAAAATGGCATTGGCTATTGCTGAGTAGTGTTTTGGCTATTGCTAAACAGTGCTTGCACAGCATCAAGACTTCATCTCCACTCCCCCCCCACAGAGGGCCACAGGCTGGGGGTGGCAAGATGACGGCAAGAGATATTGCCTGGATGGCAGACACAAACTGACCAAAGGGATATTCCATATCATGTGTTGTGCTTCAGCAAGAATGATGTAGGGCAAGGAGGAGGAAACGGGGGACATTCATGGTGATGGTGTTTCTCTTCATTAGTTTTACACATAGGGAGGCCCTGCTTATGAGGCAGTGGCTGGACATCTGCCTGCTGATGGGAAGTAAAGTTCCTCATTGCGCTTGGCTTAGGCACGCATCTGTTGCTTTGTCTTTTCATCTCTCAGTAAGAAGATCCACGAGTCTTTTTGTCTTCCTATTTTCCCCCCATCCTATGTAATACAGAAAGAGTGAGAGGCTGGCTGTTCAGCTGCTGGCCAAGGTATAACTCATCACACAATAAGAGATCTGAGAACAGAACAGATGACTTGGCAGGTAGAAAATACTATCCCTGCCAGGCACCTCTGGATGAATGCAGGGGGCATCTTGGCATCAGCTGGCACTGGTTCTGTTGCACATGGAGGCAGCTTCTGGCATCTTCTCACAAAAGCCACATTTGTAGCCCTCCCTGCTAGAAAAACCTTACAATGAAAACCCAATACACACAGAAATTATAGAAGATTTGCTGCCTTCTAAAGAATGGCAGCTATGAAAGACACCTCACAGTGCCTAGAAATTATGAGATTACTCCATTTAGAGAACATAATCCCACCTCTAATGCCTTATTTTGGGGTACACTGAACTGCCTAGGTTTTATGAACTTTATTGCCACTTTACTGATCCTAATGGGTATTTGGACACTGAGCTCACCTACAGTCTGAAATTTAGACGATATGTAACTACGGAAGATACCTACCCATAGGTCTAGTTCATGTTTCTTCGGACATTAGTATAGGCAACATTTTAGAGAGGTTTTTGTGTCCTTGTCTCTTTCAGATTCTTTTGCTTTGTAAGAATTTATCACAATGTTTTGAAAGGGTAGAACTCAGCTGCCTGTATGCCAGGTTTGGTTTTGTTTGTTTGTTTGTTTGTTTGTTTGTTTGTTTGTTTCAGATGCCCTCCAGTATTTCACAGAAAATACAAGGATTAAATGAAAGGTCATGAGCCTGCCAGAAAGTAATTGTCATATTTGTCAAACTTATATGAGTATCCTTAATACCTTAAGAGACCTTGAATAACACTCAACAGCCACACATAGGCTGCTGACTCCTGCCCTAACTTTCAGTCTTACCTCCCTACTTCATTACTGTGCTATAAACCACTAAAATCCTTGTGCAGCTTAGATATGTTAATGGCCCTAATTCTACATAATGTTTTTATAAACATTTTTCAATATCTCTGCACAGGACACTGGAAACTTAGGACTGTATGTTTTTTCTTATCTTTTCTTCCAATAAAAATACAGTATTTCAATATTAAATATATATTTTAATATTTTGAAAATATTACTAATTTTATATTACATTAAATATTACCAATCCTTATTAAAATATTTAGTGTTATCTAAACAAGATATAGATATTTTTATTCTCAAGTGCTTACTAGCCAATGATAAACAGGTACAGAAAATTAAGTACAAACTTCCACTTCAGGGTATGCGTTACTTTTGGACAAATACTTGCTCAATGCATGCTCTTCAGAAGAATGTGACTATGTGACTTCTAACTAATGTTTTTTTTTCCTTACTTGTTAAAAAAGGGATAGACTATACTGAATAAATAATCAAGGGTAAGGAAAAGTTCTCAACAAAACAATGAACTTGTCTTCATTAATTTAATGAAGCAATTAATCAAATGAGATGTGAAAATATACTATATTTTATACATACTATATAATGTTATTGAGAAAACTACTCAGAAATGTTCAATTTCCTTCCATCGTAATACAAGAAGAAAGGATTATCCAGAGTAATGGAAAGAAAAGCCGATGTAAAAAAAAATTATTATTTTTTTCTGTATAACTTACTATTCTCATTATAGCTCATCATAGTCAATATCTTATCAGGATTAAAAATGTTTTATAGGGTCTGCAGAAATGGTTGGGATCAAATAAAGTTTACTGCAATTAAATAAAAAAAACCTTACACCTGCAATTAAATACCCCAAAACATCTTTCAAATCAGGTATCAGTCTATATGTCAAACTTAGAAAGACTGTGACATGGACTAGAGGAACCCAGAGTATAGTGATAGAGACTAAGAACTCTGTCAGACACATCTTCCATTTGAACAGGTTGGGTTTGAAATTCTATCCTGAATATGCCAGCCTGGAAGGTAGTGTCATGTCAAGAACTGATTGTCAAGAATTGTTACCAGCTCTATAGAAAATAATTTCAACATTACAGTAAGGAGAATAAAGGATGACTGAGTACCAGTGGATTGATTTTGTTGATTTACTTTCTCTGGACTCTGTCCAAGGAAAAAAAATTCATTACTATTGTCCCTAGTGATGTTTAATAATATGCATTTTAGTCCATAGTGTGATGCATTGTCGTAGGTTTTCAGAGAACAGTCACAGCTACTCAGGATATAACAAATGCCCTTACAATGTAGTGGGGTGGGGGAGGGGGAGGGAAATAAATAAAAAAAGCTCAGTTATACCTTTTAAAATATTGGAAGGAAAAATGTTAATAATTTTTAAAAAAGGAGGAATTATCTATAATATAACTTCACAAATTATTTTAACCTGACATATCAACATCAAATTGAGTTTTCATTGATTTGTTACTTTTATGGGCAAGAACTGGTTAATCATATCTGTTTGTAGAATTTTGCTGCTTCTTGGGACGTTTTATATAATAATGAAAACAAATCTTATTCATTACAATAATGTCCCTTTTTTAAGTTTTGTGCAAGCATTATGTACTCCAGAAATTTTCTTCTGATCCATGTTTTAGATAAACAACCATTATTAGATGTTTTCTTCTTACTATAGATTGATTTTCATCCCATTAACAACAAGTTCTTTGTTTTAAAAGGGGCAAAGAAAAGCCATAATTATATATGTTTGAAGTTTAATATTATTGGTATTATTTTTAGAAGAATAGGGAATTAAAATATAAGGTTAGTACTTCCATGTAAATTTGTTTGTTGGAAGTGTTTCTCAGTGAAAAGGCCAGGTATTTTTAAGTATTTCATATTATGACTTAGAGAAGTGTCATGTCAGGATCTGCTGTGAGAATCTGTCATAAAAATCCATTTTGTACATTTTCAGCTCAGAATCTCCCTTTGAATATCTTTGACTACAGTTAGTAAATGTATAATAAAGACAAAGATTAAGAAAGGGTGTAATAAACTTACTGACATGACTTGAAAAATGTTTTTCAAAGCAGTCTGGTATGTCATAAAACTTAAAAGGCAGAGTAATTACTAAGCCAGAGGAAAAAAACTGACTGCTGCATACATTTTATTTTTAAAGTGATATTTTTTTGAGATACTGCAATGCTTATGGTAGTAGCCCATGCTTCCCACCTAAATTAAATCCTGTCAGAAATGGGAGCTGTAGTACATGCCAATAAGTCTACTAATCTGAACAACCAGGTGAATTGGTAAAACACACAAGACTGTATGTTTACCCTACAGTATAGACACAGCCTAAACTATTTATCATCAACAGTGATGAATCCCTCTAATTGATAAGGAAGAAACAGTCAATTTTAAACTCAGCCTAATTTTCACTTTTATGATCTTACTACTTTTTTAATTCCTTGGTCTCGTCTCATGATAAATGTTCCTTGCTTAACTCAGTCTCAGGATTCTCTGTCTCACAATTAAATTTCAGAATACCAAGGTCAGTCTGATTTTCCTATAATGAAATATAGGGGTTTATGCATAAAATTAATTAGGAACTTTTAGTTTCAAATAGACAACATTTTATTACAATTTATCTTGTGCTCACAACTTGCCATTAAAGTTTCTGAGGTTTCATTAATAAAATCCTAAAATAAGTAGTTCCAAAAATTCTAGGACATCAACAGATTTCAGCAGCCACACATGTACATGCACACACATACACAAACATTTTCATGTAAGATCTTAGTGAAGTAAGATCTAAGTCCTTTAAAACTGCCCATATACCTTTCTGATTCTTTTGTTCACCAGGCCAACATGTGTGTATCATCGAGATCTTAAAACTGACTGCTTGAGTGCTGCCTTATACAGTAGCTATATTTGCCCAATACATGCTTACAAATCCAATTGTGGGCAGGCACAACACCTCTAAAATGCTGAGTTAACATCTTTTCTAAAACCTCTAAATAAGCTAAATCAAAAAATAGTTATCAGACCCCTCTACATGTTACATCATGTTTAATTATGTATGACTTGGTTTACTGGTGGTCTTTGTGTTAGATTAACAGTGGGACTCAATGTTCTTAAGGGTCCAGCCTAAATGCTTTTACATTTCTATGATTCTATATGTCCAGATTCTGCAAGCGTACTCCAGGCATGCTCCAATGAAATATATTAACTTGTACAAAAGAATGTTCAGTTAAAAAAAGCCAGCAAATTATTGGAGTACATTGTCTGCACCTTCAGTGTGTCGAGGCCTCCACCCACACCACTGAAAGTTAGGATGTGAAACTCAATTCTTCATAACCTGAGGTGTCCATCTTAGCTGTTAATGTCTACATTTTAGCTGATTGTCCTGGTTTTTTTCAACGATTAATAGAAATCTGGAGTGGTGTTCAGTCACATAACAAAAAAATCCTTCTTGCTATTTGAGATACCCTGGAGGATCCCTGTGTTTCTTTCTGCTTCAGAAAGGCATGAGACTTTATAAACTACTTATTTTAGGATTTTATTAAGGAGGCCTCAGAATTTTTAATAGCAAGTTGTAAGCACAAGGTAAATTGTAATAAAATGTTGTCTATTTGAAACTATATGTCCCTAATTAATTTTATGCATAAACCCCTGTATTTTATTGTAGGAAAATCAGACTGGTCTTGGTATTCTGAAATCTAATTGAGAGAGAGAGAATCCTGAGACAGAGTTAAGAAAGGAAATCCTGTGACAGCTACTGTCTCTGTGCGGATACGTAAAGTAACCTAAAGATTTGGAAGTGGTACTGCGTGTTACTGAAACCTGCCAACTCCTGTTCTAGTTAGTTTGGGTAAGTGTATACCTTTAATCAGAACATGGCTCTAAGTGTGGATTTTCTTAAGAAATGACAATATTTAGCCACTAGGCAACCAGTCATTCGTGGAGATAGGCCTATAACTTTAATCACCCCAACTTTGTAACTGCAAAGAGCTCAAGAACCCATGTAGAAGAGGCTTCTCCATTCTATTATTTCTTTTTTCCTTGTCTTCTTGTCTTGATTAACTTTGGTAGCTAGACTCCATCACAAAATCACCCATCTTAGATAATTCTGTCTTATTATATGTCTTACAGTCAGCTAGCATGCTTAACTGCACATTCACATAATACTTAAAACATAAGTATTAGAACATCTACTTTTAAGAATATGGATTACTATCTTCTAAGAGATGTCTTTTGGCCCAGCCTCAAGTGCTGAAACAAACTCATTCCCCTGTACTAGCCTCAATCTTTACCGCTTGGAATGTAGGGCTTTCTGCTGCAAGATGTGTGAATTAGACTCTCTAAGGTCTCACATCTCATTTTGTCTCACTGTTTCAAAAGATCTTTAAACCACTGATAGAAATCATACCTTGAAACAATGAACTGAGCACTGCTCAGTTCTTTCAAAGGACTAGACTTTATGAGGTCTAACGTTTGGAGCAGAACAAAAGGGCTTCCATCTCACTGCTGCACTAAGTTGGATTTCAGATGTTCCACGAATACCACTTAATATGGACTCATTAAACTGTGTCCCACATAGCATAGGCTCTGGAGTCTATGGACCAGGTGGACCAGGCACTGGATGTCCCTGGGCTTTTTTTATTCATACTGTCCTTATGTGTCTGTATTTTATAACCTGTTATGGAGATTTTGGCTCTTCTTGGACTACAAATCTTGTAAAAACATTTCCACTTGTGGTACAATGCATAACTTGTTTCAAGCTGAGACAGAAATACAAGGAGAAAATTACTTCTAGCAATATGTTGCTGCTTTAGAACCTTCAAGTGTGGTTTAGGTTCATCTATAATAAAATGCAGAAAATATTAAGAAGGTAGTTTTAGATTTTTTTATAATTTTATTTTTCTACTTGAAGCAGATTTAATTTACTCTAGCAGTTCAGGTGAAGGTGAAGATGGAAACAAAAAGTGCTTTAAGAAAAGCACAGTTTGAACAACTGTCTGGATGATAAGCAGAATTCTGCAATTGTGTTCCCCAGGGTCTGGACCCTTTGGGATCAGATTAAACAGCTGTAACTTTAAATAAGTAGTTGATACATATTTAAAAGCTTTATTTCTTTTCCAATTAAGAATTTTTTTAAAATAATAAATATAATTACTTAAAAGAGGAAGTTATTTTCCTAGTTCCTCTTATGTGCAGAACATCTGTGTTTTCCTATTCTGCAAACACATTGTGAATTAAGAGATTTAGACAGCAGTATTCATATCTAGTACAAAACAAGTTACACAACATTAACCCGAGAACACTAGACAACTTGACCCAATGTACATAATTTTTGAAATAAAAGTCTAAATATTTTCTGCAGAGTTGCTAAATACTTTTATCTGGGTAATTCAAAGTTCTTTGGAGCTGCAATTCCACAACAAATTAGTTTCTGTAGTGAAAAGAAAGTAATTTTCTTCTGCCAAGCACAATGCTCCTGCAGCATCTGATTGTGTTGACATTGCCAATTACGTATCATTCTAAAACACTTGTAATTCAGCCATATGTCCAGTAGGCCCCTGTTATACTTCCCAAATCAACAATTGATCAAGACTGTGTCATTTTCAATAATGTTCTCTTGCTTTTTCAATCACAAAGCAGTAAAGATATGTCAAAGTTTATTCTACAGTGTATTCTTCGAAGTGACACAAAAAAATGTTCAGTTTCCTTTGACAGAAGTATTTTCTTTCTCTGTTTTTAACACTCTGAAGCCACTGTTTTCTACTAGGTTCAGAGTTCCAAAGATTCCTTTACAGACCCGACTACGATTTGACATTTACAATAGTCTAATCAGGCTGCTCCTTATCAAATAACAAGTGATTGTGTAATAATGAGTTATCATGAAGGCATGCTGACAAATAATTCTTTTTTGTTTTTTGGTGCTGAGTACTCAACACTGGTTACATTTCAACTGTAACAGGTTGCCCAGAGAGTCTGTAGATTCACCACTTGTGAAAGTGGTGAACCACTTCCAGACCTCAACTGGGCATGGCTCTGAGCAACCTGGTTGAACTCTGAAGTTAGTCCAGCTTTGAGGAGGATTTTGTAGCAGATGACCTCAGGACAGCTTTTACACACAAAATTAATTTATTCTATTATTCTGAGATTTTATGATTCTAACATCTTATAAATCTGATTAAAATTGCATTATTATATCAGAACTCACTGTGCAGGGTTCAGTCATGAAAGGGTTAATGCCCTTTACTGTGGTTACTAGGGAGTTGCTAAGAGAAGAATTGATAAGGTATCAGCTGGTGCTGGGCCTGTACTGGATTTATGGTCACTTTTGATGCGACGGCTACGTTCCCAGCTCTCACTGTCTCGCGAGTCCAGATAGCTGACCCAAACAGGCCAAGGAAGTATTTCATTCCATAGTACATCATGTTCAGGGTCTTGGGTGTGGAAGGGGTCCATTAGACATTACTTTTCCCATAACTCTCTCCCTTACTCTCTTGCTCATTTACTCCCCGGCACTTGCAAACCCTCCTGCGTTAGCTGCTTTGCCAACTCCTGTGCTGACTCATTCGTGTGGGAGTTGGTGGGCTGTTTAGAGTTTATGGCTGTGCTATTGCTGATAGGGTTCACTCAGAATCTGCTGCGTTAGCTCCCAGGCTCTGGCCCTCAGACCCTCAGGCTGCAGCTCTCAGGCTGCGATCCCTCTCGGGCTTCTGTTCTTGGGCTCTCTGGGTCTGATTTTCGTCACTCAACATCTGGGTGTGCATTGGTCACTGGACGGTGGGAAATTGTATCATATTGTATCATATTGTATTACATGTTTTATTTTCTACTATTTTAATTATTTATTATTAGTAGTATCTGTATATATTGTTTAGATTTAATTAGTAAATTGTTCTTATCTCAATTTTACGAGCTTTTTTTTTTTTTTCGCTCTAATTCTTACCCTCTATTGGAGGAGGGGAGGGGGGATTTGTGAGAGTGGCTTCATGGTATTTTGCTAGCCAGAGTAAACCACGGCAGTCCTTTTTGGCGCCCAACGTGGGGCTTGAAGAGTTGAGATAAGAACAGTTCTGGTTACTGTATGTTAAAACAGATTGTGTGATAAGCATTGGTTATAGAGATGTTGTGGTGGCTGGTCAGCATGTTAAATTCTTGGCTTTTTAAGTTGTTGATAGAACGGTGGGATTTACTGCCTTGGGTGCTCCTTATGATACTGATCATGTATGCTCTGACCAGATTGAAGAGACTAATTTGGCTGGTGTGTATACTACTGGTTTGGGGAGTAATCATGTATCTGTATGTAGTACTGGCAGCGTTTGCATGTTTCACGAGTCATCTCGTGGGGACTTTCACTAATTAGACCTTTTCCCTTTTATCCTCTGGGACACAGCCTGTAGAGGAGAAATTATTTAATGGCTTGGATGTGAAGGAATTATTTAGTTGGGTGGTGGAAAAGGTGGCAGACCACACCAAGGCTTCCATGGAGTATGTTCAGCAGCAAGAATGGCCGATCCAGCAATCTGGGGCTAGGCAGTATGCAGAAGGATTTCCAGTGTGGAAATTATTCCAATTTTCCCCCTCTTCTCTATGGGCAATGACACAAATGTATGAGTATTTGGGAAATTCTTCGTTGTCTCAGGGTGACCTGTGGCCGGGTATCAGCTTTTTTCTGAATGTTCTTGTGTTCCTCTGTAAAGTTAAAGAAATGTTTTGGAATACTGCCCCATCTGCTACCGGTGCTTGGGGAAGAGGTAGGCCCTGTGTGCCGGCTTCATCCCCCATGGCTACATCACCATTCACAAGTAGCCCATCTTCCACACCGACTCCATCCCCACGGCAACATAAACGCCCCTTGATGGACACTACAGCCACTGCACTCCCTGCGCCACCTCCAACCCTGCAGCAACATCAACCCTTCTTATGGACACTGCAGTCACTGCACCCCCTGCGCCATCTCTACCTCCGTGGCAATGGCAACTCCCCTTGAGGACACCACAGCTCCACCTCCCACTGTGGTTCTGCCTTCCACAACAGCTCCACCTCCCATAGTGATTCCACTTCCCAAAGCAGCTCTGCCTCCTGCTGTAGCTCTGCCTCCCACAACAGCCCTACACACTGCAGGGTGCAATGCAGCCATGCAAACCCCTGTGTGGTACTGTCAGCGTCAACCGGCACCAGTGTTAGTTGCCCCAGTACAGAAAAAGAAATGGAAACGTAAATCAGGCCATCTAATACAGGAGGAGGGGGAGACAGCATCCGAAGGGACAGTTACAGAGACAGAGGACGATGGCGACACAGATATAACCATGCGATCTTTAGCCTTGAAGGAGCTCTGGGATATCTGGAGAGACTTTGGCCGTCATCAAGGTGAACATGTTATTACCTGGCTACTCCGCTGCTGGGATAACGGGGCCAGTAGCATTGAATTAGAGGGTAGAGAAGCCAAGCAGCTGGGGTCACTTGCTAGAGAGAGTGGCATTGATAAAACAATTGGGAGGGAGACACAAAATGTAAGCCTCTGGAGGCAGCTCCTGGAAAGGGTGAGGGAAAGGTATCTTTTTAAGGAAGGTGTGCCATGTCACATATGCAAATGGACCACCAGGGAGAAAGCTATCCAGTACGTGAGGGAACTAGCTGTGCTAGAGTTAGTTTATCGTGATGACGGGAGGACAGATCCAGATAGAATCAGGTGCACACGACCCATGTGGCGGAAGTTAATGCAGAATCGACCACCCTCGTTAGCCACCGTATTTGCAGTATTGACTTGGGAAAGGGATGAAGACTCAATAGTGGAGGAGTTGGTTCAAAAGTTCTGGGGATATGAGGACACTGTTTCTTCCCCCATGCGGGCCTGTGTTTCAGCTATAGAGGAACTGTCCAAGGAGTTTAAGCAGTGCAGAAAGGAGATGTTCCCGTCCCCACCTGCACGAGCCAGTGTCTCAGCCATTAGGAGGAAGCGTTCCTTTCCTCAAAGAAAGGAGTATAAAAGGTATCCATCATGCCGTACCCTGTGGTTTTACCTACGTGACTACAGAGAGGACATGAGGAAGTGGGATTGAAAACCTACCTTGCACTTAGAGGAACGAGTATGTGAACTGAAAGGGAAAAAACTCACAAGTAAGGACCCTTCGAAGAAAATTGTTGTTCCCGTAGCCAAACAGCACCGGAGCAATAACCCATTCCTCCAAGACATGAGTGACTGTGAATCAGGTCACTTTTAGAGGGGCCCTGCCTCCAGCCAGGTGGAGGAATTTTAATTACAATTTTAATTATTTGTTATTAGTAGTATCTGTATATATTGATTTAGATTTAATAATAAATAGTTCTTATCTCAATTTTACAAAAACTTCCTTATTTTTTTTTTCCCTTTGATTCTTCCCCTCTGTTCGAGGAGGGGAGGGGGGATTTGTGAGAGTGGCTTCATGGTATTTTGCTAGCTGGAGTAAACCACGACACTCACAAAACAATTTTCATACTTAATATTAATTATTCAATGTAATGTTTGAAGAAAATTAACTTTTAACATTATCCAAAGAAAGTAAATCCAAGGCCTGTCTCCTGATGATAGTGTTCAAATCCCAGACAGAAATTAATTTATGTTCTGAAACTAGGTTCACCTGTAATCTAAAGTTAAATATCTGATAATCCCAACCACTGTAATGTGTAAAAAATGGTGGCCTTCACAGTTTTTGCTTAAAATCCATATGCAGATTTTGTATGCAATACTTATCTCTTTGTAAACATATATGGTAAAATAGTTTAGTTTTAAATGGAACCTTACATACATAAGAGTGGAGATAAAAAAAAGATTATGTCCCATGAATAACAAAAACATTGAAAGTAAAACTTATTTTACTCTCATTCTCTATTATTATCAATATAGTAGTGACTTCATTTAAAGTTGTGGTCAGTTACACCTGGCTCACTAAATTTGTTGAGGCACAGTAGCAGTTCCACATCTCACTTTAAACTTTTTCTACTAAACTTAACAATTTTGGCAACATCACTTTCTGTAGAACAGTCTGAATTCTGGAATGATTATCTGAAATAAAAAATAAAAATTGCCTTTTTATTTCTTGTCTCCCCCTCCCCCCCTTTTTTTTTTTTTAATTATTATATTGTCTTTATCTCAACCCATGAGTTTTCTCACTTTCATCCTTCTGATTCTCCTCCCATTCCACTGCAGGGGGAGTGAATGAATGACTGTGTGGTGCTTAGTTGCCATCAGGGATAAAACCAAGAAAATAGTGGATGTGCAAAGTGAAGACATTAATTACGGCATAGGTCCCTAAAATTTAGTTTTAAGAACGAGTGCCTGAGTTAGAATAGAAGTTCATGTAACATAAAAAAGTTTATGCTGAAACGGTCAGCTCAAAGACTTTGGAGCAATGAGAAAGTTGTATGTGGGCAAAAAAAGCATATTCTATTTGTAAGTTTGAGAGTCTTCCCCTTTTGATATCAGAAACATATTATTTGCATTCATATTGTGCCATACATAATTTTCATGCAATTTCTTGAACAGTTCAAAGCTATGTAACATACATCTGTCTTTTTTAAGCTTTGAACTTTTTTGAAACCTATTTTAAGCTGTCATTATCTTTCCCTTTTTTACACTGTCACTAGATTTTCCCACAATGTCAAGTTGCATTAAAAATGAAACAACACATTTCTTTAAAAGTACGGTATTTGCTGTTACGAAAAGGGAACCACTTGACCTTACCAGGGACCAGCAGGAGCTTTCGCTGGGTGTTTTCAGGTATGAAATGTACAGAATATTTGTTATGACCTTTTCAGATTTAAGTTCATATTATTAAGCTCACAAATCCAGAAATTTAATAAAAGTAAGAAAGCAATCATATTTGTAAGTGAAGTTTTAAAAGAAAGAACCTCACTTAAAACAGTTGAGGTCACCAGCTATGCATCTGTATTTGACAAAATGTTCAATTAGCTTGTGGTAGTGAGCCACCTGAACAAATATTTCTTTTTCACTATTGAATTTCCCCTACATTATTATCACAAAGATGAGACATGATTAAAAACTTTAAAAAGTTTAATTTATTTTTCCAGTCTATATCTAAAATACCCATGGAAAAGACAAAGAGTTATTTGTGTTAAAATGTTATAAAATGTGTTTTTAACAGGAAAATGAAGAACATGTCTCTATACTGCTGTGCCTTTTTAGGCAATGGAATTTATATTTCTCAATAGGCATAAAAAATGCAAAATTTGTAACTGAAGCATAGCTTTTTATTCCACCCTACACTAGTAGAGAGATTAGTAATTTCTCACATAAGCACTTAATTACCAGTCTTCTTTTTGTCTCAGCAGTAAACAATTAATGACTTGGGCTGGTCTTTCAAAATACAGTGTAAAGAACATACAAAATATTTTGCATATGGTGTTGTCATGGTTTAGCCTTATCTAGCAATTAAATACCACACAGTTGCCTGCTCACCTCCCACCCTCCAGGAAGAGACTCAGAGGACAAGGAAAGCTTGTAAAGTTGAAATAAGAACTATTTAATAACATAAAATAAAATCATACTGATACTAATACTAATAATACTACTCCTAATAAGTAATTAAAAGAACAGAAAATAGAACTCATGATACAATAGCTCACCACCTGCCGACCGACACCCAGCCAGGTCCCAGAGCAGCAAGAAGAGTGTCCAAAACACTAAAAACTAAAAGTATTTTGTAAACTGGCTCGTCACTGTTTAAATGTCATACTTCCCTGAAGGAGTATTTGCACAGGTGTATGCACTACACTAAGCTCAGACCTGCTGGAAGTTGCATAAAAAATTCTCTCAGGACTTCAGCCTGCAGACCTATTTGTTCTCAAGGAGAAGGGTTGTGTGTCTCCTCTCTCAAGAGAATAAAAGGTCAAGCTTTGGATCATACACCGTGTATCCTTGAAGAGGTTACGAAGAGCCATATATGCAATAAATCTCAGAACTGTTATAGTGGGAACCATAATAATCAGATGAAATCACAAGCATCATTAGAGTCAATGGATTGTCCCTTTTAAGAATCAAAACGTTTGTAAAATGCAAAATCTTTTCTGAGGAATTGTTTCGGGTTTTTTTATATTCACATCAAAGAGAGCCTTTTTTAAAAAAAAAATACAAAAAGAGATAAAATTGTTAAGATGTTAAATGTTGTTGCATTTTCCTTGCAGCAAATGTTTGCCCAACTATGGTTTAATTCAAATGACAATTAAAAAACTATGAAGATAATAAGCAAAGACAATAATATTTAAAATATTACTGAGAATGTAAATAATTATTAAATAATTTAATTCATTATAAAAATTAATGTAAGTAGTTCTCAACATTTCATTGCATCTCTAGAAAACTTGTGTAACATTTATCAGCTTCTGAAAAAATAGTACCAAATTTCATGACAGCAGAATAAAAAGAATATGACTTGGGGAGCTAGCCACATTCATTTATTATCAGTTGTAGTAATCAGCAGCAGCTGACCTGTAGATGTATCTTGATTCCTGCTAATCTGTTCTCAGAGTTCTCATTGTTACCCTCGTTTTGTAAAAAAACCAAAGAAACAAGAAACTCAGCAACAACAAAACAACCAGCAACATAGAGAAAAATAAAAGCAAAAGAAAACCATCCTAACACACCCTTCTGTATTTTGTAGCTTTTTTTTTTTTTGCTACTATTTTTTGTGTTTCTTTCTTAAAGAAAAGCATTTGATAATCAGACTAAACTACGTATCAGAAGGTGAAGTTGAAGAAATTATTGACCACTTTAGTCACAACTGAAAAACAAAACATTTCTTATTTTTCCACTTGATTTATTACAAAATTTGCACCATGTTTTTGATGCAGGTCTTTTTCTCCCTTGTATTCTTCCCTCCTTTTCATAATCTTAGTTTAAATAACATAGAAATTATTTTTTTTATTTCTAAAGTATAATCTCCATCAAAAAGAAGTGTAATTACAGTGGCTGAGAAAGGCAATATCATAACAAGGGCTATAAAGAATCTTTAGCTATTCATTACAATTCACTTTCTTGATTTGAAGCCTTGGTTATTTTTGCTTGATTGTGTCTCCCTGTTGAATTTTCTTCCATTACTGAAGTATCAGCATTTTCTTGCATTTTTGCGCTGCAAGTATATAACAACAGCTGTTCAGACAGTGATTACAGTACTCCACCGCCAAACTGTGATGAAGAGTCAATGTAGTCACTGTAGAGTTGACTGAAAATCAGAAAAAAGGTACAGTGAAAAATACTGCTATTTTGGGGGGCGTGGGAGGGTTGGGGGGGTTGAGCATAGTAACACTCAGACTGGAAACAGCAACTACTTGAAACCTGTAAATAGAGCAGCTATTTTCATGTCCAGCACTAAGAGCTGATTCTAACAGTCCTAAGTTATTTCTGTGAAAGGTTCTTGATAACAATTACTGTTTTGAAAAATACACTTTTCTGTTGTGAAATTAGAACCATGTCTGTTCTTTCTTTCACAATTGTGGAGAAAAATTTGCTACACCAAATTCTTTATCGTACCAGAAGTATGTCTTCTAACCAAAAGCTAAAAAAAAAAAAAAAAAAAGAAGATATCGAAGGCTGCATGTATATTTTTTTGTAGTTATTTAAGAAAACAAGGCTTATAGCACCAAAAATTGACAAGGGTATATATCTGTACAATAATCTGTTATGACACATGGAGGTGTTGTTTTTTAGGAGTATGCCAATGTGTTACCTAGATTGTGATACAGAAACTTCTCTGATAAAATACAGGACTGTCCAGAATGGGTTAAACAAAGAGGATGAGGATTCTACATTAGAGTTGCAAATAGAAGAGCTTTTAGAAATATTTCTTTATTAAAACATTTTAAACTGCTAAGCACAGTGATAGAATATTAGGTAATATGAAAAAAAGAGAGTATTCTGGGTTCTGCTCTTAAAACTGTTGGAAGCAGAGTGTCATTGATTCTTTAGACCAAAGCAGTTGTTAGAACACTAGCAAGAACCCACAAGTCCCTTGACAGCTTCCTTGGATAGCAGATATATATTTTCAATTTTTTTTTTCCCCATCTTTCCTAACTTTGTATTCTTTTTTAAGCACTGACTGAGTCTCAACAGCTAGCTTTAACTCAAGCACTCTCCTGACAAACTAGGTAAATAAGTTCAATTCACATGAAGCAAATAAGGCATATTATCATAAGTAAAAAGGATAAAATTGTCTAGCTCATTTTTAGAGAATAACTTCTACATGAAAGGAGGCTGGGTTATACTTGATTGCGAAAAGACATTGTTCTGAGTCCTGGCTTCCCAGGTCATGTGTGTCTAGATGAAATACTGTAAACTAGTGCATTTTTGGAATTCTCTATTAAGTGACCCAAATATTTTCAGATTAACATGACCTCCATAAACCTAATTCTTAACCGAATAACTCTGCAATTATTTTCTTTAGGAAATTAAAGGAGAGTAATTGAAAACTGAATTCTATGCTGAATTCAGATAGGAAGAAGTTAATGTCCCCTTACAGAACTAGGAGAGTTCCCAGTTCTATGTGTAAGATCATATGTTTCCACACTATTAAAACCCAGTTACCAGTAGGAATAAATACTAATATCCAAACTTCATGGCTGAAAAGATAAAGGGCAGTGTATTATGCTAAATTCTTACACCAGATCAGAATAATTGTGAGTTTCAAGAGTTAATCACATGCAGGCAAAATGCTGGAACACCTGAGGCAAGTTAAGTCAAAAAAGAAACAAAGATATGTCAAATGCATTAACTGTTGACAGTTGTCCTTGGGTTGTTAATAGTAACTCTTTACTATTCATTGTATGTGATTGATCACCTAGCTCACAATAATTTGTGAACCTGCTTTTGGATTAATGGAACAATTCAAATAGAAGAAACAAAGAATAATGAATAGTAAATAAACTCTAAACTTTGGTTTAAAATTCATCATGTGGTTAAATTCCTTCCTAAATCGGGCATAAGCAATTTAATCAAGGTCACACAGAAAGCCTGTGAAAAAACTTACATCATTGTTTAGTCTTCTGCTATGAGCCATTTTACCTTTTACAAAATTACATGCCAAAAACTGGAAACTATAGCATGAAAACTGTGTGTGTCATTGATACAAAGCTGTAAAATATAATGATTTTCTGGACCTTGTTAAACCTGCTAGTGTAGAAAACAGTGAAAAGTGAAATATCACAAATTACATATAGATTGCCACTGAAAGTCCACATACATTTTAATTGTCATGTCTTATTTCTTGGAATGTATGTTACGTGTTGTAGCTTTCAAAATTACCTATGGAAAAAAATCTAATAATGGCATGTAGCTATAATTTGTTTACTATTTAAATTACTAATTTCCTAAAGGGAATACAATTGTTGAATTTCAGCGAGCAAATTAATGATATGTACAAAACTGAGTTTCTCTGCTGTTTGCTGTGTGCTGGTTCAAACACATTAGGCCTAGAAGATTTATCATTTTCATTCAACCTACAAGATAGAGTGTTGTTACCTAAGTTTATTTGTATAATTTTTTATTATTATATAGGAAATTTCTTCATATTAGGAAAGAAAATTCTGTGAAAATATTGAAATAACAGCTCAATTATTATCTGTTGTACAACAAATCCCAAACAGACACAGCAAAAAGCTCCAAAATTTCAGAAGCCCAAACCCTTTAATTACAGAAAAAATTGGTGGTATTTCATATACCAATCTCACACCAGCAGATAGCATCAGAATAAGAGTTTCTAAAGTGATACATATTGACTATGAAGTTGTGAAGGACACTAAGCTTGCTTTTGAAATTTCTTATATTTTGCACAAAAAAAAAAAAAAAAAAAAAAAAAAAAAAAGTAGATATAATGTCTGCTGGGGCTTTTGTCACATCTTTAAAGCTCTTACTCCAAATGAGGTCATGCAGCTAGAGTCAAACAGAAGAGCTAGGACCATGAATATCAATTTATGGGGTTGATTGATAGAATATAAGACAGGGGATGAACTAACTGGCTGGAATGTGGTAATCTGAACACTTGCAGAAATCACCAGCTATTTTCTATGTAAAAAAAAAATCTTTTGTTTGGATTAAATATTTGTTTGACCAGATTAAGAATGTACTTTCATAGATGGATTTCACATAGGATATGCATTTAGAATTTCTTACTGATATTATATGATTTTACATTCTATTGAATCAGTTTTATTTATTTTGCTAGATTAATTTTTGTGCTGGGTTCAGTCAGGAAAGGGTTAATTCCCTTTACTCTGGTTGCCAGGGAACTATGTTGCTGGACGCTAAGAGAAAACATTGGTAAGGCCTCAGCTGGTGCTGGAAATGGCCTGTACTGAACTCAAAGTCTTTTGACTGCTTCGGATACTGTAGCTGACCCAGACTGACCAAGGAAGTATTTCATTCCATAGTACGTCATGTTCCGGTCTCTTTGGGTGGGGAAGAGGGTCCGGTAGCCATTACTCTTCCCTTCTCTCTCCCCCTTACTCCCTTGCTCGTTTCTCCAGGCAACTTGTTAACCCTCCTGTATTAGCTGCTTTGCTAACTCCTGTGCTGGCTCATTCATGTGGGAGCTGGTGGGTTGTTTTGAGTTTTCTGGCCATTTTATCAGCGATAAAGTTTGCTCGGAATCTCTTACGTTAGCTCCCGGGCTCCGACCTTCAGGCTGCAGCTCTCGGGCTGCGGTTCTCGGGCTTTCTGGGTCTGATTTTCATCACTCAACATCTGGGTGTGCATTGATTAGTGGATGGTGGGAAATCGTATCATATTCTACCATATTGTGTATATTGTACCATATGTTTCATTTTCTATTATTTTAATTATTTATTAGTAGTAGTATCTGTATATATTGATTTAGATTTAATTAGTAAATAGTTCTTATCTCAATTTTATGAGCTTCCTTATTTCTTTTTCCTCCGATTCTTCCCCTCCACTGGAGGAGGGGAGGGGGATTTGTGAGAGTGGCTTCATGGTATTTTGCTAACTGGAGTTAAACCACGACAATTTTCAACTTGGTAAAACAAATAGGCAATCTGAAATACATACTGACTTCTAAGAACATCAGGATGACTAGTGGCTTTAGTGGTTTTCCTGCTCAGTTTTAGAAAGAACATGATTTATCAACAGGGTGGTTAGGTACTAGAAGAATAATATTTGAAAAAATATGTGTAGTATATCATGCCTATTATACCAAAAGCAGACATATATTTTTTTATCTTTTGTTGTATGGTACACAAGCAATTCCTTTAATATTTAAAATAACAACAAAGAATTAGGAAGAAATGATAATTCAAGTTAATAGTATATACTGACTAATGTTATGTTTATAATTTTAGTATCAGTATATATGATTTTTTATTTTAGAACTTGAATGACAACCTAAATAATTCTGATATGTACAAGTCATAAATAAAATTATTTAGAAATAGATTCTTAAATAGATTTTTTATGTCGGTTCCTTCAGAATGGAAACAAATATGTTCTTTTACAAAAAGCAGAGACAAAAGGTATTTTTTCAGCTCTAATGGCCAGTTCTGCATCCTTTTCTGTTGTATCAATTAATGATATATATTTTCTTTATTTTCATGATTCTTTGGGCACCTTAAATAATAAAGGGTATACAGCCACTTCCTTTCATGTATTTGTGTCACACAACTGATCCTGTTTCTGTTTAATATGCTCTCTTACAGGTTAGTATTTCTCTTTCATTTAGTGCACCCTTGTACAAAAGAACTTTGTCTCTGCCTTTAAAATCCCTTTCTTTAATCCTGTTAAGATTCAGAGTAGATTAATAAAGGAAAATATTTTTTCTGGTAAGTAAAGGAATCGTGACTTACTATGGGAACAGTGATGTTTGTGATATTCAGAATATCATTTTATATTCCCATGGCCTCAATCAAATTACAAGTAAAAAAGCAAGACTCCATCATCTCATCGCAGTGGTTGCTGTTTAAAGACATACTTGGGCTTCCACAAATTGTATTTGTTTTAAATAGAAATCATAACTAATAGAGAAAATACAGTCACTATGTACCTCTTTTATACAAGCATTTTCTTGTCCTTCAGCTCTCTTCCCTGATTTTTAAATGTGCACACAAAGCTCTAGAGACAAAGTTAATAACCACAAAATATCAAAAAGAGCTAAGATATAAAAAAATCATTAGGGGAGAAATTAGTGGATACAGTTAAGCATCTCTATAGATACTTTTGCCCCCTCCCAAAGCTCCTCTGCCTTTGTGCTCTTAGTTAAATCTAATACATGTTGAAAAACACTCAGATAGGTTTATTTGCCTGTATACCTCCAACAAACTGCACAACTACTCAGTCAGCTGGATAAATAAGAATAGTAGCATACGATAACATGTGTACATAACATTTTTGGAGACGCAGAATGGGAGCATTACATCTCATGCCATTATTATTGTGATTATTTACTTAACATTTAAAAAATTTACTTTGAAGTCTACGTATGCTTCAGAAATATAAATATTTGAATTAATTAAATATATTTTTAAAAAATACAAAAATCCAGCTGTAGAAAAGTGTGCTCATCTGCCTTTACAGTAGACAGACCCCTATGACCTTCTCTGTGTAGCTCTGTCTTTGTATTTCACTCTTCACTTACAGACCTTCAAGTTAAGAAATGTCATGGCCATCACTGTCACAAGCTCTGAGTTAAATGCCTCAAACAAAATAAGATAGCATTCAATTATATACTTCATCCCTTCAAGAGTTACCACAGCAGCTGCAAAGTCATAATGGGTGATGTAGTTTATGAAGGATCGTGACAGAAGTGGAAGACAAGAGAGCACCTCACAGCAATTTCATTCAACAGGTTATTTTCCCAGAACGGCAGTTAGTCTTAATGTGGAGAAATTAAAGTGTTCAGGAAGGTACAAAATATTGCTTGGATTCAGATGTCTTGCTGATTCTTTTCAGCTGATACTGGAGAGTAATAACAAATAAGCAAAAATGTGCATGCATTAAATCCAGAATCTCACACTCTGAAATAAATAAACTACTGACTGTATTCCTTGAGGACTGACCATTGGGAAAAAAAAATAATTTCTGTGATTTATCTCTTGCTTTTTCTCTTTTTTCTGTTTCTGTTGTCAGTTCGTTGTCAGAAAGATAAGCACGCTATTTCATCTACCTGAAGAGGGCAAGACATTAGGGAGCAGAAACCTAAGAGTACTCCAGTGAAAGAAATCCTAAACTCTTTCCATCTTACTTGAAATAAATCTCTGAATATAAAAATCTAATTAAAAAAAAAAAAACCTAATTATGAAAATCACTAGGGTGACAATAGCTATATTTTCCATTTTTTAACTTTTGAGGATGTTCTGTGATTCTTTCTTCTTCTTTAATTAAGGAATCCCTTTCTGTAAAAGGTATTATTGTACTCCTGAGTTATTATGCTTCAGCTAGAACTACACTCTTGAAATAACTGGTTTTGCTGGCATTTTTAAAGAGGAAAATTATACCATATTTTTATTTTCTTAAGAATATTCACAGTTCTTTTTATATCATAACATTTATTTTTTTAAAATTTATTTATTTATTTATTTCCAAAATAACTAAAACTGTCTTAAAATTAGGGTTTTGTCTAATCTTAATTTCTGGTATTGATCCACCAGAAATGTTTTTTCAGAAATTCAGGAAACAGAAGATTAGACATAAAATACAATAGGCTAGGATGTTTTTCATTCTGCCAATAGAAGCAGCAGTTCATGCAGCAGTTCATGCAGCAGTCTCTGGGTCTTGCTTTGGAAGCTTCTGGATATTTTGGGGACAAGGTCCAGGATCATCAGGAAACACCTGGAAAGATGTAAGAGGTCTACATATGAGCCAGACCCAGAACACAGCTCCCAGGGGTAGTCAAAAAGCTAATCAATGTTTGAACTACAGCTATCAGAGGTTAGTTGCAGATCTGTCATCTGCTGTGGTGAATTTACCTATTAGTTGAGGGCAAAACCTCATCCTTTTGCAAGGATGCAAAGAAAGTTCTTGGAAATAGAGAGTATGAGTTTATTTTATGCAACAGTATAGAACACTTAGCGTGAAAAATCGGAGGATAAATCTGGTTTTTGAAAGGTTGTTTTGGTTTTTTTAAAGATGTAGCAGAGTCTTGAGATGGCGGAACAAAAGATATTTTAATTAATATGCAAAAGTTTTTGAAGAAGGAAAAGTATTATTCTGTAGTTCAAAACCTCAAGAAATGTGAATGACAAGAATGACTTTTTTTTTTTTTTTACTTTAAGATACAAATGGTTAAAACTAGATACAATCAGCGTTCACTATATTTTTCAAGTGCTGAAACTCTTTCACCCCATCTTCAAGTACTCAAGAATGCTAGCAATGCTAGACACAGAAACACATCATGTTTCAGGCACATAGATTTTCTTATTCATTATTTTTAGGAGACTTTCTCAGGTATAAGAATCAATGATACTTTCTTCAGAATTTTCAGTTTTAATCTCTACTTTGCAACCTAAAACCTATGTGTCACAACCCTGAACTCACAGATGCCTAAATTCTGTGGTGGATTTTGCTTTTAGCAAATAGAGCAACCAGTGCTCCGTATGGAAATAGTGAATTCCACAGCTGAAGCTCATCTACTGTTCTGCCTTTGAGCTAAATATAAAAGCTGTGAGAATGTCTAACTGAAACATTCCTGTCAACACAGAGGAGGGAAATGCCAATATTAAGTTGAAAGAAATTAAATTTCACTTATAGTGAAAACAAGACAAGATATCTAAATGGCAGTAGGTTCAATCAGTGATGCTTATATCTACATAATTAGATTAAAAACTGTTAGTTATGAAGACAAACAACCCAAAGAAGCTAATGTTTGCAAGTTTACTGAAAAGTTAAAAGACCATGTCAAAGAAGTCTTCTTGTGAGATGACATAGACATTATTTTGATGCTGTTGCATCACACTGAAACAGTTATAGCTGCCTTATATGTAAGGTTATTAATACTTAGAGTGAAATGAGGAATATATTTGCAAAAAAACATGCCACTATGGTTTCTTTCCACTGACAACATTATTGCTACCTACTTTGGACTGAGAAACTAATAAGGAAGTCATTTGAATACTACTTCCACAGAGTCTGATTTAAATGAAAAGAAATTGTAGATCTATTATTTTGACAGAACATCAGTCTTTACTTTACTCATTCACAAACTGAGAAATAGATAATGGAAGGGAGGAGAGAATGTAGAATGGGCTGTTTCATTATCTTAGTCCATTTATAATAGTCTGTCAGTAATTAAAAATATCTGAACTCCTGGAAAAAAAAATAATCCAGAAGTGAAGTTTCTGAAAACTTCATTACAGTATTTTTTTTTTATTATTACTGAGATTACATTCAGAAATGTATTGTTGATGTAAAAATAGAACTCTTAATTTTTTTTTAACAAACATCCTATAGTAATTGAATTACACATTTTTAAAATACTTCTTTCAAAGATATTGACAATTACCATTATTTAAACATATTTAGTAATGCTAGTATTTGAAGTAATGAGAGCCTAAGAAGCAGTGCTACCTGAAAACAGAGATAGAATTCACAATCTTTCATATTAGAAATTAGGGAATATTTCTTAGATATTTTTTTTTCTTATCCATGTGCTTACCAAGGTTTTCAATACTTCTTAGAGAATGTGTATCTTTAGGGTGGAAGGATATTTGGGAATTTCCAACTGAAATTTATTGAATGTATATACTAACTCTAAAAATTCCATTTTTGTCCAAACAAAATATATTTCAATACAGCAAACGGTGTAGGAATAATGTTTATTGTCGTCTAAGGTATTAAACTACTATAACTAATAGTTACATACAAAATTTGTATGGCTGAACTAATTTCTGCTTAAATGCTAAACTATTTTGGAGGCAGAAACATTGACTGAGGGAAATTATTCCACAGACTTCAAACCTCAGGCTTTTTATAATGTTCTAAAACAAATTCAGTTAAAGTTCTTTTCTGGAACTGCAAAGTTTTCCAATCTCATTAATGAAACTATGACTGTGATATGTCACACTTCAAAAATATGGTCCATATTGATACAAGGATTTAGGTCTAATGCTCATTAAAAGCAGGGTGGTTACATTAAATAGTTGGCAATGAAACCAGAAAATCTGCTAACTGGGATATTTATAATGTTAGCATTGGATTTGGAGCCTTCCCTGATTCTCCTAGGCCATTGGTTCATAAAATATCATCATTACAAACTTTGACGTGGATCAAAATGTTTGCACACAGACCACAGAATAATACTGAACTTGTTATACTGGGCATAATTGTAGAAACTTTAGACGAACCCAAGAAATTAATTTTATGTTGTAGTTCCTTTCTTTTGGTCAAAATAATTTTAATTAAAAACAAAATGTTTCCAGAATGTTTGTGAATCTTAATGGAATAGGAGCTGGTATGAGAGACTGAACAATCGTGTGCTTCAAGTGATACTTATTTGTGAATGTGCATCAGACAATTTAAAAAGTCAATACATGAAGTAACAATAATTAAATCATCATGATTTCATACATGCAAGAAATTTTGTGTCAAGTTTGAACTTTCTGTATAAATTTAATGGTGTCTCAGAATATTTTATCAGACTTTGCCTTGCAATGTAAAGAGATTCAAACACAGTAATATGTGAATAAAGATTTTTACATTAGCCTTCACATATATTTGACCTTGATTATATCCAAGATAGTGCAGCTTCTGGGCAGTGATGTAGGATAAAACTTATTTCCTTCTATTTACCTTTAGGGTTAATAATATTTTCAAATAAATATGATGAAATAACATACTTGTGCCACATATAAATATTGCTAAGAATGAAAAATGAGATTAAAATATCAGCTTTTATTTTATCAGCTGTTTCAACATTCAGGGGTTATAGTACCTTGCTTCACAAATCACTGAGTATTAATTCAAATTCCCACAGACCTTTATGGAAGGTGTGAATGCACCCCATATTATAGAATCAGGGTTAAACAGTTCTGCTTGTCTCTAGGTCATGTATCTGTACTTAGAAAAGGATACTTATTTATATAAAAAGACTGTTAGACACAAAAATTATTTAACCCAGGTAGAAGCAGCTACAGCATGGTGGAGGAAGTAATCATGTTCATTAAATGTCGTTGCGGGCTCCACAGAAAGAATGCAACACTTCCTCTAAAGAACACCAATTATTACGTTCATCTCTTCCTATGCTGTACTTGTTCTTTAAGTAGAAAATTATAATAATAGGTTTTTTAAAATTTGATTCTTCTCTTGCGTATTTTAAATGTGAAAATAATGTAAAAAAATGCCAGGCTATTATTATATAACACGTTTCAGAAAATAAAGTATTTTAGACTATGATGGTATCCTTTGTCATCACTGAATCTCTAATCACTCTTTTTATTTTGTTATACTTTCTTTTTTCTTGCTTTGAATTATTTAATTTATTTTCAGTTTCCTATTTCTCTGAGTTCACACATTTAATTTCTGGATCTGTTCATATGTAATATGTCTTCAAATATGTAATTTAAATATTTTCCCCAAAGTAATTGGAAGCTGGCTTTTCATATTACATTGGCAATCTTTTCAGTTGTGGTGTTCAAATATTGGTAGCTGCTTTCTTTGTTTATCATGTGTCTGTGAATGCTTGGCAACAAGATAATGTGCACATTCAGAAATTTGGGAAGGTTAATTCAGTTTTTTCAGGATATGGCTATTATGAAATAGGTAACTAAGTAAAAATAATCTTTGACATCCGCGACAAGGGTCAGATCTACCTCCCTTTAATTTTAACCATACCATTTGTCATAAGGTGACATCCAACATTGTATGAGTAGTTTGATTCACTACTGAAAATATTAGGATGTGTGTATTCATAAAAGTGCCATGGATTGCTCATTCATGTCAGCATTTAGTTTTAAGCAGATGAGCAGCCCTACAACAATAAACAGGACCATTTATATAATTAAATTAAATATCTGTCGTGTTTCCTTGTACAAAACACGTTCTCGACAATATGAAAGAACTCACTCAGGATATGTACCTCACAAGGTATGTGGGATGCACTGCAACCAACCTCACAGTACACAACATGGACATATTACATTTACACTGTTGTCCCTAGATGTCATTAATTACTGTCAATGTGTCAACTGAGAGAAATATTCTCTTTTAGGGGGCTATTCATCTGACCTATTTTAGGCATCTATTTTAGGGCAAGATGAATCGTCTTACACAGCAGCTGTTTTTCTCCATTGATGAGAAAGAGTCTTTGATGATTAATCTACACAGTAGTTGTCTACATTTGGTCAGAATACCACCCAACATATGCCTGTGGGAAAATGAAGTGTCATACAAGAGGCTGAGAGTAGGTCCAGATGAATTAGTTCCTGTCACAAATAATTTAAGTAGCACAGTTAAAGAAGCAGTGTCTATTAGCTAGAGTATACAGTAATGTTCCAATATGGTTAGATTATCTCAAAAACCTGAAGCCTATTCATTCAGAACTAGCATAATGTTTTTCACAACACTTCCTTATACCACGGAAAACTACTCACATTGTATCATACCCCGATATGAAAATAAATATGAAAATATGTAAGTTCTAAATATATGTTTTATTTGCCTACACTATTAGAGGAACAAAAAGAAATATAAAAATAAAAGTAGTATTTTAATGAAAGTTCATCCTAATGCAGGGGTTGGTCCTATAATTCCATCCAATTTTTGCTACTTGAAATCTACTTTGTGTAAGAACAATTTAGATTCTTATTTCAAACTTTTATTTATTAAAATATATTATTTAATTGTGCTTGGATTTTAATATAAGTAAAGATGCATGATCAAGAAATGTGGCACATCAACCTTACTTTTTAAATAAAATTATAAATTGTTTTACTGTTATTTCACAGGTATTTTCTTATTTTATGTATTTCAGATATAGTTCCATGAAGTGGTTACTCACAAAAAAGACACACAAAAAAAAAAAAAAGAAAAGAAAAGAAAATTAAGACTAACATAGTAATATTTTTACTGTCTTAATGGTTGTAAATATTTGAAAGATACCACAAAATCTGAATTGGGGACAAATGCTAGTTAGAGGGCTAAACACCTCATTCTGCATTCACGTAAATTTCAATGAAGGCATAGGGACTATTTTATATTAACGCTGGAATAACAAGGATTTAGGATTTATTGCTATGGATTTTCTCAGCACAAAGTAAAAATATTGTTTCAAAACCAAGGAGATAATAGCTACCTGTTTCAAACTTTTATTCAACATTGATGTCTTTGGGATCTACTTTGATAAAAAGTCATGGATGTGAAATGGGGAGGGTAAGTATGACAGCCTCCTTTACACACAACTATAATCATAACTATATAGATCAAGATTGTTCCTGAAATTAGATTATAACTAAATGAGAGAAGTTTCAATAATTTCATTGAGAATGTTAAGGAAATTTTCTATTTATGACCATAACTCTAATTGTATTTGGATCTAGCTCGAGCTCCCTGTCTCCTGAAATATTCTCTCTCTCAGGTAAACTAATAATTCTAGTTTAGGAGAAGAAATACATGTTAAAAAACAAACAAACAACAACAAAAGAAACCCAACCAAACAAAAAAAACACCACAAAAAAACCCCTGAACTGTTGGTGTTAAATTAATTCCCTTTAAGGTCTTTCAGGACATTGTACAATAATAATTTTAGAAATGTTATGATGAACTATGTGAAATGTTATTTTCTTCTTATCTTTCTGTTTAAATTTTATCTTGATAATTTTTGTGTTTGCATCTATTTTTGTTTTAAAGAGATAAGTAATAATCATTCCTTATTTATGTTCGCTTCAAACATTTTGCTCTACAGACTTTTGGTAAACCTCACCAATTAGCTGTTTCCAATCTAAATACCTATTAAAATTCAGATGGAAGCAATTCCTTACCTTTGATGCTTTTTAAAAGACATAGTAACGTTTTCTGGTTTTGTTTAACTTCCTTTGTTAATCTATGCTAACATATTTTCTGGGATTATTTATGGCAGTGAGCAGTGACTTAAGGATTTCAAACAATTCCTCACTGAGAGTCCAAGACCTTTCCTGAGCTTTACGGACTAGTCTAGCATAGCCCTGGGAAATGCATTCTGGTTTTGATCCTGCCAGGAATTAGGACTGGTTTTCCTAAAAAATCTGTGTTATACTTGTTGTCATTTAACTTCATAACTACTTTTATTATCCAGTTTCTTAGAGGCCTTTTTAACAAGTTTGCTGGCTCAATTCCTAGAGAACATAGATATTATATAATATAACTTTTCATATATATTGATACACCTTTGTGTCACTTCAGCCACATTTTTGAACATTCTGGTTCCAAATGTATTTACATGTCTCTATGTAAATACATGTCTCTATGTAGCATACTGTTTTAGTGCACCACTAGGTCTAAAATCTAAGAATTTAGGTTAAACTAAGTAGGGGAATACAGCTCCTTTGCAATGTACTCTCTTAAAGTGGATTTTTCTGTCTCCTTTTAATGAATTCCACAATGCAATTTTTTTTGCATTTTAACATAGGCTTCAAGTTGCCTCAAACCTCAACCCTAACCATTCTATGAGTCTATGATATATAAACTATAGAACCTCATTTAGAATAAATTCTATTTTTCAAGTCTCTGGTAAATTTTGAAGGAGTTAGTTAGGCATCTGAGTGATTTAAGTAGGCAAGAGGTTAACATTTCTACAGGATTTAAAATCACAGAATCATAAAACGGTTTGAGTTGGAAGGGACCTTAGTTCCAATTGCCCTGCCACAGACAGGGACACCCTCCACTAGACCAGGTTGCTCAAAGCTTCATCCAGCCTGGCCTTGAAGTCTTCCAGGGATGAGGTATCCACAACTTCTCTGGACAACCTGTTCTAATGCTTCACCACCCTCTTTGTGAAGAATTTTTTTCCTGTTATCTACTCTAAATCTACCTGCTCTCAATTTAACCCTGTTACTCTTTGTCCTATTACTACAGGCCCTTGTAAAAAGCCCCCTTCAGCTTTCTTGTAGTTCTCCTTCAGCTACTGGAAGGCTGCTATAAGGTCTCCCCAGAACCTTCTTTTCTCTAGGCTGAACAAGCCCAACTCTCTCAGTCTGTCCCCATAGGAGAGATGCTCCAGCCTTCTGATCATCTTTGTGGCCTCCTCTGGACTCGTTCCAACTGGTCGATATCTTTCTTACGTTGGGGGCCCCAAAGCTGGATGCAGTACTCCTCCATGTGGGGTCTCATGACAGCAGAGTAAAGAGGGAGAATCACCTCCCTCGACCTGCTGGCCACATTTCTCTGGATACAGCCCAGGATATGATTGGCTTTCTGGGCTGTCAGTGCACACTGCTGGCTCATATCCAGCTTTTCATCCACCAGTTTCCCCAAGTCCTTCTCCTCAGGGCAGCTCTCAATCCAATCTCTACCCAGCCTGTACTTGTGCTTGGGAGTGTCCTGACCCATGTCCAGGACCTTGCATTTGGTCTTGCTGAACTTTATAAATTATGTGTAAGAACTTTACAATTCCTACAGGATAGTATAATCCTACAGTTATAATCCTTCAATATGTTCATAACTTATACAAAATTTCTGTATCCAAACATAAGTATTTTTGAAAAGAACTAAGGTATCTAAACATAGGTGCCTGACACCATTTTGAGATTCAAAAACTATCCTGTGCTTGAGCTTGGACGAAGATGGCTAAAGGGATATTCCATACCATACAATGTCATGCTCACTATATAAACTAGGGGAGGTCTGGCTAGCAGCTGCTGCTCAGGAACTGGCTCGGCATTGGTCAGCAAGTGGTGAGCAATTACATTGTGCATGACTTGTTTTGTATATTGTGCTATTATTGTTGTTATTATTTTTATTGTTCTTATTTTAATTATAATTTTCCCTTCTTTTTCTGCTCTATGAGATGGTCTGTATCCATGATTTTTTTTTCTTTGATTCTCTCTCACATCCCGCTGTGGACAGGAAAGGAGTGAATAGCTGAGTGGTATTTAGCTGCCTGCTGGGTAAAACCACAAGTTTGTAATCATATTCACACAAGCATCAAGAAAAATCTTCTTGCATTCCAGAGGCATAAGATGAGAAGACATGATCCAGCACTGTTTGGTTGACATGAAGAAAACAGAGGAAAGTGGAATGAAACATTAACTGCCAACCAGATATATCTATACCTAAGCAAATAGTATATAACAAATAGAGGCTAGTTGAGAACTGAGTGAATGGTGATTTTACAATACAAAGAGATATGAAGAAACTTAGAGATTTCACAGAATGGTGTTTGGAGAACCACTTGAGTTCAATTGCATACGCTGCCTTTCTAAAAAGGGACTTGACACAAGACTGTGCAAACAAACCACCAGAATTATTTACATCCCAAACTATTAAATGAGAATATGCTCCAAACAGAGGTTTTGTATGTAGGAGACAGATGGGACAGTGCCAGAATGCCCAGAATAACTAGAAAAATGTCTAAATTTTTGAAAATGTTTTTCTTTATCTTTTTTTAATTCCCATCTAGCCAAGAAACTACTAAAAATGTTTCATATGGGTAAATGTTTTCTTTTAAGTATAAACCTTGTCTATTCCATTGATATTCGATAATTGAAATAAAAGCAATGGGAGAAGAAGCCATTTGAATTATAGTCTCAAAAAACACATACCGGCTTATTTGCTGTTTTTGAGCTGAAGCATAGGGTCCACACGGCTTTAGTTAGACTAAATGTGGTCCAGTGCTGAATACTTTTGAAATTCTCACTCTTGAAACAGAAGGTACATTTTTAAAGAACCTATCATAATGGGTGCATATTATACCTGAAACCCATTGATCTGCATTACTAAATAGTATGCATGCTGATTATTTCTGCTAATTCCTTATTAACAGCTGTTGGGAGCATGCAGTGAGATGTTCCAGACTAACAAAGCCCTTGAAATGCATTTTCCATGTGCTTATCACTGTCTTTCAAAATAAAGCAGTTTTTTATTCTCCTAGGGTATCTGAGAACCAAGTTCTCCTTTATGCTTGTTACAGCTGGAGATCACACTTTAGAGGAGGATTGTAAGAGGCGAGGACAGCACTTAGGGGACAGTGTTACTGTCAAGTGAAGTAAACTAAGGGTGAGTGTTGAATGACACTGACAGGGCAGAATGATCAAGGATAAATCACAAAATACTAAACTCTTGGTAACAGGAAACACCTTAACTTGGAAAAATCCTTGTGTGGTTGTTTTTTCAACACTGTTTTCCCTGTATGTCACATTAAACCTCTAAGGTTTTAGCTGTCCATGGAGACAAATGATCATTCATCAGGGAAGAAAGACTGACTGCATGAACTCTCATGAAAGGTTA
This sequence comes from Rhynochetos jubatus, assembly GCA_027574665.1. Classification (NCBI taxonomy): domain Eukaryota; kingdom Metazoa; phylum Chordata; class Aves; order Eurypygiformes; family Rhynochetidae; genus Rhynochetos; species Rhynochetos jubatus. Next base: position 85,357,707 of record CM050649.1, on the reverse strand, counting down.
TTTTTTAATTTCTTCTGTTGATCTCAGCAATCTAAACCAAGAGTTGTTTCTAATATGTGTTTGTGATCAGTGTAGAGAAAAAAATCATTCATTTAGAAGAAATATGTGTGCCTATATTGATTTGTATTTGATTACACTTCATATCTAGTTCTTCTTAGCACAATTTATAAGCACATTTAAATGAGGTGTTTTTCCTGAGTTTGCATTAATCATAGAATCATAAAATCACAGAATGGTTTGGGTTGGAAGGGACCTTAAAGATCATCTAGTTCCAACCCTCCTGCCATGGGCAGGGACACCCTTCACTAGACCAGGTTTCTCAAAGCCTCATCCAGCTTGGCCTTGAAGACAGCCAGGGATGGGACATCCACAACTTCTCTGGGCAACCTGTTCCAGTGCTTCATCACCTTCTTTGTGAAGAAGTTCTTCCTGATATCTAAGCTAAATATCCCCACCTTCAATTTAAACACATTACCCCTTGTTCTGTCACTACAGACTGTTGTAAAAAGTAAGTCCCCCCTCGCCAGCTTCCTTGTAGGCCGCCTTCAGGTACTGGAAGGCTGCAATAAGGTCTCCCTGGAGCCTTCTCTTCTCCAGGGTGAACAAGCCCAATTCTCTCATCCTTTCTTCATAGGAGAGGTGCTCCAGCCCTCTGAGCATCTTCATGGCCCTCCTCTGGACTTGTTCCAACTGGTCTATGTCCTTCTTATGTTGAGGGTTCCACAGCTGGACATTCTTTAACATTCAATGAAAATGTCTATGACATGTATTACCTTCCATTTTCTGCACTGCAGTTAGGTTGTGCAAGGTCTGACCAAATGCTGATGATTCACATGATGGTTCCCCAGATTGTTCTAGGTTTGTAGAAATCAGTCCCCTGAAAAGCTAAGCAATAGGTAAGATAATTTGGTTTTGAACATTCACCAACATGCCTAAATCACACAACCACTTATTCTAGAACTCTGTATTATTGATATATTAAGACCAAAATTATGGCTGAAAGATATAATCATATGGAAAAGCTCTAGCTTCATAATTAAGAACAAGTTATTTTTGCAGAAGATAACTGAAAATGTTGAAATTACATTCATTTAGTGAGTGTGGTTTTGATTTTGGATTTTAGTAAAAATTAAATGGAGAAAAGAGGACAAAACTACAAAATAGCTATCAGCAATATCTTGATGTAAGTAATATGACAGAAGTGATAACTAACAGCAAATGAAACATTAACTGTGAAATTTGACTGTTTGTTACAAATATCAAAGAAAACCTCATATTCAGACTTTGACAAATATTCCTTTATATTCATTTCCATTGCATAATAAAGGCATAACTCTGGGGGATTAAATCTGTCCTGAACAGCAGGAACGATTTTTATATGTGTCAAATTCAGTATGTGAACGCTTCTTCTTTTTTTGATTATATTGAAATATTAACTAGTGTAGATAGTCAGCAACAGCAATATTACTCTCAAGATGGAGGAAAAAATAATATTCTGAATACTAATCCAAATATACTCCTGAATAGGGTCTTGGAAAATGTCAGTTATAAATCATTTAATATTACAGAGTTTAATGAAGAAGATCTCCTTGTTTCTGATCAAAGTATTGTTAGCCTGTACCAACCCATAAATTAACATCATATCCTGTATGTAGTCATAGAACCATAGGTTGATTCAGCTCTTAGGGACTTGAGAAGGTCACTAGATCAGCTTCCTGTTAAATGCAAGGTCATCTAGAAGGTCAGACCATGTTGCTCAAAGCTTTATAATTTCAGATCTTTGTAAGGGTACGTGGAAGATTCTCTGCTTCCTTAAGATCCTCTGATTAAGGAGCTTGTCAAATAGGTTTATAAAGAAAAAGGGGAGGAAATAAATAATGTACAGAGATTCAGACCTTACAGACAAACAATAATGAAAACAATGACAAGAAGCAAACCTTTTAAGATGCAAAAATTGCTGAGATATTAAATTTCCAGGCACAAGTCAAGAGAGGACCACCTGGACTTTGCAGTTGATATGTAGTTGGAATATTTCAAGGGGATTGCTAAGTCTATGTAAACTAATAGAGAAATGTTCAGGGGAAGAAAACTGATGAGGAGCAAAGGAGAAATGGACAGAAAGGGGTATAAAATGTCCCATTCAAATGTAAAATGGCCAACACACCTTTCTGATCAGGCTGAACCCTGTGCCTGACCGCTGCAGTCTAACCTGTCATTATAAATCCTTTCTTAAGTGCATGTCACCCTCTATTCTGCATGTGTGTGAGTGCTGCAAGGACTAAGTGCCAGCTACTAGGGACTGGTTGGAGACACACCAGTGGGAGGTCCTGGCCCGTGGTATCAGCTGCTGGACCCAGTATAGTTTCAGTGTCAGCTATTGGAGTAAGTGGGGAATCTTTCATCTCCAGCCATTGGGTCTGGAATGTTGTGTGTCCCAAAAAACAGCTACTGGGGGTAGTGGAGTGGGTGAGGTAAGTGAGGGGTTCCACATTGGTGGCCTGAGCAGGACAATCAGTCACAGTCTGTGTAGCTAGTGTCAGCTGCTGGGAGGAACAAGTGTCTGTACCTTCCCCAAACTGGGTGTATGTATGTAGGCTGTGACTGTGGATTTCCCACAAAGCTACAAGCGGGACCAGCTGGCGATAAGGAGGCCTTGGGCATGGACCAGGCTATGAAGTGATTGGAGGGTCAGTGCTGGTACACCTAGGGGACTTTGCAAATGCAGAGTGTTTGGGGGATGAGTGTGTGAGTGTTGTGTTTGCAGTGAGAACCCAGCTGGACCAGCTAGTGAGCAGGGAACCACAGGGTAGGTAAGAGGGCCAGCAAGAGTGTTGGCCAGAGAGAGGGACCATGCTGTTGCTCAGGAGAAACATGCATGTGCGTGCATTTCTGAACTTGGGCGCGCTTCACTAGTGACCTGCCTCTGCCAGCCCAAGGGGAGGAGGGAACATGGCTGGCTAGGCTTGTGTCTGATGTGAGTCCTCTCTGTGGGTGCTGTTGAAGGCAGCACCTTGTCAGTGGCTATCTGTGTGACCAGCCTTGTCAGTGTCTTCTATATGTGTGTATGTGTCTCTTGGACACACACACAGCTTTGTTACTGGTTGAACGTGCAAAGAGAAGTGTCAACCACATCCCTTAGCCTAGGATGGAGACCCAGGGTACACTGGGTTCAGTGCGTCGCAGTTCATTCCAAGGCCTACTGCTGCTCAAAGCAGTGTCCACTTATAACACCCCTACACAGTCTTTAAAACCTCAATGGATAGAGATTGTGCAGACTCTTTGACCAAAGTTTTCAAATGCTTTACTGTCCTTATGGTCAAGAAAGTTTTCTTTATACACAGTTAGAATTTTTCATTTCAATTTACAAGCACTGCCTGTTATTTTCCCAACACACACCTCAGTAAAGCCTCATAGGTCTGCCACTGAATTTCTATTCTGGAGAACTAACATAGGTTCCAGTTTTGAAAATCTTGTTTCCCTTGTTCATAGTCTTTGGGGAAATTATATATTCTCCAAAGATGCTGTAACTGTATCTTCTGAAGTTAACATCCTACCACTGGGAAACAGTAGACTTTGCAAAATGAATATTGATTCTGCTAAGTACTACTGTGTTTGTCTTCCCATAACTGTCCTCCCAGGGTTGGTATATTCCTACCATGTTTGATCTGTGGTTTGGCAACTCACAGAACACATAATCATGGGAAGATGCTTACACAAACTTTCTTCAATTGTCTGCTTAAGGCAATTAAAATAGAAATGTCCTTACAGTCTTTGTATATCCTTTACAAATCTTTTCATGTCATTTACATGTTTCTAATGCAGAGAGCTAGATTTCTCCAGAATATGACTCAGAATGACATTTTAACTTAATCCTACTTTTCAAGCTGCTTTTCTGAATCCCCTTCTGAATGTTCTCATCCCCCTACATTAATAGTACAGGGGGCTGAGTCAAAGCTGTCTGCTTCATTAAGTGCCGAAGGTTAGACAGTACAAACAGTCTCTGGAGAGTCTGCAAAGCTTGGAACACTGTCACTGCATTTTCTTGTAGATAGGATAAAATTCAACAGATCAGACGTAGGATAAAATTCAATAGAAGCCGACATGCATCACTATTTAAAATATTTTATGAAGATATCTAGGCCTAGATCAGTGGCAGTGACTCCTTTCTCCTACCCTGTATTCATAGAGCTTAGAAGTCTACATTCTTAGGTGGTCACATTCAAACATTTCAAATTGGAGATATACACCCAATGTAACATAAAGTATTCTAAAGACCTCTAAGCTGTCCAATGTCTCTCATCTTTCAAATATGGATAGAAAATGTTTGGCAAATGCAATAACTCAGAAAAGCCATACACTGCTTTCTCCAGTTGCACCCTTCATACTATGAGCATATTTTTTTTTGTACACTGTCACAGTAATTTGACTAAATGGGATGCTAAATTTTGACATTTGTATCACTAATCTATCTAAGGTAGGCTCTCTTCTCCTATGGTTGTTCCCTCACCTTTAAAACAAGATTGTGTAAGACAACTGAGTGTAGTCACTGAAGAAATTATCTATACAGAAGGGACAATTTAATATATAGTTATGACATTTCTATCTTTAAAATGCTACAATATTATCAATAGAGATTAACACAATAGAGATTTACTAAAATATATAGAACTGGATAAAGTATAGGAGGCCAGCACAGCTTACCCACAATATATACTTTATGCCTGAATAACAAGAAGATGTCTCTGTTTACATTATTCTTTGATAATAATACCTTTCTTTCTACTGTTACTCTCTATTTTTGCAGTTCTTGGTCAAATTCTACTTTACTGACAAGTCGAGATGTTGCAAAGCATAAACTCAATTGAGTCTCCTTTGGAAAGATTCCACCGGAATGTATTTACTTTTAAAGTAGTACAGTTGTTGAAAGATGTCTCTAGCATAATGTTTATGCAGTCATGGTTTATTAATGTCAGAGAACTGCTGAAGGGTAAATGTATACAATGGTGAAATGATAATACTATAGGTAAAATATATTCACAGAGCCAAGAGTTCTGCAAAATAACCTTAAAAACCCTGTCATTTATGCATTGTGATTATTGCAAGGGTCTTGCCTTTTTTTTTTCCCCTTTTATTTTCAGGTTTTAGATAGCATTGCTAACTAGAAGTATATGATTATTTTTAGAGCATTCAGCACAATATTTCATATTAACATAATAAAAAATGTTACTACAAAGCAACTAAAGAATGAATTTTGCCTCCACATATCTTGTATACATACAGGGTATTAGTTACCATTCCAAATTACTGAAATGCTCTTACTAAAATACTTTCTTTAAACCATCTTTTGAGACAAATAAAAATGGCTTGTGGCACACAGACAGGAATTTAAAATTGTATGGGTAGCTAATATTAGCTTTTTTTGGAAAAAGCAGTCTGATACTTGCATATCTCTGTATTTCAGGTTCTTTGTTAGAACAGGCACTTACATGGGGAGGTTGGTCTGAAGTTCAATTTGTTACAATCTCTGAAGACCGCATTTATTTCCTAACCGAACTTAGCAATTAAAGGATAATAAAAGAGGAAAAACAAATTCTGAATGAGGATTCTAGCAGACTTATTTACTGATAGAGAAAACACTAAATGATATATCAAAGTATCAAAGAATCTTAGGATCAGCTAAAATGAATAAAAAGGAAGTAGACCCTCTGAAAAAAAGGTCTTGTAAAACATAAAACTCCTGGTCTTCCATTTGCAACTTTTACATTTTAGTCGTGTTGTTTCTAGTTTTCTAAATCACTTTTTTGGGAGAATTTTGATTTTGAGACTGGTTTTGCTGCCTTTTTTTTTTTTTTTTTTTTTAATTTACCTAACTACAGAATATTAATTCTATGTTGTGATTAAGAATTAGAATTCTTTAAATACTAGTATTTTAATTTATTGGATTCTTCATGTTATATTCCACTCAAATCAGAAAAAATCTAGGAAATATTTTCAGCTAAGTATTCAGGTCTTTCTTTTATTTTCCCTAAAACATATTTTCTGGCTGACAAGGAATTGTTTTTTGTTCTATATTATGTTTCTTCAAATAAAAATAGAAACACCAGACATACATTATTCAGAGGAAAGATATCTTGTCAAGTTTTTTGCTTTAGTAAATTTTAGCATTTGTCCTTCCATTGTCTTTTTTACGTCTGTAATTTTATTCCTTCCTTGTAATTATTCATCCTCTTGATGGCTACGTAACAGATATGACAAGTCTTCTGCTCCGTTTCTTGTTGACAGCTTTACGTACAGCAGAGAAATTAATCAAGACCTAAAACCAATGTGACATGACCATCCATGAGTTATAAACAGTGATTAAAGAACCTAATAAATGCCGCTCTGTTGGATATCATCTTGCTCTAGAGACACCATGGGTAACTTTACAGTATTGTACAAGCTTTAAACTGAATATCTTTAAAATGAAAACCCAAAAGTTTTCTCTTCATTGTTACAAGTTCATTAACAAGGCTTTTATCTTGTTCTGGTTTGTTTCTACCTTTCTTCCTCCCAGTGCCTTTTGATTGTCAATTTTAATGTTATTTAGAAAGGATTTATATATACATTGGTATGTTATATATAAGCATTTTACATCTATTGCCCAATGTATTTTCAACATTTTAAATAAGGTTCTAAGCTAAGACAATGATCAACATGAATTTCACAAGCTATTCACTCGATACATTTTATGATGTTATGTACCTTGATTTTGGTCCCTAAAGGATGAACTTGTTTTGAGAAGAAAACGGCCTTTGAGAACTATTGTTTCACCCAAGAGTAAGCTATGATAAATACTGTGAATTTTATCAAGAAATTTGGAATAAGATATTTCTCTCAACACTTAGAAGATTTTAATTTGTAGATCAAAATGTTTGTCCACCTACATCTTATATATTTTGGATAAATTCTTAAGCCTAGAAGTGAGAAAAGTGTTAAAAGCCCCTACATTTTATAGTAATTCAGGACTGTGTAGATTACTAGTACAGTGTATGTCTTTTGATACACATTTTTTGAAACTAATAGAATGTACTGTTGTTAGGTCACATCTGTTTTTTGTGTTTTATTATAACAAGTCTAAAGCTTGTTTTTCCACTGAATATGTAAGATAGAACAAACCCAACAAAAAGTATCAATATTTAAAGAGTGACAATACAAGTTTCTGAGTTCTGTTTGTTCATCAACAATTATGTTGAAGATTGTTGTGTACAAATTACATTGTGGTAGTTTTATGAATGAAAACTACCTATCCACTGATAGGTATGTAAAACTTAACAGTGATGTTAAAAAAGGACTGAATAGTATTTGTGATTTTTTCTGTTGTTCACTGCAATAGAACATTGTACATCTTGCTATTTTCTAGAGGTGATTTGATTTAAATATAATAAAAAAAAGAAGACGGCATTATAAAAGGGAAAAAAAAAAAAAAGTAAAGCACTTGATCAATGCGATAAGGCACCTGCTGCAACCTGGCAAAGTAACACTCCAACATTGTGCAGTACATAGTTCAGGAAGTGGAGACCAAAGGGCTCATAGGTCTCATAGAAAGAGAAGAAAGTACCCGTAGTATGGGAATGACTCCAGACTCCATATGGGATTGTCAGAACTGGGACAGAAAGAGCTGCATGTTCTCCTGGCCAAAGACCCAGGGCTTCTCCTGTGGTCCAAACTGTTCTTCTCTCTCTGTGCCTGTTCAGGTGTTCAGGCCTCTAACTTTTCCAAAACCATTTTACCTGTCAGCCAGTTCTTTTGGACTGAGTATAGTAGTATGGCTGCATGTGTGTGTTTTCCTCACTGTGTTTTCTGTACATTGCTATGATACACTAGCCCCTCATTAACACCTTATTGAATAGAAATTCAGTTTGCCTAGTTACTATTTTGGGCAAAATCCCAACTAACTTTTCATTACTATTCTCCTCCCCTTATTATTGTTCTTTTAATAACCTTGTCATTTTATTACTTCTTTCCAACTTCATATAGAAGTAGAAAACGTAACCTTTTATAATGCTCAGGAAAAGCAAAGGAAGTAATCCGGAGCTGTGAGGAAATAATACTTCTTTTAAATCAGTGCTGTGAAAAAAATCAAGAACTTCTTCTCTGGGACAATAATCATCTGGCAGTATCAGGATTATGTTATCCTTATGATTGTTACTGGGTAGGAGGGGACTAGACAGCAATGACATACAGAAAGAGGGAGTTCTGAAGATACAGAGCCACATATGAGGACAGTTTGACACAGCTATACCTGTTGCATGGAGAAAATTTTGGGTAGAAATACAAGCCAGTAGCTCTACTCCATAGTATCAAGGTATGAAGGTGGTCCATGGAGAATCCACATGGAGAATCTGAGAGTGTTCATGCCCTGCTATAATGCTTCAGAGCCCTCATCCCCAGCTCCAGCAGAACATCACCAAGAAGGCACATCCAAGGACATATTTTACCCTGTCCAAGGGCATCGTTTTAGCCTACAGAAAAATTGCTCAAGGATACAGGCTGGATATATATTCAGATTTTTATTTGTGGTTTTCAAAATGAGATGAAAGCGCAGTTATGGTGCCTTCTCAAGGAATTTCATCATTTCACTCAAAGTTGTCAAGAAATACTTTATGTCGCTGTTTTGACTCTGAAAGCCACTACATCTTTCAGAGTACATATCTTGTAATTATGACTGCAGGACAAATCTCCCACATACCTACATCACCAAATGGGTTATTTCTCCCAGGGCCAAAGCATCAAGCTTCATGTTAATCCTGCTCAAACTATCCACGCATACTGTCTTACATAAGTACACATCAAAACCCTTTTACTCATTGAACAAAAGTCATAGATGCATGATGCAGTAACAGCACCATGCATGGATGATAGGGTAATGGCACCATCACGGTGAAGCCTGTCACTGTCTCACAACCAGAAGAAAGGTAAGTGAATGGTTTAGATATCTTCATTTATTAGAATACCAGGGATGACTGGCTGAGTCAGTGGTTGCTGTTCTTCTCTTTTCTGTTAGATAAGTAGGAAATTGTCCCTCTGAATTTGATTGCAGGCTGTTGCAGAGACTTCCTCTGCTCATCTCATTTAAATTTTGCTACAGGGAAACCAGTATGAGCATAAAATAATGTCCTAAATACACATACATACACATGCACACACACCACTGCAAAAAAGCCCTAAACAAACCCTAAACAAACCTGGGAGAATAGGGATATAGATATGTAGTTTATAACTGTTTCCTTGTTGTAAGGTTTTATAACATACATTAGATTGGTATTAACCAAGGAAAATAATATAAGAGCCAAACAGAGAATACTTAATCAAATATACACTATTGATTGCATAAAAAAATGTCTGGATTTCTACTCATGTCAGTTTCAAAACTCCACAATGATCTGTCTATAAAGGTTACCCACACCTTGAAGGATACATAAAGTAGAAAGGTTTTAGGCATACATGCTTCAATAATCATTGAACAAGCAATGCATTTTAACTACCCTTTAGTTTATACTAATGTTCCTTTTTACAGGGCATAATCTTTAAAGCAACTCCTGCATGACCTTAGGTGTATTGGTGGGTGTCAAGGGAAGGTATCTCTCCATCTCAAATCTTTTACACAACCTTTCTCCTAAGTTCACATCATATTGATTTGTATTCACTCCTTGTGAACAGAACAGCAACAGTCAAAGCAAGGGTACACAATCTTGGCAAAATAATCCTTAACATGCAATTACATTTTCCTCATAGACAAATAAGAAAGACGTGCAGATTTACAGGAACAAACCCAATTATCAGCAATCAAGACACTATCCATATTCTTCCAACACTTGGGAGAGCCACCTTCTTTCCAGGGAATCCTCCTGCCTTGTCTTGTATTCTAGCTTCTCCCTCTGGGAAACAAGAGCTTCTCTCCTTGTAAATGTGTTTTTGGACATGAAAACCAGTGAGACCTCCTGCACTAGGCATTTGCATATATATACATAACTCTGTTTCAGGAGAGTCTCAGGAGAGGGGAAGATAAAAGGGAAACAGCTGAAGAGAGCAAGGTGTACAATGAGGCACATTTTAAAGTCACCAGTTGTAGAATGATAGTCATATTTGTCCTCCTAGGGCAAAGTGAGTTCAATTCTTGACAAGTGATGGTTCATTCACCGACATATGTGCAAGTGCTGCAATCTTTGTGGGTGTGTGCACTGATTCTAGAATGTTGGTAACAGTAACAGTAAGTGTAGGATCTTACAGTCATTAAATTTTCACTGAAAGACACATATTTAGAGATATAACTCTTAACAACCACAAATCAGAAAAAAATAATGAATTGTAGCTTTGTTGGATTTTCAAAACAAACAAAAATTATATTAAATCTATTTCAAATATACTTAAAAATTATTAAAAGTCATGTTCAAGTGTATGTGAAAGGTACTGAGGGGTATATGGATAGCAACCAGCTATTGCAAAAAGTTTTTCAAAAAAACCAGGAAACATTGAAAAGATTTTGGAGATGATATTCAAAGACATTCAAAGTAAAACCAGCTAGGTAAGTGATAACCCCTAGAAAAGCCAAGATTTTCTTGTAGATTATAGACCGCACATTTTAAAAGTATTCTCTTCTGACTTTATGGTGTTCATGAAATCTGGAAATATTGAACTTCTTTAAGATACAGGTTCAATACTTGTAAGATAGAATTTTATATTGTAATTCTTGACCAGAGTGTTTGGTGCTTGTATGTCAGGTATTTCTGACTATGTTACTTACAAAACCAAGTTTTGGTTAAAGGATTAAGGGGGAAACTGAACAGACCTTTAATCTTTTATAGAAATATTATTGTTTTTATGTCAGAACAAGTTTTATTTAAGTAACAAAAGAGAATTTGAATAATATTTTACTTCAGTTTCAGGAATACTGGAATTTTAGGTTCTACTTATTTACTGAAGAACGCCAGACATAGAAGGGAATGGGTGACTGGTTTAGAGAAGGGTCTTTTAATGCTCCTCTGGATATTTTATGCTCCAGGATAAGTCTGACTCATGCTTTTATTTAACCTGAAACAAATTTTCGTAAGAAAGATGGTAATAAATATAAAACTAACACTTAAATAAAAATACTGGGGTTTAATTACTAATAAAGACTTGTAACAATGTCATGGAAGAATATAATTAGACAATAACATTTGGGAAAAAAGTCCATGCTTGTCTGAAAGCAGATCATTATTATTACACTTATCTGCCAGCTGCATACATGCCTCTATATGGTTTGCTGTATTTGTTTTTGAATGATTTTCTGATGTTATTTGGAATAGCAGTGTCCTATTGGCCACCTATTAAATAACACTGTGCAGCTTACAGTAGATACTTACTGTTTAATTGATTATAGTCAGGTAATATGAATCTCTTCCTAAGGGATCCAGACAAGAATGATAGACTGACATTTATATTTATATTGAATGCTGGCAACATAGTTTCATGATATTTTTACGTTACTCTTAAAATTATGTTTTAAAACATTGGGGTTTCCTTCAGGAGTTTAGACCTGACCTGAATTAAAATAATAAATGTCCCAAAACTGATGAAACAGAAGATGTTAAAATGTCTTTGCCTCCTTTATATGACATGTTGTTCAGAAGAATATTTCAAAGTGACCAGACCAAAAAATCACTTCCCCCCCCCCCCCCCCCCAAGTGTTTAGATATCTTAAAAAAAAACTATAGTCATATTGTTCTACGAAGGTCAGGAATGATATTGTGTAGGCAATAAGACACGAGCAACAAGAAAATTTGCAAAATGTCTGCAGAGTGCGCTCCTGAAGAGTTCCAGCTTTTTATAATCCCGATGATTCACCCCAGCTGCAAAGAAAATAAATTATTACTTACTATAACTAATTTTAGAGACTTTTTGAAAATAAGTTCTTCAAAATATTCCACATGAATATTGTATTATTTAAATTCCTCGTCTGTATGTAGTAAAGAAGTAATACTAAGCTATTAATTAATGATATCTATCTTGGGTACAACTAACCTACTGTGATAGGAAAAAAACCCTAACCAAACACAAAAAAGGTTCTGTATTAAAAAACCCTACAGTTTTAAATAAATAATCTAAAAATATCTACTACTCACAACATTAGTAGGTGAGAGAACAGGTTTATGTGGGCTTTTTATTATTTAAGATGATATGAACACTCCCAAAAGGCCTTGATTCTTGAATCATAATTTTTAGTCCCTGATATGTATAAAAATTTACTATGTAATATTTAATTATAGCTATTCATATTTCATTTGAAGCATTTAAGACAAATAACTTTTAAAATAAAATATATAGGGTTTTTTAACTTAAAAATTATATGGATATTCAGCAAATCAGAAGTCACTGGACAAGAGGCTCATATAATAACAACAAAAAACCATGGAGATATTTATTCACTATGATTTCTAAATTTCTTGACAACAAAGAATGAAACAAACAAAACCACCAACCAACACCCCAAAAAATAGGTGAATAATTTAACATCTCACTATTTCACATGACATTTCAAGACTTCTGTACTCACATAAAGTTTACATCTTCGTGCTTTTCTGTTACTGATTAGAGACTTTAGGAATGACAGCACAAAGATTTTAAATTAACAGTTAAATTCAATATGATGATGTGTTCTCCACTTCATTGGCTTTGCAGTTTTGTAGAAATCAGCACTTAACTAACAGAACTCAAGTTTTGGTTGACCTTTTTTTTCTACTCTTTTCTTCTTTTTTTCAAAACCTAATGTTTGACTAAAGTTGCCAGTGATTAATAGCTCTCCCTGACCATAAATGTACTCTGCACTTACTCACACACTACTCATGCTATAAGAAGAAATTAATTAATTTAAAAAATCCTCCTTTTTGTACAAAGGAAAATTGAAACACAATAGGATAATTTTTTTTATATACCTCTTTAATAAAAAAATGGAAAATAAAATAAAAAACCCAAACAGCACCGCACTTAATTTACTTAGCAAAAGTAGTCATGATATCTCCTTTTGGATCTTGATATACAGAATTTTCTACTGGATGATATTCATGGAGTATACACATATTGGAAAAATTGTATCAAATTTCTAAACTTTATCGAGTTTATTTTTATATACTGAATGCATATGTTAAACCAGATAACAGTTTTATTCACACTTAATTAACATTTTAACTTAAATTGTATTCTGGCTAATAGCAGATATCAAAGAGAAAGATAATTATTGAATAGCAGTAAAATTGATGTTTGCTTGTCTTCTCGTTCTCTTATTGTCAGAACAACTCTGTGAGGGTTTGAGATTCTCAGAATGTTTTGACACAATGTTTTTTGATTGATAAACAGTCATGGAAGCCTGGTAAGAAAATTAAAGGTGTCTTGTCAAGATGCTTTTCATTATGGCAAAGATATTTTACAATTTTTACAGTATTTTACTTTTTCTCTTTTTTCTGCCTCCCTCTCACCTTCTCCTATTTTCACTAATGCATGTACTTTTGAAAATATATAGAAATGATATACAGTTTAAGAAATGAAGGATGATGGTGTATAACATAAGCTCCTTAATATTAACATATTTGTGCATTTGTATTGATTTTTTTTCATCTTTGTCTCACTGTGTATATTGGTATCTCATTATGTATTGATTCAAATTATAATCCTTTTTGATAAGTCTAACTCATAAATTATGTACTATATCCCACAATTATTTAGTGCCAATTATTTCATTTTACACAGGAGATATTATAAGTAGTCAACAACCAAAAAAGGCCTTTTTTAATACCATATAATGTTTTTTTTTCCATAGGTGTTTAACAGTATCCCATGTAAAGCAGTCTTCAAAAGAATAGCAGTAGTTCAATTCTAAGTTTAATATTTAGCTATTATTTTTCAGCAGTTTAAACAAAGATGAACAAATCCAGCAGTCTGAAATCAATAATGTTGCAAAATGGTTTAAAGCTTTGGATCTTTTCCTTATGTTGGAAATGGAACATGACACTACTTATGGCATCTATGTTCTAAACAATATATAAACAAAGTAACTAAATGGTTCATTTGGCCATTTTCCTCTGGGCAACATTTAACCCTGAGAAGCATAAGAATTTTACTGAAAATGGTAAAAGTTGTTGGAAAATTGTTAATTAATGGTTCCCTAAATTTTAACATAAATTGCTTGTGTAATCAATATTTTTATTTAAGCACTGTATTTACTAAAGCAGAAAAAAAATCTTTAAAATAATAGTACTCATAACAACAGAGAAAAACTTTAAAAACCTTTGAGTTATTAGAAAAAAAACCCCAATAGTCTCCCGTTATTAATGTTCTCTGTGAAGAGACATCTGTAAATGAACAAATAGGCAGAAAGATCACAAAACACTGATGCATAAAGACACAGTTTTAAAAAATATAAACAAAAAGGTGAATACTAATGAAGGCACAGACTTTTATCACTTAGAAGGTTGCTCTATTGGTTGACTAAAACTGTACATTTTCCTTTCTAATTCTATGTTCCTCTGTTGATATTTGGTTTCTAGATACCTTCAAGAATATATTTTTTTAAGCATTTATGTAAAACTGTGACACAGTTCTGAGCACGTATTCATTTAAACAAACCTTTACTGAATGCTTGGTGCTCAAGTTTTGCCTGTATCTTTACAAGAACTATCACATAACTTGAGTCAGATTCTACATTAATTTTCCTGTGGCTGCAGGTCAATCTCTGAAAAGTGCAAAATGATTTTCACAGTGTACTGATGTAATTTATAGACCAACCATAATATATGGTTAAAACTGGACAATTTTTTTGGCATCAGATTTGAATGTGCTTTAATCAGCTGAGGCATCTGTTTTAAAATACAGTCACTCTGTAATCAATGAAGATAAATAGGTTTACTTGGACAGATCTACCATTCCTGGGTGAATTGAATCTCTCACTCAAAGTGTAAGTCTGCTGAAGATTATATTGTGAATACTAGGTCCCATGGGAACAGGAAGAAGGATATAATTTTTTTGTTTTCACACTATTTGCATTAAACTAGTTTGGGTATTCTGAATAATGCAAATTTATTTCACATTAGAAGTCCAATAACAAGATAGTTCATAAAGCACCCACTACTGACAGACTTTAATAATTACCATGACTCTTTGTTTTGTGTGGGCCACCAAATGTAACACGTGCACCTTGTGAATTCAAATGATTCAACAGAAACCTAGTATTTCTAGTTTAGGAAAGAAACAGTGGAAGTTTTTCTGTTTTAAGAAAATAAATTCATCTGCAATGTGTGGTGATGAGACTTACAAACAGTTCCAGTCCTAGAAAGCACTTCAAAAAGTTGTATGACAGGTTCCAGAGAAATCTGTCCCAAGGAAAGATGGTAGAAGGGTTAGTTTAGCTCAAGGGGAAAGGTTATCAGACATGTAGGGAATACCTAATGCTTCCACCTACAGCTGTCAGTAATAAAATATTTCCTCTCTTGCAACAAAACATGTCTGTGGGAGAACGTGTGTATATGCCTTGCTTTAGACACAGTCACTGACTTCAGGAGCAGTTTTGGTTTTGAGGGTTGTAGGATAACATTTCAAATGAAAACAAGAAATAGAGGTCCAGGTAGATCCACCTCAGACTGTGAATGTACAGGTAGATCTGCCCCAGACTGTGAGTATCCTTGTCATGTGGGTAGTGCACAAGCAAGAGCAGGAGCAGGAGGCAGTGTTACTGGTGAAGTCCAGTGGGAGTACAGGGTACAGGTGAGGCAGTTTAAGGAAAATTCTCAGTTTTTAACAGCAGACTAGGGATTGACACATGTAAGAAAAGGACACAGGAGGTACACAGCCTATGTTTTCATTTCAAGTAGTTAGGAGTCAAGGTGCTGGAGCATGCCATACAAGGAAAGGCTGAGAGAACCAGGACTGTTCGTCTTGGAGAAGGGTCTGAGAGATCTTGCCAGAGGGGAGGGAGATGTAAGCAAGGCAGAGCCAAAATCTTCTCTGTGGTGCCCAGTGAGAGGACAAGGGGCAACAAGTATACTCTGAAATATATTAAATTCCGCTTAAACACAAAAGAAATACTTGTTTATTGTGTGGGTGCCAATCACTGAAACAGGTTTCCCAGGGAGGCAGCAAAGTCTCTATACCTAAAGTATATTTCAAAATCCAAGTGGGCAATCTGTTTGGGCCTGATATGTATTAAAAAGAGTTGAAAAATCATCTACAATGGTGGTTATTAATCAATCATCTTAGTACCGAATAGATTTTTTCAGAAGAAGAAAATCTTTGTTTCAATACTGGAACCATGAAGTAAAATTTGTGCTAGTTTAAACTGGAATAGACTTTGTTAATTAAAGCTGTAGGCAATATACAGAAAATTATGTTGTCTGTGCCAACAAATGGAACAATAACTGCCTCCGTACGGAACTGTTGCATTGGTAAAATAGTGCTTGCAAGACAATAGGAAGATGGCATTGAAAACTGACTTCTGTTAAATTAGCACCAAGATAAAGTTGCAACATGGCATCTAACATACTAATAAACTCACATGTCTGAAGTGGAAATTAATTCTGTACAATTAATATTTTGCTTACTCTTAATCCTTCTTAAGAGTACTTCAAGAATCACTTCAATTAAACAAATTTTACTTCTATTTCCAGGGCTCTTTTTGAGAAGACACAACATGTTTGGAGTCTTCAATTTATTTAAAATTATTCCACATAGCAGGAAAAACTATTTTATAAAAACAAGTTGATCACTCTGGTGCTTCTCTTAACATTTTACAATCAGTTTTTCAGACTATTTATTCATTTATTTATGAAAAGAAGTCAAAGTTCTTCTTTAATTTAG
This sequence comes from Rhynochetos jubatus, assembly GCA_027574665.1. Lineage (NCBI taxonomy): Eukaryota > Metazoa > Chordata > Aves > Eurypygiformes > Rhynochetidae > Rhynochetos > Rhynochetos jubatus. The sequence continues at coordinate 85,340,844 of CM050649.1, read as the reverse complement.
AATTCATAGGCCAAAGTAATGGAGGCATATAAGAGAAGAAATTAGCGGACAGTAGTAGATAACAAGTGATACATAATGATATCTTGTGCTCCAAACATTAAAAAGGCAGTTGTAAATATATGTTAATGTTATGTGATAACTTTTTTTTTTTTTAATGTAAACTTCTGTTTCCGCTGTTTATACTGAGTCAGCTATGGTCTTGTCAGGCAGAATATTGTCAAAAATATTAAAGTAGAAAAAATAAATAATAATATCAAATAAAATATGGCACCAACAATAGAAAATTTAGGAATATATTACAACCCAGTTAGTCATGAATCTTACAGATTTTGGGTATGTTCTTAACTGTGCTAGTGTAATATGGTTATTCTCATTCTTAATTGAAAGTACCTGAACAAGTACTTTACTTGATTTTAGCAATCCAGAAGAGGTAGACTTATATAAATACCAAATTAGGCAGCAGTTCACAAGTTATGCAGCCAGACAAGCTACACAAAAAATAAAAAATAAAAAAATTAAAGTACATAAAATTTTATTAAATACTTAACAGTTTTCAACTGTGTAATAACACTAATAAAGAAAAAAGCAAAATAGTTTCCTTGCTATAGGTAATACCTATATTTGCCATGTGGTCATATAGATCTTTAATATTATCTGTTCCTTAATTTTATCCATTAATCATTGTATCCTTTCATTGACTGTTAATAAGACAATAAGTGGAAGGATAGAAAAAAAAAAAAAAAAAGTAGTCAAGCTTGCCTGTGGTTGTGCTTTCCTTCGTTGTTAGGTTTCATTTTTTTGTCTGAGATGAGCAGCCTCCTATTTTCTACACCGGCACAAATTCTTCAATATGCTCATATTCCTCAGATTGTCTTGAACTTGATCTTCTCTTACAGTGGGTAGGACTTCCTTCCCTGGTCCCTGATTTGAGATTTAGTGATTGGAGGGATACAGAAAGAGCAATTGCCAATAAAAACAGGCAAAAAGATTGTGAGGGTTTCATCTTTCTCCGTGTTGGTTATCACCAGATCCTGCGGGTACACAACTTCTTTTGTCTTCCTTTTCTGATTAACATACCTTTAGAAGTCCTTGCTATTTTTTTTCATGCTCTTCAGGAGTCTCCTGGACTACTTACAGATTTGCACTTAGGTTTGGTTGTGTTGTTTGGTTTTGTTTTTTTTTTTTTTTTACAGTTCCAAAGAGTTAAGTACTGTCTGTAACTTAAAGTTTTAAACTATGCAATTAATTTATTTAATTAATTTTATCACTATTTTTAGGATATTCTTGTTAATCCAAATGGAAGAACACTGAATACTGAAAGAAATATACAGATAATATTAACTGGTATGCTGTATAGAAAGCACAATTGGTAAAGAAAATATTATCGTTGCTTTAAGTATTGATAATGATATCTAATGTTTATAATTACAGAGGCCAATGCCAGGCTTCCAGCAATAAAAAGAAAAACACTTCCGTACCAGACAACTCATGAAATTGATCATTCCCTTGCAGCTTACGTGCAGGCAACAGTTTTCTTTATTATAATGGTTAAGATATAAGAGAGTAGATAAAGGTCAAAAGCACTCAGAATTTAATTATCTGGCTCAAATGTCACTTGTTTTAAAAGGATCAATGACCTTATTCCTTGTTGAATGTTATATAACATGCCACTTGGATAGTCCCTTCTAATTTTATGCACACAGGTTAGGTGTTTGAGACTGGATAAAAGGAACGCTATAAGCTACTTTTATTTAAGAAGGTTTCTTGAGGGCATAATTCAGACCCCTTAAAATCTGATTTGTTTCTCTGACAGTGTGGGTCCGCTCACTAAAGGGCTGCATGTCCTACCCCAGTATTAAGTAGGAGAGCTACGAGGTCATTAGATTTTACCTGTATTACATGGCACAGGATGGCAAGACACACCAGGCAGTTTCCACAAGTAGAAGGAAAAGTGGGGGCAAACCCCTCGTAGTGAATTATCTGCCTGGAGATAGACATGAACAAACTGGTTCCTCATTTAAGAGATGTATTGAAGCACAAAAATGAGCTGAGATAAAGTTAGGTTCAGGATTTTAAAAACACACTTCAATCTGACCCAACTTCATAAGCATTAAAGTGCTTCTACCAATAAATACATTTCTACAGAAGTAGAATTAGGTAGGTTGATTGATTTGCTTAGCATACCTATTTGTACTATTTTTATGGGTAAGCGTAATTCTGAATTTCCTGTATTTGTAATATATTTGTTGAAAAAAATTTAAAATCACTTCATATAATTTTTATTTTATTTTTATAACTATCAAATCTGATACACGCTTTCAGTCTTAATTTCAATATAATACATTGTTATGCTTGAATTATAGATAAATATGTATCTATGAATGCACTCTTTTTTTTCCCTATATCAAAAGTTTTTTAGCTTCTGAAGAAATACTGCAGCAGGCACTGATGTTCAGTGAGCTAAATTAAGATAAATAGAAATATTATATAAATCTGGATGGCATAATGGCTGGATAAGAAAAACCTGTCATAAAAGTGGATGCAGTAAAGTCTAAGTAGGATAAGACAAGTTTCAGTTATGGTAGTAAGAGATAGATGAATACTGTGCAACTGTGTAAGTGAAGTACAAGGATCTAATTAATTATATATGGAATGTTCAATATAAACCCAAAACTTATTATGTCAGAGTCCTTTTTTCTATTGTCATCTTTAAACATAACATTTATTAGAAGTAATGAGTAAATGTCCAGAAAACAACTACATAATACTGGGGGATAATCTGTGCTATATTTGTTATTTTATGAAGACACATTCTATATTCCATTTTAAATAAACATCTTCAGGGTTACCTGTGACACGTTAGAAAATATATGCATGAGAGAGTCATGTGAAGTCATGAAAAAACCTGCAGTATTTAAGGTTGCGTGACTGAAGGCTAATCACACTAAACACAATGGTCTATGAAGATCAGAGAACCACTGTTGTGTGAAGGTACCCAACAAAGTCTTAAGGACGGAGTACTCTGACTTGGCAGGAACTTAAATCACTCATGCTCATAATTTGTGAGTGTTCCTTAAGTGCAAAAAATCAGGTGACATGAATTCAGATCCAGGATTTCAAAAACAATCTGACCTGTGTTCACAAGCATTGAAATGCCTTAACAATAAATGCATTCCTACTGTCCTCTACAAGAGGATGGTCGAGCCCTGGTCTCCCCTTGAGAGGACTTAAGAGGAGAAGCTCTTTCCCCATATGGGTCAGGACACTCCCAAGCACAAGTACAGGCTGGGTGGAGAATGGATCGAGAGCAGCCCAAAGGAGAAGGATTTGGGGGTACTGGTGGATGAGAAGCTGAACATGAGCCGGCAGTGTGTGCTGGCAGCCCAGAAAGCCAACCATATCCTGAGCTATATCAGGAGAAGTGTGGCCAGCAGGTCAAGGGAGGTGATTCTCCCCCTCTACTCTGCTCTTGTAAGACCCCACCTGGAGTACTGTGTCCAGCTGTGGACCCTCAACATAAGAAGGACATCGACCAGTTGGAATGAGTCCAGAGGAGGGCCATGGAGATGATCAGAGGGCTGGAGCACCTCTCCTATGAAGAAAGGCTGAGAGAATTGGGCTTGTTCAGCTGGAGAAGAGAAGGCTCCAGGGAGACCTTATAACAGCCTTCCATTACCTGAAGGGGGCCTACAAGGAAGCTGGGGGGTAGAGCTTTTTACAAGGGCCTGTAGTGACAGGACAAGGGGTAATGTGTTTAAACTGAAAGCAGGGATGTTTAGATTAAGTATCAGGAAGAACTTCTTCACGGAGAGGGTGGTGAAGCACTGGAACAGGTTGCCCAGAGAAGTTGTTGGTGCTCCATTCCTGGCTGTCTTCAAGGCCAAGCTGGATGAAGCTTTGAGAAACCTGGTCTAGTAGAGGGTGTCCCTTCCCATGGCAGGGGGTTTGGAACTAGATGATCTTTAAGGTCCCTTCCAACCCTAACAATTCTATGATTCTATATCACCTTGCAGGTTAAAGGGATTGCTGCTTATGGGGGTATGTGACATCCCACTTCTTTGGGGTGCCAGAGAACAGCACTCAGACACTGTGTAAATCTTCTTATGGAATGATTTATGGAGATTGTTGAAATATGGAAATATACGAGGCTTATTCTGGAGTATTTAGAAGAAGGGCAAAGGCAGGGAAAGGGAGGGATCATGGGGGTCAGGGAGGAATAAGTGTGTGAAAATAAAGGGAGTAGTGTATAAAGGTAGCCTGGTAGGTATAAATGGATTGCTGGTCTGTAAGCTTCTCTCAATGTGCTTGACCACTGCAGTGCTACATTCTTACAAAATCCTGTTTCTAACTATTGTCATTATGGGTGCACTGTCTGTTCTGAATGGTGAACATAACAAACTTCAAGTCAGACTAGCCAGCAAAGAGGATTAGAGGTCTGAGTACCAGTGAATGGAATCGGACTGAAAACCTGAGTGGCTTGTAGGTCTAGAAGCCAGCTACTGGAGGGTGACAAGGCCTGAGGCCAACACCTGGACCTTCATTTGTGTACTGTGTGTGTATGTGCCTTTGTGTGCGTGTGCATGCTAATGTCTGTACATCTAGCAGGAATACTTAGTCTCTGGCTATCTCACTGGCTGGAGCTGGGAACCATAGCAGCCTCACATCTACTCAGCTGGGAAAGGAGAACACCCTCTGGCCCACAAAATTAAGCAGCCTCCAATGCATTTCTGGTGGTTATATCTAGTATTTTTTCTTAAAGATAAACATGTTGCTTTGAAAACAGAAACCATTTCCACTTGGCACAAGCGTACATTAGCTAATGCTTGCCATACCAACATATACGTACAAAGGGCATATGAAACCATTCTGTGATACTGTCCCTGTATCTTTCTGTGTCTTATTATTCTCACTTATTTGGAGCCTGAATGTAATATCATGTTTTTATAATATTCTACCAGACTACCTATAATGGTGGTGTTTTCAGAGATACATGCCAGTTATATTTTTACTGAGCATATGATTTGTATTGCTACCATAACAAAATATGTGTTTCTTCTTAGCATATCAGAGACAACAAAACAAACCTCAAAATTTAAAGGTGACAGTGTGAAAATCCCATATCCAGTAACTTCAGCTTCAGAGCTTTTAGCAAATTACAAAATAATATAACAGTTAGAACTGATTCTGAAATCTGTTTTCCTGTTCCTTTTGAAATCCCCATCAAAGCGCCTAATATTCGTCAATTCCTACTTAGATTCACTATTGTAGTGACAGCCTTTATTAATTTAAATTAATTTAAGCTGGCTATATGATGAATACCAACAGTTAATGTACATAGAGAGTATTTGTGTTGTTTCATTCTGAGCAGAGTTTCTAACATAATTTTGTCCTGAACAAAGAGTTTTTCTTCCAAACAATACTCAAGACATCCCATAAGCCAAAGACCATTGCAGTAAGTAATCTACACTAGTCATACTGTTTCAGATGGTTGCAATCTCATTTAGTACCACTGCCAGAGAACAATCCCAAGCATGTTCATTTGACTAGAATAAATTTAGCCTTCAGTGTTATCACATTCCTCCATGCTGTTTCCTTCAGGTCAGTGCAGCACACAGGTTTCCAAACACACAGACTGCAGCATTCGCAGGTGCTTTTCTCCTGGAAGTGTACAGAGTGGGAAAGAGACAGTGCTGTATCCACATCCTGAATCTTATCAGTAGTTGGTACAGTTGCATTGAGACTTGAGTGTGCATGACAGAGTGTTTTGGGTGCAGAAGAGAACATCTTAACAGGAATTAGAGTGTTATGTAACACTGGTGTATGAGATTTACTAAGCTCTTCTTGGTGTCCTTGCTGATGTCTTAGTAAATGATTTGACATTATTACTAGATTTCAAGCTACCCTTGATAACCTTGTTTCAGTGGCTTGATTAATGTAAAAATGATTATTAGATGGAATTAGAAGGGATGAAGGAAAAAGTAACTAAAACCATGATAAAATTAGTTAAGAGAAAATCACATTTATGCATGTTATGGAAAGGTACAACCAGATGAATGGTGAAATAAAGAATATATACAGTGGAATGAAACTTTTATCATAATGAATTGAATAGATATTTTGCAATAGACTTCAAGAATTTCATGCGTCTACTTTGACCATGCTATTCCAGCGTATAGGAAAGGGGATTTTGTTGTGTGTTCTTATTCTGAGGAACTGATTTCCAATTTTGCACTTATATTTATCTGTAGATATGTGATTGTGTGTCACACAAACACATTCACTGTTTAAAATAATATTTCATACAAAAACAACAGTTTGAAGACAATAAACTATTCATAGATATAAACTGGTTTTCTAATGTTGCAAATCAGAATAAATGGATTTCTAATCTTGTGAAATAAAATTTCAGGAGGATGATCTGCCCATATCCTTCCATTGATATGTTTCATTGTTTTAATCAAGGGACATTAACCTACTGTAACATCTAGCATCAAATTACTTTATATGGTTATCGCAGTTTAAGACCAGCCAGCAACCAACGACCTCACATCTCTTTGTTCACTTAACCCCAATGGCATGAGGTAGAGAATTGGAAGAATAAAAGTGATAAAACTTATGAGTTGAGATAAAGACAGTTTAATAGTTAAAATAAAAGCCACACACAGGAGCAGAGCAAAACAAGGAATTCAGTCACCGCTTGTCATCCGCAGTCAGGTGTTCAGCCATCTCCAGGAAAGCAGGGCTCCATCACGTGTAATGGTTACTTGGAAAGATAAACGCCATGACTCTAAATATCTCCCCCTTCCCTTTTCTGTCTCCCAGCTTTACATATTGAGCATGATGCCATATGGTATGGAATATGTCTTTGATCAGTTGGAATCAGCTGTCCCAGCTGTGTCCCTTCCAAACTTCTTGCATACCTCCAGCCTACTCGCACATGAGGTGTTGTGAGAAGCAGGGAAGATCCTTGACATTGTGTAAGCACTACTTACTCAGCAGTAAGTAAAACATCCCTGCATTATGAACACTGTTTCCAGCACAAATTCAAAACATAGCCCCATACTAGGTATTATGAAGAAAATTAACTCTACTCCAGCCCAAACCAGCCAAATAGCATATTTTCCTCCCAGCGTGCAATTATAATGTAGGTATCAAGTTAAGGCAGAACAGTTCGTGGGTTCGATATGTGGGAAGAGGTGCGTGCACAGCAACTTCCAGTGTGTTGAAACAGAGCAATTAATCATAATTCACTATACTTTTTTATGCATAATTTCAAACTTCCAGAATTAATTAAGTACCATGACCACCTATCCCAGGAGATATTGAAAATAAAGAAAATACAACAGGAATACTAAGAGTGATTTAGTAAAATAAACAAACAGGACAGGACAGGACAGAATAGAATAGAATAGAATAGAATAGAATAGAATAGAATAGAATAGAATAGAATAGAATAGAATAGAATAGAATAGAATAGAATAGAATATTTCAGTTGGCAGGGACCTACAATGATCATCTAGTCCAACTGCCCAACCACTTCAGGGCTGAACAAAAGTTAAAGCATGTTGTTTAAGAGCATTGCCCAAATGTCGCTAAAATACTGACAGGCTTGAGGCATTGTACTGGTTTTATTCAGGACAGACTTCATTTTCTTCAGAGTAACTAGTATGAGGCTGTGTTTTTGATTTGTTTCAGGCTGTATTTTGGGTTTGTCCTGAGAAGAGTATTGATAACACTGCCATTTTTAGTTGGTGTTAAGGAGTGTTTATACCAGTTCAAGGACTAATGGGTTCTGGTGCTGCACCTGTGTTCCCAACTGTCTCACTACAAGCAGCAGGGGTGGGAGACACTGTTCAGACAGCTAACCCAAACTGACGGAAAGGATATTTAATTCCATGAAATATCATGCTCAGTATGTAAATTGGGGATGAGTAGTGTGTTGGTTGGTTTTCTCATTTGTGAACTTGCTGGAGGACTAGCTCTGACAGGTGTGATCTCTCTCACGATCTGGCTTGCCGACTCTGGCTCTCGCTACTCAAGAACAGGCCAGGAATCAGTTGGCGGGTGGTGAGCAGTTGTATAATTTGTTTTATTTTTCATTATTTTCATTACATATTAGTACTAATGGTGGTAGTATTATCTTCATTACACATCATTAGTATTAATATTATTAGTACTGTTAGTATTATTAGTATAACTATTTCATTAATTAATATTCAATTATTAAATTGTTTTATCTCAACACACAAGGTACCTTGTCTTGTCTTCTGATACTCCTCCTCCACTGGAGGGAGAAGGTGAGTGAGCAGCTGTGTGGTACTTAGTTTCTAGCTGGGTTTAAACCATGACAACCCTTCTAGGAAGCTTGTTCTAGTGTTTGACTATCCTCTCAGTAAAGAAATGCTTCCTAATGCCAAGTCTAAACCTTCCCTGATGCAGCTTTGAACTATTCCCACACATCCTGCTACTGGATACCAGATAATACTCCAAATAAATAAGTAAGTAAGTAAATATTTACTTCTCCTACAACCATTATGTTTGAATTCTAAGTATGAAAGATGAAGGACCTCTTCCAAGAGATGGAATGGAAAAAATGCACTTCAGTGAAGCAAAAAAAAAAAAAAAAAAAAAAAAAAGTATCTAGAGATAGCTTTTTTAACTTCAATATTCTGTTACTTTCTTGGCAGTGAGCTTTCAGAACAGTTAACCTTGAAGGTATTTGACTTCTTTTTATATTTATGTATTTATCTTTCTAACATGTCACAGTGAGAGGAGAATTTCAGAAAAGGAAGGAAACTTTTCTGTGGGAACGTTACTTAAGTGTCTCTAGGGGGTTAAGAATGAAGTTACCATACACTTACAGAGCTTGTTATTTTAATATTCTATGCATTTCATTTGCCTAACTTACACATTTTCAATAAATACCACTGGTACAAAGTAGTTTTCTAAATAGGACACCTCTGTCTTCTTCTGTAAGATGTGCAAATTTTTAACTGTTTCAAAGAGTCTTTTTATATTGAACTCACTAAATATTGAGAAGCTTGGAAAGACATTAGATGCTAATGGCAACGAAAGTAATAAAGCAGAAAGTGGCTGTCACACAGACAAAAGCCGTACATGGAAGTTGGTATCCTATAATATCCTAATTATTATTTATGCAACCTCATAAGTGCATGAAAAAGGTCATAGACTGTCTTAGCTTTGCACCAGCTAGTCTATGTTTTGCTTTACCCCATAGCACATCAAGCTGCATAGGTGGTGCCAGCCCGGGGCCCGCCAGACTGCAGGACCGGCAGGGAGGGGGTGGGGATATGGGTGGAAAGGCTTATGGTTGGACACGACCCTGGGAAGGGGAAGGGTCTGAGGGGGCTTCCGGCCGAGGGGGCTGGGGGTTTGTTTGTGGTGGGACCTTGTGGCGAGTAGTTGGTGCTCCGGGCAGAGCCAGCGTCTTGCTGGGCAGATGGGTCTGGGAGTCGGGGTTTGAAAGATTTTTTCTCTCTCTTACTCGCTCGGCCCCTGGGCGGTTTCGTGGGGGGTTTGCTCCCTTTGGGTGGGTTTTCTTTCCTTTTTTCCCTTCTTGGGGTGAGATCCTGTATCATTTGTTCTACCCTCTTCCTTCATTATTTAAATTACTCATTAGCACTAGCATTGTTAGTAACTCCCTAAGTTTCATTTATATAATTAAATAGTTCTTTTCTCAACTTCTACGGGCTTTTTCTCGGTTTGTTCCTCCGACCCTTCCTCACTGCGGGGGGGGGGGGGGGGGGGGGGGAGGGAGCGGACTGGTACAGCAGCTGCTTGCTAAAACCAGGACATAGACAAAGAGAAATGAGGTCAGCATTAGCAACACACAAAATAGGTAACTAGACAGCAGAAGTTTATCAGCTCTTTCTCCAGTCTCTGACAAAGGCCCCTAATGACCCAATTCTACATCCCCATGCCTTGCTATCAGCTGAAATCAATAACAGCTTAGTAGGCAAAACAGCTGAAAAACAATCAGGATAATACTAGGAATGGGTTTTAGGTTTTGGTTTTTTGTTTAAATATTTTCTTTAAATACTCACAATACTGCTTTGAATAGTCATGTTCCTGTTTGCAGCAGTGCTCGTTATCTCCATTCTGGTGAAGAAACACTGGAACAGGTTGCCCAGAGAAGTTGTGGATGCCCCACCCCTGGTTGCCTTGAAGGCTAGGCTGTATGAGGCTTTGAGGAACCTGGTCTAGTGGAAGGTGTCCTTGCCTATGTCAGGGGAGTTGCAACTAGGTGATCTTTAAGGTCCCTTCCAACCCAAACCATTCTGTGATTCTATGATTCTCTCTGTTGAGAGATGATGACTTCAGTATTCCAGAATGAGGAAGGCCCTATTCAGAACAAGAATTTCAATCACTGAGCTAGGGACTGAATTAGTTATAAAATATGGACATAAGCATCTGGTGAATTTTAAAAAGAAAACAATTCTGATGGCATTTAGTGATCTTCTTAGCACATTGGATTGGTTATTCTTTCTGATTTATCTGCACTTACATTAAGATGAATCAGTTCTTCATGATATGAAGTTCTTCAGTTCTTCATCAGTTCTTCATAATATGAGCTTGCCTGAGTATGGGATTTACCCTGAATTTCTTGTAAAATGCTGACACTATAAGACTATAAGAAACATTTGATCAGATATGGACCTCAAAAAAAAGCTTAGTTTTGCTTTTAAAATGCTCATCTTGCCCTAGTTTCAGTCTCTCATTTGTTTGTTTTCTATTTGGGGGGTTTTTTTGTATGTTTTTACCTAAAATTGTATTGATCAACTTTTTTACCAAAGAAAAATGATCTATCCTCACTGCAGTAGGCAATGGGACAAAGTCCCATTTGTAAGTCTGTATTGGTTAATTCTTGTCTTTCTCATTAACCTTGAAGGAAGAGTTTAAGAAGTAATTTTCCTTCTATCGTAGAATTTATAAAATAATGTTCTTTAATCTGGGTTCTTAAAGAACTAGTTTCTTTTGAATAAAAAATGTTTCATTTCTCTATACCTCTAAGTGTATTAAATCACAATATCTTTCAGGTTTTGCTTATTTATAGACTAACAAATAAACATGCCCTCCATTCTTGAACAAAAGGTGTGAAGTTTTTTGATAGCTAAATGCAGTAATTATGAAAAATACTTCTGAGTAGTGAAATCATATAAATGTAACAACACAGCATTCTTATGTCAAACAGCTTTTATCAAATCAATTACTAACTCCAACTCAGTGATAAGAAATTAGTTATTTTCCTGAAAACACACAATACTATTATACATTTACATATATAGTTATATTTTTGATAATGATCACTAGATATCAGTGACAAATAAATCAGATATATGAAAAACTAAGAGAAGTCACAATCAAATTTTATTTTTGAGAAAATCAAAGATGTAGTGCATGAAGTATGCATTTATTTTGCAATGACATCTTGAAAAAGTGTTGAATATAACTTTAAAACTCCCTTTTCTTTAAGGGTTGACCATAAAATATGAATGTTAGAAATATTATAATACCAAATATATTATGTAAATCCCAATGGAAATCTATGGCACACCAAAAATATTTTATTTTGATTCAGTGTTTTTTATTCATATTTTCCAGTCAGAAGAATATTATTAAACTCTGTTTTTCATTTCTCTGTGTGAGTAGCATAATCTCTTCTTTCTTTTTTCCTTGGCTTGCTTATGTTGTCTTGCCTTTCCCTTGACTTTTCATTCCCTTCTGTTATTTGCCTTGCCTTACCTTTCTTGCCTCACCTCACCTTTCCCCCAGCAAGACCACTGATATTTCACATCTGAAGTCAATAAAAAGACTGTTAATCAACTTCTCTACAGAGGGAAGTACACCATAGTGTTGTAAGTGGAGTTCTATGGGTTTGGGGTAGAGTGGGCATTATGGTTCTCTTTCCCTGCAAAAAGATCATCCATGACTTAATTGACACGATGTAAAAGAAGCAACAACTAATACAATGAAGGATTAATCATAATAATTACACATTTTCCAATCTGTGAAGAATAGAATGAAAATCTTATGCAAGGAACATCAACCAGTGTTCTAGGTTACTGTAGAGTGATGAAATATTCTCATATCTTGCCTCTAGATCTGCAGAGTAAAAATTTTTTCTAGTATCAGTTAGTAATGAACTTCTACATTTTTAAGTTGGTGAAGGGAATTATTTTTTTAGGAAATTTATATTGATTATTGTTTCTTAGTGAGTAAGATACAATGCACCATTTAACTTTATCTGTAACACTAAATAATAGGTGGGCAGATTCTTAAGCCAGGTGGCTTACATCCAAAATACGAAAGGCTACCTCACCCTGGCACCAAATCATTGTCCATATTATGTAGTTCTTGGGACGTTTTTCATCTGGTGAGGGAATCAAGGCTTAATTAACATTTTTCGTGTAAATGTTTATTTTTAAAGATATTTTTTCCTAAGTTAAATGTATCTGAAATAACATGAGGGTTTTGTGATAGGTTTCAGAGTAGTGGTTTTCTACTGTGTGAAATGGAGGATGTGTCATATGTTTTGAAGTGTGGTATGAGTCTGTGTGAGGATGCTGCAATTTCAAAGTGCAATGATAGGATGCAAGATGCAGAGCAAGTCGGGGAAAACACCAGGAGTCCTGTGTGGATGAACAAGGAGCTCCTGAACAAACTGAGGCACAAAAAGGAAGTCCACAGTGGGTGGAAGCAGGGACAGTTACCCTGGGACGATTACAGAGATATTGTCTGAAAAGTCAGGGATCAGATTAGGAAAGGTAAAGCCATGATAGAATTAAACCTGGCCAGGGACATGAAGGGCGACAAGAAGGGCTTCTATAGTTATGTAGACGATAAAAGGAAGATCAGGGAAAATACTGGCCCTCTATATAAGGAAACAGGATACCTGGTTTTGCAGGATGTGAAGGTCAAGATGCTCAGTGATTTTTTTCTTCAGTCTTCACTGGCAAGGACGCGAGGCATGTCACCCAAGTCACAAAAGGCTGGGGCAGGCACAAGGAGAATGGAGAACAGCACACAGTTACAGAGAATCAGGTTCGAGACCACCTAAGGAAATTTAAGGTGCACAAGTCTATGGAACCTGATGAAATATATCCACAGGTCATGAGGGAACTGGTGGATAAGCTTGCTACGCTTCTGTCTATCATATTCAAGAAGTTGTGGAAGCCTGGTGCAGTTCCCACTGGTTGGAAAAGGGGAAACGTAACTCCCATCTTTAAAAAGGTAAAAAAGAAAGATCCAGGAAATTACAGGCTAGTCAGTCTCACCTCTGTGCCTGGAATGATCATGGAGCAAACCCTCCTGGAAACTATGCAAAGGCACACGGAAAATGAGGAGGTGATTGGTGAGAGCCAACATAGTTTCACCACTGGCATACCATGCTGGACAAATTTCGTGGCCTTTTACAACAGGGTTAAGGTGTTGGTGGACAAAGGAAGAGCAACCAATGTCATCTACCTGGACTTGTGTGAAGTGTATGACACTGTCCTGCATGACGTTTTTGTCTCTAGATTGGAGAGGCATGGATTTGACAGGTGGACTACTCAGTGGATAAAGAATTGGCCTGATGGTTGCACTCAGTGTTCAACGGCTTGATATCTGAGTGGAGACCCGTGATGAGTGACATTCCTCAGGGGTCGGTAGTGGGCCCAGTGCTGTTCAACAACTTTGTCGGTGGCATGGAAAGTGGGACTGAGTGCACCCTCAGCAAGTTTGCTGACAAACACCAAGCTGTACATGGCCAGCCCCCATATTGTAGATTATATCATGGCATATTCTCAGTAAAATTGACAAATTTTATTCTTTTGATAAGCAGTCTGTAAATTTCTGTGAATTGTGCTTGCATTTCAAGAATCAGTATAATAGAATTTTCCTTATTTGATATATTTAATGCTACTTATCTTTTCATTATAGAACACTGCTCTCGTGTGTTTATATGTTTTCTTTTCTGATACTAAAATATTGCTGATCCCTGTTTACAAGTAGTTCTAGATGTTTTAGAATTTTTTAAAAAACATCTGCTCACTGTACCATAAGTGTTATAAAATTTGGATTTTTAAAACATCTGGCTCTCCACTCTTATTAACACAGGAAAATCAGCTGCAATAAATAAGCTATTCCCCAGAAGAATTTTTTTGAACTCATTAAGGAGTTCTCATGCTTATTTTGAATATGTATAAATACAAATGGGATTAGAATTTAAGTCTAATGACTGAATGGCAAAAAAATAATTATAAAAAGGTTTCCTTGTCTATGTGACTGTGGTTTCCCATGGATTCATCAGTGACCTAGCAGAAATACAGATATTTGGATCTGGTATCACTCCACTCCCTATCTCTGTCCAGTGAGTAACAGGAACAAAGAAAACATGTGCAGGTTTTTCCTACACCTCACCATGTTTTGCTTACTGTTCTTCAGGATCCCAAGGATCCAGTCTGAATGTCAAGACCTTTCTAGATTCAGTGTAATGAAGTACCAAGGAAAACTTCATGCTGTTTTCAAAAATCCCCCCAAAAAGTTCACTTTATCACTTATTTTTAATTGCATTGGTAGATGTTCCTTCTGCTCACTATCTCTGTGACTCTCATCTTTCTCTGTTTTATGCTAGAGTAACTCTATTGATTGTGACTAGCTGACTTCTAATTTAAACCTGAGTGAAACAAATGCCTCGTCTGACATAACTGCCATCAAGAATTTAATGAGTGAATGAAGAAAGATTTCCAGGAGATCTTTATGTACAACAGTCTATGGTGTGGTGCATTACCATCATTGCAAGGACAGCAGTACATAAAGATTCAAAGCAAAAATTTTGCAGATTTCTGAATGCTGAAAGATTTCAAGGCATAAATGCTCTTCACTATATTTTCTATAATATATTTTCTATAAACTATCTTGAGGCAAACTTTTGTTGCTACATAATCTGCTTTGGCTGTAGTAATGAGCGATTACTCCATGTCCAAACATCTTTCCTTTAATGCCAGTGAAAGACAATGGGAAATGAAAAATCTGAAAAACAAACAAACAAAAAAAACCACCCCACCAAACAAACAAAAAACAAAAAAAAACACACACAAAAAATGTAAAACCAAAAACAAACAAACAAAAACCACAAAAAACCCCAGACAAAACCAAACAGTTGGGATCCTTATAGAGTGGATTAAAATGAAATTATTTTCAGGACAGTTCACATGAGAGTTAATTATTATGGTGCACTTCAAAAAGCTACTTGAACCATTCAGCTGTGAAGCCCAGACTTGATTGTTTCTACAATTTAACCCCATTCAAATTCCAGTTTGATTCACCTCCCTCGACTGGCTAGAAACTTAATGGGAAGTGTGCCTTTTTAACACCTAAAAAGGGAAGAAAACCCAAATGTGATGAAAGCAGTGATACATCTACACTTGAATCAGGAATGGTTTCTGTTGCTTTTTTCCCTCAACATGATGGCATTTCAGAAATATGGGCATATGTAGTCCAAAGTTTCTGAGCTGAAGTGATAGATAGAAGGAATAATATTTCTTTGGTGTGGAGCAATTGTTACATTTCATGTTTTGTTTTGTTACATTTCCACTACACTGGGGTTCTCGGGCTCAGGGACTGTTTGCAGTTTTGGGATTTGGCTGTGATTCTGTCAACATGTGAGTTACAGTATCATATGTTCTGTTTTCTATGTTTTAATTACTTAGAAATAGTAATGTAACTAGTAGTATCACTATAATTATCATTTATATTATTAAATAGTTCTTATCTCAACTTTACGAGTTTTCCTTGTTCTTTTTCTCTGACCTTCCTTCTGCACTGGGGTGGGGATGAGGAGGTGATTGAGTGACCAAATGCTACTTAATTGCCAGATAAGGCTAACAATGACAGAGTCCAAAATGCATGAATCTACAGTAATGTTTTTTCAAATTATTTTCTCAAAGCTATTTATAATACTCTTCTTGTCTAATTTTTCCTACTCTCTGTTCTATTTATCTATCTAGTGAGGGTGGACGTATCATTATCCCAGGGTGTTCAGAATAAAACCATATGGTCAAAATCAGAAAGAAATTTAGCATCAAAACCAGGTTTTGTGTAAACTCTTCCAACTTGGAAGATGTTAACATCATTCCTGACCTATTCTTTTACAGTATGGTTATTAGTAATTTAAAAAACAAACAAACAAACAAACAAACAAAAAACCCCAAGCAAAACGAACAAAAAAAAAACCCCAAAACAAAACAAAACAACAAAGACTAGTAATTTGGTTTAGTTTAATTATCACTGTAAAAGCAGTAGCACTTCTCTTTTCAAGGGTGTTAATAAAGTAACCCAGAGAAAACTAATGTGAAAATCACATCCTCTAAAATATGTGATCAGCAGGCTTCAGAAATATGCTGCGATATAATATCTCATTCTATCACATTATTAACCTAACTCTGACTTTCAGAAGTGTTCATTTGGACTAGGAAATTGCAAAAGTCTATCTCTTCCTCAAATCCTGAAGTTGATCTGATAATGACTATCTTCCCATCTTGAATTTAGCAGTGGTTTTAAGAAATAGATTTTCCACTATATTTATTTTTTGGGGTTGTATATGTAATGCTAGATAACATGGTTGACTGAGCTCATTTAAAATGTATTGAAATTGTTTTTCATAAAGACATAAACTTTAACTTTTACATGTCACAGAAAATTGGCTTTACATCTCCCTGACTCACAGAATGGTTCATTTCGCAGAGGTGTTTATATATGCAAAGCTTATAGTATTTTAACTGATGGGAAACATTCTGTAGATTGACAAACAAACATCAGAGCAGGAGACGCAGTCTTCAAGCTTCTTATGCATGCAGACAGTATTTCTGTTATGAAAAATATGCTTGAATGTTAGATAGACCCTACAGCTCTGTTAATGGCCTATGAAATTTTATCACCATACTTGAAAAAAAGCAGCAGCCCAAATTGTTAAGGTCCCTGTCTTAGTCAAATATCTAAAAATACTTATTTATTGATCAGGAGCTATAAATAAAGCTGCAAAAAAAGAACTCTGACAAATGTTGAACTATAAAGTAAAACATGAACATGTCAAGGATACATGTACTTTTGGGAGCCAGGAGGAAAGTAAAATTAACAACCCTGACATTTAAATCTCAATAATTGAAGAACCAGTCACCCAGTGAAGACCCCAAAATGGTCATTTTTGGCAACTTGCTTTCCTAGATACATTATTTAGTTAACTGTTCTTTTTTTTTTTTTTTTTTTTTTTTTTTTTGATAAAGCGCTGCAGTGTCCCGTGGTCTCACAGGACCTAAGAACTTGCTTGCCCAAAAATTCCTTGGTTTGAAATACCTGCAGTTCAGATGATGTTTGTCAGGCCTAATAGAGGTCTGATTTTCTACTCTGCCATTTTCCAGGAACTGGATGATATACTTTACGATTTGATCAGAACTCAAGCATTCAGGATTCTAGCTTCCCTATCCATCTTGAAGTAGCTCTGTCCTTGCCAAGACCTAAATAAGACATAGACTTGGGTTCTAGCTTGATGGTCAGACTCTATCATTTAGACTCCTCCTGTCCCTCCTTGACAAAATTTCATAAGAAAGAATGTTCCTTAGCTGATGTTTGTGAAAAAATGAGAATATTAGAAGAAAGTGAACCATTCCCTCAGGTTCACTGAACCTGATTAAGGCACATGATGTAATTTTGGTTTCTTTTTGAATATACTGGGAGAATATTAGCAATAAGAATCCTACAAGTGTGTTCTGACCTAGCTCATTTTGTGAGATCTTTGATAGCTGTAGTTCACCATTCGCTGATCTTCACATGACACACACAATGAGAAAGAGAAAGGGGGAGAGAGAGATATGTTCAAAGTGATCTTTCCAGGTCCTTAACCAAATTTTCTCAAATAAACTTAAGTTAAAATTCTTTACATTTCAGTAATAAGTGTAAAAATATTTAAACATTTTTGCTTTGTATGCTCTAAGTTGCTGAACAGGAAGTTACTTCAAAATTGTTCCCATTCTGTAGCATCAGAATTCTGAGAAAACTTAACAAAAATTACAATTACATTCTTGTCAATAGTAATTTTTCAGCAGAGAGGACAGCTTTTTCATAGAGGTTTTCCAAATTTGATTAAAAAAAAAAAAAAAAAAAAAAGGAATAAGGCAATTCATTCTTTGTGAAATTGAAAATAAGTATCTAAGCATTGTAATTGTTTCTATCTAAAATTATTATGCCAGTTCTGGTCATGACAAAAAGTCTCTAATCCAAATCCCCCCAAAAAATCATTACAGAATCAAAATCAGGTAATGAAACAACTAACCTGTTCCGCACCCACCCCACCCCCCATAATTTTACAATTTGCAAAATCCTTCTGTGTAAAAATTTAAGATAAGATAATGTAATATGATCTTATGAAAAAAAATGTTTCTATATAAAAAATAATTGGAATTTAATGTAAGACAAAATTCCAGGCTTATATCTCATCAAAACATGCCAGTTCGTTATTCTTAGTCTTTGTTATTATATTTGTTGTCAAATATAATCCCTATACAGTCTATAAACAAATAATATAATCAAAAAAATAATTGTGTCTAGAACATTTTATTGTAACACATTACTGAGTTACAAATATGTTGATCAAGCTGTTTCATTAGGGAGAAATGAGAATGCTTGTTGATCTTACCTGGTTTTGATTTATATAACTGAGTGAAGAGCATAGCACAGTAAAGAACTCTCTTAGGAAAGGTAGAACCCTAAAATCTCATTGTTTGTTATACAACTTTCTGCATAAACACAACTTCTCAAAATTGCATTTCCGAAAGTGAGAAGGAATGGGCAACTTTCTCTTTTATGTTCTATGATGTTAGTGGTTTTATTTTTTCCCATCTGCAAGGGATAGAACAGAGGAGTACAATCTTGTTCAGCTATTCAGTATCAAAAGTTACTTTGCTCTTATTCAAACTCTGATGAAAGTCTATAGAAATTCAATGACTTGTTGATGTTACTGGAATACTCAGTGTAAGGAGAAGGGGCAGGTAGATCCACCTTAAGCATTTTACTGTTCCAGGTACTGCCATTCTATCTACAGAGATTTCCTTGTCTATGTAGATTGCTACTTCTCTTCACTCCTGATTGAGCTCCAGGCAAACAGTGTAATGTAAAAAAAAAATACTTTGTGAACACTTAAACTTTTATAAATCCATCTTAGTTCATTCAATGAAAGACTGAAGGTATTCATGTAGGGAAGGTGGAGAGGGGAGTGAAAAGGAAGAACCTGATTTCTAGATAAAGGGGAAGAGGAAACCAGTGGTGATTGTGTGATTCATCTGTCTTTTCAACTAAAAAAATTAACAGTATGCCAGTTACAAATAGGGTAAAGTAACAGGTGAGCTGCACTTATGTACATCTTGAGGATAATATAAAATCTCCAAAATCCTGCTGGATTGACCTTTCAGGGAGATGAATTGGAAAGTTCATAATTTAGGAACTCGCTTAGGGTTTAGAAATAAACAGTGAGCTGCACATGCCATTACTCAGTCACTTCAAATGTAGAAACAGGTATGTACTCACCTGGTGAAGTCTGGTTTTGAAAACTGACATATCTGTAAAGTACAAGTACCTAAATTTCATGTTGTGTTCTTGAATATCACTTGACTCAAGCCCATCAGTTCCTTTTCTCCTTACAATATATAAATACTTTTGAAAGCCTGCCTTAGTGTGTTGAAAAATTATTAGCTACTAGATAGACTTTTTTTGCAGGTCCTCTCAACAGTTCTTGACATCATTGTTCCCTTAGTTATATAAGTTAAATAAGATTGTTTATTTTACCAGGGACAAAGTCATAAATCAAGGTACATGGGAGTTTCTAAACATACCTTCAGGCATATTGAGTTCTTCAAGAGTTTGGAAATTTCAAAGCTTACATAGCTGTAACTGAACCATTAAGACCTCAGTAATTGACAATTTTAATTGGCCTTCAGCATTCTTAGACTGAAAACAATTATGTAGAGCTATAGAACTGAAGTACAGTGTGAACCTTGAATTATCTGTCTGTATAATTATGTACAGAAATATGCTGAATATCCTCTCACTTGTAAGTGAAGTGCTAAGGAAAAACAACTAATAAAAGGCACATATTACAAAGTCAGAGTTTTACTTTAGCAAAACCCACAAATATAATATTAAGAGTTAAGGAACAGCTTGAGTACTTCTATATAATATGAACTAAAGGATAATGTAGGGCTGAGGAAGTGACCCAAATGTAAAGTGACCACATTAGTGTACCAGAGCACAAAATAACAACTCGTTCTTTAGGGGCAATGATTTTTCTTTTTTCTTATAGCATATAAAAGTTGTCTAAAATAACAATTATTATCATTGCAGTTCCTGAAATATGTGGATAGAAATAATTAATGTTGTTGACTCTGATCTCAACAAATAGGCCTCCTTTTTCCAACTTGTTCTGATTAGTTGTTTCTGTTCATTGCAAAGTCAGAGGTAGAAATCCAGTGAAGTATGATCATTACAGAACAGGTTATTGAGAGAATTGGCGGCATAAACATGCGGAATAAACACTCTTGAGCAGTCCATTATGGTCCAAGATTTCAGTTCATAAAGTTTTTGATTGCACTGATTACTTTAACTGGGAAACAGTTACACAGGTAAATGTAGAATCACAAAGTGGTTGAGTGAGAAGAGAACTCTGAGATCTTTTTCATGTCAGCTATAACAGGTTGCTCAGGATTTTGTCTACTTAACTGTTGAGTACCTCCAAGGATGAAGACTCCACAACCAACTAAACCAGTATCTTTATTTGGCCATGTTTAACATACATAGAGAAACAAACAAGGGGATTTCTGAGACATTGCCTAGAAATTATTATCCTCATAGGCCTCCAGCAGTTCCATTGAACAGGGTTCCTTATAGACCCTGGGCTATTCCATCTACTGGATCCAACAAGTAAATCCTGACAGCAGCTACTGAGGACTTGGGCGTGGGACATTAAAGGTAGAAACATGTGCCTTATGGGCTCTGTCAGGAAGTTCTTTTTTTTTTTTAATATATTTCAATTATTATGAAGAAAATGCTATAAAGAATGTCCCCTAGAATCCATATGCAGACAGGAGGAAACCAGGATTGAAACTGTGACTACTGTAACATTTATTCTTAATTATTCTGGTAATATATTTGATGTGGTAAAACAGAGAATATAGTTTTTGGGTTTTTTGGGTGGTTTTTTTTTTTTCCCTCATAGTTGTCAAAAGCAAGAATAACTGATAATGTCAGTGGTAGTTTCCAATGTGCCAGAATTTGCTTAGGTCATGTCTCAAATTTTAGACTGACTAAACCTTCTGTTCTTTATTCCACTGTTTTAGAGTTCAATCTAATATTTTTTCTCTTGTTCAGAAAAATTCAAAATTAACTCTTCAGTATCAGTAGGGTAAATTGATGTTTTCAGTAGTATTTAATTCTCGATGAGAAAATCAAAATTTCACCAGCTGTTTTCCTTTCTTTGAAGCATCAGCAACTTGAGATCGGAGTAAGCTTTATTAAGCTAACATCTTCCTTCTAAAAGAGTAGAAGCAACAGGTTTTTCTCCTGTTCTTGTGAAACTCCTATGAGTTGTAAAAGAGTTTCACTGTGGGTTTTCCTTCTATAGGTAAAATATACACACATACATGTATATCTATAAATTACTTTCTTTTAGAAGAACTTGAGTAGATATTAGGGAGAAAATTTGTTTGCTTAATCTGAGCAACTGCATACCAGGTGAGGAGGAGACCTCTGAAAGGAAGGAGGAAGACTGAACCTGCAAGAGAATGCTCATAAAAAACCTCAACTTTCCAGAAAACAGAACATCTTGGAAAGTTCCTTTAGTTGCTTTTGGGTGCTCACGTTAAGAAAAAGTTGGAGGCAATCCACCTGAAATCACTGGAAAAATGTAATTACTGTAAGGCACATTATGAAGCCTTTGGTTTTCATGACAACATCTGTTTGCCATTAATGTATTAAAATGGTCTTTGTACTTGTGATGGGGAGCATCATATTAAAAATTGTTTTGAAGAGAGTTCTAACTTTCACATTTAGAGGGTATTTTCCACAACAGCAGAATACTCAGTTTATAGCTAATGGTCCCTTTCAGCTCTACGTTCTCAACCTATGGAACTCTTCAGAACAGTTGGGACCTTAATGTCAGTTACTCCCCATACTTTTTTACTGAGTGTTAATTTTTCATATTTTCAATCATTTCTAACCATAGTTAAGTTTCGCTGTTGCACTGCTGACCCAAACATTCAAAGATATTTTATCAGTGCCCAAATCTCAAGCTGTGTATTGCCACATTGTCTATTTCTGTGATACCTAGACGCTGGAAAATATTAACTTTGTATTTTTTTTGCTGTTTGAAAGCTTTTTCTTCAGTCCAAACTCATCATACAGACTCTCTGTACTCAGTGGAGATACACAGGACTTACAGGAGATTGATTCATCCCGTTCTGAAGTCAGTTTGCTAAGTAGTGGAATAATTGTCTATGGAGCAATCCATTTCAAAGGCTGTAGTGTACATGAACAGCTCAGACTAGACAACAAGATTTTAGATAGGAAGAAGAATTAGATGTATCTCACGCTGGCTGTTGAGTTATGCAGCCTATCTTAGCAGACTTGTCTTTTCCCAGTCTTTTTGATTAAATATTGTGTAATACTGCTGTACTGCCCGTGACACCTACCAATTTCAATGCCTTTGTCTTCTGCAAAATTCTTTGATGATATTAAGATCAAGACAGACTTTTCTTGGATAAAAATATAATTTATACACTTGGAATTCATTAGAGTAAGGTGTTCTCTGTATCACTCAGGAAGTAATTCAGCTCTGCTCAGATTAGGAAAGGTGTTCAGGGCTTTTGTTGGGTTTTTGGTGGGGTTTGTTTGTTTGATTGTTTCTTTCTTTCTTTCTTTAGTATATATTACAGTAATGTTAGATCCTACATAAAGATCATGATAGTGTCACATGAAGAGAGAACTCTTCCTCTCAGCAGTTGTTAAGAAATTTATCATCCAAACTTTCCTTATATTTAGCTGTCAACAGAAAGCTGTGTTTTAAAGAAACCATTTCACAATACATAGTGCCTGGTTAGGTTCATTACACCACATATTTCTCGATTTTGACTTTTATATCCTCCATTTCTACACTTGTTGGTTCAGTACTTAATATATTTGTAATGCTCTACTGTGAGTTACAAAAATGTTTTAAGACAAGTAGTGTCTTCAGTAAAAACTTTCTAACTAAAAAACCTGGGTTTCACTTCCCAAATTATAACTGTTGAACTTGATGATCTTAAAGGTATTTTCCAACATAAACAATTCTATGATTCCCTGATTACATAATTAATTAATCTTTTGATCACAGTAACAGCATAAAAGTATTTAATACTTTCATTTTCTGTAATTTTAGATTACCTCATATGCAGATTCAAAGTTAAAAATGTATATATTTCTGAAATTATTAGAAACAGATCACATAATAAAACAAATACAAATCAATTAATGAAGATATAATGTTTCCAAGCAGTCATAGAATCGTAGAAACACTTATGTTGGAATACACCTTTAAGAACATCAAGTCCAGATGTAAATCTAAAACAAAGTCTACCGCTAAACCATGTCCTTGAGTGCCAAACCTAGGGATGGTGACTCAAGAAGTTCCCTTGGCTGTCTGTTCAGTGAACCTAGCATGAACACTCATTCAGTGAAGAATTTTTTCCTAATATCCAGTCTAAACCTTCCCTGACACAACCTGAGGCCATTTTCTCTTGTTCTATCACTTGTTACTTGGGAGAAGAGACCAACACCTAACTCACTAAAAGGAACTGGTCGCACAGCTGACCAGTTGAGTTGTGGTCAACAGCTTGATGTCTGAGTGGAGAGCAGTCATCAGTGGTGTTCTTCAGGGGTGGGTATTGGGACCAGAACTGTTCAGCATTCTGGTTGGTGACATGGACAGTGGGATTGAGTGCACCTTCAGCAAGTTTGCTGATGACACCAAGCTGTGTGATGCAGTCAACGTGCAGGAGAGAAGGGATGCCATCCAGAGGGACCTTGACAGTCTAGAGAGGTGGGCTTGTGCCAACCTCATGAAGTTCAACAAGGCCAAATGCAAGGTCCTGCACCTGGGTTGGGGCAATCCCAAGCACAAGTACAGGCTGGATGGAGAATGGATCAAGAGTATCCCTCAGAAGAAGAACTTGGGGGTACTGGTGGATGAAAAGCTGGACATGTGCCAGCAGTGTGCGCTGGCAGCCCAGAAAGCCAACCATATCCTGGGCTGTATCCAGAGAAGTGTGGCCGGCAGGTCATGGGAGGGGATTCTCCCATTCTGCTCTGCTCTTCTGAGCCCCAACTGGGAATACTACGTCCAGCTCCGGGACCCCATGCATAAGAAGGATATTGACTGGTCATAAGAAGGATATTGACTGGTTGGAACGAGTTTAGAGGAGTGCCGTGAAGATGATCAGAGGGCTAGATGACCTCTCCTATGAAGAAAGGCTGAAAGATTTGGGCTTGATCAGCCTGGAGAGGAGAAGGGTCTGGGGAGACCTTATCGCAGCCTTCCAGTACCTAAAGGGAGCTATAGGAATGCTGGAGAGGAACTTTTTACATGGGCGCGTAGTGACAGGAGAAACGGTAACGTGTTTAAATGGAAAGAGGGTAGATTTAGGGTGGGTGTAAGGACAAAATTCTTCATGGAGTGAGTGGTGAGGTGGAACAAGTTGCCCAGAGAAGTTGTAGATGCCCCATCCCTAGAAGTGTTTATGCACAGGCTGGATGAAGCTTTGAGCAACCTGGTCTAGTGGATGATGTCCCTGCTTATGGTACAGGAGTTAAAATTAGAAGATATTTAAGGTGTATTCCAATCCAAATGACTCTACAATTCTATGATTCTAGGAGTATAAACAGTTATTCCATTTCTAATCTATAAAGCCCTTTCATTTGCATTATCAACTCAGTTGCATTATAAACAAAATTTTGAGTAACAAGAAACATGGTTTATTGTAAAAAATGACCTCTCAGAACACTACAGTGTGAAATAGGTTCAGGTTCTTCACAAAATTCATTAATGACAAATATAAAGTATAATGTATCACCTTTATTGCTTCAATGATTTATCTAACCCTAGTTACAGAGAAGCAGTTAACATGATACATGCGCTTGTCAACTTTCATTTAATCACTCTGTCCAATCAATATCTCCCATTTTTCAACTGAATTTTACATTACATCTTGCAAGAAGCATGATGATGAGGAGTTTCAAAGTCAGTTTTCTTTTACTGAACAAATGGCAGACAGCAATATTTAATTAATATACATAAACTTTATTGTATTGACATTGTTCTAATGTTTTTAAAATCTCATCCCAGTGAAGTCCTGTATTTGTCCTTCTGAGTCAGTGACAGGTAGCTTTGAGATATTCACAGGAGTTGTTTATGATGGAATTGTAGCAGAGATCTAGATAAGTACAACAGATCTGACAAGTTAGTTATTCATATCACAAAGCTGCTACCCAATTTTGCTCCCAGTTTACCAATGGATTAATGGTAACATAGTTGATCTGATAGAAGGTAAATTGTTAGGTTCATGCTGAACAGAAGGTTCTCATTTCTCTTTCATAATTGCCGTGGTTTAGGCTCCAGCCAGGAAAAAATGACCACACAACTGCTTATTCATTTCTACCCCTCTCTGTGGAAAGTGGAGGAGAGAATACAAGGAAAAGTTCATGGATTGGGGTAGGGACAGGGAAGGATCAGTCACCTATTATGGTCACAGGCAAAGCAGACTCGACTTGGGCCAGAAAAATCAATGCACTCAGTCACCAATCAAATAAGATGGAAAGACAAAATAAAAAAGATGTCAAAAAACTTCACCCACTCCCCGCTTCTTCCCTACCTTATCCCCACCCAGTGGCAAAGGAAGGGCAGGGATGGGGGTTTCCTAGTCAGTTCACCAGACCTTGTCTCTGCCACTTCTTCCACTTCAGGAGATAGAACTCCTTACACTCTTCCACTGCTGCTGCATGGGTTCCCTCCCATGGGACACAGTCCTCCACAAACTTCCCTGGTATAAGTCTCTCCCATGGGCTGCAGTTTTCTCCTCTAACTGCTCGGTGTGGGTCTCTTCTGCATGCATGTATTCCTTCAGGAGTGGACTGCTCTGGTGCAGGTTTACCACAGTCATGGGCTCTTCAGGCACAGCCTCCTACTCCAGCATGAGGTCCTCCCCATGCTGCAGGTGGGTCTCTGCTCCACTGTGACCCTCCATGGCTGCAGGGATACAGCCTTCCCTCTCACCATGGGCTGCAGGGGAACCTCTGCTCTAGCCCACCTCCTCCCCACATTTCTTCACTCTACTTTTGGTGTCTGCATAGTGGTCTCTCTCACATCCCACTCCTCTCTCTGCGCTTGTACTCTTCAACCTCCAATTCACTCCCACTTTCTGTTTCCACTGTCACTTCTTTTTGGTTTTTTCCAACTTAAATATATTAATTTTTCAGAGGTGCTGACTGGCTTGTCTGTGGCCAGGGGCAGGTCTGACTTGGAGTAAGGGGGGTTTCCCAGGAAGCTTCTCATGAGCCATCCATGTGGCACTACACTCACTACCAAAACCTCCCACCACACAAACCCAACACAACAATGAAGAGACCTATCCCACATTATTTTTGTTCTATTAATACCTGCTCAATAGGTAATACGTTCCATAGACTGCACTTTACACTAGTTTGTGGTGTCAGCTGTAATTATGTTTCCATGCATATTTCATTGTTGCTATCTATTGGAAACCAAGGCCAGATTCATCATTACAAAGATGGTGTGGGATGGGTTGGAGAGGATGGAATGGGTGGGATACAGTAGGAAGTCCTGAAGCAATGGGAAGGCTCAAGGAGGAAGTGGGGAGTTAAGGGATGGAAAGTTACAATACTCTGAAAAACTTTAGCAAATCTGTGTCTGTAAACCATAACTCATTCTGCAGGTTAATTACTTGTGCTGATCAAAAAGACACAGATATTTTCATTTTCAAAGCACAAATGGCTATGGAAAGTTATCCTATGTTCATAGTTCACTAACACACCAAATCTGAATTTACAATCCTCCTGCTGACAGAGGAATGGAGACAGACAGTGGACTACCATGGCCTGAATGAAGTGACACCACCACTGAGTGCTGCCATGCTGGACATGCTGAAACTCCAATACAAACTGGAGTCAAAGGCAGCCAAGTGGTACGCCATGACTGACATTGCTAATGCCTTTTTCTACATTCCTCTGGCAGCAGAGTGCAGGCCACAGTTTTCTTTCACCTGCGGGGCATCAATACACCTGGAATTCAATCTGCCTCAGAAGTGGTTGGAACTGAAGCACAGCTCCTCCTGGCACCTCGACTACCAGTGCTGGACTGGGTGTTCAAAGGCAGAGTCTCTTCTATTCATCATGCCACTGATGCTACATGGAGTAAATAGGTTGCCCTGATCACACAACGAGCTAGAATAGGAAATCCCAGTCACCCAAGAATCTTGGAAGTGATCATGGACTAGCCAGAAGGCAAAGACTTTGGAATGTCACCAGAGGAGGAGGTGACACGGGCTGAAGAAGCCCCTTTGTACAACCAGTTGCCAGACAATGAGAAGCAATATGCCCTGTTCACTGATGGGTCCTGCCGCATTGTAGGGAAACATTGTAGGTGGAAAGCTGCTGTGTGGAGTCCCACCCAACAAGTTGCAGAGACTGCAGAAGGCCAAGGTGAATCAAATCAGTTTGCAGAGGTAAAAGCCATCCATCTGCTTTGGACATTGCTGAATGAGAGAAATGCTCAGTACCTCTACACTGACTCATGGATGGCGGTAAATGCTCTGTGGGTGTGGCTACAGCAGTGGAAACAGAACAACCCATCTGGGCTGCCGCATTATGACGAGATATTGTTGCTTGGCTAGACAACTTGGTCACTGAAGTGCGCCACCTCGATGCCCACGTACCCAGAATTCAAGCCACTGAAGAACATCAGCACAATCAGCAGGTGGATCAAACTGCTAAGATTGCAGTGGTTCAGTTAGATCTGGACTGGCAACATAAAGGTGAGCTGTTCATGGCTAGGTGGGCCCATGACACCTCGGACCACCAGGGGAGAGATGCCACGTACAGATGGGCTTGTGACCGAGGGGTGGACTTGACCATGGAGGTCATTGCTCAGGTTATTCATGACTGTGAGACATGTGCTGCTATTAAATAGGCCAAGAGTGTAAAGCCTCTTTTGTACGGAGGGCGATGGTTGAAATATAAGTATGGGCAGATCTGGCAGATTGACTGCATCACCCTCCCCAAAACCTGCCAAGGGCAAGTGCCATGTTCCCACAATGGTGGAAGCAACCACCGAGTGACTAGAAACATGTCCAGTGTCCCATGCCACTGCCTGAAATACCATCTTGGGCCTTGAAAGACAAGTCCTGTGACGACATGCACCCCAGAAAGAACTGAATCAAATAATGGGACTCATTTCTGAGACAGCATCATAGACACTTGGGCCAAAGAGCATGGCATTGAGAGGGTGTATCTCATCCCCTACCGTGCACCTGCCTCAGGAAAGGTTGAACGGTGCAACAGGCTGTTGAAGACCACCCTGAGAGCAATGGGGGGTGGAACTTTCAAAAATTGGGATACACATTTGGCAAAGGCCACCTGGTTAGTCAACACCAGAGGATCTGCCAACCGTGCTGGCCCTGCCCAATCAAAATTTCTACACACTGTGGAAGAAGATAAAGTCCCTGTAGTGCATGTTAAAAATATGCTGGGAAAAACTGTCTGGGTTATTCCTGCCTCAGGCAAAGGCAAACCCATCCATGAGATTGCTTTCGCTCAAGGACCTGGATGCACTTGGTGGGTAATGAGAGAAGGTGGGTAAGTTCGATGTGTGCCTCAAGGAGATTTCATTCTGGGGGAAAATAGTCCATGAATTAAATTGAATGATGGACATTAACTGCTGCAACTAACCCTTGCTCTGAGTTTTGTGTTGTAGGAAGCACTCTGGCAGAGATCACCTGAACCTACAGCAGTCAAGCCTTACCAGAAGTGCAGCAGTGACCTGACCTGAGCTGGCATTGCCACCCAATGATCCCACGCAACATTTCACCTTTTCTGGCCTGAGTGACCACCACCCCTGGTGGAATCTGAAGTCATGGACTAATGGACATTTTAATGGACATTTTGCCGATATGGTTCATAGACTAGGGAATGATATCTGTGTGTGATGGGATGGGAAAGGGGAAGCTGGTTAATGAGAATTTATGGACAGTATGGAACTTAAGCATGATGTAAATGATATGAAGTAAGGGGTGGAGAATGTGCTGGGTTTACCATGGCTGCTAGGAAGCTGTGTTCCTGGATGCTGAAAGAAATACTGATAAGATCTTGTCTGGCTCTGGGGAATGCTTGCACGGAATTCAAGGTCTTTCTCCACTTCTGATACTACAGCTGCTTTCCCAACCTTCATTGTCTCACTACAGGCAGTGTAGGGGACACACAGTTCAGACAGCTGACCCAAATTGACCAAGGAAGTATTTCATTCCATAGTACGTCATGGTCGGGGCATAGGCAAGGAGGGGGGCTGGGAGCCCTTACTCTCTCTTACTCTCTTGCTCATTTACTTCCATACACTTGCTAACACTCTCCCTGACTCCTGCGTTAGCTGCTTTGCTAACTCCTGTGCTGGCTCGTTTGTGAGGGAGTTGGGTTTGTTTAGTTTTCTCAGTTGTGCTATTGCTGATAGGGTTTGCTTGGAAGCTGCTGTGACAGCTCTCAGGCTCTGGCCCTTGGGCTCTGGCTGTCAGGCTCTCTGACTCTGACTCTCACTTCTCAACACCTGGTTGTGCATTGGTCAGTGGGTGCTGAGCAACTGTATCATAATGTATCATATGTTTTATTTCCTATTATTTTAATTACTTATTAGTAGTATTATTTGTATATATTAATTTAATTAGGAAATAGTTCTTATCTCAAATTTATGAGTTTCCTTATTTCTTTTTTCCTCTGATTCTGCCTCTCTGCTGGAGGAGAGGAGGTGGGATTTGTGGGAGTGGCTTTGTGGTATTTTGCTAACTGGAGTCAAACCACGATACATTGCTGGGATGAGACTTTATAAGCCAAGGACACATGATGCGACACTCAGATTTAGTAAAAAAATCACCCTGCTGATTCAGGTCTGCTTAAATTTTGACAAGTTAACTTTGCACGTACAGGTTTTATTTTGGATCAGGACTTGGCTTTCTGTTCTACTCAGACTGTATTCCACATCCTGTGTTTATATAATAGGGATGATTTAAACATTACCAAACCCAAACTTACCAACAAAAACATTCCTTGAATTAATTCTATACAGTGTTCTCTGACTAAACTGACAGGTATGCACTTAGTTGCCAATATTTTATATGGATCTCATTAGTGTTTTGCAGTATAAAGAAGTGATATTCAGAATAACAGAAACATTTAAAGCCTGTAACAGACATATTCCTTGCAATAAATATTAAATCACAATCAGATCCTGCTCTAATCCAGCTGTTATTTTCTTTATTTCTTGAAAATGGTTTATTTTGTTTAAGACTTGTTATATGATTTATTAATTTTAACAGGGAAAAATTTATTTAGTCATGCTAGTTAGCATGTGTTTTGCTATCACCCACTGGTCTATAATATTTTGTTAGAGAGATAAGGTTTCATACAACATATATATGAAGAATTACTTCAGTATTCTTATACTTTCAGTTTTTAGAAAATGTTAGCATTTCCTCTTTGAATTTTAAACAAGGGAATTTACAGGTGTTTGTCTGATATATGGGGATCACCAGTTTGACATAAATGGTTAATTGGAACAAATGAAGTTGGGCTACTCAATATAAGGTAATGCAGCACCTAGCGTGTAGGTGCAACTATGTAGCCTTCCTACCCTGGACATACAGCAAGCTAGGTAATTAATAAGTCAATCTTAACTTGCCAAGACATTTGATGAGGACCTACCTACACAAAGAGTGCAACTACTTGGTGACAGGCAAAATTTCATTTAATTTTACATAATTTTTATGTAAATGTTAGGTGTTTTACAGAAGCCCATTTCATTTCACTCAAGATGCATATCTTCAATTCCTTCAGACCAATGTGAAGTATTCCTTGTTTCTAGAATATGACAGAAAGTGCTGGTGACCCTATTTTACAGAACTTTCTGACACAGAGAACAAGAGACCTTGACTAAGATAGGAAGTGAACCAGTTGGAGTTGACCTTTTTATGTGTCAGAACCACTGTAGGAATATCCAAGCAGGTCCACATCTTTCACAAAAGGGTTTGATGCAGTTGACTAGAAATGGTTGTTCAGACCTCTTTCCAATACAGTAGTACATCCTGCCTCAGCTCTTGCTTCTCCTCTCCTAACTTCAGTCATATACGGGTACCTTAGGTCCTCAGGCATATCAGATGACACTAATAGTTAAAGTGGGAAACTGAATTAAGTTCCTGTTCATCTCACCTTTAAGTACTGTTACACAAAATCTTGTTACGAGAACAATATAATATACTGTATTTATGGAGACAAGAATTTATTGTTAGTCAAATTGCAGTTCTAAAAGTTTTGTATTTGAAATTATTTAATTAATACTGAAAACCACCACTGATGTTACAGACAGTACTGTTAAGTAGGGATGTCATAAATGTGTTGACTTTTTCTTAGGTGTTACATATATCCGTTCAGTGCACCATGTATCTAAGGTTGATAATTCTCAGTCTTTTTAAAGAAAAAGAGGGGTGGGGACTTGTAAAAAAAAACATTAGCAATAAAAGGTATTTTCTGACAGGAATATGCTCATGATGGTGTCTTCTTTCTCCCAAGTCTTAGCTAAAGGCAGGGCATTTACCCTCTTACCACAGGCTTCTCCTTGCTCCATAACTGATGTCTGGAATTTGCACAACAGCCTTCTCAAGCTTTACTTGACACAATGGTCTAATGTTTGTTACATAATGGCCACCTAGTTCTGTCAGACACCGTGTGTATGCTATTGACCAAGCCAAAGCTACAATAGGTCAGGCAATAGTCACTTGGTCACTACAGTTGTTAATGTAGCCTAAAAGTAGCTGACATCATTGACACAAACCCTGAAAAATCCTGAGCTGCTGTGCTATGTAGTCAATATAATGCCTGAAATGTTTTACTAGTAATGGCAAAATCCTAGTCCCATGGTCATATTTAGCAACAATACTGACTGAGTGTGGACTAATGAAACCCTGATGTCTTATGTCTAAAGCTTTGGTAAATTTATTCTTCTGTCATATTCATCATTGTGAGAATACAGGAGAGAGAAGCATGATATGGTCTTATTTTCACACTAAGAGTTTACCATTTAAAATGAGCTCAGCAAACAGGAAATTTGTAGGAATGAGCTAATCAGATCTAGAAGACTAAAGTAAGACTTTAAGCAAATGAAAGGGTTATTTTAAATGACCTGTTTATATAGAGGTCTTCGTAGCACTTTATTTTAATAGAGCAATGAAACCAGAATAATAAGTCATGTCACAGTGTTTAGTCAAGAAGTAACTAGTAAGATGTAATCAGTCCCAAAAGTCAATTAAATTAAACGTCACTTGCCATAGTAAACCTATTGTTTTCTGTTCTCTAGTCAGAAGCTGTTGGTACTTTGAGTTATGTTTAGGGCTTTGTTAAAGGGATATGTGTTCGTAATTTTGATTTAATCTTTGTCAAGACCTAAGCTACATATTTGGCTTTTCTGAAGAAGCTGTCAAGACACATAATTTACAAGAAGACCTAGAGAGCAAATGCTGCAACAAAGTGGACTTGTACAGCCTATATTGTCCACTTTTTGCTAAAGACCAAAATGCTTTTATAAAACATAATAAAT
Organism: Rhynochetos jubatus; assembly: GCA_027574665.1. Taxonomy (NCBI): domain Eukaryota; kingdom Metazoa; phylum Chordata; class Aves; order Eurypygiformes; family Rhynochetidae; genus Rhynochetos; species Rhynochetos jubatus. The sequence goes on along the minus strand of CM050649.1, from coordinate 85,307,897 downwards.
TGTTACTTTCAAAAGTGTTTTTAAAAATTATGTATTAGAACATCTGTTCTGATTTTTACGTTTACATTTTACAGTGTTTAATCCACTATAAATTATAAAGTAGTGCAAGAAGAAATAGATTTTTATTATCAATATCATGTAAAGAAATTTAAAAACATTTGTTAGCAACATATTCTGTTTCCATAAACATATTTCTCATTTAATAATAAAATTCATCACTGGTCACCCTTCTGATGAACAGAAAAGGTTACTACATAGAAATATTTGTTTAAAATAGAGCTGTGGTATTTATTAATTCCAATATGATTAGAAGTTAATAGTATTTCCTTTAAGAAGCTTCAAGATTATTTGATTTTGTTTTACTTGTCATACAGGGTGTTATACACTCTGAATATATTTTGAAAAAACTGAGCAGAAGGAAACTTTCCACTATAATTAATTTTAGAAGAAAAATTATTCCTTGTTTTATAACCATTTGGAATGAAGAAATGCATTAAAACTTTATGATACATGAGATGAAAATTATACTAGAAATTAAGATCATGTTTGCTGTTTTATTAAAAAAAAAAAAAGGTCATATTTCACTATAGACATCTCCTGATTCTCAGGCCAGACAAAAAGTTTATTTAAGTTAATAGACTCCATTTGCAATATTCATTGCATTCTGGATCACATAATTATAAAACAGAGGAGATGGAATAGAATAGAAACACAAATTGTAGATTGTGTGAAAGCTTAACATGTAAGATTTTCATGAAAGGGTTTTGTTGCTGGTGGTTTGGCTTTTTTTGGTTTTTTTTTCCCCCCCCTCAGGTTAATACTGCTCTAGGTCTTCCCTAAAATTACAGAATAGTCAAAGTGAAAACTATGTCCCTTGACAGATAAAAAGAACCAATGTTCTAGTCTACTGAGGAAGCAGTCTGCTTCTGATGAAGCTGAACCCAATATGATTCATGATACAGACTTTAAACCAGCAAATACCAGCAACAAATCATAGTCTTGAAGAAGAAAAATGAGACAAACACAACTGGATTTGGAACACTTTTGTAGAGATTAGTTCCCACAGGGCATTCTAGCACTGGACTACTGAAGACGTACTTCTAGTCAAAACCAGCCCTTGAATGCATTGCTGATTTGCATCTTAAAGATGATTAATTCATTATTAGGCTTTTCAAATGGGACAGGACTACTGTAAATTTTTGAGAAGTATTGCTACAAGATCTGGTATATTTTTATTACTAAGAGAATGAGCAATTTTCTTAATCTGGATAGTTTTTGCTTAGTAAACTAATACTACATTTCAGCAATTCCTTTTCTGGAGAAACAGATGGATGTATTGCAGTAAAATATGGTGCCATTATTTTCTGGAACATATGTGCTGTAATGGAGGGGATATGTAGGTGCTACTTCTGAGCTCCTAGATGGCAAGCGGAGAGTCAGGTTTTGATTAGCAGCTTTCCTGCCTCATCAGATATACTTACACCGTCAAATTATTCACTTCTCCAGTTCCTGCCACATGCAACTGTTTCTCATGGTCTCTTCTGTCAGCTAAGCCTCAGGCCAGTGCCTCAGCATCTGCCAGCAAAATCTAAGTTCACATGGTAGATTTTTTTTAAATGAACCAACTACTTTCCCCAAAACCAGATCCAGATGTTGTTCTAAGACTGCTTGCTCCTGAACCCCTCCCAATATGTAGTATAAACAAGACTATAGCAAGTTTTCTTCCTTTTGTCCTATATAGTTCTTGAATGTTATTTTATTAGATTTTGCATTTTCAAGTATTTCCAGGTGTTCTGATACCACAGCCCACAGTATGAATTACATACTTTCCATGTCATGCTATAAAAATATTATTAGTGGACTTAAAATTGGCCTTGAATTATTTCAGATACTATGAAATTAAGAAAAACACCCATGAAATACTATTTTCTTTATACTACATGGGGACTAGATAAGATCCAGAAGTGAAACAGTGCTATATGCCCTGTAATGTGGGTGCAGTCTGATCTTCTATAAATAGTAGGACTGAGCACTGTGAACATAAGACATTTTGCATTAGTTCAGGCATTACAGATCACTCCCTAGAGCATAAATGTAGTCACTGGTGAGACACCAGCCAGGCAAGAAAGTCCTACTGAGAATTTGCATTGAGGTTGACTATAGATGATTATATAGATTTCCCAATTATTACTAGTCTGAGACACTTCCTCATATCAGAGGCTTTACATAAATTAAATACAACACAACAACAGGAGGCACTTAGAATCATAGAATCATAGAATGGTTTGGGTTGGAAGGGACCTTAAAGATCTAGTTCCAACCCTCCTGCTATGGGCAGGGACACCCTCCACTAGACCAGGTTTCTCAAAGCCTCATCCAGCTTGACCTTGAAGACAGCCAGGGATGGGGCATCCACAACTTCTCTGGGCAACCTGTTCCAGTACTTCACCACATTCTTTGTGAAGAACTTCTTCCTGATATCTAATCTCATCTCTCTGCTTTCACTTTAAACCCATTACCCCTTGTCCTGTCACTACAGGCCCTTTTGAAAAGCCCTCCTTCCTCTTTCTTGTAGGCCCCCTTCAGGTACTGGAAGGCTGCAGTAAGGTTTCCCTGGGGCCTTCTGTTCTCCAGGGTGAACAAGCCAAATTCTCTCAGCCTTTCTTCACAGGAGAGGTGCTCCAGCCCTCTGACCATCTTTGTGGCCCTCTTCTGGTCTCAGTCCAACCAGTCGATATCCTTCTTATGCTGAGGGCTCCACAGCTGGACACAGTACTCCAGGTGGGGTCTTACAAGAGCAGAGTAGAGGGGGAGAATGCCCTCCCTTGACCTGTTGGCTGCACTTCTCTTGTATACAGCCGACTTTCTGGGATGCCAGAGCACGCTGTGGCTCATGTCCAGCTTCTTGTCCACCACTATCCCCAAGTCCTTCTCTATACGGCTGCTCTCAATCAATTCATCCCACAGTCTGTATTGATACTGAGGATTACCCCATCCCATGTGCAGGACCTTGCACACAGCCTTGTTGAACTCCATTAGGCTCACATGGACACATCCTGTCAAGGTCCCCCTGGATGACATTCCTTCATTGTTCAAATTATGAATTACTATTTAACGAAGTCAAAGTAAAAATTAAGGCTGTGGCAAGAAGACAGAAACATCTCACATTCTGAATGAGCAGATGAAGAAATAAAAATAAAATTTGCTGCTGAAAAATCCAAACCAATTCACAATTTAAAATTAATTAGTTATATACATAATTATAGCTTTTAATTGAAATATCCATACATCATATAAGGGATCTTGTAATTGTAGATAGTGCTTGGAAAACAGCAGCTCAGCACTTTGTTATGGTCAACATGTGAGGAGTATGTTGTAATATGTGTTCTTACCTGAATATGTGAAGTTCAATACTTTCTTTCAAAGAATGTGAGAAAAGACCAGAAAAGATTATAGGATGATCAAAAAATCTAAGTGATCAGAAATTATGTCAGTTACCAGCATTTTCTGCTGTTCTCATTTCTATCTTTCACAGAATGGCGCACAAGTGCTACAAACTGGGATTCAATCTGAGACCGTTGTATACTTTTCCGCTTTCTGCTCCATCCAAGGCTTTTTGTGTTTTTCCTCTCTGTCCTCTCATTCCACTGGCAGTAGCCTTCCTCTTCCATCCCTTTGCTTCTGTATTTTCTTTCTTCTTTTCTTCTCTGACGGTCACTTGAGAGAAATGTTATGACACAGATTTTGCAAGATTATTACTTTGGTTTTAGTGCTTTCAGTCACGTTTCAAATAATTTACCAGTATATAATTACAGAATAAAGGTCATACATGCTCTGCCGTGTTCCAGGAAAACAGCAACAACAAAACCACACACAAAATCCCCTTGTATGAAATAACTAGCAGATGTCAGTAGAAGAAAATAAAAAAGCAAACAAGCAAGCAACTCTGTCACCCCCCTCAACAACAGAATTTACCAAGCAGGAGACTTTAAGATTGTTTGGAATCTGGGGGTGTGTGTGTGTGTGTGTGTGTGATTTTTCATGTCTTTAGTAGTTTGTCTTTAGTCATATATAGAATGACTTTCCTTTTGGATAAATTCTTATTACAAAATTAACTAATTAATGTACATTAATAATAATCTTCATTAATGAACTATCAGAATATTACACTTTTCAAGTAATTTGTCTATCTGGATTTTCCATCCACATGAATCAGTCAGCAAAACTTTGCTGATAGATATCTAGCAGTTAGAGATTTAGTTCAGACTACTTTCCTCCCCAAAGTGTGAAGATACAGATGTAAAGGATAGGAACTGGGATCTGAGTCCATGATTGGCTAAAGTATGTTGTGCAACTAAGCTCAGTCTAGGCAGTAGATGGATACAGTCATTTTTATCTGTTTTCAGCAGTTTGCAGATTTATGGTTCTACATATAAAATGTACAAAAACACAAGTGAAAAATTTGAATTTAATTCAATTCGGAGTATCATTATATATATATCAAATATGTTTCTCTGTATGCAAATTTAAAATTAACAAGGAATGTTGACGTGGTTGATCACTAAATAAGCATATTCTTATTTAAAAAGGGATTGAGTAGTATTTCTCCTAGGTATCTTACAACCAAGGAAAAAAAAAAATCAAACTCTGTACCTTTCAGTATGTGAAAAAGAAATGAGATCCCATTTATCAAATAGACTTAGATTAAGCTCTTTACATCTGCTTCTCATCAATCACATCTCCGTCATAGGTAGTGCTGCAAAATTAATTAACTTTTTCTTTGTCAATGAAGAATGCTTGAGGCAATCAAATGACACTTCCAAATCCACCAATATACATTTTATATATCACAACTGGTTAAAATATACAATCCCAGAGATACCCCTTTTCTTCAAAACAGCTCAGCTGGAATTTGTTTAATCAGCTGAACTTGGCAACAGGAAGAAAATGAAGAAAGCAAACCAAAAACAAAACCAAAACCAACCAACTAAAAAAACCCCCACCAAAACCCCCCAAAAAAAAACCAAACATACAGAAAAAAATGAAAAAACAACCCTTACATTCTCTCCAACAAAGCTTAGAGACAGATTATGAGAACTTAAACTTTTCTCGGTTTGTCTGTTTTTCTGAAAAATAGGAATTTCTCAGCTGTTGCCAAAGAAGATGCCTGTAACACCTGCAAATGCATTAACTGGTATGCCTTGAACCTAAATATAAGTAAATATACTAAAATAATGTAACCAACAGCAGTATATAAATATTTTGTGACACTGTGATGACATAGCTACACAAAACATACAAGCATTCTAGGTAAGTACGTGAGCAATATAATCACCAAAGAGCAAAGACTTGTGTAGTGCTTTAGAAGCATAGAGAAGTATGAGAGGAGTATGAGAGAATTTTCAAGATGGAGAGCAAAGAACAAAATAAAAATAAGGGACTCCAAATGGGCAGGATATCCCGCTGAACAAGCTGGAGCTGGTAGCTGGTAAAATCAATAACAGTACTGGAAGCAGATGAGCCCCTTCCCCCATTTTGATAGGGAGTGAGAAGCATAAAAACATCAGGAAAGAGGAGGAAAGATGAAAACAAATCCATTTCTTTTATTGACAAGCTTTCAAAGATTCATTTTCCAAATCTAATTATTATAGAAAAAGAAATAAAGCAAAGCAAAATATTGGAACAGAAAATTCTTAGCAGTAACAGTACAATTAAACTTGGTATAAACATACTTCCTAGTATCTACCTAATTTCTGCTGTTAAATCTATGCTTTGATTGGACCTTTGAATCTTTATATGTATTCAATATTGGATTGGTGGGTCATCAATATCCTGAGTCCTTTGTCACAGCAGAATATCAGCTTGATGGTGATATTTCTTCCTCCCCACTGTAAGATGCACTTGCTTTTTTGTAAGTTTTTCAACATGTTTTACACTTTGCTTTTTCTTCACTAGTGTGAAACTTCACGTTATGTCTGAAGATGTTATATTTGGCTGATTTACATATGTTAGATACCCATACTTCATTTTCTCTGTTAACCCAAACCCTAATATTGTTCAGTTACTCAGTTTGCAGTTCAGTGACCATTAATGAGGTATTCTTATAGTTTTGGGAGTTTCAGTGACAGTCTCTATTGCCTCTCATGTTATCCCATGCATGCATTACACATGCGTCTTGCATCCCCACTTTTCAAGGCTTTCATTATTGTACCAGTTCTATATGCCTGTATACTACTACATCAGCATGTTTGAGTTACAAATATTTCATGCTACTATGGAATAACTACTCCTTTCTACTGTGAAAATTATGGTGATGCCATGCAAATGTAAACAAAATTAATAAGACATAGACACCTGGTTATTAGAAGAAATGCTGTTGCAGATAAACCATGCGATAACAAATCCCCCAGCAGGTCAAGTTCAGAAAAAGCCTGACAAACCTTAGTTCTGACACCATGCAAATGTATCGCAAAGCCCATGGACTGTGACCAGCAGCAGTATTACCATTTATTTACTATTTACTAGTATTACTAGTTCTGTTTGCAGCAAGGAAAATGGGAAGCAGAAATTACTTTTTCTGTGGAAATATTGTGGTTCATCTCAACCAGAACTGTACAACCCTCAGTGAAATTCTCCCAAGACTTGTTTCCCTCTGGTGATAAGCAGTAAGGACATCCATCCCAGCCTCAGAAGGCACAGGAGGAGGAGGTGTGCAGCAGAGAAGGGAGCCTATAGTGCCTGTACTGCAGCCCTTGTCTCTCCCCGAAGTTACAAGAGGTGAGCAGGTGAGCATGTGATAATTTTGACTCATCAGGAAAGGCAATGTACAGGAGAAAGTCAGAAGTTACCAGCCTGCCATCTAAACTCTGATTTTGTTGTGAAGTGAGTGATGAGAGGTCGTTGTATAACCGTATGTCAACACTTCTTTTCACAGAGCGGTTGACTGAAGTAGATTTTTGTGTTGAAAAAAGCGTACAATAAAATTTTAATAGCTTATTGTGCATTTGTGCATGGGCATAGAAGCCTGAAGTGGGAATTCTGCTGGCTATTCACAAGCTGGCAGACAGGCAAATGTCAACCAAGTTTAAGAATGAAACGTGTTAAGTAGGAGAAAGTTACAACACCCTTTACAGGATAGTATTTTTTTTCTGTTTTCCAACATATAACTAAATATTCTTGTGTTGTTTATATATTAATAATAAATAACTGATAATCCTCTTGTTTTGTACAGTGGTGGTTTCTTAACCCTCCATAATTTTATAATGCACTTACATGCATATGGGCACATGTGCACATCATGTGCACATCATGTGCACATCAGCTAGAAAACATTATAATCAGAAACAATGCACATTTTCCTTAAACAAGGAAGCCACCAAGTTTGTCAAAAAGTAAGTCCACATGGAAAAGAAGAAGGAAATTTGTTTCCAAAACACATTGGTTTAATGTTTCTCATTCAGCAAATTAAAATGTTGGGAGCTTTTTATTGGTTTGGGTTTTGTTTTGGGGTTGTTTGTTTGGGTTTTTTCTTAAAGTCTGTCTTGTTTTCTTTGTGTCATTACCTTTCTTATTACAGACACTGGATATCCAAACATTTTAAACAGATATTGAGTTGTGTATTTAAAAAAAAAAAAAAAAAAAGATGGTAAATTCAAACTCAAAGGTCTGTGGGATGTAGGCACCCTGCAATGCATGCCTTTTACTCTTGTAAATATTTTTTTTAGTTATGTCCAAGCTATTTGAGTGGCACAGAGAAAATAAGTAAAAGTGTAAAAAAGAATAGTCTTTTCTGCAGTCTTCTCTGCCTGTCATATCAATAGGTTTCCGTATAATCACAAATATTGGAGTCTTACATCAGCAAAGCTGAGAAAATTCCTCAGAATCTTTTAGGTCAACCTGATAGTATAAAATGGAATATGGTATCACATTAAAATTTGTTGATGTCCTACATATCAAAATAATAATCCCTTTCTAAGGAATCACGATAACAGTTTTACAGAACATCAAGCAGAAGGTTAATTAATTCTCATGCTAACAGTTTACTGACATGCAAGACCTTTAGATCTGGCACTTTGTTCTGAGCACTTGACTGTATTTAGAACCATAGAATCATAGTATATTTTAGGTTGGAAAAGACCTTTAAGATCACTGAGTCCAACCATTAACCTAACACTGCCTAAGTACCTTCAAGGATGGTAACTCATCCATCTGCCTGGGAAGCTTGTTTCCATGCTCGACAAACCTTTTGCTGAATAAACTTTTCCTAATATTTGATCTAAAATTCCCTCAGCACAACTTGATGCCATTCCGTCCCATCCTACCACTTGTCACTTGGAAGAAGAGACCAACACCCACCTCTGTAACCTCCTTTCATGTAGTTGCAGAGAGCAATAAGGTCTCCCCTCAGCCTCCTTTTCTCCAGGCTAAACCACCCCAGATCACTCGGTATCTCCTCATAGGACTTATGCTCCAGCCACTTCACCAGCTTTATTGCTCTTCCCTGGACATGCTCCAGCACTTCAATGTCTTTCTTGTAGTGATGGGCCCAAAACTGAACACAGTATTCAAGGTGCAGCCTCACCAGTGCCCAGGGGACCATCACCTCCCTAGCCCTGCTGGTTACATTGTTTCTGATACAAGTCAGGATGGCATTGGTCTTTTTGGCCACCTGGGCACACTGCTGGGTCATATTCAGCTGACTGTCAGATAACACCCCAAGTTTTTTTCTGCTTTGCTGTTTTCCAGCCACTTGTCCCCACAACTTTAGCATTGCGGAAGAAATTAAGGAGTCAAAGAAAATAATTTTAATTTCTGGATGGAGTTTACTCAACAGTTTGTAACATACCATAAATTATAATCATGCTTTACGGTGATATGTGGGAGGCATTATTATTCAAATGGCACTACAATCCCCAATAACGTCTTCTTTCTGAATCTCCTGTTTATGAACCATCAAATGAGGAATGGAACGAAAGCGTGTAGTAAAAAAGGTGTTACTTGCTTTAATCCCAATTTGATAGTAAACATTAACAGCCTGACATAGAAAAAGTTAAAAAAAAATCTCCATTTAATATCACATGTAATATGCAAAAATTATAATGGTTTAGAATTTAAGTATGCTTTTAAAGTTAATTATACTTCTGTTCTACCAAAAATATTTTAGAATCCTTACACATGGTATTTGTTTCTGTTTTAATTTGATGATGTGCTCAAAGAAGTGAAAGCAACATGCATCTTCTATATGAAAAGTTGTGGTTTTGTATTGAACAAAAGAGAGAGGAAATAATTTCATTGGAGCATGATCCATAGACATATTATAAATCCTAATATTTGGAATACTCATTAAAGGGTAACAGAAGGCCGTCATCTCCAGTATTTGAACTTTCTTACTAATTACATGGGGATTAATTATCATGATTCGTAAGTGATGCCATGATCTGCCAAACTGACTAAATGTGGGACAATCTGCAGTTTAAAATTTGAAAAGAGATGATGATCTGTGCGTTTAAAGTCAGGGATCATACTTGGATAGAATCTGAAAACAGGAAGGAAGAAAAGACTTTGCACCTCCAATCTTTCCTTACACAAAGAAGATTTAAGTGGTTGATTATTTGCTACATAAGAATGACATCATATGGCTGAAAGCAGTCAAATATTTTTAAATATACATGAATGAAGTTGTTCAAATAAGCTCTTTTTGCCTGAAATCCCTGGCTGAATGGAAATTCTCAATCATGTCTCTCACCATTACAGCAGAACATGGTCTGTCATCTTCAGAAATAAATACAGAAGCTACAATATCAGTGTACGCAATGCTTCCACATTGTTCTGATAGTGCAGCACATTGACTAGATTTCCATAAAACAGCTTTGGGAAACTATATCCCCTTTCATGTTAAAATAGCAGTAATCCACAAGGACCCAAAGTCTAGATATTTTCAATGCAGGTTTTATTATAGAGTTTTTTTAATTGAAAAGTGTTAGGAGTCTGTTCCCTGTTCTTCCACATAACAGTAGCTCTGTGGAAATACCAGAAAGGGCTCATCTGGGTTTTTATCCTCATGGGTGTATTTCAGAAGTATTAACTAATAGTTTATCAACACGCAAGGCTGCTATTCAGCAGTTTGTAGAACAGATTCTATAAACACTGTTAAAGGGAAAACAAACCATCTCAAGGAATATTGCTGTGATTCAAGATCTCCTACTCAACTTTGTATAAATAAATCCTCATGTCTCAGCTGAAGTGAATGATATTTTAGACCAAGTAATAAATTGCCCTTTTATTATACTCTCAAAAAAAGAAAAAAAAAAAAAGAAAAAAGAAATTTTCTTTTTCAAATTGGATTTTGTGACTGCCGTGTAGGTCTTTACTGAATGATGAGGGTTTGAAGAACTCCATGCAAGACAATTATTTTTCCCTAAGCATTTCAAGAGCATAGATTTTTTTCTTATACATGTGCTTTCTTGGTTGGTCCCCTAAAATTCTAACCTAATATTCATATTCAAGTCTTACATGTTGAGTAACTTGCTTAGTGCAATTTATACTGTACTTGTTAATAAATGTACACTGCAAAAATTGTTAATTTCCTATTTCATGGATGACCCTAATGTGCACAGAATGTAGTTAGAGCTACCAGAAACATCTTTAGTGACCTTCAGGCAACCTGCAGATTTTCCTTGACATCTGAGGGATGTTATGTCAGAAAAGTTCTCTCATTGTTTCCAAAGAGTATAAGGTAGAGTTACGGGTTGTAATGCAAAATTTTACTATTTACTAACCTGAAAGATCGGTCATACTTCAGGAGCACTGGGAACAATGTCGCCACTATTACTTCAGGGAACGCCACAGAATCAAGTGTAAAAACTTACATTGTGTAAATAAATAGTGGAATTCTTCTATTTTCACTTGTCAAAGAGAAAAAGATTATGCAGCTATTACAGAAATCAAAGTATGCCTAAAAATAATAATTTCAGATATAAAATATGATTATTTGTGAACATCATTATAAGTATTGTAATTTAACCTGGCCAGCAACTAAGACCCTTACAACCACTCACTCACTCTCCTGCAACCGAGGTATGGGAGAGGGGGGAGAATTGGATGAGTAAACCAGAGAAAACTCATGGGTTGAGACAAATAAAGATTAACAATAATTATAAAAAAAGAGGCAAAAGAAAACAATTGCTTGCCACCAACCAACTGATGTACCAACTTATGTCCAGCAATCTAGCTGAGCAATTGCAGCCCCCAACCTTCACCCACAAGCTTCTATTGCTGAGTATGATATTGTATGATATGGGATATCCCTTTCATTAGTTAGGATCAGCTGTCCCAACTCTGTACTGTCCCAACCTTTTGCCCACCCCAGCCTACTCGCTGTCAGGGCAGTATGAAGAGCAGAAAGGCCTTGACACTGTATGAGTAGTGCCCATAGTTGATTAAAATATCATTGTGTAATCAACACTATTTTCAGAACAAATCTAAAACATAGCCCCATGCAAGCTACGATGAATATATTTAACTCTATCTCAGACAAAACCAGTACAATAAGAAATGGAGAATGAACAGGATTTGTATATCTTTCATCCCTATTACATATCTAAAAGAGAAACATCAGAACCAATAAATCATGAAGATTACCCAGTGAAGTTTAAGTCCAAGGTAAAGGGATAGAATCTAGTCTTCCATGTGCTATTGATGATGGGTGAAGTAGCTTCTGAAAGAACATGCCTGAATATCTCATACAGTCAGAATGGTCTCAAGTGGTCTAAAATTAATGGACAGGATTTCCCTCTGGAGTCTGTTTCAACTGCAGAAAATTTCTTTGGATATTCATTAGGCACTCAAACATTTTAATGTAAGTTGAATATCTGTTTTAAAGAAACAAATCATAATGGGAAGCATTTTCATAATAAAAAAAGAACTCATTAATTTATTCACCACAGAATCTCATACATATTTTTGCAGACATAGATACAGAACAAGGTTCTGAAGAAGACAGAGACTGCTTTTACCTTCTTTTAGGGAAGGTAACTGCGTTACTCCCATTTTAAAAAGTGGAGCTAAAATTCTCCATAATATTGTGTGAGTACAATTCCTCTGTCCCCCTAGTATCAAAATGCTGCATTCTGTGGTAAAGGTTTTCCAGATGTCTGTCACATGTAGTAGTACATCTCTACAGAGATATTTCTTCTTGCTAGTCCGTCAGTGACATGTGAACTTTTGTCTGTTTTGATTAACAAATATCTCAGCTAAAATTAGCCATCCAAAAGCCAGTTGTCTACTCCAAGATAACATCTGTGTTTTCACTATGGTCAATGCAGAGAGATTGGTACCTCCAAGTTACAAGTTATTCCCTCTTTTGTAGAAACCTTGTTAAAGGTGAGATGGATTGGTTTCAGAAAGTGTCTGTCTTGATATAAAAGCAACCAGACTGACAGATCAGATTCTGAGCATGGTTCAGCTAACTAAATATGGGTGTCTAGTATCATCTCAAAAAGCTCTTGGGTAACGTTCCTAGCCTCTAGCTGCTGCACCAGAGGAACACAGGTGTCTCTTCTGTTCCTGCATCTTTAAATTGTAAGCAGCTAGGACAACAGGCAAATTTATTTTTAACACTGTACTGGAAATACCTTGAACAAAAATTTCAGAATTAAATTCAGTCTAGATATAAGTATTAGCTTCAGCATGCCTTGGTACTGTAAAATAAGGCTTTGTGTCTGAACTAAGATGTAGAAAAGCAGGCTCTAATCTTTGAGTATCCAGGGCATACTCAACACTGTTCAAGTAATCAATTATAGAATGAAAGTTCAAATTGTAATAAAATTTGAAGTGACATGAATTAGTTCAGTAAAGTTGAAACAGGGGGACCCTGCTGGTATTAGTTAAGTGCAGACAGTCAGGTTTAATATTTGTGTCATCAGCAGAGAGATTTTCATGACCTGCAATTTCACAGTATTAATGCATTTGAAAGAGGCAGACAATGGAAATTCATTACAAGAAATTCATGCAGGGGAATTTAGAAAAGATGCAACTTCAGTTATGCCACTACAGTGTCACTGAACTTACTAATGCTTATTGACCTCAATGAGAAGAAAAACAAGTTATACATAGATGTAAAATGCACAGAATAGAAGAAATATAATTAGAAATAGAAATATAATTCCAATTTTTGCGATTGAGCTGACTGCTAGAGTTGATATATATTTGAGCAGATGCAGAAGTCTACACTGCAAATACCATGACCTGAGACATCTCTGAACTACCTTTATGGAGAGAAATTTTTCTTAAAAGGGCACAAGTAAGGACATCAGGTGATTCTAGTTCAAAAAATAACTGTCCTTTCACTGACTAGAAAGCAAATAGCAGTGCCAAAATAAGATGTAAACAACCAGTTTAGCCATTTAAAATTAAGAGAGATAAAACCTATCACAGCAATTTAATATCATATATTCTTTCCTATGATTATATGCATACATACATCATGTAATAAATCATAAATCCATATCATATTACATACTAATACTAATATATATTATTAATATTTAACTACTCTTATGTATACAATATGATATAGTATAGTGTAAATAATATTCTTGTGATTACTATTTTGTGTTCTTTTATCAAGAAAATGTTTAGGGTTTTTGTTGTTGTTGCTATTAATTTTCTTCTTTTGCAGTGTCTTGCAGTTTTTTACGGACATGAGGACAGGCTTCTACTAAAGAAAACATAAAACTTTGGTGTATTACATTTTTTAAATGATGAAATTACATAAATATATTTGGGAAGTGACTTGAGAACCTAAATACAGATGTTTTGTGCCATATTAGATGCTTTACATCATCCTATCTGTCCTCTAGTTGCCATTCTAGAAATTACTATATCTCCTGTATGCCTGGTGCCTAACAGCCACAGAGAGGTTTGTTGGGTACTAAAGACATTCAAAAGGGCAATGCATGTATCTGTTCAGATGTTCAATTTTGATATTGATTTCTAGCATGTTTCACATTTTCCTATCACAGAACAGTAAACATGAAAGATTTCTGTCATATTTATGGAATTTGGTTTAAAAATACTTAAGACTACCAAGATATATTAAGGCAAAACTATATTTTTGGCAATATACTTCCATAAAGCACAATTTGGCTACTCAGCTGCTTCTTAAACTGTGGAGAACCATCTTTGATTTAATGTGATTTTAAGAAACTTAATCCATGATGTCACCCAAGTCAAAATAATTGATGAGACTTTCTAAATCCCCATGGTTAACTTTTCACCAGTGGAATTTAATGGGAGTTTTCTCACAATGTCAATTACAGTGGCAATCAGTGAAGTACATCGTTTCAAGTCAGGTGCAGGGTCAAGAAAGCAGAAATGTATTTTTGAGTCTCATTTTATCACTGCTTTTCTTAGGAAACAAATATGAAATTGTTCAGGATATGACTGTTTCAAAGTGATTAAACACTAGTGTACATGAAACATCTAGTAGTGCTCACAATATATGCTTGATGTATTTCTTAAGCCTCCCTCTACTATGTTATGTTCTTGGTATTATCAAATACTTTAGCTTTGAAATGGGATTTTGGGCCACTGAACCTAATTTTCTGCTGTGACAGATAACCATTTATTTTTAAAATTCCCTTCAGATCTACATTTGAAAAGGAGCTTATTTTTAGGTCTAGGAAGTCCTTTCACAAGGCTGATCCAGAACATCTTTAATAAGGAACGTTCTGATAATCTCTAACTTGGGTTTTGGTTTTGACATAATTTATTTCTCTTTATACTAAAGCTGTCCTTCAGTTCAAACAGTATTTTTATGTAGTTATAGACAGCAATCACATTCTATCTTAGCATTTTTTTCTATATTAGCAAGCCAAATTATTTTCTGTTGCAAAATTCAATTTCATCCTATTAATCTTTCTCTGTAGTATCTAAGTCTGAGTTTATCCTTCTTGAACCATGAACAATTAAAAATATATACTGTATTCTGTGGAAAGGTCCAGTAAGACCTTGAACAGAGGCAACAAGACCAGGTATCTGTTTAAACTACCTTGTTGAAAAAAAAAGGATTCCAGAAGATTTCCTCATTCCTGAATTGATCTTTGTCACACAATGATGACATTACTACAGCTAAACTATTTTCCTTCCCAGCAATTATCCAATAATAAGGTCCCAGTTTGTATCAGACATTTTTGTTATTAGTTTTTCGGTCAACAATTTTACTACCTGCATTGTCTCATTTAATTCTACATCTATCACTCATGCTTACAAAGTTCTTTATGTGTGGTATCTCAAACTTCTGTATTGAGAAGTATTGATAATAGGTTTCAAGTCTGTCTCAGAAGCAATTTTCATTAGTACATGTATAATTTTTATTTTCTGTGGGGAGATGGAGACTGGCCCTGCTGTGGAATCTTGGGGAAGTGGCTGATAGCCCCAGGGGTCTAAAATGGGGTACTAGGTTATGGATAGGGCTGGGGAGTGGCTCCAGTGGGGCTGGGCACGGATAGCACGAGCCTGACAGAAAGAAGATATATGTGATCACTGTTAACATCTGTATGTATAGATGTTTATATGTATTTCTGACTCTGAATACTCCTTTTCCATCCTAACTTTGGAATTTGTTTGTCATCACTTCTAGTTAGCAAAGGAAGGTGTTTATTCATTGGATCACTGTCTGATTTTCATGCTGGAAGAAGTGAAGCAAGCAGATGCAAATAACATCTTTCCAATTAATTTAAAGAAGTAAAAGGTACAATAAGAGTGTTCAACATCCTTACAGAATACATTTACAATAGAAACATGACTCTTTTGATCAGACATCATTTGGAACTACAGTCAATTGATAAACCCAAAGTATTGGCTTGCTGTCCATGTCAGGAACCATCTGGACAATTTCCTGTGGGAGTAAGAACTGAACTGTGAACCTGGTAAGGTTTTTGCTTGGCCCATCAAGCACAAGCGTAAATCCATGCATGGGTTTCAGCTGCACTTGGGGGGTGTACAGCACCGAAGGAAATCACCAAGTCCAGGAAATTAAGTGATGGTAACTCCTGCAGCCTAGGAGGAAGAGATGGGGTTGGGGGTCTGTGCACTTCTAAGTCCACCCATGTAATTGCAAGAGCATACACATTATTAAAACACCTTGGACTTAAAGAAGGGTCACGAGAAAATTTTAGTCATGTATTAATGTTTTGCAAGTTTCTATCACTGTAGTTTATCTGTCCTATTGCTGTTGTTGTTCCTGAATAGGTAGTTCCATTATTGTAGCTGAATTAGGTGTTATTAACAAGTCAATAACCCTCTTTGATTCTAATTTGGTTTACATTAGGTGAAATGAGAAGTGTTTTCCTATGACTCTTTGTCCTTTTTCCAGTCCTTCTTTCTGCATTTTACCTTTTCCCAGTTCTGCCTTCTTATCTGAGACCTCAGTTTACAATACAGACTCCCTACACCTTCAGTATGATATTTGATTATTATCTTTCATTGGATCTTACCAACAATCTTTGATTAGTGCTGCTTTTGACTAACAGAACTTGAGAACTTTTGAATGGCTAATTCGTCATAAAAACTTTAATGAATGAAAGAAACACTCTTTTTCTCCCAGTGTTGACTCTGAGTGTCTGACAATTTACCACAAGCCATATGGATATCCTATTAGGAAGAACAAGTCAAACTGTAAGAAGAATGTAATGTAACTGTAAGAGGAAATCATACAAATGTTTGATAACAAATGATAACAAGTCAATCAACAGGTAGAAAGAATTAGAAAGACAAGCTTCATTTGTATGAATAAAGATACTATAATGAAAAAAAGCTTTTGATAAAATGACCAGAGCTCTATATAAGGTAAAATTATGTATATATATTTTTTTAAGAGCTTATAAAAGCAGAAGAAACTATTATTATTAACAGGTCTCTCTTTATGCATAAATTGTCCATAGAACTATACCCTATAAATCTCTGTTATACGCAAAGCATGTCTTTACCGAAACATGGTCAAAATTTAAAATTCTCACTTTGGAAGAACCTAAAATGAGCCTTGATGGTCTTTTTATCACTGATAACTTGTCTTTTTGCTTAAAAGAAAAGCAAAAGCCCTCTGCTACATCTAGAGTTGTGCAGCTTAACAGACATTTAAAGCAAGAACTAATTGTGGAAAGGTAGCTGTATAAATTCATCCTTCAGCCATTAGGTCTTATCATTACTTTGTCAATTATTTCTTTCTCCACTCTATTTTCAAATTTATGTTCTTTGTGAAGGTAATAGACAGTGATCAAGTTAGTGCCTTGTTCATATCTTTGGTAATTTGACAGATCTCTTGTAATCTTTCACTGTAAAGTACACATTTCAGTCTTTCACTGATTGTCACAGTTCTTTCCATTTATTCAGTGTGTGAATTGTGGATATCAGACACGTGATCCTAGATATCTGTGTTGGGTTTCTGTGGTGGTAGGTTTTGGTAGTGTGAGAAGGGCCACAGGGATGGTTCTTTTGAGAAACTTTTAAAAAAACTCCCCTGACCCCAAGCTGGACCCACGTCTGGCCATGGCTGAGCCAGTCAGAGACTCTCTGGATTAACATATTTAAGAGGGGAGGACACAAAAAAAGTGGAAGCAGAAGCAGAAACGGAGTGAGGAGTAGTTGGAAAGTATTCACATGGAGAGAGGAATGGGGCATGAGAGACACAATAAGGCAAGCATCAAAATTCACTGAAAAAGGAGTGGAGGAGGTGTGCCAGAACAGAGATTCTCCTGCAGACTGTGGTGAGAGGGCAGGCTGTGTCACTGAAGCCATGGAGAGTCACAGTGGAGCAGAGACCTGTCTGCAGCACCTGCTGAAGCAGATGGCTATGCCCAAAGAGCCTGTGACTCTGTGGTAAGTCCATGCTGGAGCACTCTGCTCATGAAGGAATGCATGCCCACAGAAGGGACCCACACCAGATCAGTAAGAGGAGAAAACTGCAGCCTATGGAAAGGACTCATGGCAGGGAAGTTCATGGAGGACTGTCTCCCATGGGAGGGACCCCATGCAGCAGCAGGGGAAGAGTGTGAGGAGTGTCCCCCCCAAGAGAAAGCAGCAGCAGAGACAATATGTAGTGAACTGGCTGGGAAATCCTCATCCACTGATCCTTGTGTTACTGGGGAAGGCCGAAGGTGTAGCCCAGTACAAATGGGGGGGCTGGGGAGAAGGTTTTTAAATATCTGTTTTGTTTTGCCTGTCATTGTCTTACTCTGATTTTTATTGGTAACTTATTAAATAGATTTTTCGTCCCCAACTCCAGTCTGTTTTGCCTGTGACTATAATGGTTGAGTGATCCCCCACATCCTTGCCTCAGTTCACAAACTTCTCCTTGTATTTTCTCCTCCACTTTCCACTTGAGAGAGGAGTGAGCAAGCGGCGTCCTGGTCTTTTTTTCCTGACTGGCACCTAACCACAACAATGTCTCACCAGTTCCAAACATAAATAAATGTACCCTTTTCTGCTCTGTTTTCTCCTGTTCGTACATGTGTGACTGCTAGCCTTTTGCTCAGTCTGACACTGCATCATAATTCAGTAAACTTAAGACAATTTGCCAGACCTCATTATAACCATGTGCAGGACTCAATGTTCTTAGAGTTACTGCTCCATGGATTAGATTCTATAAGTATGTTGCACAGTTACATTTGTTCATATAAGAATACATATGCTTGTGAACCGAACTTTAGAATACTCTTTATCTATAATCTCAATTATTTCTTAGTCTTCTTATATATCTGGCTTCTTCAAACTTTATCAACAAAGCATTATCATCCATGAGATTGCAGCAAGGAAGAGCAGTAGTCTTGTTAAAGCAGGCAAGGCTGATATTTTTTTGAACAACTGAACACATTAAACCTTTGCCTTAAAATGAAAAAAAAAAAAAAAAAAAAAAAAGACAAATCATAATAAACTACGTTTTCCTCTCAGGAGGAAAAAGTTATTCAGAAAAAGTTAGTTTCAGAAAACAAACAGCCTGCCTGTTTTTTTCTTTTTCTGTTTTGCACCAACAGGTGATGGTCCTTTTGGGTGCCACAAGAAAGGAACACACTCTCTCAAGAAAAGATAAGTATTTAATTAACTCTCTAGAAAAGGCAATATCCAGTTATAAAATCTTGCATCCCTTCTGATGCTGTGAACCCTGACTTGATACATGGTTAAAAGGTCCTCTAGTGCAGCCATGGCATGCTTCACAGGTCCTGTCCAAGGCAAGATTCGTGGGTATTGTGGTCTTCAGAGGTTTTATAAGATTTATAAGATTTCTCAAAAGAACTGTGGTAGAAAATATGTTTATATGAGATATTGTTTCACTTCGAGATAAAGGCAGTGATAGGCCAGTGGCATTATTGTGGCTGCTAAGTGGGTGCAGCCTCCAGGCTATTCCATTACCATCAGGTGGCTGGGTTCATCTTCTGTGAAGGAATATGCACAGCACAGGAGGTCAAGTGATATGTGCAACACAGCACAGCACATGCCTGCTTAAGTCAGTTGTTATGTGGTTCATTAACTTCTCAAAGTATAACAGTCTTCCAGTCAGAATCACTGCATCTTCCCTAGTTTGTCTGAATGAAAGGCGAAGGGTTCTAAAGAGGATACTGGCAAGAGGCTTCCCGTCCTGTTGCTGAAAAAGAAAAGCAAACTCTTCAGCAGCTAAACTGGAAGGTTTTTACATGTTAGACAGCTATATTTTTTTTAATCTGTTAAATAAAATGAGAACTCAGATGTAAGAATGTCAAGATGAAATTATTGATTATTTAGAAATAATTATATGCTAATAGAAAATTATTTAGACAATACCTTCCTGAATACAGAACTAAATTCAATCCCTTCCTCCATAGGAAAGCTTCTGCATCACAGTAGGCAAGTCACTTAACCCTCTCATTTCACAAGTGGTAATTTATTATAAATCCTTTACTTTGTATGCCTGTCTTAATTACTGTGACAAATTATGCAGAAATGCTTGTCCTTCTGTGAGGTGATTAAAGTGTTGGAAGCTGCAGGGACAGAGTGGGAGAGGAGACAAAGGAATAAAAAGTACTGCAAATACAATGATAAAATACTGATGATCTTAAAATACGACTACAGCTAATGGGTGTGCTGGGTTCAGTCAGGAAAGGGTTAACTCCCTTTACTGTGGGTACTAAGGAGATGCACTTTGGATACTGTAGCTGACCCAAACTGATCAAGGAAGTATGTCATTCCATAGCACGTCATGTTCTAGTCTCTTGTGTGGGGAAGAGGGTCCGGTAGCCATTACTCTTCCTTTTTACTCTCTCCTTTACTCCCTTGCTCATCTCTCTGGGCACTTGCGAACCCTCCTGCATTAGCTGCTTTGCTAACTCCTGTGCTGGCTCATTTGTGTGGGAGATGATGGGTTGTTTTGAGTTCCTGGCCATGCTATCGCTGACAGGGTTTGTTCAGAATCTGCTGCATTAGGTCCTGGGCTCTGGCCCTTGGGCTGTGGCTCTCAAGCTGCAATTGTTTTCAGGCTGTGGTTCTCGGTCTCTCTGGGTCTGATTTTCATCACTCAACATTTGGGTGTGCATTGGTCAGTGGATGGTGGGAAATTCTATCATATTGTATATATCACATCATATGTTTTATTTTTTACTATTTTAATAATTTATTATTAGTAGTAAATAGTTCCTATCTCAATTTTATGAGCTTCCTTATTTCTTTTTCCTCTGATTCTTCC
Organism: Rhynochetos jubatus; assembly: GCA_027574665.1. Lineage (NCBI taxonomy): Eukaryota > Metazoa > Chordata > Aves > Eurypygiformes > Rhynochetidae > Rhynochetos > Rhynochetos jubatus. The sequence continues at coordinate 85,287,184 of CM050649.1, read as the reverse complement.
CCTCTGTTGGAGGAGGGGAGGGGGATTTGTGAGAGCGGCTTCATGGTATTTTGATAGCCAGAGTTAAAACATGACATGGGAAAAAATTTGCAAGGTGTTACATGATGCTCTATTTCTATATAAATAACAGTAATGATGCTGAATGTATGTCAGGATATACAAGAAAACACTCATTTTTGCCTCTTTGAAGAATGTATGTTTATTCTGTTTCTAGACGTAATGATGAAGTATCATAGAATGCCTTTCACTGAACTATTTCTGTTTATTACAAATAAAAATTACTTCTTTATGCTTAACTTCTGCAACTTGTACAGCTTTTAGACAAATACAGTGAAATATATGTCAATAACAGTAGATACTATGGATTGTATTTTTCTGTAGCAGAAGTTAACCCTTTTCTTGTCATCTGCTTAAGAGGAAAATCTTGAACTCTATGCAGTTCTATGAAATTGCAAAACTATATCTATCATAAAACCAGCCAGGAACATAGACATTTCATCTTTGAAACATCCTGGAGAACAGGAGAGGTGCCTGAGACCTGGAGAAAAGCCAATGTCATTCCAGTCTTCAAAAAGACAAGAAGGAGGACACAGGAAACTACAAGTCAGTCAGGCTCACCACCGTCCCTGGAAAATGATGAAACAGCTCATTCTGGATGTCATCCCCAAGCATATGGAGGAAAAGAAGGGGTATCAGGGGTAGTCAACATGGATTCACCAAGGGGAAATCATGCTTAACCAATCTGGTAGCCTTCTACGATGGCATAACTAGCTGGGTGGATGAAGGCAGAGCAGTGGATGTTGTCTACCTCAACTTTAGCAAGGCTTTTGACATGGTCTCCCATAACATCCTCATAGGAAAGCTTAGGAAGTGTGAGTTAGTTGAGTTGACAGTGAGGTGGATCGAGAATTGGCTGAACGGCAGAGCTCAGAGAGTTGTGATCGGCAGCACAGAGTCCAGCTGAAAGACTGTGGCTAGTGGAGTTCCTCAGGGATTGGTACTGGGTCCAGTCCTGTTCAACATATTCATCAATGACCTGGATGAAGGGACAGAGTGTACCCTCAGCAAGTTTGCTGATGATACAAAACTGAGAGGAGTGGCTGATATGCCAGAAGGCTGTGCTGCCATTCAGGAAGACCTTGGAGAGGCTGGAGAGCTGGGTGGAGAGGAACTTCAAGAGGTTCTACAAGGGCTAGTGTAGGGTCCTGCACCTGGGGAGGAATAATCCCATTCACCAATACAGGCTGGGGGCTGACCTGTTGGAAAGCAGCTCTGCAGAGATGGACCTGGGAGTTCTTGTGGACAGCAAGTTAACCAGGAGCCAGTAATGTGCACTCCTGGCCAGGAAGGCCAATAGTATCCTGGGGTGCATTAAGAAGAGAGTGGCCAGCAGGTTGAAGGAGGTCATCCTCCCACACTACTATGCCCTGGTGAGGCATCATCTGGAGTACTGTGTCCAGTTCTGGGCTCCTCAGTTCAAGAAAGACAGGGAACTACTGGCAGGAGTCCAGAGGAGGATTATGAAGATGATTAGAAGACTGGAACATCTCCCTTATATGAGGAAAGGCTGAGAGAACTGGATCTGTTTATCTTGGAGAAGACTGAGGTGGGATCTCATCAATGCATATAAATACCTAAAGGGTGGGTGTCAAGAACATGGGGCCAGACTCTTTTCAGTGGTGCTCAGTGACAGGACAAGGGGCAATGGGCAAAAATGAGAGCACAGAAACTTCCACCTGTACTTCAGGACAAACATCTTCACTCTTAGGGTGACAGAGCACTGGAACAGGCTGCCCAGAGAGGTTACGGAGTCTCCTTCTCTGGAGATATTAAAAACTCACCTGGACGCATTCCTGTGTAATCTACTCTAGATGAACCTGCCTTGGAAGGGAGCTTGGACTAGATGATCTGCAGACGTCCCTTCCAACCCTGACCATTCTGTGATACCGTGATTCTGTGATAGTACATTGTACCCACAAGCTAGGATTCCTCCCCGCCCTTCTTTCTTTTCCACTCTCTCTCATCATCTAGACCTTTCTGCATGGCAAGAGCCTGACATTCAGTTAGTTAAGAGGACTTGACAGTATTTTACAGGCTTTTATCTAGTACCTGCTCTTGATTGACCAGGTGCTGAATATATTGAACTGCTAGAGGAATTAATATCTTTCCTGACTGTTTCTAACCATCTTAGAATAGAAACACTATGAAGATGTGGTGGTGCCTTTCCCCCTCCCCAGCTCCTGGTCTGCTCTACAGTCTTAGAAATTCACATCAAGCCTTGGCCTTCTGCAATGAGTGGTTGGTTAAAGGTGATTTAACGTCCCTTGACCATACCAAACACACTTGCATTGCTAATGTGGGGAATGGCACTGACTGTATCAGGAATTTAGTTTCCTGGATATGCTGAAGAATGAGAATGGAAAAACTAATCATACCCTGACAGCTCTGGATTTTATCAAATCTTGGGTAGATGTGTATCATTGTTATTGAAAATCTGGGAAGTCCAGTAAACACAAGCCTGGTTCATGGCCAGAATAGAAATTTATTGATGCCTAAAATCAATCATCTTGTGACCCTATAAACATCAGCCCTAAGTAAAGCTCTTTGAGCTCTCCTGGATTGCAGCAGGCCATGACCAGCATCTTCGCTGAGTGGGATGCTGCTCAGAGCTCACAAACTAACAATTTTTTTTTCAGTTTCTTATTCGGCCCTATGTTCCCAGCTTCTTCTCTACAAGAGGCCAGATAGAGACACAGCCAGGATACCTGACTCAAACTAACCAAAAGGGCATTTCATGCTGTAAGGTATTATGCTCATTATATAAGCTGGCGGGGAGAGTTGCCCAGGGAGGGTCTGGCTCTCAGGGCTCTTGGGTTCTGGTTTGTTTTCTCTCTGGCTCTGTTTCAGTCTCTCACTGCTCAGGGAGTGAGTGGGCATCAGTCAGTAGGTGGTGAATGGTTGTACCACATCTCTCCCCAATATTTTCATTACATATTATTATTGGTAGTAATATTATTAGTTGCATCACATAGTAGTAGTTTTGTTAGTATTACTAGTATTGTTGGTATTATCAATATTATTTTTTTCTTTCATTTACTTTCAATTATTAAACTGTTCTTATCTCAACCCATGAATTTTCTTACCTTTTCCTTTTATTCTCTTCCCCAGATGGGTTCAGTTGTGTCAAATACTTGTTCATCCCCAGTCTACTTGCTTGTGGGGTGAGTTGACAAGCAGAAAAGAACTTGACTCTGTAAGCACTGCTCAGCAGTAATGAAAACATCCTTGTGTTCTCAACGCTTTTCAGCACAAATCCAAAACACAGCCCCGTACTTGTTACTATGAAGAAAGTTAACTCCCAGCCAAAAGCATCAGTTATATGTCTGCGTTGATGTAGGAGTGTCAGTACAGCTTTTTATACTTGTCTGTTTCAACATGTTAGGAAATAATTTTCATCATTTCACCTGGTCTAGTGGAAAATGTCCCTCCCTGTCCACGGTCCTTTAAGGTCCTTTCCAACCTAAACCATTCTATGAGTCTATGATCTCATCAATATTAACTTTGCAATTTACTGCTGATATAAAGTATTAACTAGATAGACATTTGAAATTTCAGGGAATTTTAGCAGCATTTTACTGACCTTTGATCTATCTATTACGTGGTCTATCTGCATATTTATATATCTATAGGCAATAATATTTGCTTTTTTGATAATAATTACTCTAGATTTATCATTAAAGAGTCCATGTACAAAAGTGAACATACACAACTTAAAATCCATGGCTACGATAATGGATGTTAAATTAGGTTGCCATGTAACAAACACAAATTTACATAAAGAATGAACATATAATTATATTCCTATTGATATGCTACTATGTTAAAAATTCTTCAGATGCTTAATTGGAAATTATCAAGACAGTTGCTAATCAAGAAGTTTTAACTGCATACTTACAACTGTAATATCTTTTATTCATTCATCTGATAATTTTCAGTAATCTATGCTCCTTTAAAACTTGTTTTGTCTTTTCTTGGGTCTTTGCAAAGTCCTTTATTCAGGCCAAATAACACTACATGCAGGAGAAATTTTGGCAGATTAAACGATGAGACAGAGCTATTTGTTGGCAACACTTTTCTCCAGTATATATTTTTTGATACTAACTCGTGATTTTAGTACTTTGAAGACAAATCAAGGAGTCATAAGGGAGCAAAACCAGAGTTCCAAGTGACAAGTCTACCATAAATGCTTTACTTACTGTGCTCTGTGGCAGCATGATCCCTCCCTGACTCCTCCCAAGGAATAAACACCAGTGCAACCAGCATGAGCTGGACTTTGGGGGAGATGGATGGCAACACAGTAACCAAGGGCTGTCTGTAGCAGTGACCCAGATGAGTTGCTGGTATGCAAATAACAATTATAAGTTCATCATCTTACTCTATAAATAGTGGACAGGAAAGGGCTCAATCAGCTCTCCTGAAATGGCAGTGGGCTGCACAACAGGATCTCCCCTTGACTATGGACACCTCTCAAGGTTACTCCTCAAAGTTGAGAGATTCTTGGTAAGTAACTAATAACATGATAAACTTTGAAATCTTAGGTAAGTGATATTAAGGATAGATTGCACATTTATAATCATTTACACATAAAGTGTTGACCAAGCCTGGGATTAGGATTGGATCTAGCCATACCTGGACCCCTTTCTCAGAAGTTTAGAAAATAGGCGGTTCCACTCTGAACCTAGTGACTCAACAGGAGGGTCTCCCGGACAGTTTTAGAATCATAGAATCATAGAATGGTTTGGGTTGCAAAGGACCTTAAAGATCACCTAGTTCCAACCCTCCTGCCATGGGCAGGGACACCCTACACTAGACCAGGTACCTCAAAGCCCCATCCAGCCTGGCCTTGAAGACAACCAGGGATGGGGCATCCACAACTTCTCTGGGCAACCTGTTCCTGTGCCTCACCACCCTCTCCATGAAGAACTTCTTCCTCATATCTACTCTAAATCTCCCTGCTTTCAATTTAAACCCATTACCCCTTGTTCTGTCACTACAGGCCCTTGTAAAAAGTCCCCCCCCACAGCTTCTTTGTAGGCCCCCTTTAGGTATTGAAAGGCTGCAATAAGGTCTCCCCAGAACCTTCTGTTCTCCAGGGTGAACAAGCCCAATTCTCTCAGCCTTTCTTCACAGGAGAGGTTCTCCAACCCTCTAATCATCTTCATGGCCCTCCTCTGGGCTCGTTCCAACCAGTCTATGTTCTTCTTATGCTGAGGACTCCACAGCTGGACACAGTACTCCAGGTGGGGTCTCACAAGAGTAGAGTAGAGGTGGAGAATCACCTCTCTCAACCTGCTGGCCACAATTCTGATATGTCTGACCCTGTTCTCTATGCATTACATAATCAAGTGTACCTTGCCATCAACTCTTGTTAAACCATTGTCTCATTCACTATCAAATGTGAAATCACTGTTTTATATAAATAAATATATTGTTGCTTCTCTCTTGTAGGTGAAGTACAGCATTCTATCCATGAAATGCTCTGAAGCTTAACTGTGTAAGATACAACGAGAGAGTTCCTAGTCCTTATTTTCCTTTGAAAAATGAAATTTTTAATAGAGTTCTTTAAATGTGTGGGCAAGAAGGGGCAGGAAAAAAATAAATTATTTTCTTTTGTGATTATGACATAAATGGTATATAAACCCTTATTCCTCTGAGCCATGAACTAAAATTAATCTACCTATGCAAAATTTATTCATGTTTTCAATTTTTTTTTTTTTAAATTACAAAATTTTTAAACCACACGATGTATAGCACATGAGAAATGGAAGACTATTTGGTTCATAGGTGAACCCTTAGTAATGATGGGAGATTATTATTCCCATTTACTTTTTCCTCTTTCATTTGATGGACACCAGCAGATATCAGGGGGTTTATCTGAGCACATATTGACATTTTTAGGTCAGTCATTTGAATATTTAAATATCTATACTGGGATTCAATCAACCACATGCAAAATACATCTATTTATTTCCTTTTACTGTCAATGAAGATGAGATATAGCTATCCACAGACAACACAGCTCCAAAAGTTGAAGCCTACCTCTTAGCCATATAACAATTTAGAATGAGACAATAGCCTAAATTTCAATTTAGTGAAATTTATCCCACTAAATTTCAATTTAGTAGTCTAAATTTCAGCTAAAGAACAAGGAAATTTTTTATTCATTTGACTATTTTTGTTTAAAGCATAGAAAACCTCTGATTAATAATTTCACATACTTTATCTCAGAAAGTAGTAAACCAGTAGCAGATATTTCACACCTGGAAAAAGCAAGACCTAACCCTGTTAGTGACTATAGTTACTTAAAGGAAGCCTGGTTTTGTTATACTGGTGTATACCTACAATCAGTCTGAACGTAATTTTGTAGTGGTTTCTTCTCATTAAAATGCCCCTTGGCAATGAGATTAAAGACCGTTAAGGTTCCCTGATGCTTGATCTGACTCTTACTTGCATTTTTGCTTGGTCTCAGTGTATTTAATTGCTACAATTCTGTAAGACAAAGGCGAGTTTCTGTTCCAGATAATATATGTTCAAGTTTATTTACTGGTATAAAAATCCATCATATTCTCTGGAGTTGTAAAATACATAAATGTACTCTACGAATCTATGTTCATATATCTATAAGTTGTAGATCATAGTGTTTATTTCTGGTCTGAGAAAATAAATTTTTATTTTTCTTAACACTTGGTCTGTATGCTGTTTTAACCTTTGCAAAATAATTTCTAATGTCTTGAGTTTGCATGGCAAGGTTTTGGTAGCAGGCGGCTGCAAGGGTGGCTTCTGTGAGAAGATGCCAGCATCTGCCCCCATGTGCAATAGAGCCAGTGCCAGCTGACTCCAAGATGGATGGGTTCCTAGCCAAATCTGAGCCCATCAGCTATGGCGGTAGCACCTCTGTGATAAGGTATTTAAGAAGTGGAGAAAAAAAACAAAGCACAACTGCAGTCTGAAGAGAGGAGTGAAAATATGTAAGAGAAAAAACTCTGCAGACACCAAAGTTGGTGAAGAAGGAGTGGGAGGAGGTGCTCCAGGCACTGGAGCAAGGATTCGCTGGCACTACATGGTGAAGAACATGGTGAGGCAGGCTGTCCCCCTGCAGCCATGGAGATCATGGTGAAGCACATGGATGTGCCCAGATGAGGTTGTGACCCTGTGAAGAACCTTCACTGGAGCAGATTTCTGGCAGAACCTGTGACCTCATGTAGAGGAACCCACTCTGGATCAAGTTTTCTGTCAGGACTTGTGACCACATGGGGGGACCCAGGCTGGTGCACTCTGTTCCTGAAGGACTGCACCCTGTGGAAAGGATGCACTCTGGAGCAGTTAGTGAAGAACTGCTGCCCATGGGAAGGACTCCCATTAGAGATGTTACTGGAGGACTGTCTCTTGTGGATAGGTGTGCTGGGTTCAGTCAGGAAAGGGTTAACTCCATTTGAGCTAGTTGCCAGGGAACTATGTTGCTGGACACTAAGTGAAAACATTAATAAGGCCTCAGCTGGTGCTGGGGATGGCCTGTACTGAACTCAAAGTCTTTTGTCCACTTCGGTCACTGTAGCTGACCCAGACTGACCAAGGAAGTATTTCATTCCATAGTACGTCATGTTCTGGTCTCTTGTGTGGGGAAGGGGTCCGGTAGCCACTACTCTTCCCTTCTCTCTCCCCCTTACTCCCTTGCTTGTCTCTCCAGGCACTTGCTAACCCTCCTGCATTAGCTGCTTTACTAACTCCTGTGCTGGCTCATTCGTGTGGGAGCTGGTGGATTGTTTTGACTTTTCTGGCCGTGTTATCAGTGATAAGGTTTGCTCGGAATCTGCTGCGTAGGCTCCCAGACTCCGGCCTTCAGGCCACGGCTCTCAGGCTGCGGTTTTCGGGCTCTCTGGGTCTGATTTTCATCCCTCAACATCTGGGTGTGCATTGGTCAGTGGATGGTGGGAAATTGTATCATATTGTATATATTGTACTATATGTTTCATTTTCTACTATTTTAAGTATGTATTAGTAATAGTATCTGTATATATTGATTTAGATTTAATTAGTAAACTGTTTTTATCTCAATTTTACGAGCTTCCTTACTTCTTTTTCCTCCGATTCTTTCCCTTCACTGGAGGAGGGGAGGGGGATTTGTGAGAGCAGCTTCGTGGTATTTTGCTAGCCGGAGTTAAACCACGACAATAGGACTCCATGCTGGAGCAAGGGGAGAAAGCAAGGAGGAAAGAGCAGCAGAGAAAACGTGAAGAGCAGACTGCAACACCTATTCCCCATTCCTCTGTGCCACTCGGGGGCAGGAGGTATTGAAATTGGGAATGAAATTGAGTCCAGGAAGAAAGGAGGGGTGGGGGGAAGGTGTTCTAACATTTGGTTTTATTTCTCATTATCCCACTTTGATTTTCTTGGCAATAAATTAAATTAATTTCTTCAAGCCGAGTCTGTTTCGCCTGTGACGGCAATTGGTGAGTAAACTCTCTCTGACTTTATAGTGAACCACAAGTCTTTCATATATTTTTCTCCCCCTCTCCAGCTGAGGAGGCAGAGTGATAGAGCAGCTTGATGGACACCTGGCCTCCAGCCAAGGTCAACACACCACAGTTGATTATTTGCAATTACTACTAGATAATAAAGCATTGCTGATATTAACCAGTGGCTTCACAACTACTGCAGGATATGTTTCTGACTGGCTGAAGTCTGACAAAATGCAGAAATCAAGCATGAGGCATTTTTATTGTCAAATGCTGACTCAAAATAGTGTGTTGATAATCTAATTAATCAGTGTTCCATTATGTTTTTAGTCTAGCGTGAGCTGTAACAGAAAGTGTGTATCTGCTGCCATCAGCAATGTGTATATATATATAAATTAAAAACTAAATATAAAAAACATATTTGAACTCAACCTTTATGTAACAAAAGCAAGGTTCACTTAATGTTCCTACCTGGTGTAAAAGGTTATGTGTCCTGAGAATGTGAACCAAAATACTGAAGATAAGATCAGTTATAATAGCTATAGGCAAAGGTCCTTTGAAAGAAAATTGTATGGTTTATATTCTATGCATTTCCTTTCTTGGCCTTCCTTCTTCTTCATGAACTTGCATACTACATACTGACAGAATATTAAAAAGTACAAGTAAATTTACTTTTCAATATGCATATTTTCTTTCAAATTTAACAACTGCATTTGCCTTACAACACTCTATGTTTCACTTCAGAACATGACCCATGGTGTAAACACTAAAAAAAAGGAAAATTATCTTGATTGAAACTCAAATCAGGCTGCAGTTTAGGAGACAAAGGAGGCTGACCAAACTCTAGGTCACTGGAGTGTTGCCTGTTACTGATTTTTAATGTCCTCAATTATTTGGATAATGCTGTTTCCTTCCTTGCATAGAGAGTTACCTGTCCTAATTATCTATCAGACTACATGATGTTACCTGAGCAAATTGTGATATATATCAGTGCTGTATATTTGCCAAAATGCTTTTGTACTCCTGTTTGGTAAAATTAATAGATTACTGTTGAGGAAGGTCTCCTTTTCTAAAGCAAAAACCTATTTCCCTCAAAGCAAAAAAACCTCCTTTGTTATAATGAAACACACTATCAAAATAGAATATCAAATGCAAATGTATATATTAGATATATGTTCTTGCTGTCTCTAAACCACTGCACACACTGCAACAGAACTGATGAAATGCAAGCAAACACAGTCAGTGCCTTTGGTTTTAATAACAATCTAATGAAGGAAATAACCAGAAATATCTCAGGGCATAATAACGTTTGTAATAATTTTAACAATAAAGAAGTTCACATGAGAGACTTGAATTCAGTAAGAAGAGAAGAAGGTTGATGTGACCTTGGAAAGAAGGCAAGTGGTAATCCATAAAAGAGAAAATAATCTCAGTACAGGACACAATGAACATCAGTTGAACTACTGAGAAATTGTCTCATTTATGCCACTTCATGAAATACACAGGAAGTTGTTGCAGGGATAAATATATTATTTCAGATTAACTGGTCTCTTTATAGCCTGATGCATACTAATGCCCTAATTAATCATTTTGATGACTCTCAGAAAGGAATTAATTGCAGTTAACTTTAGAGATCTATACTGTAGACATTGTTCAGCTCTGAAGTTTCGATACATTATTCTTCCAACTACAAATAGACATCTAATATGTGATGAGATGATGTTTACTTAAATATGTGTGCATCTCCCTATATGACTACATAGAGTTAGGTAATTAGCTAAGATGTAGACATCTAAATTTATTCTTCAAATTCCTGTTTCACAGACTTTTCACCAGAACTCTGTCCTATATGTTGTGGATCTGTTTAAAGTAAGATGACTTTGAAAAAAACAAACAAAAAAAAGCTAACTGTAAATGAGAGATGTAAAGCTAGCCAAATTCAGCATCCCTTCACTGCAGTGTAGACTAAAACTAAGTAACAGTTCTTGCAAACTTTTGTACACCTTTTATAGGCACTTATTATTAGCAATATTTCTAGAAGTGAATTTGGTAATAATATACTTGTCTATAATCAGCTAATTTGCTAATTGTGGTACCTCTACATAGAAACTGGTCAAAATAAAATTCTACTGGTGTCATCAGTAATACAGTAATTTAATTGCCATATATGAAGACAAAGATTTAAAAGTAAATTAATTTAATGTTAATGGTCTTACAAAAAGAAATAAATTATAAACTCAGTAGATGTAAATAATCTCAGATTCTGGTTATGGTTCTTTTTTTTTCTTCTTTCATGACTCAACTTTTTAATGGTAACATTTCTGTGTTGTCTTGCATTTGTTATCAACTTTCACAGGCCACTAAAAGATGAAAAAAAAAAAATATATACACACATACACACACAGAGGATTTTCTATGCTATTCTTTCAAATACAACAAAAGTCTGTTTTTCTCATATACTCTTAAAAACTTGTTGTGGTTTAGACCCAGACAGCAGCTAAAGATGACACAGCTGCTTCACCTCCCCCTACCCCCAGTGGGATGGAGGAGAGAATCAGAGGAAAACAGTAAGAGAACTTGTGGATTGATTTAAGAACAGTTTAATAATTGTAAGTAAATGAAATAAAATAATGGTACTAGTACTAATGAATGTATTTAATATACTGCTATAACTAATAACAATAGTAATAGGGAATTAAAAAATTTAAAAAAAAAAAGGAAGGAAAAAAATATCATACAACTTCTTACCACTACTTGACAAACTCTCAGCCAGTTCCTGAGAAATGATTCCTCTCCTGGCCAGCTCTTTTTTCCCCACTGAACAGTTGCTATTCTTTGGCATGTAGAGCTGGACAATAAAGACTGAAAGATAGATCCCAATATTTAAGTTCATAATAAAGGAAGTTGTTCAGCACCAAGCAGTCTGGGGCCCAGACCACACAGTGCAAGGTATTATAGAGTAGGCACTATACAGAAAGTACTTCAGCTCGCTCCATGACTGCATGCTTAGGTTTCATTCAGAAGAACCACTGGAAGCAAGTGGTGGCAAGGTCTCTTCCTGACACATTGGAGCACAACCAAGATGGTTTCTCTCCAATTGGGGTTTAAAAAGACCATGATTCATCCTACCTGTTCCATAGTATAATGCAGTCATTATTGATATTTTCCTCCAGTACAAACTGGATGGAAATAATGTTTTTCTCCTGTTAAGCATCTCAACAGAGATACCGTTTTATTTCACTGATAATGAGACAATTAGATATTTGAGCCCTAGTTCACCACTGCAATAATTTAGAATTAAGCCTTCATAATACTGTTGATACAAGCAAAGGCATTCTATAACTGCAAAAATGCCCCCAAAGCATGAGACAAAGATTGATTATTGGAAGTTTTAAAAGCGGAGGCTAGTTGTTTCAATGTTTCAGTAAGCAAATATTGACTTTTTTATCAGATCTGTAATCGTAATTAATTACATCTTGGAAGCTGTGGGATCTAGCTTATCAGTAGTTGCATGGATTAAACACAACATTAATTTCACTGGGTTGTATTACACTTCACTACTCTGCTCAAAAGCTGTTAGTATTTATTTTTGATCAGCTGAGCACTCCTCCCATCCCATACTGTTGTTGCAATGGTTAATCTGATTGATGTTTTAATGCTTTCAATTTCATCATAGTTTCAGTGTGGTGGGTTGACCTTGGCTAGATGCAAGTTGCCCACCAAACCGCTCTATCACTCCGTCTTTCTCAGCTGGTCAGGGGAGAGAGAATGATGAAAGGTTACTGGCTTGAGATAAGGACAGGAAGAGGTCATTCAGCAATTACTGTCACATGCAAGAGATACTCAGCTTGGGGAGAAAAATAATGTAATTTATCACCAACCCAATCATAGTAAAATAGAATGGAAAACAAATCTCAAAACCCCTCCCATATCCCTTCTTCCTGGGCTCAAATTTATTCCCTTTTCTCTCCCTCCTCCCCTTCCATTAGCCCAGGGGTACGGGGAATGGGGGTTGTGGTCAGTTCATCACATGTTGTCTCTGCCACTCAAAGGGAGGAGTCCTCACATTCTTCCTCTGCTGCAGTGTGGGACTCCCTCCTACAGGAGACAGTTCTCCATGGACTTCTCCAATATGAGTTTTTCCTACATGTTACAGTTCTTCATGAACTACTCCAATATGTGTCCTTTCCATGGCATGCAGTCTTTCAGGATCAGCCTGCTCAAGCATGGCCTCCTCTCCACAGCTCCTGACAGCAGCCTGCTCTAGCATGGGCTTACCACAGAGTCATGGACTCTTTTTCAGAGCCACCAGCCCCCACGTGGTGTTTTCCAGGGGCTGCAGGTGGATCCCTGCTCCACAGTTACCTTCCATGGCCTAGAGGGGCACAGCCAGCCTCACCATGGTCTTCACCATGGGCTGCAGGGGAATCTTTTCTCCAGTGACTGAAGTCTCTCCTTCCCCTCCTTCTCCAATGACCATGGTGTCTACAGAACTGTTTCTCTCACACCTTGCTCTCTCTGTCTCTGCTAAAAAATTCTCCCTTCTGTCTTTTTCCCTCTTTTTAAACATATTATCATGGAGGTGCTATGACTGTTCCTGATTGCCTTGACCGTGGCCAGTGGCAGGTTTATCTTGGAGTCAATTAGTCTTGGCTCTATCAGACATAAAGGAGGTTTCTAACAGCTTCTCACAGAAAACACCCCTGTAGGCCTCTGTTACCAAAACCTTGCCACACAAACCCAATACATTAAATATTTTCCATTATTTGCCATGTGACTCCCTGAAGTAATAATGAATAGTAGTACAGTTTAAAGTCAATGATCAAAGTTTTATTTCCACTTATGTTCAAAATCATAAGTTTATATTTCTTCAGTCAGGTGTCAATTAGTAGACTATTTGTACAGTCTGTCATTTGGTCATGTTCTTTAGCTAACTGAAAGAAGCATCTAAGAAGTCCAGAATTTGGCCACAAAAAAATAAATAGGAGTGCTGGAAGTTTGAAATCCTGAAATTTGCTCCTCTTGACACCTGGAAGGTCCAAGTCATCTGCTATCAATTTCACCAAAATCAACATAAATTACACTTATCTCTAAGATATTACTCCTATGTATAGGTGCATAAATATAGAAATTGATTTTAGCTCAGACACCTAAATAAGAGTGTCACATTCAGTTGCCTAAATACAGGTGTCTAGTGCTTCTTTGGATGATATATGATATTCTATCTGAGCTCAGGCTTCATCTTCAATTGGACTAAGGTGTCCTGTAGGGCATTTGTAATATATCTGCCAGCCACAGCTGGAACTGCCTCAGGTAACCTAGGGTATATAAGAGGTGAGCAAGTATAGAGGAGAGCCTTCAGGATGGTTAGAGGGCTGGAGCACCTCTCCTGTGAAGAAAGGCTGAGAGAATTGAGCTTGTTCACCCTGGAGAACAGAAGGTTCTGGGGAGACCTTATTGCAGCCTTTCAATACCTAAAGGGGACCTACAAAGAAGCTGCGGGGGGGGACTTTTTACAAGGGCCTGTAGTGACAGAACAAGGGGTAATGGGTTTAAATTGAAAGCAGGGAGATTTAGAGTAGATATGAGGAAGAAGTTCTTCATGGAGAGGGTGGTGAGGCACAGGAACAGGTTGCCCAGAGAAGTTGTGGATGCCCCATCCCTGGTTGTCTTCAAGGCCAGGCTGGATGGGGCTTTGAGGTACCTGGTCTAGTGTAGGGTGTCCCTGCCCATGGCAGCATGGTTGGAACTAGATGATCTTTAAGGTCCCTCGCAACCCAAACCATTCAATGATTCTATTATAGTTACCTGAATAGAGTAAAGCTAGGTCTTCTAAAGTCCATGGTAGAAAATCTGCTGGTTTTCTCTCATTACACTGAAAATGTTAAACTCAATCATTTCATGGCCACTGTGTTCAAGACGGTCACTTACCATCACATCCCCCACAAGTCCTTCTACGTTCACAAATATAAAAGTCTAGTAGAGCATCTTTCATAGTTGTCTCACTGAGGACTTGTGATGAGAATTTATCTCCTACAAACTTCAAGAATTTCCAAAACTTGTTTATCTCAGTGGTATGATATTCTCAGTTGATGTTTGGGAAGTTGAAATCTCCCAGAAGGACAAGGGCTACCAATCCTGAAATTTCTCCTATTGCCTATAGAACAGCTCATCAGTGTTATCATCCTGTTTGGGTGATCAGTAGTAGACACCCACAAGATCTTCTGTTTTCCATCCCCCTAATCCTCACCCAGAGGCTCTCTACCACATCATCACTAACTGTAAGGTCTGTACAATCAAACCTCTCCCTTACATATAACGTGAGACCTCCACCTTGCCTTCCCTGCCTACTCCTCCTCAACAGCCTGTATGCCTCCGTCCCAGCACCCCAATCATGGGACTCAATCCACATCTCAGTAAGGCCAATAGCATTGTAGCTCTGGGATCTGACCAGCACTTCCAGCTCATCCTGTTTTCTTCTCATATTGTGTACATTGATGTACAAGCATTTCAGATATGCTCCTGAGCCGTCTGTGCACTCACAAGCAGTGCAAATGTTCCCGCTAACATTGTCACCACCAGGCAATGATATGCCAGCCACTGTCTTATCTTCTGGAGTCCTGTTGGTTACCCCTGCCCCATTCATTCTAGTTTAAAGGTGTCTCAAGTTTCGTGACATAGCCTATAAATTTTCTTCCCATTCTGTTCTTCAAAGAGAACATTTTGCAGAAAAATAAATTTTATATATATATATATATATTAAAAAAAAAAAAAAATAGCCAAGCAAAAACTTAGCTATCTCTACTGTTTAAGCATTAGTAATATTTTAGGAATCTTCTTAATCATATCAGTCTGAAGAAAGGTACAATGTTCAACCTGCTGAGAAGACAGATTTAAAAACTTTATTAAAACTGTTTATTCAAGCTCAAATTTCAGACAAAATGTAGTTTATTACTAAATTATTATTTTTATGCAGATCAGATTCAATTCCTCAGTTTCAGTTATCTTTTCTACCAAGTAGGTTTGCATTAGCATTTTAGCTAGTAATTCATATGAGAGTTTTAAGAAGATCCTAGCAGATGCAGTAAAAATGCTTTCCTGGCATTCTAACACATCATTTGATCCCTGAAAACAAATTTAAATTAATTATATGATTCTCTTTTAAAATTCATCCCTTTGGGAAAATTAATTTACTAGCAATAAACCTAAAAATTTGTTGACCTCAATAATTGATTCTGGGAATCAAAACCACTGGGGACTTTTTGTGTAATATTAAATTTTACACAGTTGCTAAGCTCAAAACGAAATTATCACTCTCTTATGTCTAATTTTATTAATATATGCAAATCTGAGAGCATATTTATAAGTCAGCATTCATTAGTTTAATTCCTCCAAAAAGCTCTACAGTTTCAAGTGAACACATCAACTCCGGAAACTTTACATGTTCATAAAACACTGAGTGGAATTCTTGGTAGCAGCAACCATTTCAGCAAATAAATCCACAGATGCTTCCTTCTCAGCATTACAGAACTACTCAACAGGAAATAGACTCTGAAGTATATTTTGCTGCTCCTTCAATAAGTTACTATTCAGTCTTATCCAACAGTCACTTAACTCTTTCTAGTGACTGCACCACCTGTTCAAATCAACTGGATGCATTTTAGCATTCAGAAATTCCAAAATACTTTCAGAAAACAAGGATTGTGACTGATTCTCACTACATAATAATAAATAGCGTTCACATATATAAAAGTTTCTAATAATAAGGGGAGAGAAAGCAAATAAAATCCATACAATTAAATAATGAACATGCCCTGTAACAAATAACACACCGATGTCTTAACTTCAGAACAAAATGTAGTTCCTGGGTTAACAAGTTTCAACACATTCTAGAATTCCCTGTTTCTTATAAAAGCTATGTCATTAAATCGTATCATTACCTTTAATCTTTTGCTTGATCACTACTGACATAAAAGGGAACATATATATATATTATTTTTTGACAGTCTGCATGTAAACAGACATCAAATAACAACAATCCTCAAAATGAGGATTGAGAGACCATTTAAATTATAATTGACAAACTTTGCAGTACAAACATGATTCTATGGTATTGTAGGATTTTCAGGAGTATGAACTACTTATCCATTTATTTTAAAAAAGAATTGGAGATATGAAGTGTGTAGAGCAGAAAAAGTCTGGTAAAACCTTCCACTGTTAAATGCCTTATAAAATAGGAACGTATGTGTGTGATGGCAGTACATTGAAGTAATTTGGTACAGATCATTATGATATGAAATTTTAATGATGTCACCTATTATATGATAGTTTCCTGTAATGTGAGTTAAACCAGGTTAAACAGAACAGAATGAAAACAAAACTTTGTTTCATGTCAAGTTCTTCCTAGATGAAAAGAAACTCAAAAGCAAAATATATTATTCAATTCCCATCTCCCTCAGTCTGAAACAAAACTGTAAATTCACCACTGGAGCTTTGATTTCACTTTCATCTGGATTTATTCTAAGACTGTATAATTTAGAATTTAGTTTCTGCGAAGTTTAGAACTGTTGCTAAGTGAATTACTACAGTCATTTATATAACACCAAGGTTCACATTAGTGCGAAAGTTTTGGTTGCTCCTTCATATGTTCAAATATCATAAGCTATTCCACTGAGTTATAGCATCAAAAGGAACATGCAGAGAGGCAGATTTTGGCCATTTAATTAGTTCAGTAGTTATTGTGGGAGTTGACTACACAATGGTCTACACACACTGTAGTACTCAGGCTGTGGCTGTACAACACACAGTAATAGACAGTGTCTGAATTGTTGGTAAAACAATATTCACTCTTTTTGCCAGGTGAGGATATATAAGACACACAATTGTGACACAGTAATGTATAACTATTATTATGCATTGACTTTGCTTGAGAATATTAAAAAAACAAGCAAGAATAAATAAAGGAAGGAGAGAAGAATCTGATCTAGGGGACTTGATCTAGTTACCTGAAAAGTTTGTGTGTGTGTGTGTAAGCTGCAAAAGAAATCTTCCCTACTGGATATTTATTTTTATATTTTATACTTTGATTAGCTTGCCTTACTGTCAATGACAGGTCTAACAAGAAAAAGTATTAAAAAAAAAAAATAGAAGAAAAATGCAAAATATAAGCATAACATGGACAGACTTTAAATAATGAGGATAGAATTAATTTGTTTAAAAAAAAAAAAAAAAAGTAAAAGTTAAGGCCTCTGTATTTCAGAAATCATAGAATCATAGAATGGTTAGTGTTGGAAGAGACCTTAAAGATCATCTAGTTCCAACCCCCCTGCCATGGGCAGGGACACCCTCCACTAGACCAGGTTGCTCAAAATCCCAATGATGCTTTTGAAATTCTGTGTACCACATTAGTTACTGTGGGAAGGACAGGTAAACCCCTTTGGTTATATGTCAAATTTAGTAAGAACATTAGAGACTTACAGAGTTTTTGTGACAGGGCTTGAATTTAAAAACTGCAAATAAAATATTACTCTAAGTCATGACTCAAATCTGTATGCAGTCCCATGGAGTATACACCAATAATCTCTTGGCATCGCCTTGTAAGAATATTTAGTACCATACAGAAAAGTCAGAACACGTTTCAGAGTTATCTCAAAACTATACTCAAGAAAGGACAACACAAATTCACTAGTTGAAAGTAAGGATTTTCATCTGAAAACAGTTCAAACAGAGGAAAATGTAGCTTAATTTATTCTATCTAGCACTATAATTTTATTTCTTGATAATGGTGAAGATAAAATGCCAGATGTGGTGCTGAGACATAAAGAATGCTGAATATGTTTTCCATTGCACAGGAATAATATTCTGTGTCTTTTAGCAAAGGGCTATAAATACCGTACAGACAGGGATGTTGGAGAAGGCTTACTAAGCCAATTGCAATGGAAAGAAAGAACTAGTCAGCTAAGATGCAATTATGCAATGTTACGTAAATGCTTATCTTAAGAATACAGAAAATGGACAGGTTAGCTGATAATTATAAAATTTAGAAATGAAACTATTAACAACTGGAGATTCATCCAGAAACCCAGAAACTATTTAAATGTGGGTTAAACTATAGTATCAATTAGAAGATTCATCTCCCAACACTTTAGATGATGAGCTTCACATAAGATTGAATAACAGATGTTGCAGCTGCAAGTAGAGGGGTTTTGTGCAATGTTTCACTTTTAAAATTACATCAAATTTCCATTAACCACAGTACTGCACAAGTACATTGATTAAAACTAAAGTGCACTACCAGTACATAAAATCTAGCTTCTCCTAATGTTTTGAATATTGTAAAATCATGCCCAGGATGTAAAACCTAACTCCTAATAAGTTCTGAATATTGTAAAATACTACATTATTTTATTTTATATTTCTTAAAAAATAAAATGAGAGGGGAAAAGAGGGCAATATTTTTTCCCATTTGCCCTGCAGATATAAACTGCAGACAGAGAGAACTTGAGCACAATTAAATATTTTGTTTATTCATTTACCATAATTATAATTGTAGTCAAAACATTCCTTTGTGTAACATCATAATTTCATCCTTTTACCTTCTATGTTTTTATACTATTTTTTTTTAAACAGATTTTATATAACATATACAATAAGCTCTTAGGCTAAAAAGGACGTGTTTTTAACATACAGACAGATACATGAATTATATAAACTGATGTAATTGCTTGAATTCAGTGAAGTTATATCCATCTGAATAATTTTACACAAGCAAAAATATATGACCTAAATGTGTATCTCATGATACACAAGAAAAAGAAATCAGTAAAGTGAAAATAATAAATGAGATATTGTGAAAATTTTTTCACAATGATATTGGATGCCATGATTTCAAATCACATTGTAAGTTTCTGAAGGTCATTCTCTTACATGATGTAGGGGTGGGGTTTTTTTGGAATTTCTTTTCCTTGCTTTTTTTCAGAGTAACTTGCATGGGTAAGTAATTTAAGTCACTGCAGACATGCTGAAGAGCAAGATCCATAGAAATACATTTTTTCAATTTATATCTTCCTTTTAGATGCCTCCTAAAAGTAGTGACCATAAATGAATATTAGCTGAGTATTAGTATTTATTCTGTCCTAACTTACATCTAAATATGAAGTACCTAGGGAATCAAAATTCCCATACTTCCTACAGTGAAAATTGAGAGACATCACTGCTTTTACAGGCATTCCGAGGGATTTTATTCAATCTATGTCACTGCAGAGTTTTCATGTCAAACAATCTGAAAAAAATAAGCCAAAATGATTGGAATAGCAGACATCTTCCATAAGAAAAGCAGACCTTTTCTTGAGAATGGCTGATTCACAACAGTTAGGACTAGATTAGCAGCAAGCATAGACTGATAAATATGGATTGGTAGAATAGAAGAGCTACTGGTGAGGATATGACATACATATTATTGGGGTTTCAGAATGTGGGGTGTATTCTTCAACTTCAGTCCAAAGGACTGGCTGTTAGCAGCTGGGACACAACAGGTGCCCTCCTGGCTTTCACTTTCCAGTGTAGTTTCACATGAAATAAATCCAGTTAGTGAATCTTGACATTCTACAGTGGATTTGCCATTACTGTCTAGGTGCAAATTAGCTGTACATTTCTGAAACAAATCAACTTATTACTCCCACTTCCTGAACTTTGGGTTGCATGACAGAAAGTCTTACCTGTATCAGCAGCCAACAAGCATTGAGATCATGGCTCTAGTGACAGAGTGAAGAAAAAACACCCTTTAAATGTACATAATACGGATGTTGGGTCCTCAGCAACAGCAACCTTTAAAAATCCGTGTTTAGTAACTTACACTATTTGCTATATAAACATAGCCAAAGTGAACTAAAGCAGGATCAGTCAAAACAATTGTGGATTAGTTTTTAAAGTATACCCTTGATAAGGACTAAATGCTGATGTAGTCTTACCCTATGCTCCTGTATGAAAATTATGAGCCTGATTAGACAGAGTTTCACCCTAAGTTCCCAGTAAAATATCTTGAATTATAGTAATTCCAGAAGGACTTCTGTTCCCAGGATGTTAAGTCCAATAACACTATTTACAGTTACTTGAAGAAAAAACTTTCAGAAGTCTTAATATGTTTATCATTGCATCCTTCAGTCCAATAGTATGGATATTAGGCACATTGCTTGTGAATTTTAGCATCACATCTTAATATCATTCTGTAGGTTTTGCAAAAACTGGTATTAAACATTGACATCAGTTTTAATGTTAAATTGTCTGGGAAGTCAAAATACTGCATTTTCATCTATTAAATTTCTGAAGAAAGTTACAAACTACATTCTTTAGCAACATTTGTTTCATTAAATTTTCAAATTATCTTTTAAAAATAACTCCTTCTCTCTCACTGACATAAATTAATCAATTTGGTAACTATGATATTTGTCACCCATTAATACCATGTAAAAATTGTAACTTTTTCCTACCATCCTATAATATTTTCAAACATTCTTGCCTTATTTTTCATGGCATTAATTTTGTTTTAAAGTAGTCTCATATTTTAAAGGATATACTAATTTAGGTATGGACTGGAGTTCAATTTAGGCGACAAGATAATTATATTGCTGCCAAGGTTTTTGTATGTGGCACACTTGAACGATCATTACTGTGACATTTGGAACAACTAGAAGCTTCTGCCATTATAATTTTCCAAGACTTCACTAGAAGTGAATGCTTGAAAGGAATTTCCCAAAATAACTGATACATACTGTCTAATAATTTCCTCTGACAATAATCTATATCCATTTTTTGAAAGATATCTAATTACATTTCAATACATATAAAAATACAGCTTCAGAATGTAAATTATATATCTGTATTTCACTGAGCATGAAGTTAGAATATTAATTTAAATATCTTACCTAGTGATTAGATGTCAAACAGTTTGTTTCCCTTCCTTCCTCAGGAAATGTACTTGGGTAACTGCCGGTTTTAGTCAAGACAGAGTTAATTTTCATCACAGTAGCTGGTATGAGGCTGTGTTTTGGATTTTTCCTGATAATAGTACTTATAAGGTGTTTTTCAGTTGTTGCTAAGGAGTGCTTGCACCAATTCAAGGACTTTTCAGCTTCTGATACTACAGCAACATTGCTAACTTTCTCATTACAAGCAGTGTAGGGGAACACACAGTCCAGACAACTAACCCAAACTAACCTAAGGAGTATTTAATTGCATAAAATGTCACAGTCAGCACATAAGCCAGGGTGGACCTGGAGACCATAGCTGGTTCATTTAGTTTGTTTCCTCATTTGCTCGTTAGCTTGTTTCTTCATGTGTTAGATAGTTAGCTTTCTCACTCACTCTCTTGCTCTTGGGGCTTGCTTGTACTCTGTGACAATCTCTCTCGAGCTCTCTGGATCTGGATCTGGCTCTGGCTCTCACTACATGGGACCTGGCAGGTGGTGAGTAATTCTATCATATGTTTTATTTTCATTACATATTATTAGTAGTACTTTTAGTATTGTTAGTATTGTTAATATTAGTAGTATCACTATATTACTAATTTGTATTCAATTATTAAACTGTTCTTATCTCAATCCATAAATTGTCTTGTCTTTTCCTCCTATTCTCCTCCTCCACTGGAGGACGGGGGAAGTGAGTGAGCAGCTGTGTGGTACTTAATTGCAAGATGAGATTAAACTACAACAACCTGTTGCAGCATAGACTTATCCACTGCCACAATCTCCCTGGGGGCTTATTCATGGCTACAGGCTTTGAGGTGCTCCAACATGTCCTCATGCCCAGTCACTGATCCTTCAACGGTTACCTGCTACAGCATGAACTTAACCACAGCCATAGACAATTTGAGGTCTACCTTCTCCAGTGTGGACCTAACTTTGGACTTCAATCCATTTGAGGTATACTGTCTAGAACATAGACATAACCATGGCCACAGACACTTCAAGACACCCTGCTCTGGAATGGTGTAATTATACACACAACAAATACTTATGTGTATCTGGCTCCCACATGGACTTATCCACTGGTTGCAGTCTCTTTGACTTGAGTTCACACTGGAGTTCAAGCCTTTCCAGTACAGCAGCACAGACACAACAGTCATGCCTTGGCCATCTGCCAGCCAAGAAGGCACATGTCTGTTGCTATTATCAAAGTGTTCCCAGGCACAGCAGAGTAAGATGATATGCAGCACTGCAGTACAGCAAGAAGTGAAAGAAAAAGTAGCCACTAACAAGCACTAGACTCTAATATATGGTAGTACAAGCAAGCCCCATGGCAATCGTAGGAGCCTGTCAGTAGCTAAACGGCAATAACAGCTATATATTCGACCTAGCACATTTCAATCAGATTTGTCATTATCTTGAACCATTTGAGCCTCACATTGGGCACCAGAAAGGACTGCCATGGTTTAACCCCAGCCAGCAACCAACCAACACACAGCTGCTTGTTCACTCCCCCACAGCAGGACGAGGGAGCAAATCGGAGGAGTAAAAGTGAGAAAACTCATTAATGGAGATAAAGGCAGTTTAATAGGTTAACAAAAGACACATACACAAGCAAAAGAAAACATGGAATTCATGCACCACTTCCCATTAACAGGCAGGTGTTCATCCATCCTCAGGAAAACAGGGCTGCACCATGCATAATAGTTACTTGGGAAGACAAATGCTATAACTCTGAACGTCCCCCCCTTCCTTTTTCTTCCCCAGCTTTATGCACTGAGCATGATGTCATATGATATGGAATATCCCTTTGGCCAGTTAGCTCAGCTTTCCCAGCTGTGTCTCCTCCCAATTTTTTGTGCTAAGTAGTGTAGAAATTGCCCTTTAATAGCTTACCAGATTCCTTATTGATGTTTTATGTAAGTCTGTAGGATAGGTATTCATCACATCTCAGTATGGAAATCCAGAAGAGTAAGGGTTAACTCTAATTCCTTATGCAGAGCTGTCTAGTGTAATTTGGTATGTTCAAGTTCCCAAGCTCCAGGAATCCATATGTTTCAGGACCTGTGGGTCTTTTTCAGAGTCTGACATATCTTCCAACCCCATTCAGTTGTCCCAGATGTTGTATAGTATCTGAAACAGCACTAGACATCTACATTTCAGCAACTGAATTGCGTTTGTCTCCATTTCTAATCAGTGGAGAGAAATGGGCACTTCCGGGAAAAAAAATCCTCCAACCAAATGTGAACATTTACTTTAGGATGATACGAATTATGTCACCTTTCACAGCATAGTTCATCACATCCTAAATTAAATATATATGTTTTATTAATAAAGTCTTGCATCTCAGATGGATAATTCACAAAATTTGCAGAATACAGATCAGACAATTCTGTGGCATTAACTTCCCCTGTGGATTCCTGCCAAGGATGTAAAGCTGAACACTTAAAGAAAGGGTGATTTAGGGATTGGAACATCACATTAAACCTAATCTGCCAAACCTAATAGGAACCTGAAAGGAGGCTAATACAGATTATGGATGCATTAGTTTCTCAGTAGCTCTTTCTGTACTGAGGAATTTCTTTCACAAAGATTTTCTTTTATTTGATTGTTGCATGGCTGGTTTAATTAAACCTCAGAATTATTATCAATGAAGTTTAATCCTGAAAAAAGAACTATTAGGTTACATTACTAAAGTGAAAATATACAAAGATCTAGTAAAGGTCAGATAAACAATGGCAAGTGGAAAAACTTTAGTAATCTAATCAAGCCAAATGGACCATATAAAATCAACAGGTCTAAGACTACAACGTACAATAACAAGATTCCAGTAGGGGCTCACATCATGTGCCTGATGTGAGACCCTACTGGATTAATCAACTAAAAAATTATCTTCCCAGAACTGCTTGCAGACTAGACGGATTATGTCCTACAAGGACTTCAGACTTATGGTATCCAGGAGGAAGAGCATTTGAGAATTGTGTAAAATTTCAGGGGAAGTTTTTAAGGACATTGTGTGAATGTGGAAGACTTATGGGATGTTTAAGGCCAAGATTAAAGACAAGGAAAAGGAGGGTTTGAAGGCGATCAGGGATGAACAAGCTTGGGAAAATGGGTGGGAAAGTTCTAAAAGGGACTGGCTGAGTATATGTGTTCCTGGTTGGCATGCTTGTGAGCTTGTGAGCTCAATAAGCCCTGTGCAATCCATATTTTTATTAAATTCTACTACTAACTATCTTCTGTGTGGATATGTATTCTATTCTGAATGTAAACATGTTAATGCTAGCAAATTTCAAGCTGAAACAGATGGTGAATAGCCTAAGAGGCCTAAGTGGCAGCAACTGTAGTGGAACTGTAAACCTATGGGTCTCATATATCCAGGAGCCAGCAGTGTGTGAGACTAGGGCATCTTGGGACTAGCTGCTGGGTACATCCATGGATGTGCTCCATATTGTGTGGATATATTGCCCCAGCAGACTCCAACCTTGATCAGCTGTAAAGCAGGAGCAGTATCAGGTCAACCACGCTGTTCATGTTTGCTACATATTTATGGAGGTGTTTGTAAGACACTGCTCTCTACCTGTGTTAATCCATCTGGCCAGTCATGTGTGTGTATTTTTTGTGCACCCATATGTGTCTACCGGGAATATGTGGTAAACCTTGTACTTGCTGAACTTGAGGACACGGGTACAGCAACTTTACATCTGCAAGGCTACCAGATGCAGAAGCCTAAATTGGAGTTTCAAATGGACTATCCTGCCAGTTGCAGAAGGGTAAAAAGGTCTTTCAGGCAGATAAAAATGCAGATAAGCATTCTTTCAGCAAGCTTAAATGTTAGCACTTTGGTTCTGCTACTTTAGAAATATGGTGAGACTCAAAAGGTATTTCTTCAGATAATCTTTACTAGGGAGCAGTGGCACTTCAGCAATGATCCTTCCTGTTCCTTTGTACTGAAACTGTGAATAAAGGACAGGGTCATTGTAGTCAACTGAAGAGATTTTTCTAGCTTCTGGCTCTTTTGACACATCAAAATCACAACAGAGACTAGGTTGCTGATGTACAAACCAATCTCTGTAAAAGGGAATTGATGTAATCTGTTGCACTTATAATGTACATTACATGAAAATCTCAGAGAATACATTTTTACAGATTTTAGTCAGTAAACAGCACTATCCCCTTTATGGGCACATATCAGTGGTGGCACATCCATTACGATACATTTTGGATATAAATAGCTAGACATTTATTTCAGTTTCTTTTTCTCCCTCATTCCAGACATTCTCTTCTTACTGTACATACGAAAGTTGAAGAATTCATGTGCTGCCAGATTAAATGCCCTTAATGCATGAAACGGCTCAAAGAAACTGTTTGTCTATGTGTGATAAAGCTTGGCAGTATAGTATAAAAGAATCATGTATTTAAATTAGTGTAAGGCTCAGTTAAATACAATTTTATTTTGAGTGTGTACCTGCTAGTAAATCCTTCTTCTACACAAGGATATTTTGTTTATAATGCATTCAGGTGCTTTCAAGTTGTATTTACTGAGTATGATTACTTGCAAATGCTCTGCTGTGTAAAAAGGACAGCATATCTGAATCTGTCGTATTTGACCTGGGTCTGAGACAAAGCATTTAAGATAAACAACATGGTTGAAATATCAGGGATGTTTCAAATAACATCTTTTTAAAAGCTGAGAACCAAAAAATCCAAACTTCTGCCTTCTAAGTTGCACTTTTTAAAATACATATTTTTTAAGACACATCTATTTTTCAGGCCCAAGCAAGCCATCAGATATCTGTTGTCCAAACACAGGAAGTAAGGAGAAAGAAAAAACATATTTGCATGCTTTGGAAAGTCCTTTTAAAAGTTAACAGTTATCAATTTTTAGTGTCCCTCTTAGTTATCAGTTTTCCTGAGTGTTGTTGATGTTTTCATTTGGATATTTTGCAAAATGAAGCTACATAAAAATAGTAAAAAAAAAAAATAATTGTCACAGTGAACTTCTTGTTCATTTAAAAGACAAAATATTAAAGTGCTCACTGCATCTACATTGTTAAATTAATTTATCTTTTTTTTTTTCTTATTTTCCTCTTGTTTCTGACATACTTGGGTAGTAAGTATAGTATAGTACAGTACATAGCTCAATTTTTTAATAGCTTAGAATTTTTTATGTGAACTTTCTTAGAACTGTTGTTTATTTTCATGTTTTTAATAACAGTGTTAAGGTATAATTTGTTTGGATTATTTAGATATACCTTTGTATGATATTTTTAAAAATTCGTACAAGTTTCAGGACTGCTGAAACTTACAGTCAAGGGTCAAAGAAATAAATAATTGGAACCTGACCAAATAGGTGCATACAGGAATTGTTTCATACTTATTCTCTGCTGTCTAAATATGATAGAGATATTAAAATAATATTAAGATCTTTGTCTTCATCTTTAAGAACCTCAGTAGTCTAGCCTGCAATTCTTAGGATTGTGTAAAGTGGCAAGGATGAAGGAAACTAGCAGTAAAGTTTTTTGTCTTGGTTTGGGGTGTTTTGGTGGGTTTTTTGGTGTGTTTTGTTTTTAATTATTTTATTTTGTTGGTTTTGTTTGACTTTGTGGGGTCTTTTGCTCGACGTAACACAGCATTATATGAAAACAGAAAATATCATCCATGTATACGATGTATTCTTGGTTTTTATTCTGATGTACTAACTAGCATGAAGACTTTAAATACATGAAGATCATCATAAAACCATTCCACCCATATAGATCTTGCCACTTGTTACATAAGACAACATAAAGCATTTGTCCTTTTTTTTTTTTTTTTTTCAAATCCAGAGAATTACACTGTAAACATTTTGTCACTAGGGAGACAATGAGACTATATATATGACAGAATCAATGTGATTCTCATCTATTATAGTGATTATGGCAAAGAAAGGGAAAGCAAATAAGAATAAGGGAAAACAGAAAAGAAAAAGGAAAAGGACTATGTAGAAGAGACACGCTGTTTCTACATTAAAAATTCTTTGTTTTAATAATTGATACCAAAATAATACAACGAATATGTTCCGCCACAAGACTATACCTCTGACCTTTTAACAAACTAGGTTTTATAGTTGTATCTAGATTAAATTCCTTCATTTTCAGAAACATATATTTAGTCACCCAGGAATATATATATTCATGCATACTAGAAAATTTATGTTATAATATTGTCTAGTTCTGTAAAAGTGATTATACCTTAAATTGAGGGAATGCATTTACATCTAAGTAAACACAGTTGCATATATTTATTGAGCAATTTATTGGATTTTTATATAAGATGTAATGGTAGAATGAGCAAGTAATTTTCTGTAGAAGGAAACTAATGAAATGAAATTGATGCAATTTTAGTGCATTATGTTAGTGGAATAGCATATAAAGTTTCAGAAACAGTACAGCTTTACATAACTTTTATAGTAAATTGTGTACCAGAACTAGATTCTTATGCAGCAAGGAAAACTGTCCTCTGTGCAACTGCAAGACTATTACATAAGCTGGATGAGTAGGACACTTAAACAAGTTCCATGAACTCATTAAATGTAATTGTGTGAAATTCAGTTCATCTAGTCAGTAGGTAAGTTACAGAAATATTTTCTGTGAACATCTTTACTGATTGTTGGGAGGCAATCTCTTCTGAAAGTCCTAAAATATTGAAACTACATTGAAATGTCATAATGCTTGATTATGTCTAAAAATCAGAATAACAGTAGGGTCAAAATTATTTTCCTCATGGATAACCAAACACATGTTTAGGAGTGTAAAAAGTGTTTCCACACAAATATTTCCCACAGATTTAAATAGTTCCAAAACCCCTACAGGGAGCTTTTGTCAATATTAAAACTCTATACAAGATGCAAATATCATTATGAGATTGTCACTGTAAGTGACACATATCCATAACTGATAATAAAAGATAAGAGTGAGTCAGTTTGTGTGATTAATATCAATGACATCAAAAGCTAGTGTAGATGCATTAGGGAAGATTTGGGTGTGGAATTACAATTTTGCTGTCTGCTTACAAAAACCCCAAGAAATCCTGTTTGAGGAGTATCTGTATTTTAACTGTCTGAAATATACTTTTATACATTATGGTTTCAAATGGACACAAAATCTTCAGTTCAAACCCTTCTTAGGTGAGCATTACAGAAAATAATTGGAAGGGAAAGGAAGAATTTCAAGAGAGTAATAAGTATTTTGGTTTTTTGCCACAAAAGAGAATCATAGAATTTTAGAATGACAGAATCATACAATCATAGAATCATAGAATGGTTTGGGTTGGAAGGAACCTTTAAGACACATCTCTGCTGGGCTACTCTCAATCCATCTTCCAGTCTGTATTGATATTGGGGATTGCTGCAATCCAGGTTCGTTGGCCTTGTTGAACTTCATGAGGTTCACATGGACCCTTACCTTGAGTCTGTCAAGCTTCTTATGGAAAGAGTCATACTTTTCCAGAACAAGTAAAGTTAGTCCTGGAGAGGTGCACATACCAGGAAAAATGGGTCAGAAATCAGTTCAAGAGGAAGAAAAGAGATGAAGCAGCTAACTGCAATACAGAAGAAGAGATATACTTCTGAAAAAAACCAAGGTATAGCACCAGGGAGTTTTAATTTTATTTTTTTATTGCTGGTTTATGAATTTACTCTAATTTTAAAGCTGGTTCTTCTGAAACAGACTGAACCAAGTCCATCTTGCACCCTCTTTGCTTAATTGTATCACAGATCTCCAATGCTAGTGCTAGTTAACAGATTCATAAAACTCTAGCTCTGTTTTTCGACTACTGCTTTATAAAACAGGGATACTGAAAGACAGTATTTTGTGGGCAAATCTCTGCTATCTTCTGCATCCTTCTTGAAAAAAGCGGAGAGGTGTTAATTTAATTTTGTTTTCCATCCAGTATTTCTTAAATCTTCACAGGTTGTAAGACACTTCATGAAATTAAACTCCCTATGAAAAACTATCTTCTTTCACCTTCTTACATATTTTTGTATCTTTCTATTCCATGCTGTCCATCTTCTTTTCTAGTTGTTCTGCACTCTCCACATCTGAAGTATCTCTCATTGCCTACAGTATTGAATATGTTCTTCTCTAGGCATGTCCTATAATTTCAGGGAAGGCAGAATATGGTCTTACTCCAGAGGGAGTACTCTGATCCACATTTTAGCAAACAGGATAAAGCAGACTTTGTGCTGTCTTACAGCAAGCTACACCATGCAGAGAATATCCAGAAAACAGGGACCAAAATAGATACCCTGTAATAGCCTCCCTTTGTAAAGGCACACATTGATCAGTCACAACATGATTCAGCTTTTGATTTTTTTCACCCCGTTCTTACTGTGAATTATTTTTTCAAGACGTGCAAGAAGAATTCTGGGCTAGACACAAGCTGTAAGAGACTGCGTCTGACATTTTAAAAGGGTGTCGGATGTTGTGTCTCAACATTGCTGAAACATGGGGCGCCCAGCTGACACCACTGCATCAAACAGAGCAACAATTGGACCTCAAGGCTGGAGGTTTCCTGTTATCTCACTCTGTCGAACGGTTGGACCGCAAGGCTAGAGGTTTCCTGCCTTCTGAGGAACCTGATGTGGAGCTAATTCCAAGAAACTTAACCTGTTCCCTGTGCATGTGCTCAGGCCCCAGGTCAGGAAGACAGAGGGGCCTGGAGAGCCCCTCCCAGTGATGGTATTGGGCATGAACACCACTGCTGGGTGGTGGGTGTGGTTAAACAAAGCAGTGACGGGTGAAAATTAGTGTGGTAGTTTCCTTTTGTTGTTTCATCAAAATTAATACTAGTAAAATAGACAATCACCAAAGAAAGGATTAATTACAACATAATGAAGGTAAGGTACTTTAGTATCAGGTTCAAAAATAATGGCTGGCACAGGTAAGATGTACCAAAGCAGAATTGAGAAAATTTGTGATTACTTCTTGTATTAAGGTGTGTCTACAGCCATCCCATCTGTCTTTAAAAAAAAAAACCAACCAAACAAACGCTTGTGTCACCTGTAGAGCAATGCTAAAGACTGAGTGGCAGGAAAGACTGCATTTGCTTACAGAAGAAAGCTAAACACTAGACTCAATGGAAGCATAAAAAGAGAAGATAGAAGAACACATACATGAAAAGCAAACTAGGAAAATGTATCAATGAAAACAGGGAATTTGAATTAAATTAAATTGAACTTCAGTGAACATATATACCATTACATGATGGCAGAGGTTTGTGCCATGACCTGCAGAGCACAGAGTAGGTAGAATAGATGGTTTAGATTTGTCTTGCTGCTCCAGTAATGACAAAGAAAAAAAAACCAAACCAACCACATCTGTCTTGGAACTGTCTCACTTAAAGCTGGCCTGGAATACAGATGGAGCTAGCAAACAGCTTGAAAATTACTGTGAAGCATGTATATGTGAATTCTGAATGTATGTAAACCCAATATGTCTTTCTGATTAATTATATCTTTCCAGCCTGTATTGGTTTTGGCTTGGATAATTTTCTTTGTAGTAGTACAGTGCTGTATTTTGATTTGTGACCAGAATAGTTTTGATAGCACAGTAATGGTTTAGTTACTGCTGAGCAGGTCTTACACAGCATCAAGTACTCTTTTGCTTCTCACATTGCCCCACCGGTGAGCAGGCTGGGATTGCACAAGAAGTTGGGAGCAGACGCAGCTGGGACAACGGACCTCAGGAGACCAAAGGGATATCCCATACCATATGATATTGTGCTCAGCAATAAAAGCTAGAGGGAGGAAAGAAGAGGCAGGGATGTTCAGAGTTTTTGTGTTTCCCAAGTAACAGTTAGACATGATGAAACCCTACTTTCGTGGAAGTGATTGAACACCTGCCTGACAATGGGAAGTAGTGACTTAATTCCTTTTTTTTTTTTTTTTTTGCTATTAAACTGTCTTTATCTCAGCCCGTGAGATTTTGCATTTTTGCACTTCACATTCACTTTCACATTCCACCTGTGGGGTGTGAGTGAGCAGCCGTGTGATGCTTAGCTGCTTACAGGGGTTAAACCACAACATAACAGTTTCATTGTTAACTGCAAGTGTCTCATGATGGTTGCTTTTTTATAGACACATAAATACATATTTTTTGTGAAATCTTCCAAATGTTCATTAAAATACACAATTGTTTTAGCTTCTGAAATTCATTAAAACAATTCAATTTTTGGCTATTTAGGTAAGACAGAGACCTTTTAGTTTTTAAGATACACAGCGTGTTGTTTCATCACATTTATTCTGCTATACATCTGTTATTCATCAGTGAATACATTTATAAAGCAAGTATTATTTATATTACAGTTCAGTGTCTCCCCAGGCTGTATGACATCATGTGACTTAATAGTGAAGCCTAGGTTAAGCTTTTTAGTATAGGAAGTATATTTCTTATTTGATCCCCTGTAGAAACATCAAACACCAATTTTGTATTCTGAGCCTCTGGGATGATTGACGTGTACATGAACATCGCTGATTCATTCAGTACGTTTTAAAACCTACCTGCCATACATAAATGCCTAAAGTTCAATGATTATTTTGAAACTATTTTAGATGTTTGCCCCAGATTAACCCGTTCTATCTCATATAAAGACTAAACTGCATTTCTTGTGTATAGCAAAGAAATTCTTAGGATTTTGTTTCTGGGAAATAGATCATTAAGTCATTCATGATACAAAATTTCTAACAAAACAAATGAATAAGTTCATGATAGAAGGAAAAAGAGATCAAAGAGCCTTTCCTTCTGCTAAAATCTAGAAATAGCTTCTATCCTTATGGGTGGTGGTAAGACTTTGTTTCTTCCCATTTTAAGTTATCATAAAGACTAGACACAATTCTGTGTGCCTAAGCCAAATGTGCATTTACTATGATGCTAGATTAATTATTTCCCTCACAGGCCAATATAAAGTACTAAATGTATGTGTATATATATATATATATATATATAAAATGTATATATTTTAGGTTATATATATATATGTGATGCTATAAAACTTTATGCAGATTAAGGTGTTTTTAGAACACAAACCACTGAAATGAAAAACAGCAAAGCCAGAATGAATATATATGTAAGAGAATGGAACTTCTTCCCCTGCTCACAACAGGTAATCTCAGTTCCTAAGAAAACCCATTGTCAAGTAGCTTGTACCATGATATGCAACTTCATAAAGCTATCTTCCTCTTGATTATCTGTTTGTGCTCAACTAGCTTATATGCCTCAGAGGAAATTGTAGGAATAATTATTCCTTTTAATAGTAAATTTCAGAAACAGCCTGATGGGACCAGCAGGTTTATTTCCAGTTCTGATGATATCTGCAGATTTTGATGATTTTTTTTTTTTTTTTTTTTTTTTTTTTTTTTTTTTGTGGTCTGCTGTTCAACTTTTTAGAGATTAGGAATTTTAACTATCAGAACCCCTCCAAAATTTTCCAACTCTTCAAAATAACTTGTTCATTCTCACTACAGCTTATAGCAGACGACACATTATGTCTCCTTGTTCCTATTTTACCTATTTTTTTCAGTAAAGCTCTTTATGAGTCCTTTTCTATTCTTCTACATATTACTTTATCTTCGTCACTCCCAGCAAAAGATAGGGTCAAAAGAGAAATCAATGTACGTTCATCGTCCATTTTCCTCTGGTGGTTTTATGTGCCACAACTAACCTAATGCCCAGAAGAGCTATGTCAAGTTAGTTAAATGTATATTCATGTTTTCTGACTTGACGTTGAAAAGTTTTCTAGAGCATAATAGAGGTATCAGTGAACAAGAATGTGTTGGTTCTGGTTTGGATGGAGTTTTCCTCACAATAGCTAGAATGAGGCCATGATTTGGAATTGTCCTGAGAATAATATTGACAACATACTAATGTCTTCAGTTGTGGTTAAGCAATGTTTATATCAAGTCAAGGACTTTTTCAGTTTCCCTTGTGTTCTCAGCTTCTTCACTACAAGAAGCTGGGTGGAGATACAGCCGGGTTTACTGACCCAAACTGACCAAAGAGATATTTCCTTCCATAAAATGTCATTCTCAGTATATAAGTTCCAGGGAGTGGCCAGGAGTTGAGCTCTTGGGGCCCTTGGGTCTCTCAGGGTCTAGCTCATGCTCTCTCTGACTATGGCTCTCCCTGCTCAGGGACTGGCTAGCTGTTGGTTGGTGAGTGGTAAGTGATTGTATAATTTGGTTGGGGTTTTTTTTTCCATGATTTTAATTACATTTTAGTAGTAGTAGTAGTAATATTACATATTACTAGTAATATTGGTATTCTTAGTTTTATTTGTATTATTATTTAATTTAATTTAATTTAAATTATAGATATTCATATCTCAACAAATTAGTTTTTTTGCCTTTTCCTCCAATTCTCTTCTTCACCCTACTGGGGGAGAGGGGAGGTGGGTGAGTGGCTGTGTGGTGCTTAGTTGCTGGCTGAGGTTAAATCATGACAAAGATCAAAATTATTTTCAGAATACAGTTTATAGTAGGTGAGTAAATACATTATTATTCTCCTAGTAAAATTCCCAGCAAGACTAAAAAAATCTGCATAAAATTCCCTCTTTTTTCTTCCTTTTCAGACAAAAATATTAATAGCACACCATCTTTGAGTATTTTACAATACAAATGATGTAACTAAATAAGGTATCTAGAAGCACAAGACTTCCTGATACTGAAGCAGACTCTCCAAAATCAACTTCTATAAGGAATTCTTATTGGAAATGAAGATTTTTATTTTTATTTTTATTTAAGACTTCTAAAAGTGATTGTCTTGTTCTGCTGTAGCATTCACAATAAGAAACTAAAGATATGTAATATACACTGGGGACAAATTATCTGTTGATATAACTCCATTGTTATGAGTTTGACTCCTGCCATTCTGAGAACCATACTCTAGAATTATGAGAGCCATACTACCTCTGTAAACAACATATCATTGTTAGTTCATTTTGCTTCTGTCTCACTGAGATATAATAAACTAACATAGTTTACTTGAACTGTCCTCTGCAGGAGTCTCTCTCTGTTCACAAAATATAAGACAGGACTTGTAAATCAGAGAGAGATGCTTCCCTTTAAGCCTTCTAAAATGAAGAGAATCCACTGCTCAAATAGCTTGTCCTCAGGGGAATGACAAACTTGTGGTAAAAGCATTGCAGATCTTGTTAAACACTTAAGGCTAAATGATAAAGGCCATTGATTTCCACAAAGGAATTGGTATTGCCCAGTCTTTTTTTTTTTTTTTTTTTTTTTTCCCCCTTTGTTCTTCAGTCTAGTAATACAAACAGTATTCAAGCAGCAGTAATTCTGAAATTTGTATTGGGTAGGAAAATATAAGACAGAAACTCCATCAACAAGCCTTTTTTTGCAGGTCTTCTCAAGCAGTAAAGTGACCTTTCTTATTGTGTAGTGCATGTCCATATTTTGCCTGGGTATATTCCTTCTATTTTTCAGATATGTGCTAAATGAGAACTTAAGGGACAGATATCTGTGGGGTTTTTTTTTTTTTTCAGAGCTTCAGGACTTCGTAGCTGTGAAGTGCCAGATTAATGTCAGTGAAGATGAATAAATATTGCCCCAAGGTAAAGGTATTAGTAGGAAACAAGTCCCAGTAGAAGCAAACAGTAATAACCAAGGACAAAGGGTGACTATTATAAATAATTCTTATTCTAGATAACAAGAAATTTTACAACGTGAATGAAAAATGGTATAAATCAGATTATCTGTAAAATTAAGTGAGAATGATACAATACAAACATGTTGTTGAAAACAATTTCCACTTCTAGAGGCAGTAATGGGAAGATATCATGTAAAGAGATTAAAGAATGACAGTGGAGATTTTAAAGAACAGGTTGACATAAATAATATTTTAAGCATAGAATATTTACCTTTGGGGAAGTCACCGGCTCTATGACTTTATAAGAACACTTCATGTCTTATTTTATATGGTGCTATAATTCTATAACAGCTGAGACTCTATACTGAATACTCACTTAAACAGATTTTGTCTTGATTCAGGAAGAAGTAATTTTAAAAGACAGAATTTATAATGAAATAAAGTGTTAACAAGAAATCAAAATAAATTTTGTGTTCACACAGAACATTGTTGTCAATATAACTACTACAGTGATGAAAACAAAATCAAAGGCTGCAGACATGTCAGAATTGAACATACCAAAGAAAATACCATTTGAAATGGCTTTCTTCTTGGGAGGAAATTTTTTTAATCAAAATATTTATTTAAATTTATTTTACTAAAATGTAAACCAGTCTTCATAATTAGCAAGATATTTGAGACATCAGACAAGATCAAGAACCTAAAAAGGTTGACCAATGGATAATGCTTGGGAGATTAAATAATTTCTTTTAGTGAACTATGTTTTCACTCAAAGATTTAGGGGAAAAAGAAAAAGAAGCAGAAAACTAATAGTGGTATTTTTAATCTACCTTGTCATGGGACCTTTAAGTGGATGTGTGTCAGAATTCGGTTTTGTCCTACTGACTCCTTCCTGAAGTGTCATTCCAAGACCATCACTGTTCCCAATATATAAATTTCTGCATCTGTATGATAGGAGTAGAGATGACACAAAATACTTGAAGGCAGAAGGCATCCAAAAGCTTGCATCTTAAAAGAATAAATACTATCATTTCAGCTATAATTGAAATATACATTTTACTTTGATTTAGCTTTACAAGAATAAATACATATACAATGACCAATGAAACAAGGCACAATGCTACACAGTAGTTCTTCCAGAGAAGGAAAGACAAAACTGAGGCTTTATATATATACAAAAGTATTGTAGTTAAGATAATTCTATAATTTCAAAAGACAACTTTTTTTTTAACAGATCAGGTGAAAACACTAGTTCTTTCTGAATCTATACAACACATTATATTGTTATTCAATATTATGTTATATTATGTGTTGTTTATGTTAGTAACATAGTACAGAAAGATAAAGTGAAAGAAATGCAGAAGAAAACACTAGCTTCAGTTAATTTTTAAGTAAGAACTGTCGTGGTTTAACTCCGGCTAGCAAAATACCATGAAGCCGCTCTTACAAATCCCCCTCCCCTCGTCCAACAGAGGGGAAGAATTGGAGGAAAAAGAAATAAGGAAGCTCGTAAAATTGAGATAGGAACTATTTACTAATTAAATCTAAATCAATATATACAGATACTACGAATAATAATTAAAATAATAGAAAATAAAACATATAATACAATATGGTACAATACGATACAATATTCCACCATCCACTGACCAATCCACACCCAGATATTGAGGGATGAAAATCAGACTCAGAGAGCCTGAGAACCACAGCCTGAGAGTAATCGCAGCCCGAGAGCCGCAGCCTGAGGGCCGGAGCCTGGGAGTTAACACAGCAGATTCCAAACGAACCCTATCAGTGATAGTGCAGCCAAGAATTCTAAACAACCCACCATTTCCCACATGAATGAGCTGACACAGGAGTTGGCAAAGCAGCTAACGCAGGAGGGTTAGCAAGTGCCCAGGAGTAGACGAGCAAGGGAGTAAGGGAGAGAGTAATGGGAAGAGTAATGGCTA
The DNA here is from genome assembly GCA_027574665.1 of Rhynochetos jubatus. NCBI lineage: Eukaryota > Metazoa > Chordata > Aves > Eurypygiformes > Rhynochetidae > Rhynochetos > Rhynochetos jubatus. Next base: position 85,250,114 of record CM050649.1, on the reverse strand, counting down.
CTGGACCCCCTTCCCCACCCAAGAGACCGGAACATGACGTACTATGGAATGAAATACTTCCTTGGTTAGTCTGGGTCAGCTACAGTGACCGAAGCGGACAAAAGACCTTGAATTCAGTACAGGCCATCCCCAGCACCAGCTGAGGCCTTATCAATGGTCTCAGCATCCAGCAATATAGTTCCCTGGCAACCAGACTAAATAGAGTTAACCCTTTCCTGACTGAACCCAGCACAGAACACAAGTTAAACAAACACTGAGAAGGAACTGGTGATCATAGATCTATTTAACTTCAGTGTGATATTAACATTTTTTTTCTACCATTCTATGACAACAATTTTACTATTAACATGGGGGAAAAATGGAAAGAAGAGTTCTGAGGTGAAAGAAATTAATAAGGAATCCATTTCATATGTGGGAAGCTATAATTCTTAGTTCTAAGGCAATCTCATTTAATACAGGAATTTGGAGACCCAGAAAAAATGCAAAGTTAATCATCTTTCACATACATCTGTTAAGATCTTGAAGAATATCTCCTCATTTGAAGAATGGATATTTCGTATAGCTGATGGGGCAAAAGAAGGGGAAAAGTTTTATTTTCATGAATAAACTGGGTTCTCAGGTAAGATCCTCTGCATCTTGTAATAATGAAACTATTCTTATGGATATGGGCAAATCATACACCTTCCCAATGATATTATCTGTCTGCAAGTATTTGTTAGCTCATTTCCTTAACTTTGAGAAAATTTCACTTATTGTTCAGTTGATATTTTAAAGTTATCATAGAAGTTGCATAGAAGTAATTGAGAAGCTATCTTGAAAAAATAAAAGTAGATACAGTCATACATTATATGTTACTCAGGTAATCCAAATGCAATTAGTGTGTGTGTGTGTGTGTGCGCGCAAAGAATTTGAATGTTATCAATTCAGTTACACAGTATGCTGTCTTCACTGAAATGTACTTCAGCTAGAAACAAAATGTCAGCAGTGGCTTATGTTCTCTTTTGCATAACTTAATCAATGAAATACACTTAATTGATTTTTTTTTTTTACTTCTATGCAAATAGATAGCAAACTGTCTTCCAAAATAGTATTTTGTACAGTATTTCTATGTAATGGTATATATCCAGCATAAATCTGATATACATCAAGTACAAATCTACTTGTATTCTTGAAGTCATGGGATTTGTAACCTAACCTTTTCTGTTATAATGTCTATTTACGTCTATAGAGCTTACAAAACACAACACCTCTCATATTAACCAAAGTAAGAGGTGTCATTTCATAGAACTTGTGTAGCTTTACTTCATATTTTCATTTTTTTGGTTTGGTTTTCAAACAAAATCAAAGCTTCCTTTGCTTTCCAGTATTTGATTTTGGCATATGTGATAAACAGATCTGATTTTTGGATTTTTTTTTTTTTTTAATTCTTATCACGAGAAAGATTCCCCAGACATGTTCTTTATTCAGAAAAATTAAATTTGATATAGAGGTTTTCTGGAAGAATGTAGAAGATCATAACAAGTACTATAAAGGTGTGCACTGAACAAAACTAATGTACAGGTATAGTAACAGTAAAGATTGTTGAAGTACGTCTGTGAGATTCAAAGATGTCCTCAGCTGTTGAGCCTGATCCAAAGGCCACCAAAATTCAGCAGATGTCCATTTCTGTTGTCTAAAGAGATTTTGAAACATACCTTCCTAGAACATCTGGAGATGTTTGTGTCATAACACCAGTGTTCTCAGAAGCTGCTACTGGTGTTTTTTTGATGATATATTGCATACTGCATTAGGTCAATGGTGAGATTTATTCATGGCTAGGGTCATAACAAATCATCCCTATTTGTTCAGTTACTGTCAGCATTTTCTATAGAAACAATTTTGTAATTCAAGATATCTAGATAGATATAAATAATTGAAGTATACCGTGAATAAATCCAGGGTCAAAAAATTATTGATGTTATCACATCTCTCACATTGCTTCCTGGAACAAAGCAACTGTCATCATTATTTGGATCAGTATTGTAAGTAAATATCTCTGCATTTAAAGCTTTTCCTGTGGAAAGGTACCTTTTGTTAATGGCTATAAGTATTACATTTCTTTTAGATATCTAATTATTGGCATTATATATTCTACTTCCTTTGTACTGATCTCATGTACATTATCAAAGTCAGATACTAAGTACATTAGTGCAGGTTTATTTGCAGTATTTTAATATCCCATGGTCTTAATTTTTCACTTGCAGATGCATTTTAATGAAATGGTTCAGGAAAACAGAATCTCTGCCTTACCTATATGACAGCCCATCCTTTTGAGGATTTTAAATAACAGTAAATTGTTCAAAATAAAACTAAAATATTCAAGATTTGGAAAATTATTTGTAATGACAACTTTTTTTTTTTTTTTTTTCTTTTTTTTTTTTTGGTGTGTGTGAAACGGTCATGTTTTTATCTGTTACCCTTTGTTGTAGGGTTTCATTATCAAGCACACTAACTCATGCCCTTTGGGCCACAAGATGAATGCTGAAAACTTTTTTGTGCTTTAAGACAAACCAAATCCTTTTGTCCCATTTCTACAAATCCTTATGTATCTAAAGAATAGCATTTTGTGCAATTCTGTGTGAACTGTATTAGAAAGCACTTAATAGCTCGACCACTTTTATATATGATATATACCATGTCCAGATTAATGCGCTATCTATCCTTCAGTCTGTGACCAGGTTTCCAAGAAAAGTACCTAGTCTGAAGTAACAGAATGGAAGTTCCAGTTAATCTGTACACAGTGGGATAAGCAAGTAAAATTCCAATATGAAACAGGTTAGAATGATGCATAGTATAGGCATACCTCTGTCAATCTTTTGAAACACAGAAAGACAAGAACTGCATGTTTTACAGGTACTTCCTCTTCCAACACTTAAACGGTATGGTTAATGAGGTAAGATTGTATACAGAATCTGATTTGAAACAGAGCATATGAAATGTCCCACAAATAGGAATTCTGGCTTATTGTGTTATCATTTAGACATCCTTCCTCATAAACATAAGTTGTGTTTTTGTTTTTATTTTTAATATATTAAAAAATACATAAATAAAAACCTATTGAAAACTATAAAACCTATTAATAGTCATACTGCTACCTGTTCTGGAGCATTCTTGCACATGCAGCCTGTCTTGCATTTCAGCCAGAACTTTTTTCTTTCCTATCTGGGCCCCTGATGTTTGTGTTTAGCCATTTTCAGATGGGAAACACAAGCATGTTTCATGACAATGAGGTTACTTTTGGTTTTGACTTTTTATATAGCCTCTAGAAATAATCCACAGACATTTGACTATACTTCAAAATCTATTTTAGCTTCTCCTAGGAGAAAATCTGCCATCTTAAAACCAACTGGCAACAGGCTAAATGTTCAAAGCTCTGTGTTTCACTTCAGCTACGTGAGTTTCAAAATGCCAACCTGTTTATTTATTTCATCAGCTACCACCGACAAACTGTGACAGGGAATATTGTTCAGCAAAGGAACTTGAGAGTACACACACTCGTAAAAAATTGCAACAGTTTTGTCACAGATTTTGTGTAAACCAAGTCTCCCAGACAATATTGTTCATGAGTTTAGAGTTGACTTAGGGTAAGAAACATTCTCAACAGACTTTTGTATAAAATCATCCTGTTCTGAAGAGTGTTTAACAGAGTTAATGCAGGCTGTACCACCACATTCAACCTCAGTGTTATTTAATTTGTCCATCTAAATATAGCCTATAAGACCTGTAACAGAAATGGAAAAGGCATATTTTAAGAAGAACATTGTTCAAAAAACAACTTTCCAGAAGATTATCTGTGTTAAAATAAGACTTGTAAAACACAGCAAACAGGTAATGAGAAGAGAAACACTTTCCACCTTCTAAAAGTATCAGCTGCAGTAGGGGGAAGGATTGAGAGCTGTTTAGGTATGGGTTCACATGAGAATGCCCACAGTCAAAAATACTGCTGTAAAATCAAATGTCTCATTTCATAATATCTATTTTTCAGCAGAGTATATCAGAGGTTTGTTTATAAAAGACAATCTAGGACACCTTTCATGCCCTGAAGATATTACCATGAAAGTATTTCAAACAAAACCCTAATATTATCCAACTGACAGATACAATTGCAGTACAGAACGAAGGACACTGTTAAGTCCACTTGGATTTAGGTAACTGACATTTTAGTAAGAAAACACCTTATTTATTTGTCATAGGAAAAGTTTTTTTACAATTTGTTTTCCAGTCATATGAAGGGCAATGACTTAAATGTGTAGAAGTAGTGTTAGTATAAGTAGAGGAGATTTTACTCACTGAAATCCTTATTTATAAATAATGTAGTATTTATATAGATGCTGCAGGAATGAGAAAAATAGGGGAGGGTTTATCTACAATGCTGAGATTACTTTTTGAACTTATTACTATAGTCATTGAGTGTATAACGATGGCATAACAATAATACTTTGTATTTGCTTCGGATCTCTTACATCCGAATGTTTGAAATGGTAGGACGGGATCAGAAATGATATTTGAAAAAGTTATAAAAATATTTACTGACTATGCAAGTAATTTTGTTTCTTATTTTGTGAAGTTTGTTTTGCCTTACTCTGTACTAGACACATTAAATAAATAAATAAATAAATAAGCTCTCTGTGCTACTGAATAGACATACAGATGTAGGGATAATACCGAAGACTGATGTTTGCTGCCTTTCACTTTGCATTCTAAGATCAGGAAAAAGGAAAGCAATTACCTGGAGAGAGCAAAGAAACTGTTTTTAACTTTACAGATTTGTGAAATCACATTTATTTATACTAACTACTAGTACAGTTACTGGAATACATATGGAAGACTTCAATGATGAAGGGACATACCTTCTTTTACTCGAAACTGATACCCGTATCTCTCAATTTGCACAACAGTAATATTACGTTGCACAATGTATTGCAAGTTACTCTGGGATAGGAAAATCTCATCTTCAGTCCTAATATAAAAGCTATTTATTGCATAAAATAAACAAAAAAATTTCCCTGCAAGAGAAGCAACACAATTTAGTGCATATTGGGTTGCACTAAGTTAGGGCATAAGTCTGATGTCTGAGCCAAAAATCTTGGAAACTTGATTTTTCAGACTCCTGTAAAAGAATATATTTTTTCAATGTTTTTAGATGTACACATGGTGGATAAAGAAATGGAACAAACTGAAGCTTAATCATTACATTAATTTTAATCTTGTCCACCCCATCTTACACAATAAATGAAATTCTTGTTTTCTAGGCTAGGCAAGGAAATAGAAGGGGTAAGAGCTACAAATGTTTCTTCTGGATTGGTTTATAGCTTGTTAAGAACTAGTTCAACTGATTTCTATCTCATTCCACAAAAGAAAGAACTAACCTGATGGAAATTAAGAAGAAACTTTTGGGTTTGTGTCTAACATGCTTGTTGTGGGATTTTCAGTAATAACATTTCTTTCATCCCTTAGGTGTAAAGGAACCAGTTCATCCAAACCTCTACTCATACGTTATTTTGTATAGCTTCAATGATGGTAACGTTTGTAGCCACTGAAGTATATGAGAGTCTTTCATATATGCTCCAAAAGAAATAACTCCATTTATTATTCCAATCTGTTTCAATGACCACATTATTTCTCCAGATGATACCTGATAAATTGTGTACTATCAGCTAAAACCTCTAAAGAAATTCGTAATTCACTGCATTCCATGGAAAAAAATTCCAAGTTTTACCTAATTACACAGTTAACTAACTACATCTTTCATCTTGTTTGAATGTTTAAATGGCAGCCACACAATCTTCCTATTTATTGAAAGGCTAGTATTCTCCTGGTATTATATTATGAATTATCAATAGTTTGTTTGGGGGTGGGTTTTTTTGTTTTGTTTTGGTTTGTTTGTTTGTTTCCTTCAATAAACTAACTAGATGAAGTTTATTCTGGAGCATCTTTTAGAGACAACCCATCATCCTGTAGCTCCTTCTGATAAACTAAGGTATGGGCATACATATTTATAGATACTATTTCACAATATGCTCCAAGTCCATACATAAAGAGATGACATAAATTCAACTGCATTCAAACTTATAAACAATCTTTCTTTAATAGCATTTAGGCCTTTGGATCTAAGACTACAAAAATAAGTGTCTCTCTTCAGTTACCCAGCTAGCTATGGTGGTATTCTTCTGCAGTCACAGGATATAGCCAGCTGCTCATTAAGACCATACAGAAGAGCTTTCACACCATTTTAATTCCTCTCCTTGGAATTATGCTATCCAGAAAATACAAACAGAAATCTATTAACTGACCATTGCTTTGAAAGACAGAATATTGCATTACCCGTTACATTTAATCATTAAATAAAAGAAATAAAACCATATTCTTATGAAAAACAATTACCATGGAAACAAAGGTGCATTAGATCAATACAGGAATATACTATACAATTAATAGAAAATATTTAAAGAGTACAATAAAGAAATTATATCCATCACATATAGCTATTACTTGCCAGAATAATTTAAAAAGTACTAAAACTTGTGTCTTTCAGGGTTCGAACTTTTACAACACTTCATGCACCCAGACATCCTCTTAATACTATGCAAAATCCATAAAGTAAATACATGTATACACTTATGGAAAAAAACAGGACCTTTAAGAATTTCAATGTTTGGCTTTTCCTCAATTTACTGGTCCCATGCTTGAAACAATGTCTCTATTTATTTATTTTTGATTTTTTTAAATTTTTTGACGAAGAGAGAAATAAATGGCAAGTACTAAGGATTCACAGCAAATAATTTATGTAATAAAATTTAGAAAAGGAAGAAAAATCCTCAGAAGCTCAAACTGACAGATTTTAGTCAACAATGCATGTCCTAATTCCTAATTCTTCCTAACTGACAAATTTGTTGTAGTATTTTTGGATTTATTTGGTGGTGTTGAAGAAGCACTCCATGAATAAGTTTAAATGGTGTATTTAGGACCAGTATGCTCTCGTACAAGTACCTACAAGAGATTTCAAAATGTTTCTCATAAGACAGTCACAATCCACCATAAAATTCATCATGTATCTTTCTGTAGATGTTTAATGAGAGATGTGCTACCCTGTATGAGAATCCTGTGGTTCTGCAGCATGAACTAAGAATGATCATAATGTTCCACACTTAATTAAGCAAGCTGCAGGTCTTTCACTGCTGTATGAATATTTCACACAATTTCAGCACAAATGGTACTTTGCTAACAATGACTGTACGTTTTTCTTCAGCAGCATGTTTAAAAGTATGACGAGCTTATTCCAATAATTCTCTAAAGCACTATTTCTTGTGACAAAATAGATACCTAATGTGAAGTAGACATTTTTGACAATCAGTAATGTTATTTTCTATAGTCTGTAACCAAAAGGAATATCAGGAACTGTGGAAACAATACAGAAAGTGTAGCTATATGTGACTTTTGAGGGAAATCTAATTATTCATTGACTGATTTCTTCAATGTACAGTTTCAAAGGACAATCATTTCACATTTATAAGGGACTGCTTCCACTAATACTTATCTGCTTTCTTTTCACTGCTCAGCAGCAGGGAAAAAAATGTTTACCCTTTTACTGTCAATAGTGTACTCAGTCTGGTGCTTCAATTTTAAGGCCTGCTAAATATTTTATACAGACTTATTCAACAGTAATGTTTGAAACTACTACATTACTTATTTATTCCACAGGTTTATTCTAACTGTCGGGTCTAGAAGTAAGGAAAACAACTAATTGTATTTTAATATTTATGTTGGTAAAATTCCCATTTAGGGATATGAACATTGTCTTTTAATTAGACTCATTCAAATTCATGGTTCTTGAAAAACAGAAGTGACAATTTGAATCATATTTGGAATAGAATGTCTATGCAAAGCACCACTACTAAACGAACACCACTGCTAAGAAAAGTGATGTAATGAGTTATCATCAAACCTAATAAGGCCATGCTTAGTACATAGAAATATATTTAAACAGATATCAGTAAACTACATTGATCATTGTTGTTTGACACCTATGGATCATAAAAAATTCTGACCCTGAAAAGTGCAACCATAACTTTGATTAGCTGACAGACCAAAAAAACACAGGCATCATTAACATTACTCCAGATGTAACAGAAATTTAAGTGGCAGCAGAATTTATGATTTTAAAATTAAATGTATGCGTGTGTTGTGGTTTAACCCCAGACAGCAACCGAAAGTATTGCACATCCACTCACTCAACTCCCCTCTTTCCCAGTGGGATGCAGAGGAAAAGACAAAGAGGCTCATGGGTTGAGATAAGAAGAATTTAATAATTGAAAACGAATAAAATAAAATAATGGTACTAATAATACTGGGAATAGTGATAATACTAATATATTATATATAGTGTATATATATACACACTATAATAGTAATATAATATAGTATATAGTGTATATATACTATATACTAGTATATAGTATATAGTGCATATATACTATATACTAATATATAGTATATAATATAATAGTAATATAGTAATAATATTGCTGCTAATAATATGCAATGAAAATAATTGAAAAGAAAACAAAATATACAACTCACAGCTTATCACCACCAAAGGATGCCCAGTCAGTTCCCAAGAAGCAAAAGCCAGAGCTCCAGAGCCAGACCAAGCTAGAGAGAGAGACCTCTGGCCCAACCCCAATTTATATACTGAGGATGACATTTTATAGAATGAAATATCCCTTTGTTCAATTTGGGTCAGCTGTCCTGACTGTCCTCCCCCAGCTTCATGCAGAGAAGAACCTGGGAACATAGGTAGAGTATCAGAAACTGGAAGAGTCCTTCAGTTTATGTACAAATTGCAAGGCAACAAGTAAAAACATTATCATGTTATCAATATTCCTCTCAGGTCAAACAAAATATGGCATCATACCAGATTATTGTGAGGAAAATTAGCCCCATCCAAACCGGAACCAGCACAGGGTGTCTTATTAAATAAAAATTCATGTAAGAAATTCAGTAATATTTTTAATCAAGAGTTTCTTTCTAATCAATGTCTTTGAAACATAAAGATGACACTTTCTGTATCCTGGAAATATCTAATGAAGTTCTGAAAAATAAATGTTATATCAACTAATGGTAGCTTTAAAGAAAACAGAATTAGAAACCTTGGGCTAATAAAATATGACAAGGCATAAGATTGTGACCAGAGTTCCTGAAGCACATTAAAAAGAGGAAGAAATCAAGCAAGACAGCCTAATAAATATAATATGTTTTTTCTGTGTGCACAGGTTTTATCTCATTGTGAATATTTAAAGGCAAATCAGTAAAAGCATCCCAGTTGCCTGTGTTCATATTTATGTATTCTGAACACTGTCATTCAAAATATAGAACTGTTGAAAGCATAATATGAAGCACTGCTGCTTATACAATTTTAAGGTGACAACATAAAATAAAGGGAGTCAGTAAAAAGGCATCAGTCAATAATTTAACCAGACTTCTGGGTAGAAATTTTTAGGATTTTTTAACAGTAAATATATAACTGCATTATGCTTACTTGAAATTCCTACTTAGAATTCTTACCAAAATTTGTTGAAAACTTTAGTAAAAATAATTGGAAAGTATTTAATAGTCTTTCTATATACATTCTGTCTCTTTGGCTCTCATTGTTTGATAAATTATCTCTCTGTTTTTCATGGGTTTTCTTTCAACTTATTCCTAGGGAGAATTATTTTTCTAAGTTTAGCCACTTCATTTTTCAAATGCTTTTTTCCAAAATATACACTTATCTACAAATAAAAAACCCACGCCTTGATATGTTACTGTTTAACCAATCCAGAATTTAAGATTCAGATTCTGAAATCTATATATACTGAATTTTTATTGGATGATTCAGTACTTTTCTGAATATGAGCTTATAAACCTGTGATTTATTTTTATATAGTTTATAGTACTATATTGTGATGTAGAATGTCCGTTACAATTACTTATTTCTTAACAAGGAAGGACAAAACAACAAGAATCATGGCACACATAGCATTAAGATGCCCTTTCATGTTTCATGTAGCCTACTGATTTTGTGCCTTTAACAGAGACTTTTATAGCAATAGGAACTATAAAGCCTTTCTTAAGGCCTTCTGCTAGGATCCTAATCAGCCAAGATCCTGAGAAACTCTTGTGTGTGAAATCTCAGGCTGCAAGAATGCACATCTAAGGGAACGAAGGTGATGGAAACTTCAGCAGTGGGAGGTGTTGACACTAAGCTGCCTGGTGAAACATCTGTGGCAGTAGGCAAGTTGACCAGAAGGCATCAGGGAGGAGGAATAAGACATTTGCAGAGACAAGAACCTGAATGCTGAATTGCATGGAAGGAGGAACGGCTGCAGGCTATGCTTGAAAGAACAATGGATAGAGATTCCCAAGGTGGAAAAGGCTGAAAACCTGTGACTTCTAGACACAAAAGGTAGGTTTCTTCTCCCCCTTCAGACATACACCAACAAAGTAAGTGCCGTGGCTTGGTAACAGCTCAAGAGAAACAGCAATTCTTAAGGGAGGCATTAGCAACACCTGAGGCAGCATCCACAGAACAGCGTGACTGGGGACCCTCACTTATTTCCAATGCAAAACCAGTGCAACTGGATGCTTGTTTTGAGTGCCTGTACATGCTTATATAAAGCACAGGAAACAGAGAAATTTGTAATCCATGGACAATTTCAGAACTATGATATCAATGAGATCACAGAGATGTGGGATAGCTCACGTGACTGGAGTATTGTGAGGGGTATATAGTTTATTTAGGAGGGATAGACCAGGCATGTGAAGAGAAGGAGGGCTTGTACTCTAAAAGGACTAGCTTAAATGCATAAAAGTTTGGTTTATCATGGATAAGAAGTCAAGCCGGTTAAGAGTGTATAAATTAAAATCAAAAGGTAAACCAATACAGGTGATGTCACAGTCTGAAATATACCACATGGTAAAGAGCAAGTAGATAAATTTTTCCATAGACAGCTGAAAGAACTCTCATCAGCCAATCCTGGATGACCTCCAGAGACTCTTTCAAACTTAAATTAATCTTTGAATTTATTTTGGGAAGTTACTTCAGGCAAAATTCAATTAATGACATTTATATTGATTTAAGTTCTTTGACATCTTTTATCCATATAAACAATATAGTTTATGATATAAAAGTCAGGTCTGGCTCCATATGATTTAACTATGCAATGCATACTTTGTACATGTATATACCGTGTAAAGTACTACGTACTTCAGCTGCCTGAATTAATTCCAGGCTTCCTGTTTAATAAAAAAAGTTACAAGCATTTCTAGAGAACCAGGCAAACCTCTCTGCAGGAGGTGTCTGTCTTGTAACAATCTAAAATTATTTGACAGTGTGCTTCCCCTGCCCAGGCCCAACTGGACCTTATCCAGTAACTCTGCTCAAGCAATAACCACCAGTGAGGGTTGTGGTGGATACATCTGTCTCAAAGTGGATTTGGAAGAGACAGATAACAACAAAATAGCTAAATTTCCCACTGAAGACTTGCAGTCAGTACGTAAATGTGACTATGACTCAATCATTTTACCCCCACAACTAGTAAGCAGCCCAAGAGCCATTTGAGCTCTCCTGCATGGCATCAGGCTGCACAACAGAATCTCCCCTTCAGTATGGATGCCTCTCAAGGTTACTCCTTGAGCTTGAGACATTCCTTGCTGCGAGATTTTTGTTAAGTGACTAATAGCATACTAGCCTTTGAAACCTTAGCTAAGTGATATAAAGGATTGATTCCTTCCAACCCTAACCATTCTATGATTGTGCATATATAATAAGCCTTTAGACAAAAACCGTTCACCAAGTCTGGGACTAGAATTGGATCCAGCTGCACCTAGACTCCTTTCTGAGAAGGAGTTTAGAAAGAAAAGGATGTCCTTTCTGAACCTCGTGACTCAATGGGAGTATCTCCCTGACAGTTTTGTCCGACTGTCCTCTCTGCAGTAAATAATCAAGTCTACCCTAGCATCAAATCTTGTTAAACCACTGTCACATTTACTATCAAATATTTTTGTATAAATATATTGTTACTTCTCTCTTGAGAGTGAAATGCATCACTCTTTCCACAACAGATGAAAAGGATACAGATGGAAATGTTACAGTCTTTGGTAAGTGACTGAAATTAAGCCAATGAATCTGCTGATAATCCAGTGTAATGTATTATGAAACAAACATTTGTAGTTAGTGACAGTTTCATCTTAACAGTAGAGTGCAGTATAGGTGAGTATATGTAATGAAAAAATGAGATTTTTTAACTATGATCAACACAGGAAGATGTATCTTAAGAAAAAAAAAAAAAAGGCTGATGATTTTCATACTAAGGATGTCAATTCTTGGTCTGAATCCAAACCATAGAAAGCTAGGGAGCCATTTAAAGTAATTTTGGGGGAAAGAATAAAGGTGTTTCCAAAGAGCTATCAATAATATTAAAAAGAAATAAGGAAGATTTAGGTTATCTACTCTCAATTATTTTAGTAGTAAGATTAACTATGCTCTGCAGAAAAGAGAAAGAAGGCTGTAAAACCCCCAGTAGTTGAGGCTTTTAAGTATCATATTTTCAACCACAAAGTATTTTGTTTTATCACTTTTATTTCTGTTTGATTTGGCATTTAATTATTACTTTCTTTTTTTATTTTTTTCTTAGTGGGCACCTGGCATCCAGCCAAAGTCAACCCACATAAGTATTTGTATCTTACTCTATTTCATATTTCAGAATATGAAGTAAATTCATTCTGTGTCAACTGAAAATTCCATACATTGAAGATGGTGATTTTTTTCTGGAAAGAATCCACATATCACTATTCCTTAATTTAACTTTCTGACAACCACATACCCAGAAAATTCTAAAGTCTGATTAAATTACGGATAAATCAAAGAATGCCACCAACTGAGCATCCAAGTGCAGCAAGAAAAAAAGTTATACAATCATCAGGAGTCCAAAACACACACCATATTGCGCAGTTATTCTGCTGTCAGCAAAATAGATCCTATACAGTTTGCTCAAGGCTTAGCTATACTACCTGTTAGCATAAACCTGTGACTTTTTTCTGTAATAGACAGAATAACCAACCTTTTTTTAGAAAAGTATAATCAACCACATGTCCCGAGCAACAGAACTGACACTGAACAGTTTTTGTGTGCTCAGGGACAACAGCCTGAGCCAAACTATGCAAACAATCTGTTGTTCATCAAGAAGTGCAAACTTTAAGAAGTGTCCTGAACAAGCAGGTATTAAGCGCCAACAAAGGAAACTGCAAATCACACATTAGTGTAATTTTAATGTACCAGTCACCAAGGAAGTGTTCTCTTCCCAATCCTCTGACTAGGAAACTAAGGAAATGCTCATCAGGGAACCTATAAAATAGGAGAACCTGAGAGACTCTGAAGAAACCCCAGAACCCACCCCCATGACTATGTAAGAAACAGCTGGAATGACTATACACATCTGTCCAACTTTTCTTCAAGGTCGCAACATCTCCCCCACAGAACAGGGAAGTCACGTAATCCATAAAATTGCATGTATTTGTGATTAAAATGTTTTGGTCTCCAAACTCCTCACACTGTTTTGTCTTAAAAAGCCATGTGAGGATGTTAAAAGGATTGATGAGCTGGATTACACCACTGGTCTAAGGCATCCATGGGCAATTTACAATGGTGGTCATGTTTTACACACTCTAGTGTTCAAGTCGTTTTTCTAAATATAGGCTGAATGTTCTCCTACTATTTAGAAACCACAGCTGAGACAAAATTTTAGCATCCAGAAACTACTTCCAGAATTTGAAATACAGGTTTTGTTCTAATCTTGTAAATAACTTTTAATAAGTGTAACTTTCATGAATAAAACAACACCTGTAGTGTAACATGTTGTCGGTTTTGCCCTCTGCTGCCAACGAATAATGAATCATTTCCTGCCATAAAGAAAGTTGCTGGACACGATGTCAGAATATTTAATAAAAGTGAAATTATGTTAGCATTATGTCTTGATCCCTGAGGGAAATACACCCCACTTTCTTTCCTTAGTTCCTGCTAAGGATCATCATGATCAGAGATTGTCTATTTCACTACAGAAGAGAATGAACTTCATACCATATAATTATTTTCTTATATCCACAATTGTTTTAAGAGCTGAGGATACAAACATTGCTATTTAAGCCATGTCAGATAAAGCAGTGGCCATAGGCCTTTGACTATTTAAATTATAGCCAACAATGTTATTCCAGATTTATCACTTTGAAAGCAAACATCATAACACAATTTCACACATTAAAAATCTCCCATTTTTAACATGAAATGTTAAGTGCAGCAGAAAAATGTAAAGAGAATACTTAAAGCAAATCCAAAACTTCTTCCTGAAACCTTGTTATTTAGGTAAAGTGCTCATACTTGGACAGGAAACGTGCTATTGCAACTGACATTGTGGAAGAGGATTGTTTAATTAAAAGGCAGCTCCTCCTATTTAAATAGCAGCCTTTTAACTTGACTGTCCTTGATAGATTATCAGTCTAGATGTTTAGCAATCTCACCTTTATGTAGATAACTTAATAGTCTTTACATTTTGCAATGTTACTTTACTACCTGGTTTTTAATCAAGGAGAGCGATCTGTGATCAATACAGTGATGGTTTTATGCTAATCATGTCATTTATTCATAAACCTGCAGATGTTAACCTTCTACAAGTACCATTTGCAATTTTTTTCAGTGTGTGATAAAATGGGGTGAAGTAATTTCATCCTTCCTTAAAAGCTGTAAAACTGCTAAACACGTTATATGAATATTACAAGGACACATTCTTGCTGATGTTTAAAAGTTGTACAGTTTAGTTAGTGGCAGTTATTGGAAGAGGTAATTTTCTTATAGCATTGCTCTATCAATTGTAATCTAATTTCACCTTCTGGTCACATGTGCAGTAATATATCCCACAGTTGCCTGTTGCCATATGCTATCTCTTAAACAGCACCATGTGATATGTAAAAACATTCAAGCTATCCGTTTGCATACAAAAACATTAACGAAACTTTCAAGACTAAAAGAAAATAATTCAGAGAAGACCAATAGTATAAATTCTCATTAAGTCAGTAGAGGCACAAACCCATTTGCACCAGCTTTTGCAATACACTTAATGTGTACTTTATTCAGGTAAAACTTGGCAGCTCAGTCACCAGGTCAAGGTTCTCTTATGTCCCATCCGCCATAGCAGGAGAAGCAGACCCTCTTGGGGTAAAACTCAGCCTATCAGGTAATCACTGGCAGGCACCATTACTAGTAGGATCTTCTGGAAGCTTCCAGAAGCAACTGGCATGAAGGGTCCAGATTTAACATAAGCAAACCCAAAACAAATAAGAAAATAAAAAAAAAATACACAAAAAAACTTCTTCGGTGGGAAGAGCTATTAACTTCCCTTCCTGCCCCTGCCCCCAGTTATCCCCACCTAAATACATGAAATTACACTACAGAGAACTGCCATACCCAGAATCCTTCTCCCAGAACTGCTAAAAACAAAGATAGGCCAAACAAACTGTGATAAAACATGTGAAACTCCCACAAATTGCAGACTACTAGAGAACGAGTCTGTGGAAGTAAACACACATCCCCAACAGCAACAACAGGAAACACTCTTGGGTACTTACATATAGAAGTTCAGTGTACAGATAATCGTTTAGGATATAAAAGTCACCCTTTCTAATCCCAGCTGCTGTAATAACATTCAGAAAGTCACTTCATCTTCTGTAATCTTTGTATATAACCTGTTCATATAATCACAGAATCAAAGGAGGGTTGAGGTTGGAAGGAACGTCAGGAGGTCATCTGATCCAAACCAACATGCCAATGTCTCTCTTATACTGGGGAGCCCAGAACTGGACACAGGACTCTAGATGTGACCTCACCAGTGCTTAATAGAGGGGAAGGATCATCTCCCTTGATCTACTGACAACACTCCTGCTAATGCCGCCCAGGATACTATTAGCGTTCTCTGAGGCAAAAGCACATTGCTGGCTCATGTTCAACTTCGTGTCCATAAGACTCCTAGTCCTTTTCTGCCAAGTTGCTTTCTAGCTGGGTGGCCCCCAGCATATATTGGTGCAGGGGTTGTTCCTCTGCAGATGATGACTTTTCCCTTCTCATTGAACTTCCTGAGGTTCCTGCCCACCCATTTCTATTAGAAAAGTACTTAAATTCTATGCAAAACAAGTTGTCTTCTGGAAATTATATCCCTTTTATCCTCTCAAAATAGTCCAAATATTCATGGTGTTTGAGAACTTTACTCCTAAAGTTCTTTTTAATGCTACAATTGATAAATCACTGATACCCCTCTTTAAATACAATTTGAATCAACTATATCCATATTATTTAATTAAAAAGGAAATTAATCTGAGGAATTTACTTATCAAATTTTGACATTTATTTCACATCTATGCAATTAACAAAGATCTATCTTTTGTTTGGTGCGTAAAACTGTCATCATGCCTACGGTGGGATGGATTAAGACAGCCTAGAACAAATCTGCAATGTGCCATTTATTAGTTATGTGTTCATACACTGGAGTATCAGAGTTTAAAAGATCTGAATGCTTGTGTTTGTAACACTGCTGGTATCATTGGAAAAAGTACACATTAAACATTTTATAATAGGGTACTTTATTAAATATATACCAAATAGTTGAGGTACTCAGCTTAGAAATTTCTGGAAGTTTTTTCCCTGAGGAGAGGAAAAGGAAACTAAAATTGGTTTTGTAACTCTTGCATCACCCTGTGATTGCCTTGTGGATTGGTTAATGTCATTCAAAATATGATATACTAAAGCAATATGAGTAAGGTAAAGGATATAGCATTAATTTACAGTAAGAATGATGTCAATCTTAACAGGACAAACAAGTAAGAAACAAAACTAAAAGCTTGAAGACAGTTAGGTATTCTAATAAAAAATATTTATGTGAGTGTCCTCCTCTATTATAGATTGCTTTGAGTCATATCACTGATGTGAGGCCTTTTGCTCGAGTATTTATTTTATATAAAAAATGTAGTCTCAGAGCAACAAGTCAGAGACTCAGGTCACTTAACAGCAGTTTACACTGAGAGTGATGATACACACTGAGGCAAAACATTCAAAAAAATAAAAAAGGAAGGCCAGGGGAAAAAAAAAAAATCTTCAGCATTAACATAACTAATATTCTGAGAATACTGCACATTACTACTTAAAGTGACACTTTCCTTGAATTTTGTTTCCTGGAGGAAGAAAGAATAGATTTCATGGAAGAACACATTTAGTGATCCTATGTTTTCTGTCACTGAAGTATTTCCGAAGATTATAGTGAAAGTGATAGTCTATGAACAAACTCTTTAAATTTACATGAAACACTGTTGTACCAAGGTTAGATCTAGTAATTTTGTGTAAAACTATTGTGAATTATTAATATTTAACAAAGAAGCAAGTAAAATAAGATCATCACCTGCTCCTTATGCTTCCAGAGAAAAATAAATTCTCATAAAATCATTATTTTTTTTTTTAAATTAAACACCCATATTCCTTTAAAATCAAGAGTAATCACTTAAGAGTGGTGAAAAAGCAATAGAAGCAAAATGGAATACTAATTAGTATCATATTAAAGGAAAATCAATGGAAAATGAAAATAAGCAGTAAATTCAGGAGCTTTGTTTAGTAAAGAATAAATATTTTATTGAAATTATTAGCACTGGAAAAACATCGCCAGCCCTTTACAGTAATGTACACCTTCTTTAAACAAAATCTCTAATCTTATTTTTAAGATAATACACAATATATCTGAATTTATTTTTTTTAATGATTCAGGATACATTCTACTGCTTGAATTAGTTTTTATTTATTTTTATTTGGTACTGTTGATTCCTGGTAGAAAAGGTGCAAATGTATAACATGATAAAAGAGATCATGTGCCCTAAACAGGAAGTGTCATGCCATTAAAAAAAGTACAGATTACATTAGAATTAAGGCACACAAATCTCTTACTACCTGCATATTCTTTTATAATATTGGAGATCTGTTGATTTTAGAAATGTTGGCTATATGAGCATACAGAAATAGCTGTTCTCTTACTGCTGACTCTGCCCTTTCTCATATACTAAATGATGTTAAAGCTGCAAATATGCAATACACTATTGTGAAAGGTAATTTGGTATGAAAACGGGAAGTAGATATTTACGAAAATAGTAAAACCATATTTGATACAGAGTTCAGCATCTTTATTAACATTGTGACCAAGGTGAAATAAGTACTGTGGAAATTAAACCAGCTTACTCAAGGAAATGATAAAACCATCTGGTTTTCCTATACTACTGTAACCTAAAATTTATTTTCAGATTTTGATGCAACCAAGCCATGTTTATGAAAAACATTGCAAGTGTTTATATTCTGTGTAAAACTAGAGAATAAGGGAGAAGAAACCATGAACTGGGTTAAATAATTACTGCACGTTCAAGTCTCAGAAAAAAAATTTGAAATCTCTTACATAAAATAGAAACCAAAGTTGAATGAGGAATTATTAATTTCTTCTATTCTAATGCCAAGGACAATTAAATACCAAAAGTAACATCTTGGTTTGACCACCATTCAGAGCTGCTATGAAATACATTTTAGGCAGTAGGACTCTACAGTATACATGTGCATGCATAGTCATTTAGCCCCAAAAGACCAAAAAATGAGTAGTTAGATACCTAAACTTTACCTAAAATCCTAATCCACTCAAGGTGACTGGTCTACATTCTGCCATCTAACGCTAAGTTGAGTTTAATAGTTGATATCTACCATTCAAACAGTATGAGGGTGATCAGATCACTTGCTTAGGATATAGGACATCTAGATTAAAAAATCCCAAACTTATTTAGATTGACAAACATCTCTTTGCTGGAGAAGAGACCAAACAGATCTGGAACAGTGTCATTCAGGGTCCCTCTCCAAGCTTCCTTGAAAGCCAGAAAGTAGTAGGCAGTAAAATAATGCAATTTTTAGAGGAAGAAAAACCAGCATTAGCAAAAGGGAAATTTACCACTGCATTCAATTTCCTGACTAAAATTTTTGAATGTCAACCCATTACAGGGTTAAGACACAATTCTGATACTGCATAAAACCAGCTTTTGCAATCTAAGTTCAAATTTAATTACAAAAATTCATCTAGAACTGCCACTGTGAAGAGTGCTTAGCTGCTGAATATCTTGTTTAAAACAGAGATGTGTAAAAGTGTAGGAGCAATAAAATATGGAAGAACATATTTTAGGTTTATGTTTGTAGAGCCAGTGAAGTTCATCTTAGAATGAGATTTCATGAAGTGCTTCTTTGGAGGAATGACCAATTGCATTCTGGGGGAAGTAATTTTAGTATGGGTGACTTCTTGTGATGGAAAGTTAATTCATAGAATCATAGATTCCTAGGATGGTTTAGGTTGGAAGGGACATTAAAGGTCATCTAGTTCCAAGCCCCCTGCCATGGGCAGGGACACCTTCCACCAGACCAGGTTGATCAAAGCCTCATCCAGCCTGGCCTTAAACACTTCCAGGGATGGGACATCCACAGCTTCTCTGGGCTACCTGTTCCAGTGCCTCATTACCCTCACTGAGAATTCTTTTCTTATATCTAATCTAAATCTGTTCTCTTTCAATTTAAACCTGTTATCCCTTGTCCTATTACTACAGGCCCTTGTAAAAAGTCCTTTTCCAGCCTTTTTGTAGGCCTCTTCAGGTATTGGAAGACTGTTACAATGTCTCCCCAGAGCCTCCTCTTCTCCAGGCTGAACAAGCACAACTCTCTCAGCCTGTCTACATAGGAGAGGTGCTCCAGCCCTCTGATCATCTTCGTGGCCCTCCTCTGGACTTGCTCCAACCAGTTGATATCCTTTTTATGTTGAAGGCTCCACAGCTGGATGCAAAACTCCTGGTGGAGTATCATGAAAGCAGACTAAAGAGAGACAATCACCTTCCTCTATCTGCTGAACACGTTTCTCTGGATACAGCCCAGGGTACAGTTGACTTTCTGGGCTGCCAACGCACACTGCTCGCTCATGTTCAGCTTTTTATCCATCAGTACCCCCAAGTCCTTCTCCTCAGGGCTGCTCTCAAGCCATTCTCTGCCCATAATGTCCTTGCCCCAATGAAGGTTTTATTATACTATAAATATAGAAATGTCTCAAGAGAAGAGATAAAGAAATCACTTCCCTTTTACCTTGTAGCTGAGTCATATTTTTAGGCAGGACCTGAGTTTGAATCTTTCCTGGGAAATGCCAGATAGAATCTAAGTTTTGAGGAGCTGAGAAAAGCAGTACTTGTAAAAGAACTTGTGAATTTTGGTAGCAGTAGATAAAACTTGTTAGGGATGAAATCTTGGTGCTTCAGCTCTGACACCTAATTCATGTGTTAAGTATCTTTTGTTATTAATCTGGCAGTTAATTCTATAAAACAGATAAAGAACGTAACTACACAATTTACATCAGCATAACTATTACAGGGTGGTTTTAACTGTTAACTGTAAACAGTGAAATAATTATTCAAGCACTCTCCTAGACAGAAACAGAGCAGAGCAGGGGCATCGTCATAAGTGATTTTCCAAAATACCTACTTTCCTGTTGCTTTGGTAGGAGTAAGAGGTATCATTCTGTTCTCTGGTGAAATGCTGTCAGTGTTAAAACTGCCTATGAGTTTTCCCTAAATAAAGGGAAAACTCTGACTTCTCATTTAGCGACTTTAGTGAATTATATACTTTTTCATGGTTTTGGTATTACATATATATATATATGTATATATATGTATGTATATATGTGTATATATATATATAAAAATCTCTGTATCCTTTATTTTCTAACAGAATCACAAATAGATTAATCTCTTGGTCTTTTCTACTGGTTTTCCTGGCTTCTTTGTTTGTCTGTCCTACTGAAAAGAAATTGATCTGGTGACTGAATATTTACATGCAGTCATCCTGCCTTACAAGATGACTTACAACCTTACAGGACAGAACAGGACAGGACAGGACAGGACACATTCAACTAAATTTAGACTTCTATAATGTACATCCCTATATTCAGGCTAGTTCCCCTAGGCTTCTTTTGTCCTGACTGAAAAGAAATAGGCTCTTTTAAAATAAAATTCACCTCATCCTAAAAATAGGTGAGATATATTGCTCCTTAGAAGTGCCCATTTCCCTTCATTAATTATAAAGGAAGCCTTGGTGATTAATTCAGATGAAGACATTTAGGCCATAGACATCTGATGGCTCATTCAATTACCTAAACCTAGGTGACTGGCAACATTGAAGATGCCCTAGGTTATCCAAGGCCACATGAACAAGACTGGAAAGTATAACACAAGGCTCATGAGAGAAGCCAGACCTTCTAAAGTGGGAGCTGGAAGCCAGTCAGAGTTCATCAAGAAATCTCATGTGAGCTACTTAAGAAAATTAATCAAGTCCTAAGAGTGTTTTCAGCTCCAGATTAGACATGCATTTGAGTACCTACAGTATATGGGGAGTAACCATTCCACTAAATCTAATTTAGTTAAGTATACATTATCAACTGTAGTTTTCCAGACTCTGAAGACTGCATTAACTATACATACAATAACAGAAGTTAAAAATCCCAATTACTTAAATTTAAACACCTAAACTTACATATTGACAGTCTGGGAATAAATCTAACCCCTGAAGTGTGATAAAATGAATCTCACTACAAGTGTGTTGGCTGAAAATATGTCATGCCTATTTAAATCCATATATCTACCATGTACACATTTCTAATTAAGCTAAACAAATATTTTCCAAAATACCTCTGGAAAATTCCAGTGGTTTAAGTATGTAGCTCATTGTTCACACATTCACATGCTGGAACAGTAAACACAAGCTCTTGGATTCTACATCTGAACTATAATCTCTTTAAGAAAGGTCATCAAGATATGGCCTAAATTGAGACATAAATCTGAAAATCACCTTTATTAACCAGTGACACCCAGGCAATTAAGAAAGGGCAAATACAGGTGATGAAAAGAAAGTAGGTGACTTGATTGAGCACTGGAAACTATACTAAGAATTATTTAATTAGCTAGGTAAACATACTTAACTAATCAGGTTTTTCTTGCCCAGTTTAAATCTCCTTCCTACAACCTTCTGTCTTCTCTTCAGTCCTTGTTCCATTTCCTACTTTGTTTTTGTATATTCATTATTTCCCTTTTCTCACTGTTTTTCCTTACTTTACAACTACTTTATCCTCCCTTGCCTTGGTGCTGGGAACTCTTCTCTTTATTTATGTTTGCCCTTACATTTCACTCTTATTCTCAAACATTGTAAATTTCTTTTTACCCTAGCTTCACAATAAGGTCTTCCATTGATCTCTCTCCTTTGCTTCTTGCAACTCTGACAAATCATAGAATCACAGAATGGTTTGGGTTGGAAGGGAACTTAAAAATCATCTAGTTCCAACCCCCCTGCCATGGGCAGGGACCCTCTTCATAATTTCTTTCAAATACTTTTCCTTTAATTCCTGCAGTCTTTCTAGGTTCATTTCAATCATTCTTTACTAACATTATAATCTGATTTTAATAATCTTATTTAAACAGACAATACCATTTGATGTGATAAAGAAAATCCTTCTCAGAAAAACAGTGCCCAAGAATCTGAATCCATACTATAGCTTTACTATCAAAATACAGTTCTCTCTTTCTTATAATGTTTTTGACAAACTCTATATAATGTTAGATGATAATACATCTTTGTATACCTTTATGGGTTTTTGAAGTTAAGAGTAAAAAATAGTTATTCTTCAGATGTCCTGACCTCATCATTTATAGATTATACATTTGTTTTTAATAAAGCAATATTTTTTCTTCTATTCTTTTACACACACATATACATTTGAGTGAGAGAATGTATCTATTTAACTGAAGTCATCTGTCAGCAGCTGAACAAATATCTAAAACTAATGAAGTAGCACATGCTTTAAATATAAGCAGCATCTTCCTTGATGACAACACCATTCTTTAATGGTTCTGAAGTAATAGTAATGTGTACTAAACCAATAGCCTCAAAAGTAAATGCTGGTGAAATGGTACAATACTAAATAAATCTACTTTTAACAGATGAGAATGCAGGGAAAATAACAAAAAACAAAACAAAACAAAGGAAAAAAGGCTTCTTAAGTTACACTGAAGTTCATTGTCCGAAAAGAATATCTGGATACCTCTTGTGGGCCAAACTGTGTTCAAAGATACTCTAACATCAATTTAAATTAATTCACAATGAGTTCAACAGCACTACTGCATTAAAAATTGAACAAAGCAAACCAAAAACATTGTATTTTTTTTAGTAGTAGTAGTAGTAGTACATTTCTTTTTACCACAACATGTTGTAATGAGTTTCTCCCCAGTATTCTCACACATAATTTCATTATTTTTTTCTGAAATACTAAGAAAGACTGGATTCCTCATCACGCTTTGAATTTGAAAGAAGAGTCTCAGGAGTTCAAATATTGTCTCCATTGCAGACTTTGTCTTCAATTTCAGCTTCCCCAAAAGATACGGGTTGCATGTATATAAAACTGAGGCTTAACAGGTATTCAAAAATGCCTTAAAATTACCCAAATGCCATCTATGTGTCATGAAAAACTAATTCTAAAGCAGTGTTTCTGTGTTCTTATATTTTCAGCCACTGTGTTCTTACGAAAGTATTTGACTAGGAAATATTATTTACCAAAATTTTCATAGAAAATGCTTTCTGTACTAAAGGTAGAAATAGAACAGAGAAGCACTGACCCTTTATGCAGTCTCAAACAAAGATCAGTTGCACATTCCTGAGTGTGCCATAAGACTTAGGAAAATGTATCACAATAATTCTCTGGAATAATTTCCCACTTTTTAGTGGTATATCAAGGACCACCCTTAGTATAAGTGTTATATGTAAATATAATTGTCTCCCTGATTTAGTTGTCTACAGTACTAATATCTAAATGTAAGCTGGTGACCCTAAAATTCCTTTTAAATCAAGAAAGAGAAATGAACACTTTTTAGAGTGTGATTCATCTTGCTATTTTATTTTTTGAAAATTTCCGCAATGCAAATAGAAGTTATTTCTTTTTTTAATCTTAGCAAGGCAAGTTTTTGAATAATTAGCTTTTGAGAGGCCTAACAGAAAAACATATTTCCACTTGTATTTGTGTTTGAACCCAGCCACTTTTGTTAGATACACTTTTATTAGATAGAAAATTGGTTGTTTCTATAACTACTATGATTTCTGAGGGATTCTCTGTAAGAAATACTATGTTATCGTTTTATACCAAAGGGATAGTTTTAATGAAGCTGTAGTCATGTAGGATACTGTATTAGCATGAAATGCGTTACATAGGATCAGTTTTATAAACAAAAAAAACCCGAAACAATCTCAAACCAAAAACTAACAAACAAATTTAACCCAAGGTATATATGTTTATGTTTTTGATAAAGATGAGCACCCAGGACATTAAACATCAATATATCAAAGTGATAGACAAAATAATCTGGTACCTGGAAAAGAAAAAATATTAATTCCTTTATGTGTAGAGTGAAAAGGCATATTCATTGTTTGCATACCTAGTGATTCAGATATTCATTCATAATTTATTTGAGGCATTTCTAACAATATTTACAAGCCGACTGGGTTCTGCTTGAAAAAATCATCCGAAGTCCAAACAAGGATAAATCTAGGTACTGAATCTTATTTATATTGTGAACTATTTTCATTTTACCTGTAAAAATTGAAATATGCTTTCTATCTATCTATCTGTCTGTCTATCTATCTATCTACTATCCACATCTGTATGTATGTATAAAACTCAGAACTCCCAGGGAATGGTATCTCAAACATCTTGTGTGTCAGTAAATGCCAATCTGTCTCAGTTTTCTATAAATAAACAATGTTACTGAAGACATAAATTCTCCTATCTAAACTTTATGGTATTTACAGTAAAATAAATAAATAAATAATTAAATAAATAAATGAAAAGCCTTTTCAATGTATAAAATATTCCTCTACAAGTAGAGTTTTAGCTAAAGTGTCAAGTCATTGTTTTTTAACCACATACTTAGTTTTCATAACTCTGCAGCAGAGCTAGCATAAAGAACCACTGCTTGTGACTTTAACCTTGGGACACAACTGCATTATAAATATTAAAGATTGGAATTCTAATTTCTCCAACACTGAAATGGAGGAGAACAACAAAAATACTAAGGATTCCTACCTCCTTCAGATGTCCAGAGGTTATGTACTTCTAAATTCACATCGCACAACAGTAGAAAAATCTGATGCAGAGATATTCTACTGTGAAGAAGGGGGAGGAAATAGATTTGTGTTTCTTGAAAAGAAGAGATGCTGTTTTCTTCTTTCCAGGCTTGCAGAGAACAGGAAAATTTTGAAAGAACATGCAGCTGGTGTTACAGATAATTCTCAGATTTTTCCTTTCTGCATGTGAGAAGCACATCGAAAGCAATTCTGGTTCAGAAGTCTGACAGTATCTACTGTAACTCAGTATTCTGAGGACAAAACTCTCCATGATCATTGTTGATCATAAAAATACAGCTTATCCCTATACAGAAAGCAAAATATGTAGTCATCAGTCTCATATATTATTTTTCTCTTCCTTTCCTCTTTTAGATCGTATTTTATTTTTTATAACCAAAAAAACATTGAGAGATAAAAAAAAAAAAAAATTGCCAGTTGTTTTCACATTCATAATCCCATTTTATTTTCATTCTATTTTTCTGAAAAAGACTAGTGACATAAAATAAAACTTTTACAGTTTCATTACATGGTAAGTAAAATAATACAGGCAGTGAGTCCCAGGTATTTTCAGGTAATTGTCCTATTTGATATTCCAGAATAAAAACCAGTAATAATCAATATATGACAATTTTTAATTGTGGTATTTTATTCTCCTAATCAGGTTTCATGAGCAACGTATCTAAAAATATTAATATCTCCTTGTGTTTCCCTGTAATGTGCTGTTACTGGAATAAATGTTAGCCCACTCCACAACAAAGAAAACATCTAATATTTTTTTTCTATTTGTTTGATGAATAAAACAATTAATGTAACTTTTCTGAATTAAATTAAAGTTTGCTGGCAAAAAATAACACTACTACTTCAAGTGTTTGAATTTCTGGTGGAAAAGTAAAAAATACTGACTTTGCGTTACTTGATCTTTCTAAAAGATAAGAGTTTTGGTTTGGTTTTTTTTATTGAATACCTCAATAATAGTACTTTGTATGACAATATAAATATGAATGATATTGCAATGCTAGAATATTTTTCTCTTCCTCTGTTTCTGAAAAAGGAAGAAAGAGAAAATTAGGTTATTGATCTAACTAGCTGTGATATTCCGTTAACATTTGGTAAAAATTAACATTCAGTGTATAACTTCCATGTTAATATATTCATCTTAAACTATTTTTAGCAGGTATTCCTTGTAAACAATTATAGTATGAAGCATGGACTTAAAAATCTCTGTACCTCAAGACTATACTTAAGCTGTCTGCTATACCGACAGTTTGTAAATGCAATGGAGTTTCAGAATCAAAAAAACTACCACACACTTATTGTCCATATTAATCTATACAGCATTATGTTACCATTTTCACATGATGAAAATATTTCTACTCTTGAGTGAGAACACGGTTTTGCCTCTTGCTGCTCTTGACTACTCTAAAGACTTACATGAGAAAAACTCAGCAGATTAAAGTGGCTCCACTTTTCTGACCATCTCTTTTCCCAGATTACCTATTGCTTCCTGACATTTACTCTTGACTGCCAGGTAGATCTGATCTACTTTTGGTTGATTCAAATTTTATAAGCAAAACAATTTTTCTCTGTACATATTTCTTATTTGATATCATTCAGAATCAAAACCAAATAAGCAAATTCCAGGACATCAAAAATATTTCTGCAGTTGACCAAAAAGTTATGATGTTTGATTTATAAGAAATATTTTTAAAATTTGTGTTTTTCTATTGACTTCTAGTAGACTACTTTTATAATATATTTTGAAAAGTTTCCCTGAGATTTAGAGAGGTTTTTTCTTGCAGTTATTTTTTAGAGAAGCGTCATTATTCCTTCGAAATTCTGTCAAGATATTATGTCATCTTCATTAACATTAAAGCGATTCTTCACCTCCAGGAATTTTTTTTATAATGTTTAACATCAATGTAGCTCTAATGACTAAAAAAATAAACTCATAGCAGTTATGCAGATATTAATTTTATGAATCAGATGCAGCTACTGTACATGGAAGCGGATGGTATGCCCTATGTAAAAATCTGTACTAGTTATACTAACGCAATTTTGCAACCATAAATAGTTAGTAAAGGCTCTTGGTTTTGGGAGTGGGGAGTTTTTCCATATTTGATAGGATAGGATATTGATTAGCTGAATATAGTAACTTAATCTGTACCTTTTGCCTGTTGCTGAGAACCCAAAAACGTTGATACATGCAAATGAACTATACAAGCACTACTTTTTTTATTATTGCCTTTCATCAGAAAATAACTGAGCTTCTTTGTAAATCTCTTGCCTATTGATCAGTTTCATTTAACAAAAAAGAAAAACATGGAAAAGGTCAGTTAAATTTAAAATGCTCCCATTAAGATTTTTTTTTTTGTCTGATCATACAAGCTGTAACAAAGAACATGAACAGTTTGAATCCTTTAGGTCTGTAATTTGGATTGGTGTTGTTCATGCACTTAGAGACACAGCAGCTTTACCTTTTCTGATTCAGAAAGAATAGTTGTCATTATCTTGTCCAACTGCTGAAAAAAAGTTTCTTTCAGAAAACTGCTTCAAAAGTACATGCATTTGTAGTACAAATAATGTTGTCTTAATCAGGAGCAGCTGTTACCATAGTAATCCTTTACTACTTTCTGTACACACACACACACACATATATATACACACACACATATTTTCCTTCCCTCTCTCTCTCTCTCTCTGTCCCCGCCCCACCCCTCCCCCCTCCACCCACCCCACCCCCCCCCCCCCACCCCCAGATATTTAAAGATACATAGAATTTGCAGGTACATCACCAAACAGGAGTCTTTACCCCTGTTTCCATGTTGTAAATTGCCACCTTGAGACATGAACATTTTGTTCCCAAATATTTTATAATGTGTATATGCCTGCAACAGTCCATTTTCCCTGTTACAGAAAAGCCTCTGCACCTTGTAATATCAAGTACAAAAAATTCTGTTTGAGACGGTTTAAGGACAGTAAAGGTAGTTTAGATGAAAATGAACTTAAAATACTAGATTTATCCTCATTTTTAGTTTTCTTTACATTTTCAAAACAGTGGAATGAGATGTCGTTGCAGATGGGAATCAAATGTAAAAACAGTAAGAGATATAAGCTGAAAATATTAATTTTTCCATTAAATGTGTTAGTCATTTTGAAACTGACTACCATTAAAATTACAATTCTGTAGTTGGAAGCCAATCAAATGGAATTAGGTTACACATAATTTAAAACCAAACCAAAACAAAAAACCCAAACAGAACAAAATCTTAAAATTTTAAAACTAAATAGGGATCACATCACAAAAGATATCATAAACTATTTTATACATTGGGAAGAAGCACTTTGCAAAGATGCTTGAATGAATGTCAGTATCTATAGCTTCACCTGGTGAAGTACTAACTGGCATATATTCAAGCCTGTGTTCTGTCAGCCAGCCAAGTCCATGTTGAAATTCATTCTACAGTCTGTGTATTCCAATTATCTAGAACAATAAACTTAACAGAAACTTGACATATAGATTCTACCTCCATTTTCTACATTTATACCTATCTTAGGAAAAGCTCATATACTTTCTGCAAACAGAGCCTGGTACATACATATTTTCAGGTTTTGAAACATAATGTAAATATAGTGCAGAAAAATAAATACAAGTTATTCTTTTCTTAAGAGAAAGTGTATGCCCTACAGTGAACAAAATACAAACCTGTGTTCCTCTGATAAGGGAGATTAACAGTTAGCAGACACAAAACAAGCAGACTTGACTTGCTATATCCAGTTCAGAAACTAGTAATAAAATGTTTCTGTAAATTGAGGAGAGAAACTGAATGTATTTGCATAATAATAAGCTCATGGAAAATATATAATTATATATGTGATTGAGTGAACACTCAGCAATTTTGCCGATGACACCAAGCTGTGTGCTGTGGTTGACACACTGGAGGAAAGGGATGCCATCCAGAGGGACCCTGACAGGCTGCAGAGGTGGGCCTTTGCCAACCTCATGGAGTTCAACAAGGTCAAGTGCAAGGTCCTGCACCTGGGTTGGGACAATCCTAAGCACAAGTACAGGCTGGGTGGAGAATGGATAGAGAGCAGCTCTGAGAAGGACTTGGGGGTAACAGTGGATGAGAAGCTGAACATGAGCTGGCAGTGTGAGCTGGCAGCCCAGAAAGCCAACCATATCCTGGGCTGTATCCAGAGAAATGTGTACAGCAGACTGCGGGACGTGATTCTTCCCCTCTACTCTGCTCTCGTGAGACCCCACCTGGAGTACTGTGTCCAGCTGTGGAGCCCTCAACATAAAAAGTATATCAAACCGTTGGAATGAGTCCAGAGGAGGGCCACGAGGATGACCAGAAGCCTGAAGCACCTCTGCTATGGGGACAGGCTGAGAGAGCTGGGCTTGTTCAGCCTGGAGACGAGAAGGCTCGGGGGAGACATTATAGCACTTTCCAGTACCTGAAGGTGTCCTACGAGAAAGCTAGATGGGGTCTTTGTACAAAGGCCTGTAGTAATAGGACAAGGGGTAACAGGTTTAAATTGAAAGAGGACAGATTTAGATTATATATCAGGAAAAAAATTCTTCCTGAAGAGGGTGGTGAGGCACTGGAACAGGTTGTCCAGAGAAGTTGTGGATGTCCCATCCCTGGAAGTGTTCAAGGCCAGGCTGGATGAGGCTTCTAGCAACCTGGTCTAGTGGAGTGTGTCCCTGCCCATGGCAGGGGGCTTGGAACTAAATGATCTTTGAGGTCCCTTTCAACCCAAACCATTCTATGATTCTATGATGCTAAGAACAAACTCCATG
The DNA here is from genome assembly GCA_027574665.1 of Rhynochetos jubatus. NCBI lineage: Eukaryota > Metazoa > Chordata > Aves > Eurypygiformes > Rhynochetidae > Rhynochetos > Rhynochetos jubatus. The sequence goes on along the minus strand of CM050649.1, from coordinate 85,219,980 downwards.
GATCAGACAGGGTCACTGTTGATAGAACTACAATTTCTGAGCCAAAAATATGAGAATTAATGTAAAAGGAAAAAACCCTACTTGTTAGTTATTTTCTCCTTACCTATTTGTAGAGAGTCTCATAATTCACTACCTGCTCTCTCACCAGCCCCATTGCTGAAAAGCAACAGCAACCTCTCTGTGTTGTTTGGATTCCATCGTATTCTGCTGCCAGAGACTCCAGGAAACACAGAGGAGAATCTAAACATGAGACCAATTAGATAATATTGGATTGTAAAGGAAATGCAACTGCATATTTGTCCCCCTCTATTCCATAGTCATTTCACTGGTATTGTTTTCAGTGATGATATATTACTTATTATATGTTACAATGAAACATACATAGAGGGTTTTGCAATCACATTTTGCTTGTCTTTTACTTTTATGAGAACTAAACACAAGTGTCTGAAAGGCTATTTGAGTCAGTTTATCACTGAGCAATTCTGTCTCTGACTGAGACGTGTTATTTAGTCTCCAAGTTAAATATGTTTGTTAGCTGCTTGAATACTCACAGGACTTCAGATATCATGGGGATGAATACAAGATGAAAGAGGAATTGCAGTTACATTGACAAATCCATTGATTTATAATAGTAACTGCTGGTGGAAACCAGCACACCGATGTATATTCCATTCTACTGAACTTTTTATTGTATGCTTACACATACATATGTAATACATGATTTAGCCTTTTTTAAAGGCTTGCATTTGACTTCATGCAATTGAATTTCCTGAAGAACAATGTTTTATTAAATTTTGAGATGACATTACACATCTTTTTTTTCCTGTTTTTATTCTGATGTCAGTTGCAGCCCCCATATGCCCTCTGCTTTACTTTGTGTTGAAGTCCAATTATGGGAAGACTTATAAAAACCTTTAATGCTACATTCTTGTGGTACTGCTAGAACTTCTAACCTGGTAGTAGCGCAACTGTCTTGAGATACATCAGTCTTAGTCATGTTTTCATGTGTTTCTCCTCATTCTTCCATGTTAACATCCTATAGACTCTGCTCATACATTTTACTTACAAACTATTTGAGCAAGGGACCTTATTTTTCTTTCTGTGTATTCATAGTGAGTACAACACATAGGTCTGTTCTTTCCTAGGGCCATTAGAGTTCTATCACAAATTAGTATTCACAATAAGGTTAATATAGCTTTACAATAGATTGGGTGATGAGAAGTATACTTAACGAATCATCAGTGTTACAGAGTTAGCAGTAAGCTTTGCAACTCTTTGGCTTTGGTCTAACTGCACAATTGCAATACTGATATGTTACATAGGTGAGCTTGTTTTTCCTTGGAAATAGGTAATAATTTTGCTAATGCATTCAAGTTCTTGTGTCTCTGGACCTTTGCAGAAGAGGCAAGTAGGGACCAAGAAAGGTGGTAACAGCTTGGATATCTAATGCCTCTATAAACATGAACATATAAATACTAAATTGATTTGTCTTAAATTCAGTCTGAGTCTCACCCACATATATAGCCAATGTGTTATAAAAATAATAAAGATAGGGGGGAAAAAAAAGTAATGCAAACCTCAGGAATATGAATCACCTAAACTAGCCACTTCAACTATGTGTATAAATATAGGTCTGTTTGAAAAATATAAACAGACTGAGTTTTATGGGCAAAACACCAAAAAATTATGTTCCATTCTTGTTCTTTTATTAGGAAGCCTTTTCCAGGTGTTCCTTCACTGACATTAGGGAGACCCCACCAGGTCTACCATGAGTAAAGAAGTCAGACATCCATATCTCAGATCAATGTGTGCTCCAAAGTGAGTTGGTCTGGCTCAGGCTGCACTGTTGATACCCCACACATAGCTCAATAACAAGATTCACTTCTTATATTGTCTTTTTCCCTCTTTCTCCCCACCTGAGTTCTTTCTTTTTACCACTGTGATCCGTTTCCTAATAAGCAACACACTTCTGCTTATTCTTGCCTCCTCACTGACTGTGGTCTTGCTGTCTTTATAACCTTATTGTTTACAATACTCTTGCCCTGATAAGTTCTATCTTGGTGAGCAATTTAAGTTATGCTATTAATTTTCTTTGTTAACTGTAATGTTTTTCTTTTTGTCATCTCTTACATAGTCTGCTTGTTAGTGCAGTTACAGGTCAGGATTGTCCATCAGTACTTATCAATTTAGGAATGGCCAAGGTAAGCACACAAAAGTATGAAAGAATGCAACAGTATACATTAATGAAATTTAGAAATTGTTCCTTTTTACCTTTCATTGGTGTGTCAGTCATTCCTATTTAAATTCTAGCATTATCAGTGAAGATTGTAGTTCACTCTAGTTATATTGGCACTGTGGTATCCCAGCATCCATACTGACACATGTAACACCTCAGCAACAGCTTCCTGCTCTCCAAGTGTAACTCCTCTATAAATATTTTATCTTCTATTACATGACAGATACAGAAACATCTGATTTTTAGTGGAATTTATGTGGGGTTTTTTTTTTTTATTTCTATTGATTTTCACACTGTGCTGTACTGAAGGACGAACTCAGCCTGAAACAGTTTGTTTCCTTTAAGTCAGATCTCACAAATGTATTAAAAATAACTCCGTTGCCCATACAGAGGTGAACTCTTTTGTGCATAATGGAGATTAAAGCTACAGTGAATAACTGGATTAAGATTCAGACGTCCAATTGTAGGTCCCAACATGCAAATGCTTAAATCTGGTCTATGTCTCATTTTCATCAAGAAAAATCCAGGATCTGATTCAGTTGCCTGATTGAATGGCTAGTATTATTCCTCACACCAAAGTGTGTCCAAGACATTGCATGTGCTTGGTATATATGACACCAGAACTACAAGAGACTTCTGGAATTCCCTTCTGGAATGATTTGGTTTGAAGCTAGTAGAATATTTTGTTCAGATCATCTTAAAATAGATACATTTGGTCTGCAGAACCATTTTTCGGTCTCCACTGACTGGACACGTTAAGAACTCAAATCAGTTGTTAAGCATTTATGTCTAATATTATTTAATATTCTCCAGGATATTAAGCCCTAAGCTGCTACTCAGGTACAGCAAGATTTTCTTTATATCGTGCAGCTCTATAAAGTTATTTCAAATGTCCTAGGAAGCTGCCTGTGTTTAGACAACAGATTTCCCCTGTAATAGCTCAGGTATACAGGTTTACCTAAATGTAACCATATATACATTTGTGGACCCCAATTAAGTTCAAAGTGTTAATTTGTATAGTCCATACCTAGTGACTCTAATATTGTAGACACTCTCAGAACAGCATCATAGCTATAGAGTGGCTACAAAGTTACCTGTGCTGAAACCACATAAAGCCAAGCTGATAGCTGTCACATTTGCTCACCAGGGAAATGCCACAATATATAAAGAAGCACTTGGTCCTGGGGTTACTGACCAGTATTGCTTCTTTCCCCCCGCTACTTTATTCCTCTTCAGCTTCCACCCTACTTCAGGTAGAACAGTAGGGTCAGCACCCTAACGCTCAGTGTATTTGTTTAGGTCCTTTCCTCTGTCCTTCCTCTGACAACAGGAGGAATGTCTGCCCCTTAGATTCTCATCCTTTCAGGGGCTCATGTTCAGTTCTGTCTACATGGCTGAGAAGCCTGAGACAGCTCTTGCCAACTGAAACCGTACTGTAATAGAATAGATGGTGAATAGGCATGGCAAAGAAATGGAGTATTTTATAATGATTCTTGAAAGGGAAAGTTTAAAGTTCAGTGCCTTCATCCATAGTCAGTATGTTTGAACATTCATATCTTCATAAAATTTATCAAACACCATTTCAAAAATTCTCTTCAAATTAAAAAGTTAAATTGGTTAACTGGTGATGTCATTGACTTCTTAAAAGAACAGTCCATTCCTCTTGTCCTTCAAAACAGTATGACAAGGTGTACTTGCAGTGATTACCTGAAAAGCCATGTTAGTTTATTATATTTTATAAGTTATCCAAATTAGGGACATTGTTTAAATAAAAAGAGAAAGAGAAGTCCAGAATTAAAGGCTACAGTACAGCTCTCTGCAGTTAGATGTTTTCTAAGAAAAAACTAACAGGGGTTTTGTTTCTCTTCTGTATGTATGTGTTCATGTAATGATTGCTCTGTTTTCTGATCAGAGAAATAAATCCCTTTAGTTATATTCACAGTACATAGGACGTCATTCTTTGCTTAGTTCCACAGAATGAAATATTTATTCCAGGCGTAAGAACCACTTAGTGTTGTTAAGACCTTGGCCTATAGTCAACAATTCTGACATATGCAACAACATTTTTTGGTGAAAAAAACCTACATAAAAAACCCAGAATAAAATACCATAGTTATGTATTTTTTTCTCTTTTTCTCCCTCATAATTAGTGTGTAAAAATATCTGCTTTATAGCACAGCCGATAAGTATGTATTCTTTTATGTGATTTTCCTGTTTTGTTAAGTTTTATGTTAAATGTTGATATTATTGAATTAGGTGTTTTCAGCAGCGATATTTCAAATGCTTATGTGTTCAAATTACATAATGGTAATAATATTGAGAACATTAAAAAAGAATAGCTAAAGCTCATACTTTGGTTGGCTTTCTATTATTTTTAGGGGAGAAAATGCAGTATTCAGTTGGTTGAAAATTAAAATTAATACTTACTTCTTTGAATCTTATTTTGTAAAAAAATGAGAAAGTGTCAAAACCAAGCATGAATACTCCCAAAGTGTTCATGTTTGAATGTCATCATCCCTCTACAGTTTAGGATAATCTTTTTGCAGTGCTGTAGATTGAAAACAAAGGATTTGTATGAAAAGATATCTATTGTCAAATCATATCACATGAAAAGAGTATTTTCTATTTTAATGTTAATGATAGTATACAACACACTGTGGATGAAAGACAGTTTTAGAAATATATATACCCTTATTTTTTAAAAAAAACCACCATTTTCATTCTGAAAGAGCTGCAAGTGGTTTAACTAAATATAGAAGCATACAGCATGATAAACAGACTAATATTATCTGAAATTAATTAATAGGCCTCTCTTTCATTGTAGCATATTCCCTCATGCCCTGTTGCAGAAAGGAAAAATTTACAATATTTGCCTCTGGCTCAGGCATATTGTTTTCTGTTTTGGTACAGCTGGATAATTTCTCTGAAGAATTTCACTATAGTTTCTGTAAATTAGGTTCTCTGCAGTTGTGTTCTCCAGAAGGAAAGCTCAAATGTATAAATATCCTGATAAAGTTTAATTATTTGAAGCACTGAAGTAATAGCTGATATGTACCTGTTGTATTATACGATTTACACTTCTAAATAGGTAAAGATGTCTAATTTGCAAATATGACACACAAAAAACCCCTTATCTATTAAATTATACCTGGAGGTAAGGCAGAACATATTATGAAGAATGTATTGCAGTCTAAAGGCTTCAGATGTTAGTATTCACTGAACAGATGTACGCCAAGTCCTTGACTGTGAAATATTTAGAAAGCTTTATTAACACCCACAATTGAATACCGTAACTACCACCATGTCAACACTATGACTCAATCTCTTAAGATGTTAATAGCTCTTTTGTTTACCCTCCGACCATCTGGAATATGTAGCAGATTCAGACACTCAAAACAAGAAAGCAGCATGCTCAGGTGCTACCATACCTTTCAGCTGGGTAGCTTTTATAACACAGCTATTAGCCTGAATATTCTCCATCTGTAGTGGCACGGTTCATCTAGAACAAATAAATTACTTAGAAAAGTCATCCCTTCTCATTAATTTTACATTAAAAAGTAGTTCATTTAGACAATTAAATTGCACATAACATTAACGTTGTGAAATTTGTTGGACTGAATTGAATTTATCTATCTATTTTACCTGGCAGACAGAAAAAGAACACTAAGGACACATGTCATTCTGTGTATAGCATGGCAAATTGTAAGGTGGAAAGCAGTAAAAGCAAAAATCCAGGAAGACAGAAGAAACATTTATTCAAGTCTGTGAAAAAATCTTGGAGGTAATTTGTTAAACATATTTGGTTTGATTTGTGGAAACACATATTACTCTCTTTGGAGATGCTACAAATATTAACAGTTGCATTATTTAATCCTAGATTACAATAAAAATAGAAATACAACTCTGCTACAACTGCCAAAACAGAGTTTATAAGAAATATTCAGTGAAGAACCCTAAATGCAAATATCATATATGACCAGTTATGAATTATAACAAGCATTTAATTTCTTCAACTTCCTTATTATAATCTGGATGAGAACAAATTTTGAAAGCACAGGTTTTTATTATCGAACACTGTCACAAAAATATTTCTATTGAACTTATAAATTTTTATTTAATAGCCCCACATTGAAATAGATTAATGAAAATGTTCATATTATGACACAAATGGAATGCATTAACCGATTATATCACTTGGATATTATAATGTTAAGAAAACAGAAGGGAAATTAACAAAGGTTAATTAAATTGGTTAACATGAACATTATTTCTCATTGACCTGTCCAAAACAAGACAAAAATTATAACGGATTTCCATCTGAATGTGTGCTGAGTAAATATCGGTCCCCATTATTGTCTCCAACATTTTATATTCACTTTTTATATTCTACAAACTTCATGTCAGTTGAGCTGTTTAAGGTTAAAATTGTCCTTCAGCTCTTCTGTAAGTTGCACAGAATATGTCAAAGTAGTGGGAAATTTTGTCTAAAATATTTGAGATTACCAGAAGTAAACTGTAAGAAAAATCAATAGTTGAATGAATTTCACAAATTTTATTATTCTTTAGGTAATAGAGCCATGCCATAGATGACATAATGTGAGTCCCTGCTTCTAACAGAAGGCTACACTAGAAGGTCCTTACAGGTCACTTTGAAATCAGACTTTTCTACATTTTTCTGAAAACAGAATTTTTGTTTCTTTGTTTATTTTGTTTCAAAATTATCTACATATTTCCTGATATATTTATTCATTGGAGCCAAAGCTCTACCACAAAGATCAATGTATTATTATTTTCCTTGATACCTCAGTTTCAATTACTACCTTGCAAGTGATTTCCAGCAACCAAAAATGGCTCCCACTCGACTTTCGATTTTAGTTCGTGAAGGAAAGGCTTATGAGCCTCCAAAAGACTTTGTGAGGAAGTCACCCTTTCCATTTAGTTCAAAAGGGCAAGGGCAGAACTATGTTGCAATTCATTCTGTCATTTTCTTGTGCAGATTATCTCTAACCATTTACTTAATTTATCCATCTTTGCAATGCTACACTTTCTTTTTTCTCAATTATCTTTTGTATCTGTATGCTTTTTTTGGTTTTAAAAGTACAAAACAAACGTAATGTACTATTTGAGGTACAGACTAAACTAATTTTGTATGGAACTCTACAAAATCTAGCATTATAGTTTGTTCAATTCAGAATATATTTTAAAACTCAATCAGCATGTATTGTTTGTGAAGTGATTTGTTTGGTGATGATGCATTTTATCAGTTTCATAATTAAGAAACAATTCTTTCAAGACTTTGCAAAACTTTATAATTGTAGTCAACAATGTTGAAGACAGCAATATGTAATCTGACATAAATTTATAGCATAATTTATACAATACAAATATTTCATGCTATAATAATTAATTATATTTTCTACACTGACATTACACAGATTCTTATTTATAGCTATATTTATAAGCCTTAAAAAAGAAAGATAAGATCTTAATTACTTTTATTCAGCTTTTGTCAAATAAAGCAGTGAACCAACTAATTTTTTGCCCCCAAAGTAATCTGTTCACAAATAACATTTTCTGATATTCACACATGCCTCTGTGTAATCCACTCTAAAACTTCTGTTGCTGCACAGTAAACTCCCAGACAACCCATGATATTCACCATACACAGTCCATATAAAACTAGGATAGATGCAGTGTCTGAAAACTTTCTTTCATTTCAGAAAAGGGATGTACAGGAAGTAGGAAGTTTAGGGAGACAAAGTGGATCAAAGATAGGCAAGCCCTTTTTTCTTTTTTTTAAGAGGTACAGAAGTCACTGGTAGCTTCTTTTTGTATTTTCTGTTTCTTAAAAGACAAGTTCCTGAAGTTCACATCAACATTTGAAAACTTGTTTATGCAGGTAGCTCTGGGTTTTTGGTTTTTTTTTCATTGTTTTTTTTTCCTCTCTGTATGAATGAAGTGGGTTACTCTGGTGCTTTAGTAAAAAATGTATACTTTTCAGGGATAAACAATAGGTAATACAGCTTTGCAAATACTGCTCTTTGAAATTTTTGTCATCTTTAAATAGATGTCTGAGGGGATATTTTTTTTTTTATATGTTACTTACTTATATCTTTCAGTTGCTTTACCTGAAGTAAGCAATTGGCATTTGTCTTATAATTGCCTTTTATGTATTATGTCAAATGAAACCAGAAAAACTGTTCTGTCAGAATGACTCCTAGGAGATTGTGGAAATTTTCAGTAATACAATTTCCTCCATAAACATCAAAGTACAACTACTTTTGTTTTGCAACAAATGGAAATGTAGCTGAGAAGTGAACAATATTTTTATTCCAATTATCTTCTGGCACAAACTCCTGTTAAAAATCTATCATTGTGATGAATAATATAAAACAAAGTTGTAATGTGCAAAACATGAAGATGCACTAAAAATATATTTTAGTATTATATTATATTGTTAAATCAACACTCAAACTTATGGGTTTTGCTGGGTGGCTTGTATTCTGCCAGCAGAATGTTTAAAAAACACAGGCTTTGCACTGCATTAACATTCCTGATTTTAGAACCAAGGTTTCCAGACTTAAAGAGGGATTCATCTAATACTATAGATAGTTACATATGAGCTGATTCCCAGGGTCTCTTCTATAATTCCTGGAGAGACGTGGAAAGTAATTTTCACTTTATGTCAATCTATAATGTATTTGTCCACGGACAAGGAAGTTTAGATGTCAAATTTAGCCATTCATATACATATTGAAGTTGACATCTCAAGTTAAATGAACTATCAGCTTTTGTTCTTATGTTCTGAAACCAGCATTTTTAACCTTTTAAAATGTGTACATTATTTGCATATCCTTACACAAACATGGAACCAATTAGAAAGAGAATTCTTTCATTAACTAACTGAACAGACATGGATTCTTTGTATATATTGTTGGAATATTGAGGTGTGTCTCTGCATGAGTTGTAACGTTTCCCTCAGCATGGGAAGGTACCTCAGTGTTCAACCAGAAGTACTAATAAGAAGAAACAACACAACCTGTGAGATACTTCTCTGACATGCTCTGGAACTTACTGAATTTGAAATGAGGAGACAGCATGGGAGAGCTGTGTGTAAATATCTGTGTATATGCATGTATGGACCACATCGTGTAGAAATCTAGCCTGTAAGTATATAAAAATTCTTACATATTTTGTCCGATTTCATCTTTTTCCCTTATATTGTTATGCTATTTTTATTTAATTCCACTATTTTTCTTTTTTTTTCATTGTTTGAAAATGTCTGTCCTCTAATTTGGACTTAGCCAAGTTGCTAGTTTATTGCACTTTTGATGTATTTGGATAATTTGGTCTTGTGTTTTCTTATCAATTGTTGTTTATGTAAGACAGTTCTCCTTTTGTTACCTTACACTTAACCGTCATGTGACTTCTGTTGCTATTTCCTAAATTTAGTTATGACTGCCTCCTTGAAGACCAGTGTTTTGTCTTTACTAATATTCTATTCCTTTTAAGGTTCATAAACTCCATAGTTGCAATATGTTAGGGGATTCATATTAAAACAGTAATAATTGCAGTCATTTACAAAATTATTTCTATTAAAGTATTTACTTTTGAGGAAGTTCAAGTTAAAAATAAGAAATCTTTCTGCCAAGAACCACTCCATAATGAGGTGGGGAGGAACAGAAGAGCGTACTTAATGGCAATAGGGAGGGAATAATAGAGGAACTGGAGATTGTGACTGTCTGTTGACAGGAAGGCTTGTGGTAGGAATTTCAAACAAGCACTAAAGACTGTAAAGAATCTACAGAAGATGACTTTGTGCCAATTTAATACAGATTTTAGCCTGAAACTCACATTGTTTTTTGCAGGGAAGATGGATCTGAAGTAAGGTACACAGAATTCAGGTATTTGTTTATAATATACAAAATCACTGCTGAAAGTAAATAAGGAGTATTATGTTGGGTTTGTGCAGTGTGCAGTTTTGATAGTGGGGGAAGGGGCACAGGGTTGGCGCCTGTGAGAAGCTGCTATAAGCACTCCACTTCTCCAAATTAGACCTGCCTCTGGCCATGGCCAAACCAAGTAACACCTCTGTGATTATCAAATTTAAGAGGGGGAAAAAACAAAAAGAGATCCAGCAGCAGCAGCAGTGTGGAGAGGAGTAAAAGGAGAGAGCAGTGGGATGTGAGAAAGCCAACAAGGCAGATAACGTAAGCCAGTGCAGAAAGGCGGGGAGGAGGTGGCTGGAGAAGAGGTTCCCCTACAGCCCGTGGTGAGAGGGCAGGCTGTGCCCCTGCAGCCATGGAGGATCACGGGGGAGAAGAGACACACCTGCAGCCCACGGAGAACCCCACACCGGGTTGGGAAGTTGCACCCAAAGAGACCATGACTCTGTGGGAAACCCATGCCGCAGCAGTCCATTTCTAAAGGACTGCACGCCTGTGGAAGGGACCCATGCCAGAGCAGTTCATGAAGAATCTGCAGTCTGTGGGAAGGACTCACACTGGAGAAATTCATGGAGGATTTTCCACCATGGGAGGGAACCCATGCTGAAGCAGGGGAAGAGTGTGAGGAGTCCTCCCCCACAAGGAGGAAAGACCAGCAGAAACAATGTGTGGTTAACTGACTGAAAACCCTCATCCCTGTGCCACTGGCGGAGGGAGGAGTTAGAGAAATCAGCGGCAAATCTGAGCCTGAGAAGAAGGGAGGGCTGGGGGGAAAGGTTTTTGAGATGTCTTTTTTTTCAGCTCTCAGTTCTCCATTCTGACTTGATTGGTAACTAATTAGATTGATTTTTCTTCCCCAAGTCAAGTCTGTTTTGCCCATGACCATAATGGATGAATGATCCTTCCCTGTCCTTGTCTTGACCCATGAGCTTTTCCTTATACTTTACATATATACTTATACTTTATATCTATACACTATATATTTTGAAAAGTCCTATAATCTTCACAAATAAATCACACTGAAGAGCTCTTATCAGCACTAGGGCTGTGTCAGAGAGCAGGAAGTACAAACTATGCTATGAGGGATGGTCAGCTGGGAGTTAAGAGTAATTCCAGGACAGGCAATGAAAAGATATATTTTATAAAGTTCTTTCTTGGGGAAAACAAAAAAATCCAATTAGTTAATTAGACAAAATTACTGTTAGGAGTAGAATATTGTGACTAAATTATACTAGACTAAATCTTCTACATTTGACAAAAATATTCACTGAGGCTTCCATATGGATGGAGTTATCTAGCCACTCTACAAAAAGCTGTTCCTATGCAGACATCTATGGAATTTATTACTTGCATTTCATCATGAAAGCAAAGAAAACTGCAGTACTAATAAGATCCATGGAGAATCACTGCAGTGCTATAAGTATCTGTTTGTGCTGGACATTCCTACCGCCCAAGAGGTATTGTTGTTATCCCTGAAACAGAAAATGCAGACTCTTTTTTTTTTTTTTGTTATGTTTCAAAATCTATTAAAAAAACCCAACCTTTCATACATTTTAACTTCTGTTTCAAAAATAACAAATATCTAATTGACAGTGGATTTTTACTTAGCTTCTGTAATATCAGGTACAAAAAGAAGAGGAAGGTATTTCACCCTTGATCAGAGCTGGGGTTTATGTAATCAATTTAACTGACATTCTTTAGAGCATAGCTTTGCATACTGACTGCTTAATACAGAAATGCAGCATATCTTTATAGCTGTGGAATAATTTCTCCAAATAATAAAAAAATCTTTAGATGGTAAAGTATTTTCAAATAAAATTATACTTGAAAAATTATATTTTATATTTTGGATCTGGTATTGTTCTGATTAGCAGGTTTATCAGTTTATAATACATGTGCATATTTCATTGAGCAAGAACATGAAACACTAAGCTAATATAGCAGTAACAGACATCATAAACCCTGAGGCAACTACTATATTACTGTCACCAGGATAAGGTGAACAAGTTACTTCAGATGTATGAGTGTTAACTGCTGGCTAATTTACCATACTGCCATTATCAACAAGAAAATCATATGTAAATTCAGATGAGAAATATGTGGCAATATATGGATATTCCTTCAAAAAAAAAAAAAAAGGATAAGATAAAAAAAGTCACTGAATAAATATATCCAATATTGCATTTTAGTGAATGATAGAGCTATGGCAAAAAGACAGTATAGAACGACCTAACAGAAATTGTAAAATATATACTTAATCTTTATATAATATAATCTGTATCAGCATTATAGTATGATGAATAATAAACTACTAATACAACATTTTGCTTTTTTTAAAATAATACTTCCTATCTAGAATTAGAGAATGCCATTCATTTAAATTATTTACCTGTAGACCAAAATGCTTTGAGACTATCCAAGCTAAACAGCTAATTGCACTGATTTCTAGATGGTTCTGTTTCCTTTTATAATAGCATGAGATTTTGGCAGATGCACCTGCTCAACAACTACCCAATAAGACCTCATAAAAGCCCACCAAATTTCCCACCACAGCTTTTATCATACCCAAACAGTGTGCCACATTTGGCGTTCAAAAGTAAGTAAGTTGGGGTCTTCAGCCAACGTGGGGCTAATTGAACAAATATGTCCACGTCTCTTATTCACACTTCTTCTTTAATATCTTTGTTGGTGACTTTTAAAGTGGCTTAAACCACTCATTTGTGGTGTGATATTGACAGAATTTGTGGCTTCAACATCTTTAATGGTCAGTGTGGACATTGATCTGGATCTAGCAAATAATTTACATGAATTAACAATGATGTAATTACTCACTATAGAAAGCAGCAATTTCCATGTACTATGGAAGTTAAAACTGATATATAAACACATGTACGTATATATCTGTATATACTTACATATGTGTGCACATATGTAAATGCACATGTATGCATATGTGTGTACATACTTATTTATAAAGAAAAAAGAGAATGAGACAATTTTTTAATCTCTAGAGATCTAGTTTCCCCAGATTCAGGGTACTTACAGTAGTTCTTACATTTTTTCTTTACAGTTAATCTCCAACCATAATGGAATGACTTTTAAATTTTTATTCACGCCTGGTTTTCTACCTATAAAAATAAAATAGCATTGATTTAACCATGTAGTCTAAGAACTTGGGGTTTGCACCTCAGGTAAATGGAATACTTTTGTAGTGAATAATTTGGTATGGACTTCCTAAACTCATAAATAATGCTCTGAAATTCATTATGCTGATGATTATCTTTTCTAGATATGGTCACTTGTTCTATATTGATCTATTCAGTTTTGTTTGTGATTTAATATTTAATCTTTGTAAGGGGTTTTGGTTTTTTTTCCTGTGTATTTTAAGCAATATTTTCACTGGTTCATGAGCAATAATATGGCAATTAGTTGCATTAATAATCCAAGCATTTTTGCAGAATTAAAATATTATTTTAGAACTAATAATTCTGTTAATGCATTTTAAATAAACTGTTTGGAAAAGCAGTTGAATTTTAATAATATATTGCAATGTATCCTAGTCTTAGCATATCCCTAGTATCTGTTAATATGGATTAGGTGTATCACTACAATCTGTTGATGGTGATGTTTTTTCTTCTTGCTACCCACTCCTTCCGTGGAACTTTGAAGGTTAATAATATAATTTTAGAAATAATAATAGTGATAATAATAATGATAATAATAGCAAATGTCCATTAAAAAATTATTTTGTTCTGAGGTTGGAGAATTACAAGACTTCAATCCTTTATAATTTCAATATTTTTTTGCCTAAATACCCATCCATATATGACTTTCCACATCAAATTAATAATTAGCATAGTGTGTTCTTTATTAATTATTGTATAAGGCAGCAACAGTTTACAAATTTACAGTAAATACATTCACTGAAGTGTGTTATTGTCATGGCTTAGGCCCAGCTGAGAACCAAAGACCATGAGTCTGATTGCTCACTCATCCTCATATCCTCACATCCTCGCATCCTGGTGGGATGTGGAGGAGAAAATATAGAAAGTTGTGTGGCCTAAGACAAGGACAGGGTGGGATCACTCACCCATTTTGGTCATAGGCAAAACAGACTTGACTTGGGGGAAGGAAAAAGAAGTACAAAAATAATAAGTTACCACTCAAAATGAAGGTAGGGTAATGGGTCACAAAACAAAACATCTTTAAAAAATAATCTTCCCCCAACCCCTCCCGGGCTACTTCTTACCTCCACAGAAGCACATTGGGGTGGGGGTACAATGGTTTCCCACCCATTGTCTCTGCCGATCCCTTCTCCTCAAGGGTGTGAGGACTCCTCACACTCTTGCTCTGTTGCTGCATGGGGTCCCTTCCACAGGAGAGAGTTCTCCATCAACCTCCTTGTCACGAGTCCTTCCCACAGGCTGCAGTTTTATTTTTTAATTGCTCCCTTCCACAGGTGTGCACTCCTTCAGGAGCAGACTGCTTCAGTGTGAGTTTCCCAATGTGTCACAGGCTTCTTCAGGCACAGCCAACTGCTCCAGTGTGGGGTCCTCCCTGGGCTGCAGGTGGGTCTCTGCTCCCCTGTGACCCTCTATGGCTGTAGGGGCACAGCATGCCCTCTCACCACGGGCTGCAGGGGAACCTCTGCTCTGGCCACCTCCTTCCTTTCTTTCTTCAATTACCTTGGTTTCTACCTTTTTTTCCTCTCTCACATCCAACAGCTCTCTCTCTTAAATATGTTAATTCACAGAGGCACTGACTGGCTCAGCTGTGACCAGAGGCGGGTCTGACTTGAAGCTGAGGGAGCTGTTCTTGAAGCTTCTCACAGAAGCCATCCCTGTGGCCCTTCCCCTGCTACCAAAACCTCTCACCGTAAAAACCCAACACAGTCATATCTGAATGACAGCAGAACATGAAATGAGCTAGCAGTGATATGTTATGCTGAAAATTGTAATTTATGAAGCAGCAGTGATAATTTGATGGGAAAAGTCTTGTAACTTTAATACATTTCAAATTTTACAAAGATCCAAGGGAAAAATTAACAATATTCTCTTTCAAATATCTTCACAATTCAAGTAGATTAGATTTCCACAATAAAGATATAAAAATGAGAAATTTGAGTTAAAATGTACATGTTCGATCAATTCTAAGTACTGGAAGACAGAAGGTATAAAAATTCATAACCTACATTTATTATCCAAAAATAAGGATTGAGAGAGAGCAGAAGCCATCTTGAAATATATCTCATCAGTGAGACTATGAGGCCCAACAGGCAAATGATCTGCTTTTGGTATATAACACCATAACCTGATGTTAGGCTTCAAAACAGAAATTCAGGACAATTAAGAAGTCATAAAATTGTGCCTCTTCGGGCTATACAGCACTTCAGCATTAAGATTCAAGAAGGAAGCACGCTGATAGCTTTAATGTGTATATACTGGCAGTTTCAAATTTATCATCGGCAGTGGTTCTTTTTCTCTGGACAATGGGGTCTCTCCCATGACAACCTTACCAGGGAGCACTTCAGTAAAGTCTTTCTGAACTATTTTCTTTGCCTTAAACATGAAAGCCAACATCATACATGCTACTATGAAGCTCAGAACCACAACTGCCAAAGTACTCTGTGCCTGTGTAGTAATCCCTCACTGGGATGCAGAATAATGTTTTGTCATCTGAAAAGCATCAGAGTCCTGCTGTAGAATAATGCTACATTCAGTTTAGAGTAATAAAGTACTTGGACAAGCATATTATTCTTTCAAAGTAGTCAAGTTGTTAAGTACCAGGACATTAAAAAAAGTCGTAAGTTGAAACCACTTTTTCACTACAGGTAAGCAAACCCCAATACCGTCTGGAAAATCATCTCCTGGAACTAATAATGAGATAAAAAAAGAAGGTCATGTATCTAGGTGAAGTCAAATTACCTGAGAGCTGTGTAGCACTGTCATGTGCCTCATGAAGATCAACAAGGAGGAGTTCAGTCTTGCACCTGGTGAGGACTCACTGCATACACCTGTCATGGTTTAACCTCAGCTAGCAAGGAAGTACCACACAGCAGCTCGCTCACCTCACACTCCTCCTCCAGTGGTGGAGGAGCATCAGTGGAAAAGGTAAGGAAGCTCGTGGATTGAGATAAGAACAATTATATAATTTAATATAAATTAGTATTATAGTGATGCTAATAATATTAAAGACACTAATAATAAAAAAGTAATTAAACCAATAGAAAATGAAATATATTATACAATTACTCATCATCCACCAACAAATACATAGCCAGGTCCCGAGCAGCGAGTCAGTCGGAGAGCCATATCCCAAGAGCAATTGCAGCAGAGTCCGAGTGAGTTCCATGAGCGACAGCATGACTGGGAAAACCACCTGACCCACCAACTCACTAATGAACAAGCAAGGTAGCAAGCTATCAAACAAGCGAACTAACAAGCAAGGAAGCAAAGGAGCTATATCCCTCCAGTCCACTCCTCACTTATGTACTGAGCATCACATGCTATGGCATGAAATAATCTTTGTTAGTTTGGGTTGGCTGTCTGAGCTGTGTGTGTCCCCCACACTGCTTGTAATGAGAAAGTTGGGAACACAGTGAATATCAGAAGCTGGGCAAGACCTTGAATTTGGTGCAAGCACTCCCCAGCACCAACTAAAAACCACCTTATCAGTACTATTCTCATGGCAAATCCAAAACCATAGCTTCATATCAGCCACCATGAAGAAAATTAACTCTGTCCTGACTAAAACCAACACGACACCAGTATATGCTGGGGACCACCCAACTGGACAACAGCTTTTCAGAAAAGGACCTGGGGTCCTGTTGGACACCAGGTTGAACATCAGCCATCTATTTGCCTTGCTGAAAAGAAGGCTAATGGTATTCTGAGCAGCACGAGACAAAGCATTACCAGCAGGTTGAGGGAAGTGATCCTTCCATTCTACTCAGCACTTGTGAGGTCACACCTGTACTCCTGTGTCCAGTTCTGGGTTCTCCAGCACAAAAGAGATGTAAAACTACTGGATAGAGTCTGAAAAAGGGCCACACAAATGATTAAGGGAGTAGAGCAGCTGTCCTGTGGAAAACCTGAGAGATCTGGGACTGTTAATCCAGAGAAGGCTCAGGGAGAATCTCATCAAGTATATAAATATATAAAGGGAGGGTGGAAAGAGGATAGACCAAGGCTCTTTCCAGTGGTGCCCAGGGACAGGATCAGAGGCAATGGGCACAAACTGCAACACTGGACATTCCATCTTCACATTAAGAAGCACTTTTTTGCTGTGGTGAAAAGTAAGCTAGTCTTGCTCAAGCTCTAAATATAAACCTCTAATTTAAAACTACATTTTATGTAATAACTTAATTCTCCTAACTATTTATCTTAGAACCTTGCACAGTGAAAACAATTGTCTGTCTTTGAAAGCTTCTACATAAGATCCCACCTATTATGGTATATTAGTTGGACTCTATCACCAGGAGGGTTTGGAGGTGCCCATCTCTCTCTGTTTACTCCAGAAAAAGTCCGAGAGAGTTTCTTTGGAATGTCTGCTTCAATATATCCCAAACCCATATGTTGATGTTTAAGTTAAGCATGGTTGAAGAAAACTATAAAAATCAACTCATTTTTTATAAAATGCTTTTTCAATTTAAAATGTGTATATGCAAATATATAGGTCTGTCGCCAAGACAACAACATTTTTTTCTTATCAAGAGGTGGACTGGGAAAAAAACAGCCGCTGGTCACCACAGTAAGCTCTAGCACTCTTTTTGGCAATATATAAAATTGGCTAAAAGATTATCGACAGAGAAGCTATCCTTTTGAGTTACAGAAACATAGAAATATTTCAGAACAACCTGTTTAACTTCTAAATCAACAGAGAAAAATACTCATTAGCATAATTTGCTAATAGAATTTTTTGGTTAATATTTACTAACGTTAGATTTTACATAATATTATTGTTACTATTGTACATTTAGTGGTTTTGCCTAGAAATAAAGAATTTATAACACTAAACAAATATTTTAGGGTTTTTTCCTCTTTTTTTTTTTTCATGCACTTCCATGTGCAGCCTGTTTCAATGACTGATAAACCTTCAGGTGAAGAAATTTTTCCTAATATCCAATCTGAACCTCCCCTGGAGCATCTTGAGGCCACAACCTCTCATCCTATCTTACTAATTGGGAAAATAGACCAACACCCACCTCATTACAACGTCCTTCCAGATGTAGAGAGCAAAAAAGTCTCCCTGAGCATCCTTTTCTCCAGACTAAACAACCCCAGTTCCCTCAGCTGCTCCTCATAAGACTTGTGCTCTAGATACTTCACCAGCTCCGTTGCCCTTGTCTGGACATCCTTCAGCACCTCAATGTCTTTTATGAAGTGAAGGGTCCCAAACTGAACATAGTATTTAAGATGCAGCCTCACCAGTGCTGAGTACAGGAGGATAATCACTTTCCTAGTCCTGCTGTCTACACTATCCTTTATGTAGGCCAGGAGGCTGTTGACCTTCTTGCCCAATTGGACACACTGTTGGATCATATTCATCTGGCTGTCAACCAACAACTCCAGGTCCTTTTCTGTCAGGGAGCTTTCCGGCCATTCATTCCAATGACTGTAGCTTTGCATTGGGTTGTTTTGACCCAAGTACAGGACCTGGAACTTGACCTTTTTGAACTTCATACAGTTGGCCTTGGCCCATCAATCCAGCATGTTCAGGTCCCTCTATAGGCCCTGCCCTCAGGCAGATCAACACTCTCAGCCAAATTGTTGTTGTCTGCAAACTTACTGAGGGTGCATTTGATTCCCTCGTCCATATAATTGATAAAGATATTAGACAGATCTGGCCCCAGTATTGAGTCCTGGGGAACACCAATTGTGACAGGCTGCTAACTGGATTTAACCCCCTTCAAAACAACCCTCTATACCTAGCCAACTAGACAATTTATTACCCAACAAAGAGTACACCTCTCCAAGCCACGAGCAGCCAGTTTCTCCGGAAGAATGTGGTGGGAAACAATATCAAAAGTTTGACTAAAGTCAGTAGATGACATCCACAGCATTTCCCTCATCTACTAAGAAGGTCACCTTGTCATAAAAGGAGATTAGGTTCGTCAGGCAGGGCCTGTCTTTCATAAACTCATACTGACCGGACCTGATCACCTGGTTGTCCTGTATAGTCTACGTGACAGCACTCAGGATAATCTGCTCCATAATCTTCCCTGGCATCGAGGTCACACTGACAGACCTGTAGTTCCACAGATTCTCCTGGCCATTCTTCTAGATGGGTGTCACATTTGCTAGCTTCCAGTCAACTGGGACCTCCCTGGTTTGACAGGACTGCTGATAATGATTGAAACTGGCTTGGTGAGCACTTCCGCCAGCTCCCTTAGCATCCTTGGATGGATCCCATCTGGACCCATACACTTTTGTGTGTCTACGGGGTGAAGCAGGTCACTAATAATTTCCTCTTAACTTCTGCGACCTTAATTCTGATCCCCATCCCTGCCTACTGTCACAGGGATCTGGGTGTCCAAAGAACAAGTGGTCTTACTATTAAAGACTGAGGCAAAGAAGGCATTAAGTACCTCAGCTTTTTCCTCATCCTTAGTCACTATGTTTCCTCCCACATCCAGTAAAGGATGAAGATTTTCCTTAGCTGCTTTTGATGATAATATATTTATAGAAACATTTTTTATTGCCTTTAACAGTAGAGGCCAGGTTAAGTTCTAGTTCAACTTTGACCCTTCTAATTTTCCCCCTGCAAAATCTCACCACATCCTTGTTTTCTTCCTGAATTGTCTGCCCCTTCTTCCAGAGATCATAAACTCTGCTTCTTTTCCTGAGTTCCAACCAAAGTCCTCTGTTCATCCAGGCCAGTCTTCTTCCCCAGCAGCTCACCTTCTAGCATATGGAGATGGCCTTCTCCTCTGCCTTTAAGATTCTTAAAGAATATCCAGCCTTCCTGAACTCCTTTGCCCTTCAGCACTGCCTCCCAAGGGACTCTGTCAAATAGTCTCCTAAACTGGGCAAAGGCAGCCCTCCAGAATTCCAAGGTAGCAGTTCTGCTGATCCCCCTACTGACTACTCCAAGAATCCAAAACTCTATCAGTTCATAATCACTATGTTCAAGATGGCCTCCAACTGTCAACATCACCCACCAGTCCTTCTCTGTTCTCAATGTCAAGTCCAGTGGGTCTCCCCCTCTATTTTGTTCACTCACCAGCTGTGTCAAGAAGTTGTCTTACATACACTCTAGTAATCTCCTAGTCTCTTTCCTCTTTGTTGTCTTATATTTCCAGCAGACATCTGGTAAGCTGAAGTCCCCATGAGAACAAAAGCTAGTAATCATGAGACTTCTCCCAGCTGCTTGTAGAATATTTCATCTCCTTCCTCGTCTTGACTGGGTGGTCTATAACAGACTCCCACCATGATATCTTGCTGGCCTTCTCCCTAATTCTCACCCACAAGCACTCAACCCTGTCATCACTGCCATTAACCTCTAGACAATTGAAACCCTCCTTGACATACAGGGCTACTCCTCTGCCTGTTCTTCCTTGCCTATTTGTTCTGAAGTGTTTACAGCCATCCGTTATGGCACTCCAGTAATGTGAGTCCTTCCATCATGTTTCCGTGACTCTGACTATATCATATGTTTTCTGCTGTGCAATGGCTTCCAGCTTCTCCTGTTTGTTGTCCACACTGAATGCATTAGAGCAGATGTACTTCACTTGAGCTACTGATCCTGCCACCTTATTGGTGGGAGAAGACTCAGTTCCTATGAAACCATTCTCAGGTGCTTCCCTGGTTCCTCTTACATCAATAATCCCTGTATCTTTGCTGCTGCTTAGGTCTCCACTCCCTATCTCCACTGAGACAGCAGAGAAAAGGTCTCTGCCAGCACACCGTCCCTCAAACACTGGCATGCCACACTCAGACTTATTTGCAGGAGGCCTGGTTTTATCCCTTTCCCCTTCAAAATTAGCTTGAATTATGACACACCCTACAGAAAAGTTAACCAATAGATCTGTAATAAACACTGGTATCAAATTTTGTACATCAGTTTCAGTCTGCCTGAAAGAGGATGTACATATCCTTGCAGAAATAAAAAGCCTAAAATAATCTATCCTGATAAAATTAGAAGCAAGAGAGAAAATGTAGATTATCCTGAAACCCTAATGGAATATGTGTACAGCTAGTACAGTCTTACATATTAACATACATACCACAGCATTAGCGAATTGTGATACACAGAACTTTTTGGTATCTCTTAATGCATAAGTATTGTCAGATTGAAGATTTTAGTTTAGATTTACTTTAGTTTATAGTTCTACTCAAAAAAATGGTATATGGATAACATGGTATCATTGCACTGCATGATGAAGAAATGCTTTTTCTGTAAGGGATCAAAGCAAAAATGCCTTTTGTTTAAATGTTATTATTAATGAGTGCAAATTATCCAGGAAAAGACTAACTGTCTTAAATGAGAAAGGATTAAATTTATGGGATACAACAGATCAAGGTAAAATTATTCTGAAGATCTGTCAACATGCTGAAAATCTCATTTTTGTTTATATCTTTCAAGACTAATATTCTGCTGAGTATTTAAGAAGAATGAAGGCTATTTCCAACATGCAGGAAGCTTATTTGGATAAAAAAACAAAATTACCATGATACCAACTGCTCTGCATACTTTTAATTTAAAGATGTACATAGTTCTATTTCAAAAGAAAAAAGACAAAAACATAAGTGGGGGAAAAAAAGCCCTTGAATTTGTAAAGTCTAAGTTATTTGGTTTATTTCCTTTATTTTTCTCATTTATATTTAAAAAATGGCTTGTCAGCACTGCAGTTCATGGTCCTTAGATAATCAGTAGCAAGAAAGCTTCTTGTGTCATAACATAGCTGTTATCCTAATGACTTCTGCAAAGGCCAGCTGGAAAATATCTCGAGACACACAAATTTGATTAAGTGCTGAAAATTAAAAATTCTGGCTGTCACTGTTTGAATAATTTTGGGCAATTTGAATAAAAAATTAAACAAAGGTTTTCCTTGTATACATATCCATCTGGACCTAATTATGCTAATTGCTATCAGTTTCCTGGAAAATTTACAATTTTATTTTTTATGGTCAGAGAGGTAAAATACAAGTGAGAATTGTCTATTGATATTAAGAGTTGTTATTCTTTAGAAGAGCTATTAAGATGTTTCATGTTCTGTAATTATGATCTGGCTTTGCTGACTACATATATATAATTATTTGAATACTATTTTAGATATTAAAAATTTTAGATACAGACATACATAGTGAAATAAGATAAATCAAAGGTTTTTTCTTCTTTTTTCTACCCTTCCTCTCCTTTCTTTCTGGTATTGTTTTACTACTAATACAATACAAGCCTAATGTGTGTGACATTTTCAGTACCTAGGATGAAAAGGTTATTTATCTTCTGCACAAGCTTGTAGAAGTTGAAGATAGCAGGACTATTAAGATTGGAATATTTTGATACCATGGGTGGAAGGTCATTACTTAGATATTTGAAATTTAGGTATATGGTTGCATGGACTTCTGAGTAAAACCGGAAAAAGTTGGTCCCATACAGACAACACTTTTCCTCCACTGTTAAGATAGCTGTTTAAAAGAAGTGGTTTGCTTTTCTCTCTGGAGCAATCTGTCTTTGACCTTTGACCAGGTAAGGAGTAGAGGCTGCTAGGTTGGAATACATGCTTACTCTTTTATAATGCTAAATCTGGGTCTGATAAATACTACCCTATGTAAAGAAGCTGATTTAATTCAATCAAGCAAATTCCTGAATGAAGTTAAGTACTGTAACGTCTGGTAGACATTAGTAATATACTCGAACACCTTCTTAACATACTATGCTACATGAAGTGGTCTGTTTAAAACAAAGAAAAGAACAGTTTTCAAGGCTTATAATTTTCCCATAGTACTTAGTATAATTATTCACATAGAACATTTTTGGCTTAATACAGAATATTATACATGAACAAGAGGCTATGAGATTTGACAGTTCATTTGCACATTCTGTATTCTAATCAATGGCTTTTAGTAAAGCTATGAATTATTTACAGTATTTTTATAATGAATCATACTCCTTGTCTGGTAGTTTTGTTTCTTCTGTTTGATAGTCAAGATATTACCTATTACAGAAAAGGTAAATTGTTCTATAATACAAAACAGCAAGCTATTATTAATGACAAATATGCCTTTCCAGAGGGAAAGCACTGAAAACAATAGATTCTATTATATTGTCATTTCCATAGCATATCCAGAGAATTAGGAAAGTATAAGGACAGTTGTGCAGCTTTAAAACTTCTTTTACTTTATTTTTATTTCATTTATGAAATATTTTTGGTGTGTTATGGTTTTCTTCTGAAGCACAGAATATATATAAAGAAGCAGACCTTATGCTGTATATTTAGTGTATGTGTTCCAACTGCTGTTTCAAAACTTACTCTGGTAAGCCACAGTATTCTGAAAACATTGTCATACTGAATAGACCAGTGTGTCTTTCTGGGAAGGAGACGTCTCCAAGAACTACAGACTCTTAGAGTCTACCTTGCTACATTAGTCTGAGTGTCGCTTTATTTCCCTAAGCCTCTCTTCTTGGAAATATCTGAGGGTTGTTGATCTCCATTATTGTCCTTTTTCTTTACTTTTTTTCTGAAAGGGCCAGCATGACTATGATGTCTGACTTTTTCAGAGAAACTGCAGCAGAGAAACTTGAGTAAAAAAGGATATTTAACTGTTGTTCAGAATGAAGCATTTAATTAACTTAACTGTATCCAATCTAAGCATCTTCTTATGACTTTAGTGGTCTCTGAGATGACTGTTGTTTAGGAATGTAACAGTAGGACATCACCTACTGACAGCAGAGCAGCAAAGACTTGGCCCATCAATCTTCCTCAGAAAGGCAAGGAAAAAGGCACGTTGACTGTAAGACCATTCTGAGTCCTGTATTGTTTCAGCTGCATTGCTGTCAGTAACCGTGCTAAATTTATGTCTATGTACGTTAGCTGCAATTATTGCAGTGCAGGTATAAACTACTGTTTAACTATATCTTGAGCTATTGGAATTTTCGTAAATACTTTCATCACTGTCTTCGCAATTTAGCAACGGACCTACAGTAAGCCTTTTAGTTCATGGTAGTTGATTGCCGCTTGGCCAAGTACACCTCTTGTACCATCTTAAGATTTGTGCTCCCCACTTTTGAACACATTGTTGCAAATGTTAACTATGTTCATGTTCCTTGTGATGGGATGGACTCAGAGCTGTGGGTTTTGCCAATAGACAGATGGTAAATTTCACCTCATCTTAATGTAGGGACTCAAATAGGGCAGGTGAATCATAGAATCATTTAGGTTGGAAAACACCTTTGAGTCCAACCCATAATCAAGCCAAAATCTTCCTATTTTTCTCTAGACCTAATCTAGTTACCCACTTTTAGGCCTCTACTGTCATCTCAAATGTCCTATGGCATCTCTCTGGCCTCCGTCTGTGATTCTGTACAGTTTGCATCTCCCTTAGGTCCTCTGTGATATCTCCTTTGCTCGTACAAATATCTCAGACACTGTAGTCTGTCTATTGTAGTCTGTCTAAAATTATACTAAGCACTTGTGTTTAGGGAATGAATTGACTATAAAATGTACTTTGAAAAACAAATTTGGCTGCAGTTTTTGTGTCTGCCAGAAATATCTGGAGTTAGGTAAGGTAACCTACATTAAGAAAATCTAAATATTAAACATGAAATTGCTAAGTTTCTTTATGGAATCTTTCCACACCTAAATATTAAAATTCCCTACACTTAAACATCACTGACAATGGCAGCATCACTAACAGCAAGCACTACAATCATTATCCTAGGGAGTATATATATATACAAAAGGGACACCTAAGGCCTCAAGAGGATTCAATGTGCTGTGACAGTCCTACAACAATTTGGGAACCCTGTCTTAAGAAATATGCCTAAGGTTATGATAAGGACTACAAAAAGCTAGAAAATCTACACATTATTTTTTTCTGACTCTCAGACGAGTGAATTGCTTGAAGGAATATTCTTCTCTGCAGTGTTATCTAGGGATTTATATATATCAAATACATGAAAACATTCAATTACTTCTTACATAATTATAAATAGAAGTAAAAGTATAAGTAAAAAAACAATATCAAATTTTATTACATTAATTGTGTCAAAAGCTATAAAAGAGACCCGAACTCAGAGTTTATTGTGTTGAAGTGATGAGACTGTTGCATACACTGTAAATTGTGCTATTAGCTTGTACGCAAGAATGGTGAGATGCTACTGGTCTTGATTCATTAAAGATTCAAAGAAAGAACTGTATGAATAAATTTCAAATTGAAATAGTCTGAAGACTATCGATTATCAGTTAAAAATGCATTTATTCAGCTTTCATCTGTACAAATGTGAAACAAATATCTACTTGGTTTTCTTAATGTAAATCAAGGCTATTAGATAAGGAGTGATAAGGAGTTAACAAGGTCTTTAATTCTATAAAAGTGTTAAATAATTGGGACATTAACCTGTCTTCTGGTGTACATGACAGTCTAATTAATCCCTCAAGAAACATTTATGCTATTACCTAGCCATTAGCCACATTAGTACAGCCAGATCTTATTGGTAAGAGTAAAACTCTGCATCATTGCTGTGTTTCATTTACTGGAAGCTCAGGAAGTCTGTAAAATTATTTATACATTCCATGCTCAAATTTAACTTACCAACTTGTGTAACTGCTGTAAGAAAAACATAGAAAAAATAATTGACTTAAAATAATAATAGTAATATACTTTTTTAATTGTCATTGAAGAGTTACATACAAAATAATTGCATTTATAGACACACATACCAAATATTAATTTTACTTATGTTATTAAACAATAAAATGCATGTTTATTTTACCCTACAACATGTTGTAATAAAAGTAAGGAGCCTGTTGGTAGATTATCAGATGGAATATTTAAGAAATTGCAGGAGAGAAGGAATTAAGAAAGGAAATACAGAACAAGGAACATGATCATTGTAAGTTTCCATGGATATGTCTTTACACTTTTCTTTCAGAAATATTTATTTAGCATTTTTTTTATTTTTCACATGATAAGTTTACATATGCTGTGTTTTGGTTGACACAACAATATTGTGAGCACCTAAATGTAGACATCCAGATATGAACTAGAGCCAGGACTCAGTTGTCTAAAAAGTCATCTACTGTCTCTTCTTAAGAGACATTAAAGTGTCCCCCCTGCCCTCCACTTGCCAGGTCTCCTGTTTTCCAACTTTATGCAGCTGCCTCTAATACTCTAACATCTAAAAGAGCAAAAAATATCCATATTCAGGAAATCAGCCCTACCCCTATTTAGTAGAGCCTAGAGTTATTCAACTGATCACGTATGTTCTGTTTAAGATGAATATTCTGCTTCCTACACTTCCATTAACTCTAAGAACAAGATCTTCATTAATTGTTGTGAGATCTTAGTAACACTGCTCACATTTAGACATCTGCATTGTAGGACTGAAAAGGGAGTATTCGAATCTGAAACCAACATATTTTTCTTATGATTCTCCACATATTCCTTGGGTTTTTATCTTTCAAAGGATTCATTGGTTCCGTTATATGTATGATTTCTATAATTTAGGGCTTTAATTCAGTTCCCTAAACACAGGCCTTCAGTAACATCTGAGATACCCTGGAATATCCATGACATTTCTGTGGGGCCAGGGCACCTATAGTGGACCAAAGACATGGTCTGATAGATGGGTGGCAGGACAGAGACTGCTGAAATTCTTCGCTTGGACTAGGTTTTTATGTTTACTCAGCTGCACAAAGCTATGTCTCTGAGTTAGAATCAAAGAATGGTTTGGGTCGGGAGAGTCCTTAAAGTTCATCGTGTTCCAACCCCCCTGCCATGGGCAGGGACACCTTCCTCTAGACCACGTTGTTCAAAGCCTCATCCAGCCTGGCCTTGAAGACAGACAGCAAGGGGGCATCCAAAACTTCTCTGGGCAACCTGTTCCAGTACTTCATCACCGTGCCAGTGAAGAATTTTTTCCTGATATCCAATCTAAATCTACACATCTTCAATTTAAACCCATTACCCCATGTCCTGTCACTATAGACCCTTGTAAAAAGTGTGTCCCCCCCCCCTTCCTTGTAGGCCTCCTTCAGGTATCAGAAGGCTTCACTGTGGTCTCAGTGCAGCTTTCTGTTCTCCAGGCTGAACAAGCCAAATTCTCTCAGCCTTTCTTC
This sequence comes from Rhynochetos jubatus, assembly GCA_027574665.1. Lineage (NCBI taxonomy): Eukaryota > Metazoa > Chordata > Aves > Eurypygiformes > Rhynochetidae > Rhynochetos > Rhynochetos jubatus. Next base: position 85,192,517 of record CM050649.1, on the reverse strand, counting down.
ACAGGAGAGGTACTCCAGCCCTCTGCTCATCTTTGTGGCCCTCCTCTGGACTTGTGCCAACCCATCAATATTCTTCTGATTTTGAGGGCTCCAGAGCTGGATGCAGTACTCCAGGTGGGATCTCACAAGAGCCGAGTAGAGGGAGAGAATCACCCCCCTTGACCTGCTGGCCACGCTTCTCTTGATACAGCCCAGGATACAGTTGGTTTTCTTGGCTTCCAGCACACACTGCTGGCTCATGTTCAGCTTCTCATCCAACAGTACCCCCAAGCCCTTCTCCTCAGGGCTGCTCTCAATCCATTCTCCACCCAGCCTGTACTTGTGTTTGGGATTGTCTCGACCCAGGTGCAGGACCTTGCACTTGGCCTTGTTGAATTTAATGAGATTAGCAGTGGCCCACCTCTCCAGCCTGTCAAGGTCCCTCTGGGTGGCATCCCTTCCCTCCAGTGTGTCGATCACACCACACAGCTTGGTGATAGGAAGAGAATTTTGAGAAACCAGCAGAAATGCTTGATATAGAAATTGATGATTAAACAGTTTTTGAAAGTGAACATTTATTGTCCTTTTCATTAAAAAAGAACATCTGAAACTGTCCATTTCCATTCATTGTTAGTCCTCTGAAATATTATACCACCTGGTACCAGAAGAAGAAATTACAACGTGTAATGGAGGCATAAAGAACTGTAGATCAGTTTCAGAAGAATTATAATACATTTCAAAATCTGTTTACCCAGAAGAAGCTCTTGGAGGGAAACTGTAATGTAAGATAAACAGTAAGATCTATGCACCATGTTTCCAAAGCCCAGTGGAAACTCCATCCCCACCTTTACAGCTACATGACCTGCTGGGCCTGCAAGTCATTTCTCTTCTGCCATCACATGACAAGCTTACCCGCCTCCCTTTGTACAATGTGATCCCTGAATGTCCTATGATTGGATAGTAACTGAAACCACATGTTCTAGATTACCCCAGAAGTACACAAAACCCATCCCCTAGCCTAGCAGTGTGCTGACATTTTGTCACATGTATACCCCTTGTGATCTATGAATTCTCTGTGATTTTTTAGTTCTTTCAGATGGCTGAAGAAGCCCTTATATGGAGTCACATATATATATATATATATATATATATATATATATATATATATATGGAGTCATATAATCACAGTATTGTTCTGGTTGGAAAAGACCTTTAAGATCGTTGAGTCCAACTGTCAACTTAGCACTGCCAAGCCTATCCTTCATAGGAAGAGTTATAAAATGTTCTTGTGCACTGAGATGAGACAAGAAGATATTTTACTTTGACACAGGTTAAGGTTAGATATTAAAGAAAGACAAAGTGAAACAAAAGATTTTCTGATCGAGGACTTAAGCATGACAGCAGAGTACATAGGGAGGTTTTAAAATTTCACTTTTCAAAGGTTGTCAAAGTAAGTTAGGCAAACAAATACAGAGGTTATCTACAAATGTATGTTTATATCTTCTCACAAGGAGTATACTATTTAGTTTCCTTGTATATCTTCTAGCACTGTATATTTTTATATTATTAAAAATGAATTTGGTAACAGCTACACTCTAACCCTAGGCTATAAATAATTTGAAATCACAGGAAAGATGGAAATCTGGTCTCTCCTTTTCTCTTGTAAATCTTCCATGTGTAAAAAATAAGTAACTTTAAAAGATTTATTTGAGGAAGACATTTTAATGTTATGTGAGTATGGTAATCATCTGGCTACAGTCAACCTTTTGCTTTTTTTCTCTTGTGTTAAAGAGAACTTGAAATATTGTTTTGGTATTTTAACATAACTTACACAGGAAAAGGATGACCACATTGATTTGGTAGCTCATTCTTTGAATATAAAGGCTTTGTAGGTTTATATTCCCTCAACATGAAAAGGTCATGGTATCCCATCAGGAATGCCCTCAAATTCCCACATCCTAAGCAAGTCATCAGCAGAATGGGGCTAATATATATGAGATTCTTCTGGCTACATTTAGAAGACAGTTACTGTCAGTTTGTATTTGTGGAATCTGGTCAATAAGGTGTGTTATAAAATTGTCCAATGGGACAAGCTTCTGATGATTAATGTGTAGAGGAACAACATATCTGAACACCGTAGTTCAGATTTGAGCTAGTCACCAACATGAACAGAAAGGTTGAGACACAGAGTGTCTCAGAAGCTAAGCATCCAGGGCTAGGGAACTCACTTAACAAATTCTAGAAAACCTTAAAAATTGCAGAAGCTGAACAGTTTCTTTTGATCACTATTTTGGATTCATTATTTAGACTTCTTTGAGATACATAGCTTAACCTTCCTTTGTAGGGAAACAGAAGCAGAAATAAACTAACATAAAACCAGTTTTCTCCTACAGCAAGTATATCAAATAGGTAAGATGTATTGTACTCTGTAAAAGTCTCCTTAAATACATACATACATACATACATACATACATACATATATATATACATACATATATATACATATATATATATATATATATATATAAAACTGGATTGATTTACCCAAATTTATACCTCAGAAATATACGGAGGAATGTTGTTGGCTATATACTGGCATCCATCCACTTTGATATACCCTAGTGCTTTTCAGAATACAGAACTGGCAAACATGACTTAGAAACTACCCTTCCAGGAACTTGTAGATAAAGATCTGTGGGATACCTTATGTTATCTCAAGTAGTATAAAAACCTATCATGATCCGAATTCTACCTTTGGTGTTTTCTCTATGTTGGGTTATATAGAACACTATTAGAAGTATTGACTGGTTCTTATGTGCCAGACACCTGGAATATAAATCTGAGAAAGTAATACTGCTGAAACATGCCAGAGGGTTTAAAAATTTACATAAGTCTAAAAGTTATGGCACAATACCTATGAGACACCAGAGTCTTCCTGAAATGCTAGATTGAAGCCAGGTACTAGGAAACCTCAAACTGATTGAGATATCTCTGTTTGGACAACTGAATTGAGTCATATGTGTTTTAAACTCCCCTCTTATCTTTTTTCACCTAATACTTTGTGATTTAGAATGCTTTTATGACATGAAGAAGAGTTTGTCCTTTCTCTTCAGCAGTTCCAAACCAACACCTAAAATAAACAATTGGATTCAACACAAAAGTTATTTTATTTTAATGGATGACTTTCTGCTTACATATAATTACAAATATTATCTGAAAGCTGATTACTACTATCTCGTGACCAATGCATGAAATATAGTTTTTTATTCCTAAACCAAAGAGAAATTAGATAACTTTACTAATTCTGTGGTATTTTCCAACTCTGCCTGTTCAAATCCACTCATAAATCAAACAAAAACAATAACAAAAATTTCCTGAAAACAAAAAGCCAGCATACAAATGTATTGCTGTCCAGCCTATTATGACACTTACTACCTTCTACGAACATTATTAGTACACAATATTTACACTTTTGGTACTTTCTTGGCATCATAATTGTCCTTTTTTTTATCACCATCACCACAACAGTAGTATCTGAGAGTAAGAGGAGCACAAATTATTGCAAAAGTGTAAGAAAAAGGTCTACTCTTCAAAGTACACATTTAAATTGTGACTATTTGTGCTGAGTTTGGATACTATACTAATAATGTATTTAATTATTTTAAGAATGGTAAGAAGTTCCCTATCCCATGGTGCACAATCAGCACAGCAGTTTTGTTATCTGCTTTGATGTAACAAATTAGCTCTGGCGATTCAATTGCATTTTTTTGGGTATAACAACTGCTGTTAAGGTTAAGCTTATTTGATCCTAAGGATTTTGATAAGATAATTCTAAAGTCATTACGACTTTATTGATGTTCAGAGTCTGTATGTGATTTAATCTCATCTGACAAGTAATAGGATCAAAGCAAATTGCTGATTTTCCTTTTGCTTTTGAAAAAAGATTCAACAGCAGATTAAGATGTTTGGACAGGGATGTAGAAGATTTAGACACACCAAAGACTGGTTTATGTTCTGGCAAGTACTTTAAATTGAGATTAGTGAAAAATTACAAATTAAAGAATGATCCTTACTCTCTCATTAAAAAAAAAAAACCAAAAACAAAACTAATGATTACATTAAAGTTTTAAGATCAGAAGTAAAAGGAGTAAGCTCATGGATTTTTGTGTGTAATCTTCAATGTATGTCAAAGTTGTGTGATATTCATCTCACTTAATTTCAAGCACAGACACAGCTGAGGCTCTGGAGTTAAGATTTCTGTTATGATTCCTGTTAGAGTTTGAATTACTTTTCACTTATCTGCATAACTAAAATACAAATAGTATGGCAAATTTGAAGAGATTTAAAAGATGGCGGTTTAATGACATACTGTGCTGGATTAAATTAACATCATTTGCTATTCCTTTCTTTCTGGACAAAACATTTACCAGTTCATCAGGTTTTTCATTTAACTTGTCTTGTGAAGTTAGTCACCAGTGTCTGTATGCCCTCCATTTTCAGAATCTTTCTAACTTGCACAGATAGATGACTTAGTCATACTCAGACAATGTGAGAAATGAAAGAACCATTTACATCTCTAATTCTGATGAGGGTTTTCACAGTATTTATATATTTAGTCCTGCAGATGGTTGTTATTATGTGTTTCACTGCAGAGCATGTTAGTTTTGAACTTACACCTCACTAATGTGACATTCTGGCTTCTGTGCTATTGCTGGCCTGTAGCAGTCAGCTTGAATCACAGACATCTGTGTGTTTATCTCCCCACAATGTCTTTGGAACTTTTAATGAATTTGGTTTTCCTTTTGTTTTGGCAGAGGAGCTGAGGGGTGGGAGGAGAGAAAAAGGCTTATGATAAATTGCTGCTTCTGTCTTCCATGGACTAGTCAAGAAGTCACGTGTTCTTTTGGGAAACTGGTAAGAACACAGGATATTTGGTATCCAGTTCATAATTATTTTATGCTAAATAAAAAACTTTTAACAGAAGTGAATGAATGGATATTTGATATGAGCTTAAAATCCTTTTTGGTGGAGTGATGACTTGATGACTCTCTGGAGCACCACGCTTGGTCTAATTTTACCGCAAAAATACAAGGCAATATCTACTGGATAAACATATGTAAAAGACAGCTAAGCTGGGGTTTAATGTTGTCATTACCTCCAATAAGACACCTTCACCTTAGGAACTGACCAGACACTTACCAGTAAGGTGTGGAAGTGTTGCACTCAGTTGCTAATTGAAATAGTCTGCTGCTCAGTGTTGCTGAGCTGCTAATTCCCTGGTTTGTTCCTTTCTTTTTAGATGATTTTATACCTTTCACATCTTATACCTTTCATCAAATACTAAATTGTCAAGCCTAGCAGCAATACTCTTAATTATGATTTTCTGGTATTATCTTAGGGGCATCAACATTTTTGCTGAGCTTCTTGGATATGAAAGCTGTAATTGTATCATCCTTACATATTCTGCACTTGATCTTTGGAGCTTACTGCATTGTCTGAAAAAGAGAACTGAAGAAATGAACAATAAATTCTAATTTCAATGTAACACAGTGGAAGAGATAGATTATTTTGCATGTCATAGAAACTAAATGAGTTTGGGAAGATAAACGTGTTGGAATTTATAGGGCATAAACTTCATTTGCTATAGCTGTTATAAATCACTGAAAAAGAAACTGTAACATACGTAGCATCATACTTTGTTCTACTCTACCACTGGACATTTATATCGATCAAAGAAATTGCAGCTCAGATAGGATTTAAGATGTCATTTTTTTACAGGTGATGATAATGACAAGCAAATCCTTACTGTGTTGTGCAAGCTCAGCAGCAAAACTGAAAGGCAAGGTAAAATATGATATCAGTACAATAAACATAACTATTTTGTGGTGCTTTCTCACAAAATGAGTTCAATAGGCTGTAGCAAAATTCTTGCTGCACATTAACAATAGTTTATTATTTCTGAACTTAAAAGAATTAAGTATATCATATGAGATGGCTGATCCTGTGGTGAAGAGTTAACTATGACAGACATATTCTGAGTAGATGATTACAATACCTACAGTCTGTTGTGCATTGGTGAACTCAGTTTGATTACAGAACCTCAGCAGTTTCTAATGAGAAATTATTCTAGACTTAAGTATTTTAATACATTTTTATTAATTTTTCCGAAATGTCTATATAGGCAAGGTGTGGAATGCTTTGTATACATTACTAAACATATATTTAGGTGATATTTTTTTCCCTTGACAACCTAAAGTAATGTGTATTCTGTAAATAGGCCCAGAGACATCCATGGAAGTACCCAGAGGATAAGGATTTCTTACTCAAGAAATCTGACTTCTCATAGAAACTATTGCAACTATTAAGGACTGTCAGAATTTCATTCTTTACACAAAAAGAGGGCAACCTGCCATTTTGCAAGCAGAATAAACTTTTAAAATATAAATTTTCTTCTAATAACCTATTTTAGACTATAGAGAAGCATTTTCAGTATATAAACATAGGCAATTGATTACACATTGGAACCCAATGATCCAAACTGATAATGCACATTCATTGACGGTTATATAGAAGAAAAACTGAAGACAGTAATACTGTGAAACCTAGAAAGATGTTCCCCTAAAAAAAAAAATTGGTATAGAAAGGTGTCAATGTACTTATCCATTCCTACTTCCACTCTTATCATATTTTAATTCTATGCAAAGCTTGCAGAATGCTGATACTATAATAAGAGATGTCCTAAAAATTAGCCTTTGTATATACATATTCTGAATGTAGTGCAGACTATTAGAAAAAATGTCTTCCAAGGAAATCTGTAATATTAATAAAATTGGTGAATTTAGAGATATAATAGATTGTTAAATTATTATTTTTTCTATAAAGGAAAGAATCATAGAATCATGGAATGCTTTGGTTTGGAAGGGACCTTAACAATAATCTAGTTCCAAATGCCCTGCCATGGTCAAGGACACCCTCCACTAGGTCAGGTTGCTCATCCAGCCTGGCCTTGAACACTTCCAGGGATGGGGCATCCAAAACTTCTCTGGGCAACCTGTTCCAGTACTTCATCACCGTGCCAGTGAAGAATTTTTTCCTGATATCCAATCTAAATCTACACATCTTCAATTTAAACCCATTACCCCATGTCCTGTCACTATAGGCCCTTGTAAAAAGTCCCCCCCCCCAGCTTCCTTGTAGGCCTCCTTCAGGTACCAGAAGGTACTATGGTCTCAGTGCAGCCTTCTGTTCTCCAGGCTGAACAAGTCCAATTCTCTCAGCCTTTCTTCATAAGAGAGGTGCTCCAGCCCTCTGATCATCTTTGTGGCCTCCTCTGGACTCGCTTCAACAGGTCCATGTCCTTCTCGATTCTAGGTGAAGTAAGGAGGGGACTCAGCAAGACCATGTGTTGGGTTCAGTCAGGAAAGGGTTAACTCTCTTTACTGCAGTTACTAGGAAGTTGCTAAGAAAAACATTGATAAGCCCTCAGCTGGTGCTGGGTAGGGCCTGTACTGAATTCAAGGTCTTTTGTCCACTTTGGATACTGTTGCTGACCCAGACTGACCAAGGAAGTATTTCATTCCATAGTACGTCATGTTCCGGTCTCTTAGGTGGGGAAGGGGGTCCGGTAGCCGTTGCTCTTCCCTTTGACTCTCTCCCTTACTCCCTTGCTCCTCTATTCCTGGGCACTTGCGAACCCTCCTGCATTAGCTGCTTTGCCAACTCCTGTGTTGGCTCGTTTATGTGGGAGATGATGGGTTATTTTGAGTTCCTGGCCATGCTATCGCTGACAGGGTTTGTTCAGAATCTGCTGCATTAGGTCCTGGGCTCTGGCCCTTGGGCTGCGGCTCTCGGGCTGCAATTGCTCTCAGGCCGCGGCCCTCAGGCTGCGATCGCTCTTGGGCTATGATTCTCGGTCTCTCTGGGTCTGATTTTCATCACTCAGCATCTGGGTGTGCATTGGTCAGTGGATGGTGGGAAATTGTATCATATTGTATATATTGTATTATATATTTTATTTTCTACTATTTTAATTATTTATTAGTAGTAGTAAATAGTTCCTATCTCAATTTTATGAGTTTCCTTATTTCTTTTTCCTCCAATTCTTCCCCTCTGTTGGACGAGGGGAGGGGGGTTTGTGAGAGCGACTTCATAGTATTTTGCTAGCCGGAGTTAAACCATGATAGACCACTACCATGTACATCTGAAGGGAAGATTCTGGTCTGTTTAGGACACTAATTGAGAGAGTCCCTGTGCTGTTTTTCTCTGGAGTTGCCCTCCTACAGAGAGCTGGCAAGACCACAGTATTTTGTTTCATTCCATGATACATCAAGTTCACTGGTCAGTTTGCAAGTCACAAAAGTGGCCTGGAAGGGGTGGGAGGTTTAGAGTTGTTTGGGGGGCTAGCAGTTAGCTTTGCTGATATCTCTTTGTTCACTTAGTGGCAGGTTTTTAGCAGAGAAGCAGCTTCCTTTGTTGGGCTTGAGGGGAGGGTTGGAATTTTCTTTCTCCCTGCTCCTGGGCTTTTGGGCTCTGGGGTTTTCCTCTCTGCTTTTGGGCTTGGAGTTCTGTTTGATTTTTTTTCTCTCTGTTTGGATTTTGCTTGCTGTTTTGGAATCTGGCTGTGTTGGTCCACAATGATGAGATACTGTATCATATGTTCTATTTTCTGTTGTTTTAATTACTTATTAGCAGTAATATTGTTAGTATTACTGTAAGTTTCAACTATTTAATTAAATAGTTATCTTGACTTTTATGAGCCTCTCTTGTTTTTTTTCCCCTCCAACCCTTTTCCACTGGGAGAGGGGGTGGGGGGTGGTAGAGCGACTGGTGGTACTTAATTGCCAGATAAGGTTAAACCATGACGGTCCCTTGGGAGATTGTCCTGAAGGACCAAGGGGTCCAGGAAAGGTGGTTGTCCTTCAAAAAGGAAGTCTTAAAGATGGAGGAGCAGGCTGTCCCCATGTGCTGTAAGATGAACCATTGGGGAAGACCATCAGCCTGGCTGAACAGGGAGTTTTGCTGGAACTCAGGGAAAAAAGGAGAGCTTACCACTTCTGAAAGAAGGGGCAGGCAACTCAAGAGGGTTACAGGGATCTCGTAAGATCATGCAGGGAGAAAATTAGAAAGTCTAAAGCTTAACTGGAACTTAATCTGGCCACTCTTGCAAAAAACAACAAAAAATGTTTCTACAAATACATTATTGACCAAAGGAGAGTCAAAGAGAATCTCCATTCCTTCTTGGGTGTGGAGGGAAACTTAGTGACAAAGGACAAGGAAAAGGCTGAGATACGGAATGTTGTGTTTGCCTCGGTTTTTAATAACCATACCAGTTATCAGCCCCCTGAGCTGGAAGACTGGGATGGAGAGCAGAATAAACCCCTTGTAATCCAGGAGGAAGCAGTTAACAACCTACTATACCACCTGGACACTCACAAGTCCATGGGGCTGGATGGGCTTCATCTAAGGGTACTGATAGAAGTTGGTGTAGGAGCTTGCCAAGCTGCTCTCCATCATTTACCATCAGTGCTGGTTAACAGTGGAGGCTGGAGACTTGCCAGTGTGATGCCCATCCATAACAAGGGGTGAAGGAGAACTGTCAGCCTCACCTCAGTACTGGGGAAGATTATGGAGCGGTTCATCTTGAGTGAGCTCACACAGCAGGTGCAAGACAGCCAGGGTATCAGGCCCAGCCAGCATGGGTTCATGAAAAGAAAGTCATGCTTGACCAACCCAGTCTCTTTCAATGGCTGGGTGACCCCCCTAGTGGATGAGGGGAAGACTGTGACCGTTGTCTACCTGGACTTTACTAAAGCCTTTGACACAGTCTCCTAAAGCTGAGTAAAAAACTGGCTGGAGGGAAGAGGTTGTGGCAAATGTAATGAAGCCCGGTTGGTGGCCAGTCACAAGTGGTGTCCCCCAGGGCTCAGTCTTGTGTTCAGTCTTGTTTAACATGTTTATCAATGATCTGGATGAGGGGATTGAGTGCTCCCTCAGTAAATGTGAGAGACCTTATGTTGAACTGATTGCCTCAAAGCTTGCTGACAATGCTGTGAATCTTCCTGGTGGCTTGGCTTTGGGTGGGTTGAGGAGGAAGGATTGCCTGCTGGCCTGAACAGATAAGGACCAAATGGCCTACTGGACAGACAAGAAGCAAATAACCTCTGGAGACCAGTTCTGACCAAGGACAAAGAACAATCATATTCACCTCATGGCGGGTCCAGACACAGAGGACCCCCCCCAAGCCTGCCAAAGCATGCAAGTTGTCACGTACTGATTCTGTGCACCCCACGGAATCAGCTGCATAGCCTGAGAGCATGTGCAGGAGTCAGGAGTCAGCAAAAATACCCTATAAAAGACTGTGGGACCAAACCGTGAGTGGGACCCTCCCCACCAAAGACTACAAGACTACGGACCAACGGGATGCCACTGGATCCATGGTGGTGACTATCTCTTGCAATTCTATCCCAACTGCATGCTAAATTTTCCCCCTTTTCTATTTTCTCTCTATCCTATTGCTATTTTCTTACAACAAAAACTCTTTTGTTAGCGGCATCTGACCTCGTTTGTGTCTTAATCTCACTCTGGGTACAACAACGAATCTCCCCCTTCCTGGGATAACAGGGCCGGGACAGTAAGTTTGCAGATGACACTAAGTTGGGTGGAAGTGTTGATTTGCTCGAGGGTAGGAGAGCCCTGCAGAGGAACCTGGACAGGCTGAATTGATGGGCTGAGGTCAATTGTATGAGGTTAAACAACACCAAGTGCTGGCTCCTGCATTTAGGTCACAACAACCCCAGGCAGCTCTGCAGGCTTGGAGATGAGTGGCTGGAAAGCTGTCAGGCAGAAAAGGACCTGGAGGTGTTGGTTGATGGCTGGCTGAATATAAGCCAGCAGTGTGCCCAGGTGGCCAAGAAGGCCAACAGCATCCTGGCCTGTATCAGGAACAGTGTGTTCAGCAGGAGTAAGGAACTGATTGTGCTCCTGTACTCTGCACTGGTGAGGCCGCACCTTGAGTATTGTATTCAGTTTAGGGCCCTTCACTACAAGAAAGACATAGAGATGCTGGAGTGTGTCCAGAAAAGGGCAGCAAAGCTGGTGAAGGGTCCAGAGAACAAGTCTTATGAGGAGCGGATTATGGAGCTGGGGTTGTTTAGCCTGATGTAAAGGAGGCTGAGGGGAGATCTGATCTCTACAGCTACCTTAGAGGAGGTTGTAGTGAGGGAAGTTCTGGTCTGTTCTCCCAGGTAACTGTTGATAGGACAAGAGGAAATGGCCTCAAGTTGTGTCAGGGGAGGTTTAGATTAGATATTAGGAAAAGCTTCTTTACTGAGAGGGTGGTCAGGCATTGCAACAGGCTGTCCAGCGAAGTGGTAGAGCCACCACCCCTGGAGGTGTTCAAGGAACATGTAGACGTGGCACTTAAGGACATGGTCTAGTAGGTATGGTAGTGTTGGGTTGATGGTTGGACTGGATGACTAAGGTCTTTTCAAACCTTAGTGATTCTGTGGTTCTGTAATTCTTATTTGTGGGGCCCCAGAGCTGAATGGAGTACTTCAGGTTGGTTCTCAAAGGAGCAGAGTAGAGAGGGAGAATCCCTTGACCTGCTGGTCATGCTTCTTTTTATGCAGTCCAGGATACGGTGAAATTTCTGGATTGCAAGTGCCCATTGCTGGGTCACGTTGACCTTCACTGTTTTCAAGCCATTCTCCGCTCAGCCTGTATTTGTGGTTCAGATTGCCCCGACACAGGTGCAGGACCTTGCACTTGGTCTTGTTGTACTTCATGAGGTTATAAAAGCTTACTTCATGAGATATACAAATTGAAGCCAGTGGCTCATTATTTCCCTTTTATCAAGCCCATGTCCTGGAGTCAGACAAGGGGTGTGGGCTCCAGTTGCCAGGCAGGAGGAATCCCCAGGCCCTGGAGTTGCTAGAGCTGTTGGCCACTTATAACATATGTTGAACAAATAAATTACTCCAAAGAGGTAAGTTTCTGTACACTTTTCTGACACCATAGATTGCATAATTAGAGGAAAAATTTCAGCTGTAATGGGCTTTTGGAAGGTCTTTCAGCAGCTTATCTCTTGTCTTCATCCTGTAATGCCTGTTTTGAAGTAATCAATTGAATTAATGGCCAGGTTAAGAGGAAACATCGCATATAAAAGACTATTCAACAAACATTTATTAACCTTCATAGTGATTCATCAACTAATGGTAATTAATTTTACCACACAAAAAAAAAAGTTTCTCCTTTCCTTTCTTCTTTCTTCCTCTAAATTTTAACTGTCTATAAAATAAGGAAATAAAATGTTCCCTTAATTTGTGTGGCAAAGACAAGTTAAATTGATTGCCAGAAATCTCAAGGGAAGTAATATTTGTACACCAAGATAATGAAAACTTCCCTTATAACCTCAAGATTCACAGTATAATTTTTTTGTTCATTAACTAGGATAGGTGTAATGGGTAGTAAAAATGTAGGATTACATGGTATCAAACCAAGGACTCAAAGCTCCTAAGTACCTAATACAGAGCCTGCTGCTATCAGTTAAATCATGAACTTCATTCCTTAACTTGTGGCTTGTGTGTTACACAAACATCAGGAAAGCAAGATTAGATTAATTGGTAGAAAAAAACATGTTGAGGACTGCAGGATAAAAGTATGGAGAGGTAGAAAGAAGATAAGGGAGAACAGAATTATAAATGGCAAAGAGCTTTGAGAAAAAGTCTAGAGGATTTTCAGCTGCATATTACTTTTTGCAATCACTTACTGCTGGATAAACTACAGGGATTAATGGTACAAAGAAAAAGAACCATTTTTTTTTTTTTTCTTGGGGAAGGAGGGGTAGTTTAGATCTGCAATTGTATATCCTTAAAGGCACACAGGTGTAAAAAAAAATTAAACCTGGAATATTACTTTCTAAGAGAAAGGAAACTAAGGGAATTGTAGTCAGCAGATATTACTAGTACTCCTGAAGAGTAGATACTAATTACTAGTACCAGTGGAGTGAAATATATGCAAATTATTCCAAACCTTTCTATTCTTGTTCAACCCATAATTTTTTCTTAGGCATTTTTGAATTATGATAATAAAGATACACTACTATTTTATAATAGCTTAATGAAAACAGTGATAAATAATGGAAATAATTGGGATATTTAAATTCATTCACATGTAGGAAGCTACTCCAACACACAGTGAGTTATAGGTGAAAACACAACAATTTTTCACCAAAACTGCAGTACAGGAAAAAAAAAAAACCAACAAACCACAAAAACCAAAACAAACTAGAAAACCTCTCACTTACAAAACCTGCAATTAGGACTTGCTTGTAGCTGCAAATCCAAATGCTCAAGGGTACCAAAGATATCCCTGCACACGTAAATGAAATTATCCTTGTATAATTGTTTGTCTATTCAAATGTCTCCTGCCTATTAAAGTGTCACATCATAATAAAAAAGCTACAAAGGGAACATCCTAATTAGTATCCATCAAAATTTGAGCTGTTATTGCATACTCTTAGAATAGCATTACTAAATGTTCATGGCAGGGTGGTGGATAAAAGGGAAATAATGAGCCACTGACTTCAGTTTGTGTATGTCATGAAGTAAGTTTGTATAAGCTCATGAAGTTCAACAAGGCCAAGTGCAAAGTCCTATACCTGGGTCAGGGCAAGTCCAAGCACAAGTACAGGCTGGGCGGAGAATGGCTTGAGAGCAGCCATGAAGAGAAGGTTGATGCGAAGGTCAACATGACCCAGCAATGGGTGCTTGCAACCCAGAAAGTTGTGTCCTGGGCTACATCAAAAGAAGCATGACAAGCAGGTCAAGGGATCCTCCTTCTTTACTCTGCTCCTGTGATACCCCACCTGGAGTACTGTATTTGGCTCTGGGACCACACAGATAAGAAGGACTTGATGAAGTGAGTCCAGAGAAGGGCCACCAAGATGATCAGAGGGATGGAGCACCTCTCCCATGAAGAAAGGCTGAGAGAATTGGGCTTGTTCAGCTGGAGAAGAGAAGGATCCAGGGAGACCTTATAGCAGTCTTCCAATACCTGAAGGGGGCCTACAAGAAAGCTGGTGGGAGGGCCATTAACAAGTGCCTGTAGTGACAGGACAAGGGTTAAGGGGTTTAAACTGAAAGCAGGTAGATTTAGATTGGATATCAGGAAGGAATTCTTCACGAAGAGGGTGGTGAGGCACTGGAACACGTTGTCCAGAGAAGCTGTGGATGCCCCCTGACTGGATATCTTCAAGGGCAGGTTGGATGAGCAACCCGGTCTAGTGGAGGATGTCCCTGCCTATGGCAAGGTCATTGGAACTAGATGACCTTTTAAGGTCTCTTCTAACCCAAACCATTCTATGATTTTATGATCTCTACCTCAGGACAGCACTATGTACTCCATGTAAATACTTTTGTATTTTGAGTGGAGGAACTGAACTTGATTTTACAAAGAAAATATTGAATAAATGTTTCAAGTATGGAAATCACAGATTTTCATTAAGAAAATCTGCACCACATGTAGTCACATTTTATTATTTAAGAAATCAGATGTGAAAGGTATATGTATAGTCCTAAAATAGCAATCCACTCTTCAGGCTTGAGAGTCCAAGCTGTAAATTGTTAGCATGGCCCATAACACAGAGTTGAACTTTCCAAGGATCACTTATTCCCTGGTATATCCCGATCATTGTTTCACAGACATCAAGAGTTAGAGGTCGTTTGTACTAGATGGCATAGACAAGTCTTCTTTCTGAGGAGAATAAAGTTTAGTAAAATGGGTATAAATATAGTGCTATGCCACTTTTCTCAGGTTCAGAGAATGGGCCTTGACCCTATTTAATTTGCTAGTACAGACATAATACCCACATAGTCAAATTCATTTAAATTATTGTCTATTTCTAATTGAGGTATGGTATATACCTTGTTCATAAAGTTAATTTTCAGATTATATTAAGCTAACCAAATTAGGTTAATGAACCCCTGGGCTCCTTTACTGTTTAGTCAAGAGAAAGAAATAAAAAAAGGAAAGAATAATTTATCCCATGTAAGAATTTGATTGCTCTCTTAAGATAATTCACTGACTTCTTTAACTACAGAAGCAATGTAGGGACTTTTTCAAACTTCACTTATTGTCGATTTAAGCATCTCAGTTAATTTTGTTCCATTACATGGGATGAATCAAGTTCCTGACAAATAGTTTTGTCATGTTCAACTATTAAAATGAATTCAAATTTTCTTATTTTTGAAGTGGTTCTGTTGCCCCCAAAGATATTTCTGAATTTAGTCTTGAGGCAGTTAAATAAGTAATGTATACATTTTTGCTAGATCAGCTATTGCAGTCAGTGATAATAAATAAAGTCATTGTATCTGGAGAATATTAACATTAGTTATAAATATGGAACAAACTAAGAGCAAGTAAAAAACGTTCAAAGTACACATATATACTGAAAACTTCAATTATATGAAATTAAGGCTTGAAAGAAAAAAGGAAAATCTATCCTCTTATTTGTTTGAAATACATAGCAGAACTCTCATTTCTAGTTTCATAACGGTTTTATCTTGTGCTGAAAAATTTCAAAATCTGTGCTTTATCAAATGAGGGGGGAAAAAAATAGCATTTTTGATTGAGAAAGAAGGAAGTGTATTTTGTGAAGTTTTGTGGATGTTTCTTCCTTTTCTTCTTTCTGGGCATAGTCCCGTTCAACAGGTTATAGGTGACCCTTTTTGAACTGAGGCCTGGACCAGAACACCTCCAGAAGTTTCTTCCAGCCTCAACCATTCCATGATTTTGTAATTACTATCAAAAATATGCTATGACTTTATCTCTAGTTTTATACAAATGACATGATTAGTAAAAAATGCTGATTATAATTTCATTAAAATTTCATAGCACAATACAATGGTGACAATTTTGATGGAACAAAAAGTTAATTTATTAAAAAAACCCAAAACTGTTAATATATAAACTTTTGTATTCTAGCACTGTTGAGTTGAAACATTTACTTAGTCAATGCCCAAAATAACATACTATAAATCACAAAATGACTGCTTATTCTCAAAAAAAAAAAAAAAAAAAAAAAAAAAGGAAAATATCCAGCATTCAAGCCAACATGGAATTAAAATAGTACAACAGAACTGAAAAAGGAGTTAAATATTTTGGCACTTCTGAACTCCTGTCTTTTTTTTTTTTTTTTCTTAGATTTTATGGAGACAATTTAATTTTCCCAAGAAATATTTGGGCATAGAATGCTTAATTTCTGGGAAGAATAGATTATCTACCAGTTAAGATACATGGAATACATAAGTATCTGCCCATTTGTACTGAAAATATTTGATTACTGCTCATGATTGGTTGCTGCTTCTATACTTAGCCACCTCTGCAAATGGTAAGATAAACAGCCGGACAATATCATATTGTGTGCTGACAGGACATGGCTTGATTTTTGGTCTCATCCTGGGCACCTGACCAGTGTTCCAGGTGGGAGTGATAATGGGAGCATAACAGTCGGCAAGTTCACATTATTTGTGCCAAAAAGACTTATGTAAGGTGTTTGTTACTTGCTATAAAAGTGGGAGACCCTCAGGCTTACTTCTGAAGCCTTACCTATGGGTGTATGCACTGTGTAGGACTTTCCCGACTACTGCAGTTCTCCAGGTGCCAGCTGCCGAGGGGCTTCCCATCTGATCTGTGAACCCAGATGATGGTTTTGAGGTGTTAATTGGTGATGTATCCTTTTCTTAATCACTGTCTTGCCTTACAGTAATGAACTGGTACATTGCTGTTCTGCTTATATTTCCTTTCTAATTAGTGTATCATTATTGTGCTTTTCGGTTGTTACTAAAAGATATATATATAGTAAAGCATATTAATCTTTACATATTAAGGTGGAGTGTGTGTTTTTGCTTGGAATCTTGCCATTCAGCAAGACACCATTGAAGTCAAAACAGTCTGAGATGAAAAGCACACTTCTGTATTTTTCAGAAGAGCTTCAACATATTGCTCTATACTCAAGGTTACTGTTCTAATTTTGTGCACTAACCAGTGTCCCATTTTATGAAACCACCTTCATCTATCTGAAAGTAGTGTCATGTTTACATGCAAAACCAGACAGTAAATGTTCATTTATACCTCAAAACTTAAAAAAGAAGGTTAAAAATTTGAAAACTTGTTTTGTATTCCTTCATTTTGTTTTATTTTGTGCCCATATAAGACAAAAGATGTGTCAAGCCTCAAATTTGACTTACACAAAGAGGTGTTTTCTACCTTCACCTGCAAAACTATTAAGTATTAAACTATCAGATTTTTCTTCTTAATATTTGAAACCTTAGAACAGGAAGGTCTCCCACTGGAAAATTGATAAGTAAGAATGTATATATGCTAATACTCATCTGGTATTTACATTAGCTCCAAAGATATTCTCATCTTGCATAGTTGAAGGAAAGACAATCATAGTTTCCAGCATTCAGATTTAGGTCCTATGAAGTTTCACAGTTACTTTCATGGGATGCTATTGGAATTTGGAAAACTCCTTTCTTTTATAAACAAAACCTATCTTTAAAAGTTATATAGATCCTATCCTGGATATGCAATTATTGCCTTTTTACTGAGTAGAGAAGGGTCAGTTTGCAGCTCTTTTATTGCTTGGCTAAATTCTAAACAAATTGTAAGCAGGACACCTTACCATATTAACTGAAATTCCTAAATGAGATTTTTCACACTGACATTTATGTTTTATACAAACACAACTTACAAATATTATTTTCAATACATTATAACTTGGGTTAAAAGCAGCATAATATTCATTGTGAGCTAGTAAAAGTAAACATGACTCTTCTGAGATGATAATAAATGTGGACAAATCTGCCCAAAATTCTGATCGTTAGGATTATTATGACAGGAGCAAACAGACATAAAGATGATCTCTCTTTAGTGGATAAAAACAAAAGGATTCAAATAGAAGAAAATGTTGTGTTTTGAGGCTCTAGTTGATATTTAGCCTTTAAAGTTACTCTACATTTTTAATGGAACATCATTATTATGTTTTTTACGAGATTAGCAAAATATTTTCTTTTAAATATTTTTTGGTTCATAGAAAAGTTTAGTTTGGAAAAGACCTTTAATATGATCAAGTCCAACCATTAACCTAACACTACTAATACCTCCACTAAACAATGTACTTCAGCACCTTGTCCACACATCTCAAATACCTGCAGGGATGGTTGATCTATTCACCTGTCTGGGCAGCCTATTCCAATGCCTGACAACTCTTTAGGTGAAGAAGTTTTTCCTAATATCCAGTGTAAACTTTCCCTGGTGCAACTTGAGGTTATTTCCTCTTGCCTATCACTTTTCACCTGGGAGAAAAGACCAACACCCACCTCTCTGCAACCTCCTTTCAAGTACTTGTAGAGAGCAATACAGTCTCCCCTCAGCCTCCTCTTCTCCAGGCCTAACAACCACAGTTCCCTCAGCTACTCCTCATAAGACTTGGATTTCTAGACCCTTCAAGACCTCCATTGCCCCTCTTTGGACATGCTTCAGCACCTCAGTGTCTTTCTTGTAGCAAGGGGCCCAAAATTGAACACAGTATTCGAGGTGCAGCCTCACCAGCACCCATTACAGGGGGACAATCACTTCCCTGGTCCTGCTAGTCACAATGTTCCTGATGCAGGCCAGGATGCCATTGGCCTTCTTGTCCACCTGGGCACACTGCTGGATCATGTTCAGCCAGCTGTTCACTATTATCCCTAGGTTCTTTTCTGCTGGGCAGCTTTCCAGCCACTCTTCCCCAAGCTTGCAGTGTTTCAGGGGACTGTTGGGTCCCAAGTGCAGGACCTGGCACCTGGCCTCATTGTACCTCATACAGTTTGCCTCATCCATTGATCCAGACTGTTCAGATCCCTCTGTAGGACCTTCCTACCCTCTAGCAGATCAACACTCCAATTCAAATTGGTGTTGTCTGCAAACTTACTGAGGGTGTACTTGATGTGCTCATCCACATTGTGGGTAAAGATCTTAAGAAGAATTTTCCCCGGTAAGAGCCCTTGGGTACACCACTTGTTACTGGCCACTAACTGGATTTAACTCCATTCACTGCAACTCTTTGCACCCAACCATCCTGCCAGTTTTTTACTCAGGAGTACACCTATCAAAACCATGAACAGCCATTATCTCCAGGAGAATGCTGTGGGAAATGATATCAAAGCCTTCACTAAAGTCTAAGTAGACAACATCCACATCTTTTCCCTCATCCACTAAGCAGGTCACCATGTCATAGAAGGCGAACAGGTTAAGCAGGACCTGTCTTCCATAAACCCATTATGACTGGACATGATTGCCTGGTTGTCTTGTATGGTCCACGTGATGGCACTCAAGGTGATCTGCTGCATAACCTTCTTTGGCACTGAGGAGTAAAGTCACAGACTGCACAGGACATTGAAGAATGTTCTTCTGGGGAGAGGAAAGATAAAGTGTGAAAACTGTGATGTAGACAGTGTTTATTAATATACTGGAGCTTACATTTCTATGTCTTTACTTCACTAGAATATTAAGCCTAATGGGCATGTTTTGTAAAGAAGATAGAAAATGTACTTAACTTAAAGTTACCCTAAAGAATTAGATAATCAGACATAAATATCTAATTATGTTCATAGGTCAGTTTCATATTTTTAATTAGAACTACAAATACACATACTTCATGTAAAAAAAGAAAAAAGAAAAAGGAAATAAATATAGACCAGAGATAAGTGATGTAAAGAAAAAAACTGAAAACAAAACCAGAGTTGATAGTATGAGTCTAAAAGGTCTGTTGTTATGAAATACTAAAATGAAAGACTGCAAAATAGAAATATCTGAAACCATTTCTAGACTTCTTATCAAAAGCATTTTGACTGCAGTGCCTATTTATATACTTTATCAGGATATTTTGTCTTACACACCAGTCTCATTATATATTTGAAAACACAAACCATTCTATGATTCATTCTGTGATTCTATATGAATTATTTCCTCTAGCCAAATAATCCATCCAAATTGAGAGCATGTAGCTGAATTTTAAAACTTGATATTTGGTATATTGTATTATTGTTTTGTTTGTTTGTGTGTTTTGTTTTTTCCTTTATTCAGTAGTGGATACCATTTAAGAGACAGATTGTTTCTAGAAATGGAATGGTACAAGACTATTGATATTATGACAATGAAAAAAAAAAAAATTCAATGCCCACCTCAAAAATCCAAGTCACCCTTAATCCCATACATGTTACTATTTAAAAAAAAAAAAAAACCAAAACAAACCCAACAAAAAAAACCCAACAAAAAAACGTAACAAGGTATGTTTCCTAAATCTAGCATCACACAAAATAAACCCCATCACTTGAAGATGCAAATATTCTCCACACTTCCCAACAGAAGAATAAAACATTAATTGTGAATTGTTTTCATCATTAATGTAACACTGACTTCATAAAAAACCACTAATGCAATAATAAATGATTAGATATTAAAATCAAATATGTATCAAAGTATCATATTAACATAAATACCTTGTACTCTGATTAAGCTCATTAAAGCCAGCACAAGATAAGGATGAAATGAACCAACAACATAATCTAATAGCAGATCTAATGTTGATCTAATAGCATTTCCTTTTGACCACTTAGGAGCATATTTTCTGTTGTAATTCTAAATGCTTCAGGAAACTGAAAAGCTAGTTACAAAAATCAATTTGGGAAAAACCTGCAACCTGTGTGAATTTTTCTGCATCAAAAGAAGAGGAAAGCTCATACTTACATCAAATCTTAATTTCATGGTCTTCAGCAATTCAACACAGTCTTCAGCATTTCAGAGTCATTAGTAATTGCAGTAAATTTTCTTATTCTTCTTGGTTCTAAAAATATTTTGCAATTTTTCATGTTGCTTGGAATGTTGGTTTTCTCATGAATTCAAAAGCAGATATGAAAAAGAACACCCAAGTCTTCAAGACACTTCTCTATCAAGCATTTTATCATTAGGTTGT
The DNA here is from genome assembly GCA_027574665.1 of Rhynochetos jubatus. NCBI lineage: Eukaryota > Metazoa > Chordata > Aves > Eurypygiformes > Rhynochetidae > Rhynochetos > Rhynochetos jubatus. Next base: position 85,171,522 of record CM050649.1, on the reverse strand, counting down.
TTTCTAGTGTGCAGCTTTCCAAGCATAGTTGTGAAGGCATTGAACGGAAAATGGAACTAAAAAGCAGAAATGGTGAAGAAGATTGGAGTCTAAGCTATTGGACGTATACAGAACAAAATCGTAAAGAAATGTTACCTTAGAAATTTAACAACGGTGAACAAGCAAATGGCATGAATGGCAAAGTTGGTATAGGGGAAGCTTTTATACACTGTTCAGCTAAATAGAAGAGATCTAGGAATTGAAAATAATTCAGACTTAAGAACAAGGCTATGCCAGTGTCATGTGGCTGACTACTCCGTCTTTGAGAGGTGCCAATTTCTATTAGGCTTCTGTCATTACTTTTTTCTCTTTCGCAAGAGTAAATAATTCACTTTAGTGCAACACATTTTGAAAGGTCCCTGTATCTTTGCTGAGAACCATGTAAGCATAAATAATTTAAAAAAGGCAAAGGTTTTGATATGGAATCCTACAGATAAATTAAGTCTTTAACAAAACTGTCACCAAATTTCTGTTTTCACTTCACTGTAACCTACGTATACATGCAAACATGCATATTTACACACATTTAGAGAGTTTCTATCAAGTCATAGTTCGTGTGATCTCTTTGCTGCTTTGAAAATCTACTGATATAAAACCATAGTCTTCTAACTGGTCCAGAAAGAGTAAATGGAATGTTGCTGTTGTAGTTTCTATCACGACCAGCCGCTCTGCCACTCTGCCTGCCCCCCCCACACACACCCCCCCCCTCCCAGTGAGGAAGGGTCGGAGGAACAAACCGAGGAAAAGCCCGTAGAAGTTGAGATAAGAACTATTTAATTATATAAATGAAACTTAGGGAGTTACTAACAATGCTAGCGCTAATGAGTAATTTAAGGAACAGAGGAAGAGGGTAGAACAAATGATACAGGATCTCACCCCAAGAAGGAAAAAAAAGAAAGAAAACCCGCCCAAAGGGAGCAAACCTCCAACGAAGCCGCCCGGGGGCCAAGAGAGTAAGAGACAGGGAAAAAAACCTTTAAACCCCGACTCCCAGACCGATCTGCCTGGCAAGATGTTGGCTCTGCCCGGAGCACCAACCACTCGCCATGAGGTCCCCACAACAAACAAACCCCCAGCCTCCTCGGCCAGAAGCCCCCTCAGACCCTTCCCCTTCCCAGGGTCGTGTCCAACCATAAGCCTTTCCGTCCATATCCCCACCCCCTCCCCGCCGGTCCTGCAGTACCGTGGCCCCGGGCTGGCACCACCTATCCAGCTTGATGTGTTATGTGGTGAAGCAAAAAATAAACTAACTAATTGGTGCAAAAATACAGACTAACTGTTGCAAAACTAAGACAGTTACTTTTTTCTTCTTTTTTTCAGGTTCAAAAAATGCATTTTTATATTGGATATGAATCTTCCTGACTCTTTTGAACAGAAATTACTTAATTCAGATTGGTACAGAGAAGACTCACATTACTTTTAGGTATGAGACATATTGATTTTATTATACAGATATGTACAATTTCTCATTAACTATTTAGTACAGCAAATGACAATAATCATAACTCACTACAAATTATCTAGAAGTAAGATACAGTCTAGGGGTGAGGGGCTTTCTAATTCTTTGTTAATTATATATGGGCTTCATTATAGTTATAAATTACAAAAAAAACCAAACAAACAAACAAACCAACCAAAACAAAACAAACAAACAAACAAAAAAAACCACAACACCACCCCACCACCCAAAAAAACCACACTAATGCTAAAAAAACCTAGCAGACTAGTATTGCGTGGGGTAGTTTGAGGTTACAAAGTGATCACCTGAGTGCATGTAGGCTAGAAATAACATGAACACACTTAACTTTGGGAGGTTAAATGTCTTGTAACCTGAGAATACTGATCTTTCTTATTACAAAACACCCAAGAGGAAAGTGTCTCTCAGCTGAACTGGTGTTTGAGCAAGGGATCATTAAAGTGATTTTTTTGAAGGCTTCCTGAAGACTTAAAGCACACTTGGCCACATGATTCACAGAGATTCCTGTCACTGCCAGAATTATCTGTGTGTGTGTCTGTGAAAGGGATACAAAGTGGGTTTGATCTTCAGAATAGCAGGGAAGAAACAGAAATCCGTCAAAGTCCTTTGAAGTCTTACAGTTAAAAGCACTTGGAAGTTAACAAATATATAGTAAGCAGAAAGTTTACTTGGATACATCTCAATATTCTCAGATTAAAGTACCTGTGTAGTAGAAGGGGAGTGTGTTACCTATATTGTACATTTAGCTGCTGCTTCTTCCCTGTAGTGCCTTCTTCACTCCAATGAGTTTAGTGTTCTCTCAGTCACTGAAGATTCCAATTAATATTTTCCTTACATATAACTCTCATTTTTCAATGCTTTACAAGCAGCTCAACTTCAATGGGTTGTACTCACCCAAATGGATGAAAGCAGAATTTCCAGTTTATTCTTATAACAGAGCTCTTGTTTACCTAATTCTTGATTCTAACATCAACTTCTTCATCCATTAAGCTGCAGGTGTGGAATCTATCTTTCTCTCATTACTGTCCCGAGTCCCCTACAGGAAACTATTAACTGCTGTCACTACTTTTCCAAATTATTTTTCTTTTACTAACAAGTCATTTATTTGTATTTGTGGGCTATGTTATTTTTACAGTAATTTTTCTTATGTCCTCATTAATAATTATAATTTCACCTATTGTATGTTTCCCTACTGTGTCAACCTGTATAGTGAAAATAAATATATTTAAACAGAAGATTGTTTTAAAGAGCAGAAAATGAAGTGGCACATTCCTTTTTGTTTGGTTGGTAAGGGTTTTCTTTTGTTTGGTTGGTTTTTTTCAGCAGGTGCAGCTTTCTGTACATATATATGTAAATAGTTCAGCCATGAAACACTTTCAAGCATCAGTATATATTTTCAATAGAACTGAGAGAACACTGAGGGCCTGAGAAAATAAATGTGTATATTTTAATATTAAAAACTTGCCAAAAAAAGACAAGCAGGTAGTGTTAGAACTGTCAGCCTGACATTTATATCTAGCAAAATAAGGCAATGACTAACTCAGAACTCAACAAGTAAATATAACAAATCAGTAAAAGCTTGTGTCTAGGAAATAATTTAAACAAAACTAACATAATATTTTTAATTATTAAAAAAAAAGGAAATTTTCTGTTTAAGTTCTTTTACATCAGATGTCCATTTAAAATTAAGAAACAGAAATATTCATAAGAAACAATCTATCAAAATTACACCATTTCTTGATTATGTAAATTTCTTTTTCAGAACTAGGTATGTACAGGAATGACTAAAGTGACCCCTAATTATTGCAGATCTCAAATCTGGAAATCTTAAGTGATTGTTAATGTTAAAATATGGCTATCAACCTAGGCTACACACTAAAAACTAATATTTTATATGCAGTATTTTTGTGAGGAGAACATTTACATGTAATATACAAAACAAAACAAAAACACTAAAAAAAACACAAACAAACAAACAAAAAACCCCACCAAAACCAAGGCAAACAACAACTGTTTGAAAACCCAAGTTTTACTGACTATCTCAGGCATTTCACTCTAGGTCTTCTAAATCCCAGATTATGGCATATTCCTGAAGAAACTTTCCTCCGTATTTCCTTAGTTTGATTGGTTGAAACTCTTCCATTTTATACAAAGTATAATTTCAGTATTTATTAGAGGAAAATATTATTTATTTGTCCATTAACGTATATATTATACTATATATAGAACTATACATATTATATATAAGTATTTAACCATGAAATATTTTTTTGTTTATGCAAAATGGAACAATGTCAAATGTAAAGTGCCTACACCACTGATAGGGCAAAAATTATTTGATTCTACAGCTTTCTCCGAACACTCCCCTCACCAGAAGATAAGTCCTCTCAGTCTTCTCACAGGATTTTTCCCACTCTCCTCACCCTGTATCAGGGGCCATGTGAAGACATGTTGTTATACTCTCTCAGGTTCCCTTTTTTCTTGTCATTAATGTACCTGTGACCCAATTGAAATGCCTTCCCACTATGTTCCAGCATCTGCCAACACTTGTAATCAGTCACTTGTAACAAGACACCCTGTTGCTTTCCTTTAACACCTTCCTAGGAATGAGCACCAACAAGCTCTTCTAGGCTCACTCCATCTGTCCAAAATAATAATTTTGCTTATTGCTTCTTGAAAAGCCAATTCATTTATTCATGACCATTCATAGCTCATCAAAGTTAACAATATCTAGATATGACAAAAAGGATTAGAAAAGATCAACAGGAATTTGAAATTATCCTATCTTTATGAATGGTGAGAAAGAAATTTGATAAAATTCATCTTCAGTTTAAGAGAATTTCGTGGTTTAACTCCGGCTAGCAAAATACCACGAAGCTGCTCTCACAAATCCCCCTCCCCTCCTCCAGTGGAGGGGAAGAACCGGAGGAAAAAGAAATAAGGAAGCTCGTAAAATTGAGATAAGAACTATTTACTAATTAAATCTAAATCAATATATACAGGTACTGCTAATACTAAATAATTAAAATAGTAGAAAATGAAACATATAGTACAACATATACAATATGATACAATATGATACAATTTCCCACCATCCACTGACCAATGCACACCCAGATATTGAGTGATGAAAATCAGACCCCAAAGAGCCCGAGAACCACAGCCCGAAAGCGATCACAGCCTGAGAGCCGCGGCCTGAAGGCCGGAGCCCGGGAGCTACGCAGCAGATTCCGAGCAAACCTTATCACTGATAACATGGCCAGAAAAGTCAAAACAATCCACCAGCTCCCACACGAATGAGCCAGCACAGGAGTTAGCAAAGCAGCTAACGCAGGAGGGTTAGCAAGTGCCTGGAGAGACGAGCAAGGGAGTAAGGGGGAGAGAGAGAGAGAAGGGAAGAGTAATGGCTACCGGACCCTCTTCCCCACCCAAAGAGACCGGAACATGACGTACTATGGAATGAAATACTTCCTTGGTCAGTCTGGGTCAGCTACAGTATCCGAAGTGGACAAAAGACCTTGAGTTCAGTACAGGCCATCCCCAGCACCAGTTGAGGCCTTATCAATGTTTTCACTTACTGTCCAGCAACAGAGTTCCCTGGCAACCAGAGTAAAGGGAGTTAACCCTTTCCTGACTGAACCCAGCACAGAGAAAAAATAATACTATAAGATTCTATTACTCAAATTAAAAAAAGACCCAAAGTGTACATTCTTACCACTCTAAATAATTAAGTGAAATTAATTAACTTATTCTATTTGGTTTGCATGGCAAGTTTTTGGTACCAAGGGGGCTACAGGGTTGGTTTCTATGGGAAGATGTTAAAAGCTTCCCCTCTGTCTGACAGAGCCAATGACTGCTGGCTCCAAGATAGAATTGTCACTGGCCAAGTCTGAGCCAATCAGTGATGCTGATAGCACATCTGTGATAACATATTTGAGAAAAGAAAATAGGAAACAGAGAAAAATAGTGAGATTTAAAACTCTGCAAGCACCAAGCTCAGTGGAGAAGGAGATGGCAGAGGTGCTCCAAGCATCAGAGCAGAGATTCTCCTGCAGACCGTGGTGAAGACCATGGTGAGGCAGGCTGTCCTCTGCAGTTTTGGGGTTCCACGGTGGAGCAGAGATCCACCTGCAGACTGTGGAGGACCCCACACCAGAGCAGCTGGATGCCCAAATATAAGGGTTTAACCTCAGCTAGCAATTAAGTACCACACAGCTGCTCGCTCACCTCAACCCCTCCTTCAGTAGAAGAGGAGAACAAGAAGAAAAGGCAAGGAAGTTTGTGCATTTAAATAAGAACAATTTAAGAATTGAATATAGATTAGTATTATAGTGATACAAATAATATTAAAAATACTACTAATAATGAATAATTAAAATAATAGAGAATAAAACAAATTATACAATTGCTTACCACCCACCAAATGATACACAGCCAAGTCCTGATCAGTGAGAGTCAGAGAGCCCAAGAGACAGAGCTCAGGAACAATCAAAGCAGAGTCCACCAGAGCCCAAGAGAGAGACCACACCAGCGTCAGCAAGCCCCATGAGTGACCGAGAAAGCAAACAGACCCACCAAGTAACTAATGCATGAATAAACAAGCAAGCTAATGAGCTATGGCCCTCTGGCCAACCCCTGACTTATATAATGACCATGACGTGCTATGGAATGAAATACTTCTTCGGTTAGTTTAGGTTAGCTCTCTGAATTCTGCCCCACTTCCCCTTCCCCCTCCCCCCAACGTTGTTAGCGAGAAAGTTAAGAACAGGTGCAGTATCAGAAGTTGAAAAAGTCCTTAAATTGGTGCAAACACTCCCCAGAAACAACAACAAAACTTGTCAATATTCTTCTCACGGACAATCCAAAACATAGCCCCATGCAAGCTACTGTGAATTAAATCTCTCCTGACTAAAACCAGCACACTAAATGCAGCTGTGATCCCATGGGAAGCCCACACTGGAGGAGGCTCCTGGCATGACCTGTGGACCCATGGAGAGAGGAGCCCATGGTGGAAAATGTTTGCAGTCAGGACTTGTAACTGTGTGGTGGACCAACTCTTGAGCAATCTGTTCCTGAAGGACTGCACCCCCTGGAAAGGACCCACTCTGGAGCAGTTTGTGAAGAACTGTAGCCTGTAGGAAGGACCCACACTGAAGAAGTTCATGAAGGACTGTCTCCAGTAGAAGGGACCCCATCATGGAGTAGGGGAAGAGTGTGAGGAGTCCTTCCCTGAGGAGGAAGGAGCTGCAGAGACAATGTGTGATGAAATGACATAGCTCCCTTTCCCCATACCCCTGCACTGCTTGAGGGCAGGAGGTAGAAAAAAGGAGTGAATATGAGCACAGGTAGAAGGAAGAGATGTGGGGAAGGTGTTTTAAGATTTGGTTTTAGTTTTCTTCTACTCTGACTTGACTGACAATAAATTAAATTAGTTTACTCTGTTAAGTCTGTTTTGCCCACAATGATAATTGCCAAATGACCTTTTCCTGTCCTTAATAAAATTATGAGCTTTTTACTGTATTTTCTCTGTCCAGCTGAGGAGGGGAGTGATAGAGCAGGTATTGTGGACACCTGGCATTCAGTCAGAGCTAACCCACCACACCTACTATGAAGATTACCTCTTCAAATGAGATTTAGAAATTGACTGGTTTTTCCCTTAATGTATGCTAATGAAGTTTCATCATTTGTTGTATACAGCAAAAGATGATTACAGTTGTCTTGTGAAAGAGTAGTCTAAAATCATATAGATTCTGCAGTCTTGAAAAATACTCTTAAATAAGTTGTTTTGTGTTCCATGTGTAGACTTCAGCAGAGTATCTTCAAAATAAATTTCTGAACTAAAATAAAATAAAAAAAAAAACCAAAACAAACTCCCCCCAAACCACCAAAATTTTCAGACTGTATCATTTGTGGTTTAACTACTGTGTTTTAAATAGCCTTTAGGGATCAAAAGCAAACTAAAGCATAAGCTAAGAAATTAGCTAATTACATTATGGAATTCTATGTTAGCTAAGTAACCCTGAAGAAGAAACTATAATTGTAAATGTCATGTGATGTTCTAGTACCAACCATGGGAAATGTTTGACAGATTAAGAAGTTTCTATTTAATTACAAATTTCCTTAGCCAGAGACTACCCTGTTTTTTCAGGAGCAGAAAACAAAATTCAACTAACGTACAACTACTTTAAACACATTGCAACTTTATCATATGTTTTGTTATCTAAGATTTGATCTGGAAAATTCCTGAAGGAGTATTTTTTGTTAAATTCTGTCTTACCAATGATAAAGGTAGGGTACGCAAAAAGACATGAGACTGAGGATATTCCAAGGCATCATATGTGTTTCAGAGGTCTGAATATGAGGACTGGAATAACAGTTCTAGCTCCCTCTCTGGTGTCTAGTAATTAAGAATTCAGTGTTATTGGATTGACAGCTACAAGCACACTAAACAGAAGATACCTAAACTAGGTCATAGCAAGAACTTCAAGAAGCCTCAGAAGTTCCAGCCCTCTAGGGTTATTTTTTATTCCTACCTGACTGCTTTGATTTAGAAACCCTTATTGATGTTATCTGTAACTGTCAGACATACCATAAACTGAAAAATCTTTACTTCTCTCCATTGACAATCACAGGTATGCATTCAGATGTAAACATCCACATGGGAGACAGTCTAAAGTTATATGATGTGATATCCATTCCTTATTTCCCAGTGACACAAGTTAGACAGCTTGAAACCATTCTCAAGTATGTGCATCCCATAAGGGTTTAAGTACCTTTAATTCTGCTATACTGCTGGCAACTCTCGATATTTTGAACAGAAGGAAACTAGGTTCATAGACAAATAAAATTACCAACATTTTATGCTTAAAATATTCCATGTCAGAATTATGGGAGGTCCTTTTTTAGGCCTCTGGGACTTTCCTATTAACAACTCAGTTGTCTGGAAGGTAAAAGATGGTCTTATATTTGGAGCCATCAAGCCCACATTCTAGACTACTCATGCTCTTGAAGCTATTACTTTCTTGGTTTCTCTTCTTAGCCATGGCTCAAGACGTGCAATAGCTTACTTTCTGGAACACCCATTTGAAACGTGGACATATACACCTCCTTCCAACAGAAAGTACACCTCTGCAGACAAATTGTGGATTTCCGGATGATACATGGATACTCCATCTAAAATCAGAATCTTCAAAATAAAGAATCATAAAATCATAGAATGGTTAGGGTTGGAAGGCACCTTAAAGATCACCTAGTTCCAAACTCCTGCCATGGGAAAGGGACACCTTCCACTAGACCAGGTTGCCCAAAGCCTCATCCAGCCTGGCCTTGAAGACAGCCAGGGATGGGGCATCCACAACTTCTCTGGGCAACCTGTTCCAGTGCCTCACCAACCTCTCCAGGAAGAATTTGTTCCTGATATCTAATCTAAATCTCTCCGCTTTCAATTTAAACCTGTTACCCCTTGTCCTATCACTACCGGCCCTTGTAAAAAGTTCTCCTCCACTTCCTTGAAGTCTCCCTTCTGGTACTGAAAGGCTGTAATAAAGTCTCCCCAGAGCCTTCTATTCTGGCTTGACAAGGCAAATTCTCTCAGTCTTTCTTCATAGGAGAGGTGCCCCAGCCCTCTGATCATCTTAGTGGCTCTCCTCTGGCCTCGCTCCAACCCCGCTCCACAGCTGGATGCAGTACTCCAGGTGGGGTCTCACAAGAGTAGAGTAGAGTAGAGTAGAGTAAAGTAGAGTAGAGTAGAGTAGAGCAGAGTAGAGGGGGAGAATCCCCTCCCTTGTCCTGCTGGCCACACTTCTCCTGATACAGCCCAGAACACGACTGGGTTTCTGGGCTGCCAGTGCACACTGCTGGCTCATGTCCAGCTTTTCATCCACCGGTACCCCCAAGTCCTTCTCCTCTGGGCAGCTCTCGATCCATTCTCCACCCAGCCTGTACTTGTGCTTGGGATTGCCCCGACCCAGGTGCAGGACCTTGCACTTGGCCTTCTTGAACTTCATGAGGTGTGCACAGGCCCACTTCTCCAGCCTGTCAGGGTGCCTCTGGATGGCATCCCTTCCCTCCAGCATGTCAACTGCACCACAGTTTGATGTCATCAGCAGACTTGCTGAGGGTGCACTCAATCCCATCTTCCATGTTGCTGACAAAGATATTAAACAGGACCAGTCCCAACACCAATGCCTGAGGAATGCTGCTCGTTACTGGTCTCCATTCAGACATTGAGCCATTAACCACCACTCTCTGAGTGCAACCATCTAGCCAGTTCCTTATCCATTGAGCAGCCCATCTGTCAAATCCATGTCTCTCCAGTTTAGAGACAAGGATGTCGTGTGGGACGGTAATGAAGGCTTTGCACAAGTCCAGGTAGATGACATGAATTGTCAATCTTCTATCCACCAAGGTCATGACCCCATCATAGAAAGCCACCAGACTCGTCAGGCATGATCTGCCCTTGGTGAAGCCATGTTGGCTGTCACCAATCACCTCCTCATTTTCCATGTGCCTTAGCATGGATTCCAGGAGGATCTGCTCCATGATCCTCCCAGGCACAGAGGTGAGACTGCCTGGCCTGTAGTTCCCAGGACCCTCTTTTTTTCCTTTTTTAAAGATTGAGGTTATGTTTCCCCTTTTCCAGTCAGCGGAAATCTCTTCCCACAAAGCATACACCAAAATAGATGGCCGCAACAGATGCTGATAGTTTCAAATCTTTTAAATTCCCTCAGACACTACACAGTACCACACCTAAGTACAGGACCATTAACTCATATGCATTCAGTGACACTAGGGAGACATTTCTGTATGGATTTAAATGAGTAAGAAGAGCCCTAATGGTTTTTATAGTTGGAAAAAAAAAAAGGTAACTATTTGTTAATAATGTTCTTAGTTATAGGGATAACTATAAGAGGTACTATAATACTTTCATGGTACCTTTTATAAAACTTAAAATACTTTACATTACTAATGAAAAATTAAATTCTTCAATTAAGGAATTCTTAGGTTAAATATTCCAATTCTACCTCTACTTTCATTTACTTGAGCCTTTATTCATGACTAGTCTTTAGAAGAAAAAAAGTATTATAGACTCAAGCTGGCATAAACTTTCAGTGCTGAATTCTCTACCAGAATGTGATGCCAACAGGGAATGAAAGAAAACCAGGGTCTTCTTGTGGTTAATGGTATTCTTAACCATGAATAAGCAAAGAGTGATTTAACTGTTACTTTCAAGTGTTTTATCTTAGTGGAAGTCGTCTGTCTGAAGTTGACTACTGATATCAATTCACATTAATTATTTAATCCATTCTAGTTTCAAGATGACAATTCTGTCAAATTTTACTTTGTACTAGATGTATATTTGTAGCCACTAGCTGTAAGTTGGCTTTATACACCAGAAACCTAACACTGTGAACCATGAGTCAGCAGCTTTTTCTGGCCAGAGACCGTACTCTTGCCATAGATTCGCATCATTTCACTGTTCTGTATCTGTAAAGTGTGGATGCAAGATTTATAGAGGGGAAAAGTATTGTATGTGTAGTATTGGTGAACAATATAATGAGGCAGTTCAGAATAATCAAGACTGCTGTCAGTGAAATAATGATCACAATCTCTGCATCATCCTCCAAATCCTGTTCTTGGAGCATTAAATGTTGATGAGACCTTTATTGCCTTTATTCTCCAGGGCATTCCTACACTTTGAGGAATGTTGGTGGGAACCAGATTACATATCATAAATATGATTATGTGAGTTATGCTATCACTTGTATGCTCACCACAGTGGAACAAACTGGGAGATTAACAGACATTAATGGAGGCTCCGCAGAAAGGACATTTGAATGCAGAAATTCTGAAATTCCGGCTTTGGCCTTAGAGTGACAAAACCTTTATTCTTACAGGTATACTTTCAGTGTTAAGATGCCTGTTTTCATCATTACAGATGTTGTATACAATTTACTCTGATTAGTTATTAGGTATAACTGGACAACAAGAGAGTTTATGTCTAATTTAGCTGAACTCCGACCACATGTGACCTAGACATTGAATGTGCTTTAGGTTAACTGAGCATCAGATGATAAATAAGACCAAATGCAAAAGCATTAACAAAGGCCAACAAAAGCAAATGCAAAGTCTTGCAGTTGGGAAAAAATAACAAGTTGGCATCAACTGCATAACTGCATATACAGCACTTTTTTAGGAAGCACCTGGGGTTCTTGGAGGATAACAGGTTAAGCATGTGTCAGGACAATGTCCTCGCATAAAAGAAGGCCATCAGACTCCTGGGATGTATTAGGAAGACTGTTGATAGTGCAGTTGAGATAGGTGATTCTTCTCCTCTATTTAGCATTGGTGAGACCATATGTGGAGAACTGAGCCCAGGTATGGGCTGCTTAGTAAAATAAATGATTAATTGTATAGAAGTGAGTCTAGCACAGAGCTTGGTGGGCCAGCTTGAAGAGTGAAGCACTTCGTATACCAACAGGAACTCAGGGAAAAGATTGTGTCCAGCCTCAAGAAAAAAGCATAACAGAAGATACTTGTATATCTTTCCCTCAGTCTTTCATAGTAAAATCAGTTTTTCTCCAGGTACCCAGTCTCCTGGGATGGAAGACAGGGATGGTGGGGAGAATGAAGTCCACATAATCCAAGGGGAAATTATTAGCAACTTGCTACACCACTTAGACAGACACAAGTCTATGGGGCTGGATGGGATCCAACCAAGGATACTGAGGGAACTGGTGGAAGTGCTCACCAAGACAATTTCATTGATTCATCAGCACTCCTGGCTAACAAGGGAGATCCCAGTTGACTGGAGGTTAGCAAATCTGATGGCCATCTAGAAGAATGGCTGGAAGGAGTATCTGGGTAGCTAGAGGCCTGCTAGTCTGACCTCGGTGCTGGAGAAGGTTATGGAGCAGATTATCTTGAGCTCCATCATGCGGCTCATACAGAACAGACAGGTGATCAGGCCCAGTCAGTGTGGGTTTATAAGAGCCAGGTCCTCCTTTACTAACCTGATATAATTCTATGACAAGTTGACTCACTTAGTGGATGAGGGAAAAGCTGTGGATGTTGTCTACCTAGATTTTATTAAAGCCTTTGATACCATTTCCCACAGCATTCTTCTGGAGGAATTAGCTACTCATGGCTTGGGTGAGTGTATTCTTTGCTGTTTAAAAAACTGTCTGGATGGTTGGGCCTAAAGAGTTGTGTTAAGTGAAACTAAATCCAGTTGGTGGTCAGTCACAAATGGTGTTCCCCAGGGCTTAATATTGACCTAATTTCTGTCTAAAGTCTTTATCAATGATCTGGATGTGGGTATCGAGTCAAACCTCAGCAAGTTTGCAGATGACACCAAGTTGGTCGTAAGTGTTGATCTGCTTGACAGTAAGAAGGTTCTACAGAAGGATCTGAAAAGGCTGGATCAATGGGCCAAGGCCAACTGTATGAAGTACAATAAGGTGAAGTGTCATGTCTGGCACTTGGAACACAACAGCCCCACGTAATACTGCAGTTTTGGGGATAAGCAGATGGAAAGCTGCTCAGAGGAAAAGGACCTAGTGTTGTGGTTTAAGTCTGGCTAGCAAAATACCACAAAGCCACTCTCACAAATTCTCCTCCCCTCCTCTGGTGGAGGGGAAGTATCAGAGGAGAAAAGAAAGCAGGAAGCTCATAAAATTGAGATAAGAACATCTACTAATTAAATCTAAATCAATATATACAAATACTACTAATAATAAATAATTAAAATAATAGAAAATTAAACATGATGCAATGTAATACAATATGATACAGTTTCTCACCACCCACTGACCAATGCACAACCAGGTGCTGAGTAGTGAAAGTCAGAGCCAGAGAGCCCGAGAGCTGCAGCCTGAGAGCATTCACAGCCCAAGAGCCACAGCCCAAGGGCTGGAGCCCATGAGCTGTCGCAGCAGATTCCAAGTGAACCCTATCATCGATAGTATGACCAGGAAAACTAAACAAACTCACCAACTCCCTTATAAACGAGCCAGCACAGGAGTTAGCAAAGCAGCTAACTATGGAATGAAATACTTCCTTGATCAGTTTGGGTCAGATGTCTGAACTGTGTGTCCCCTACACTGCCTGTAGCGAGACAGTGAGAGCTGGGAACACAGCTGTAGTATCAGAAGAGAAGAAAGACCTTGAATTCAGTGCAGGCATTCCCCAGCACCAGCCAAGAGCTTAACAGTACTTCTCTCAGCGTCCAGGAACACAGCTCCCTAGCAGTCACAGTTAACTCTTTCCTGACTGAGCCCAGCACACCTCTACACAACACACCTACTATGAAGACACAGGATAATGAACAAGTGGAAGATCTGTGTGAAAAATCTGCATTTGAATCAGAAATATGCCACAAAAATAAAAGAAAAACAAAACTTCATTTACTGAGAAAGCAAAAATTACCTATAACTTAGTGAGACAAACTTGTGATGGGAAAAATAAGTCTAGAATTTTTGTGACAGGGGAAGAGATAGGAAGAGATTTCAGGGAGTGCTGAATCATCCAACACCACAAACAGCAGTGAGTGGGTGAACAGAATCCCTGAGGGAACAGCAATAAAATAGTTGCTAACTTCACTTTATTTTTGTTTCCTTCAGGACAGAGAGTGTATGGGGTGAGCTCATTTTGCTCCAGACAATCTCTCTGAAGGACCAGTAGAGGGAAACTCTGAAGAGAATGAACTACCAGTTACTGTGAAGTAATATGAATGCCCAGGCTACCAGTGTGCTGCTGGAGACTTTATGTTTTGCGAAACTTCAAACGTCAGCATCAAGAGAAGGCAGAATAGCAAAGGTTCATGCTCAGCTGATAGGTGTGTTGTGTGAAAACTCGTTTCAAACTGAGATGAATAAAAAAAAAAGTATTCCAATATTAATGTCATTTATTTTATTTGGTTTTGTAGTCTCTCCTGAATGGAGAGCAAACAACAAATTTTCTACTCTGTCAATAGCCCAAATGTACTGAATGAGACCTTAAGCATAGCAGAGGTGGTTTTTCAGTATTTGTCATGCTTCTCCTTCATGATATGCTAGTGATGGTATTCATCAGAGGACCACTGAATAATTTAGTTTGTAAGAGACCTCCAGAGGTCATATAGTGATCATCTTCCTGTAGTCCTAAACTGATACCTTTGTTCAAATTCCCTTCAAAAGCTCCCTGTAACGTCAAACTGAAATACTGGCACTCAGTCTGCCGGTATTATTACCTTTATTTGAGGAGATCAGTTTCTTGATGTTTTGTAGGAAGCTACAATAATGTTACAGAGTTCAAGAATATGTATTTGTTTTACTGCCTCAACCTTGCATAGATACTATTGAGCTATTGACACTATGCCAGAATTCTTGAAGATCATTTGTGTATTCTTTATGATTATTGCCATTGTTCTTTGATTTGGAAAAGCAAGATATTAAATGGAAAGATTAAAGCTCCTTTTTGCCTAAAACAAAAAGAATAAAGATGGAGATGTCACTGGTTATGATTTTTAAAAGAGTGACATGATCAACAAAATTCCATGTTAATAGATACTTGTGTAAAGGAAGCTAAGTAGGAAAGCTTACACAATTTAAGATCATCATACTTGTGTAAGGCAGAAGTTGTAACTTACACCACCTAGCCTCCTTTTACTCTCCAGTAAACAAGCTTGTCACAGAATTTAGTTTACCAAGCCCTTAATCATAACAATCTTCAGAAGAGATGTTCTCCCTTTGTATTCTTAACATCAATATATTACTATTCTTCATTATTGAGAATGAGTGGCATTGAACTAATCACTTCAAAACATATTGTGTACATTACTCATTAACCTCTATGAACCACTGACAAATATTGAGGGGACTTGGCATTATCTTGTGCATTACACTGAGGTAAATGACAGGTTGCTCAATGATAAAAACTGAAAGGGAATGAAGAAGGAAGGGACAGGGGTTCAGGGTTATGACAATTTTCTTCCCAATTAGTGGTCACATGATGGAACCCTGCTTTTCTGGAAATGGCTGAGCACCTGCCTGCAATGCAAAGTGGTGAATTAATGCCTTGGTTTGTTTGCCTTGCTCACACAACTATTGCTTTTCTTATTAAATATTTTTTACCTCAACCCACAAGTTTTCTCATATTTACCCTTCTGTTTCTCTCTCCCCAGTCCCACTGGGATGGAGTGAACGAGCAGCTGTGTGGTGTTTAGCTGTTGATTTAACCTTAGTAAGCAGCTAAACATCACACAAAACTAGCTTGTTCTTTTTGGGCTTTTTGTGGAGTTTTTTGGGTTTTTTTTGTTTTGGTTTGGTTTGGGTTTTTTTTTTCTTCTTTTTTTTTTTATCAGATTGTCATAGATTGTTTAAAATAAAATAATTTTCTGGAAATAGTTATGATGGAGGATGTTGTTTTCTAAATTAAGATACACCACTACAGTCCTACAGATTGTTTATATTCAGCTATTTTGATTAAGATGAGACCATGATACAGAATAAATTGAGTAACAGTGGTGAATGATTAAAACCAGGATATATGTAAGCTTCTTTGCATGTGTATCAGCGTGTGACATTGCTGGTCATGAGCCATCATTATGCTGATGTGCAAGAACATATCAGTCTCAATTTTCCTGGATTGTTCATGGCTGAAGACAGAAGATATTTCTACTACAGGAATTTTCTTTGTGGGACTTCTTAAAAATCTGTTCTTTCTCTAGACAAAGTCAAATTTTATGTATTCTTAGGATGCAAAGTGTCTCAGAAGGTGCATCATTCGAAATTTTAAACATGAAAAAAAGCAGTGTAGGTTTCCATAGTTAATTCAAATATAAATGAATTGCACTAGGGAACAGTGAAAATAACTTACAGCTCTGGTACTGTTTCCTTTAGTAGAAAGCCTCACACAATTAATTTTATCTGCAATTTGAGTATATTTTTTAATTCCATACTACCACATAAAATGAAGTAACATAGCAACAGCTTAATAAATATTTTATATAATCTGACTGGCTAAACATATTCAGATGCATCCCAATGCATGATGACTAGCATTAGTCATAGTTACCTCATTCTGTCCTTAGCCTTCTGGAAAATTTGATTCATTTGTTATGCTACTGTGCATAACCTGACAACCATGAATATAATACACAATTGTTCTTTGCTTGCAACAGTCAGGTCATGTACAAGTGGTCACAATGCACATTCAGTTGTACTGAGCAGCGAGCACTGAGGTCATGTTGATCTCAGACAGGAGGCTGAGGTCATGTAAGACAGGTGACTGGCATCAGAGCCTGATGGACATTCATTTCCACAGAAGCTAAGGATCAGCACAGGCTACAACATTCCTGAACCTAGGTATGTGCACAAGTTGACTTTGCTTTCTTTAGCAGGGCAAAACACAGCCGCTACTATGTTACAGAAATTAAAACCAAACATACAAATAGGTCAAGCCAAGTCCTTGATTACTTTACAAATATATTCATAAAGAATATGAAAAAAAAAAAATCCAAAATCCAACAATTCATTGACTTCCCTTTCAGTTCATCAGGATTTTAGATATTGTATTAATGCAAACACTACACAGATATTCTTACATTTTGGAAAGAACAATCAAACAGAAGAAGAGACAGAATTAAGGGAGCAGATGGGAGAAAGCACCTATCCTGGGCATACTGAGAGCATTCACTAAGTTCCAAGACTAGAATAAGACGTTACATCTTCAAGGAGATTCCAAAATACTAAAATCATATAGAGTCCCTTCTTCAACAACGAATATTAGAAGATAAAAGGGATACAGCTATATACATTGTTCTTTCTGTTAAGTACTCAAACACAAACACAATTTACACTTTTGTAAGAATTGTCCTATTCTTGTAGTCAGAACAAATCCTCCAGGCAGACAACATTTGTTCAGAAACAACTTGTGACACTTCTTTATGTGGATCAATAATTATATAATTTGTAAATGTGAATTGCAGCTTTTTCTATAAATGTAATCATGTACCTACAAGTGTCATTATTGTCCTCAGTTGGAATATAAGTGAAGAAAACATCACTTTCCTCTATGAAAGTGACAGTACTTAGCTTTTTCATTTTTTAATTAAAATGTCTGCTGTCTGCTCCTTTTGTTATAAGAAATTTCTGCTTACGTGTTGTTTAATGGACAGCGAGTTAAAATTCCATTGTGATGCTGTGTTGGGTGCAGGCACAAAGGTTTTAGTAGTGAGGGGGGCTGCAGAGTCAGCCTCTGTGAGGTGAGCTCTCTGGCCAGTTCAAGACGGCTCCAGCAGACCTACAGCAGGGCACAGCTGAGCCCCTCAACCAAGATTGTTTCACTTCTTGGAAAGCATATATAAGAAAGGGTAAAAATTCCTCAAAAAGGGAGAAGGAAGGTTTCCGGATTTTTTATATTTTATGAGAGATGATAGTAATATTTCTAGGAACAGAAACATATGCAATAGGAACATGGGTGGGATGTAATGATAAATTACTGCAGTTAGGAAGGTGGATTTATACTTCTGCTTTGAGAACGAAGAAATGGTTGCACAAATTGTCACTCAATTGTAATAA
The DNA here is from genome assembly GCA_027574665.1 of Rhynochetos jubatus. Lineage (NCBI taxonomy): Eukaryota > Metazoa > Chordata > Aves > Eurypygiformes > Rhynochetidae > Rhynochetos > Rhynochetos jubatus. The sequence continues at coordinate 85,153,447 of CM050649.1, read as the reverse complement.
GAAGATTAAACCTTAAATTCCTGTTGTGCCTCAGCTGGTTTACCAATCAAACTGACACCTTATTTCCACTGTATGGTGGGTGACTGGATACATAACTCATATGTAGTTGTCTATACTGGCCATGCTTAAGGTGTCTAAATCTGGAACTGAATCCAAGTGACACTTATCAAACATAAGATTACTCCAAAGCTTTAACATAAGCTTAATTTGACTGCAACAACCATGAAATTCAGCCTTGGCTGCAGCAATCATGAAATGGTGGAGTCTGAGATCCTTAAAGAGGCAGGATGGTGCGCAACAAGCTTGCTACCCTGGACTTCAGGAGAAGAAACTTTGGCCTCTTCAGGCAACTGATTGGCAGAGTTCCATGGAATGAAGTCCTGGAGGAAAGAGGAGCCCAAGAAAACTGTCAAGTTGTGCTGGATTCAGTCAGGAAAGGGTTAACTCCCTTTACTCTGGTTGCAGGGAACTCTGCTGCTGGACAGTAAGTGAAAACATTGATAAGGCCTCAGCTGGTGCTGGGGATGGCTTGTACTGAACTCAAGGTCTTTTGTCCACTTCGGATACTGTAGCTGACCCAGACTAACCAAGGAAGTATTTCATCCCATAGTACGTCATGTTCCAGTCTCTTTGGGTGGGGAAGAGGGTCCGGTAGCCATTACTCTTCCCTTCTCTCTCCCCCTTACTCCCTTGCTCGTCTCTCCAGGCACTTGCTAACTCTCCTGTGTTAGCTGCTTTGCTAACTCCTGTGCTGGCTCATTCGTGTGGGAGCTGGTGGATTATTTTGAGTTTTCTGGCCATGTTATCAGTGATAAGGTTTGCTCGGAATCTGCTGCGTAGGTTCCCGGGCTCCAGCCTTCAGGTCGTGGCTCTGGGGCTGCGATCGCTCTCGGACTGTGGTTCTCGGGCTCTCTGGGTTTGATTTTCATCCCTCAACATCTGGGTGTGCATTGGTCAGTGGATGGTGGGAAATTGTATCATATTGTATATATTGTACTATATGTTTCATTTTCTACTATTTTAATTATTTAGTATTAGTAGTAGTACCTGTATATATTGATTTAGATTTAATTAGTAAATAGTTCTTATCTCAATTTTACGAGCTTCCTTATTTCTTTTTCCTCCGATTCTTTCCCTCCACTGGAGGAGGGGAGAGGGATTTGTGAGAGCAGCTTTGTGGTATTTTACTAGCCGGAGTTAAACCACGACACAAGTATACAAGGATCTTCCCCTCCAAGTTCAGGAGCGATGCATCCCAAAGAAGAGGAAGTCAGGTAAAAGCGCCAAGGGTCCTGTGTGGATGAACAAGCAGCTGGATAAACTGAGGCTGAGAAAGAAAGACTACAGAGGGTGGAAGCAGTGACAGGTAGCCTGGGAGGATTACAGGGAAGTTGTCCAAGTGGTCAGAGATCACGTTAGGAAACCTAAAACCCTGAGAGAATTAAACCTGGGCAGGGACATCAAGGGCAACAAGAAGGGCTTCTATAGGTACATAAGGGATAACAGGAAGATCTGGGAAAATGTGGGCCCTCTGCATAAAGAAACAGGAGAGCTGGTTTCCTGGGATATGGAGAAGGCCAAGGTGACCAATGATTTTTTTTACCTTGACCTTCACTGGCAAGGACGCAAACCAAAGCCACCAAGTCACAGAAAGCAAGGGCAGAAACAGAGAGACTGGAGAGCCACCAATGGTTAAAGATCAGGTTTGAGAACACCTAAGGAACCTGAAGGTACACAAGTCCATGGGACCTGATGAAATACATCCATGGGACCTAAAAGAACTAGTGGATGAGGATGAGCAATCCCTATCCATCATATCTGAGAAGTCTTGGTGGTCTTCTGAAGTTCCCACTGACAGGAAAAGGGGAAATATAACCCCCATCTTTAAAAAGGGAAAAAAAGAGGATCCAAGGAACTACAGGTCAGGTAGTCTCACCTCTATGCCTGGCAAGATCATGAAGCAGATCCTCCTGGAATTTGTGCTAAGACACATGGAAAACAAGGAGGTGATTGGTGACAGCCAACATGGCTTCACCAAGGGCAGATCATGCCTGACGAGTCTGGTGGCTTTCTATGATGGGGTCACGACCTTGGTGGGTAGAGGACGGACAACTCATGTCATCTACCTGGACTTGTGCAAAACCTTCATTACCGTCCCACACGACATCCTTGTCTCTAAACTGGAGAGACATGGATTTGACAGATGGGCCGCTCAATGGATAAGGAACTGGCTGGATGGTGGCACTTAGAGAGTGGTGGTCAATGTCTCAATGTCTGAGTGGAGACCAGTAACGAGCAGCATTCCTCAGGCATTGGTGTTGGGACCAGTACTGTTTAATGTCTTTGTCAGGCACATGGAAGATGGGATTGAGTGTACCCTCAGCAAGTTTGTCAATGGCACTAAGCCGTGTAGTGCAGTTGGCATGCTGGAGGGAAGGGATGCCATCCAGAGGGATCAGGACAAGCTGGAGAGGTGGGTCTGTGCTAACCTTAAAAAGTTCAAGAAGGCCAAGTGCAAAGTCTTGCACCCGGGTTGGGGCAATCCCAAGCACAGGTAGAGGCTGTGTGGAAAATGGATAGAGAGCAGCCATGAGGAGAAGGGCTAAGGAGTGCTGGTGGACAAAAAGCAGGACATGAGCCAGCAGAGTTCACTGACGGCCCTGAAAGCCAACCATATCCTGGGCTGAATCCTGTATAGGGTAGCCAGCAGGTCAACTGGGAGGATTCTCCCCCTCTACTATACTCTCAAGAGATCCCATCTGGAGTACAACATCCAGTTTTGGGGCCCACTGCATAAAAAGGATATTGTCCAGTTCTAGCAAGTCCAGAGGAGGACCATGAAGATAATCAGAGGGCTGGAGCACCTCTCCTATAGGGACAGGCTGAGAGAGTTGGGCTTGGAGTCAGCCTGGAGAAGAGAAGGCTCCAGGAGACGTTATAGCAGCCTTCCAGTACCTGAAGGGGGACTTTAAGAAAGCTGGAGGGGAACTTTTTACAAGAGCCTATAATTGCAGGACCAAGGGCAAAGGGTTTAAACTGGAGGAGGGTAGATTTAGATTAGATATCAGGAAAAAATTCTTCATGGAAACGGTGGTGAAGCACTAGAACAGGTTGCCCAGGAAGTTGTGGATGCCCCATCCCTGGATGTGTTCATGGCTAGGCTAGATGTGGCTTTGAACAACCTGGGCTAGTGGAAGGTGTCTGTGCCCATGGCAGGGGGGATGGAACTAGCCTATCTTTTATGTCCTTTCCAACCCAAATCTTTCTATGATTCTATGATAATTGCAGCACACAAGGGACTTCTGTATAGAAAAAGAAAATAGTAACTGCAGAATCTGATGCATGTCCTACTGAATTTTTGCATGGCAAAGGACAAATAAACCCACACAAAATGACACAAAAATCTCTGTGCAAACACACATATTTCCAGGCAAAGACAAAAAGTCATATCAGATAACATCAAGCAGAAAAAATAAAAAGAAAACAAGTAACTGTAATCTTTATCTACTGTCTTCTCTTGCCTTTTACTGTTCAGTAAAATCAGACATTTTAATAACATTTTAGACCTAGTCACTTAGGTTTATCCCTTTTTTTACTATGAAGGTCATAAGTGTGTAGATTTCCAAGTCTGAATACTCACTGAAATGGGACAGGACAGTACCTCCATCAGTATCACAAATACATATTTTTATTTATTTTGAATCTAAAGTTAAAAATTGTCACCACATTAGATCTGAAGACTGATCTTTTACAGATTCACAGATTCGCACAGATTCACAGATTGTTAGGGGTTGGAAGGGACCTCTAGAGATCATGTAGTCCAACCTCCTTGCCAGAGCAGGATCACCTAGAGCAGATCACACAGGAACAAGTCCAGGAGGCTTTTGAAAGTCTCCAGAGAAGGAGACTCCACCACCTCTGTGGGCAGCCTGTTCCACTGCCCTGTCACCCTCACAGGGAAGAAGGGTTTCCTCACATTCAGTTTGAACCTTCTGTTTTCCAGTTTATAGCCATTGCCCCTCATCCTGTCACTGGACACCACTGAGAAGAGCCTGGCCCGATCCTCCTGACACCCACCCTGCAGATATTGATAAGCATTGATAAGATCCCCCCTCAGCCTCCTCTTCTCCAAGCTGAACAGACCCAGCTCTCTCAGCCTTTCCTCATATGGAAGGTGCTCCAGGCCCTTCATCATCTTAGTGGCCCTGCGCTGGACCCTTTCCAGTAGCTCCTTGTCCTTCTGGAACTGAGGAGCCCAGGAATGGACACAGTACTCCAGGTGAGGCCTCACCAGCGCGGAGTAGAGGGGGAGGATAACTTCCCTTGACCTGCTAGCCATGCCCTTCATAATGCATCCCAGGATGTCATTGTCTTTCCTGGCCATGAGAGCACACTGTTGGCTCATGGTCATCCTGTTGTCCACTAGGACTCCAAGGTCCCTTTCTCCAGTGCTGCCCTCCAGCAAAACCACCCCCAACCTGTACTGACATATGGGGTTGTTCTTCCCCAGATGCAGTACTTTACACTTGCCCTTATTGAATTACATTAGATTTCTCCCTGCCCAGGTCTCCAGCCTGCCCAGGTCATGCTGGATGGCAGCACAGCCTTCAGCATGGCAGCCACTCCTTCCAGTTTGGTATCATCAGCAAACTTGCTGAGAGTACATTCTATCCCTTCGTCCAGGTCATTGACGAATATACTGAATAGTGCTGGACCCAGCACTGACCCCTGAGGGACGCCACTAGCCACAGGCCTCCAACTGGACTCTGCCCCATTGACCACAACTCTCTGAGCAGTTTCCTCCAGCCACCTCCCAGTCCACCTCACCACCCAATGGTCCAGTCCATACTTCCTAAGGTTGTCTATGAGGATGCCATGGGAGACTGTGTCAAAAGCTTTGCTGAAGTCTAGGAAGACCACATCCACTGCCTTCCCCTCATCTATCCATGTAGTGATGTCATCATAAAAAACTATCAGATTGGTCAAGCATGACTTTCCCTCGTTGAATCCATGCTGACTACTCGTGATAAGCTTCCTTTCCTCAACATGCTTTGAGATGGCACCAAGAACAAGTTGTTCCATCATCTTTCCAGGGATGGAGGTGAGGCTGACAGGTCTATAGCTACCTGGGTCCTCCTTTTTGCCTTTTTTTGAAGATTGGAGTAACATGGGCTTTCCTCCAGTCCTCCGGCACCTCTCCTGTTCTCCACAACTTTTCAAAGATTATGGAAAGCGGCCTAGCAATGACTTCCGCCAGCTCTCTCAGCACGTGTGGGTGCATCCCATCAGGGCCCATGGATTTGTGGATGTTCAGTTTGCTTAATTGATCTCTAAGCCAATCCTCTTCAACTGAGGCAAAACCTTCCTTTCTCGTGACTTCCTCTATGGTTTTCAAGCTCAGGGACTCCTGAGGGCTGGTCTTAGCAGTAAAGACTGAGGCAAAGGTGGCATTCAGCAACTCCGCCTTCTCCATATTCTCAGTCACCAGGGCACCCGCGTCATTCAGCAGTGGGCCAACATTTCCTCTGGTCTTCTTTTTTCCTACAATGTACTTGAAAAAGCCTTTCTTGTGGTCCTTGACCTCTCTTGCCAGGTTCAGTTCTAAGGAGGACTTAGCTTTCCTTATTACATCCCTACATCCTCTGACAATATTTTTATATTCCTCCCAAGTGGTTAGTCTCTTCTTCCATGTTCTATATACTTCCTTTTTCCACTTAAGTCTATTCATTAACTCCCCGTTTATCCATGCAGGTCTCCTAGCTCTCTTATTTGATTTCTTACTCTTTGGGATGCTCCGGTCTTGAGCTTGCAGGAAATGGTGCTTGAATATTAACCAGCACTCATGGGCTCCCCTACCATCTAGAGCCCTATCCCACAGGACTTCTCCAAGCAGGTCCTTGAAGAGGCCAAAGTTATTCCTTCTGAAGTCTAAGGTACTGACCTTGCTTGTGGCTCTGTGCCTGCTGCATATGATTCTGAATTCCATCATCTCGTGATTACTACATCCAAGGTTGCCCCCTACCTTCACATTCTTGACAAGTCCCTCCTTGTTCATCAGTACAAGGTCCAGCACTAACCCTCTCCTTGTCAGCTCCTACACCATCTGCACCAGGAAGTTATTATCAATGCACGGGAGGAACCTCTTGGATTGTGCATGCCTGGCTGTGTAGCTTTTTCCAGCAAATATCAGGGTAATTGAAGTCCCCCATGACTACCAGAGCCTGTGACTGTGAGGCTACTTCCAGCTGCCTGTAGAAGGCCTCATCAGCTTCCTCATCCTGGTCAGGTGGCCTGTAGTAAACACCCACAACAATGTCTCCCATATTTGTCTGCCCCTTGGCGCTTACCCACAAGCATTCAACTCGCTCTTCATCCACCCCCAGGGAAAGCTCGATACATTCCAGTTGCTCTCTCACATAAAGAGCAACTCCAGCTCCTCGCCTTGCTGACCTATCTTTCCTAAAAAGGACATAGGCATCCATGACAGTGAGCTGTCCCACCACATCTCAGTAATTGCAATGAGATCGTGGTCCTGAGAGCACGTGCAGATCTCTTGTTCCTCCTGCTTGTTCCCCATACTGTGTGCGTTAGTGTATAGGCATTTCAGAGAGGTGACCAAGCATGCAGGTTTTCCTGGAGGAGGGCGGGAGGATATACCATTGTCATACACAGTCCCAGCATTGTCTGCCTTTTCCTCATTGTCTTTGGTGGTAGGTAAGGAGCCTTGGTGCCAAGCGTGGTTGACCTGATTTATTCCCCAGGTGGATGGATCCCCATCCCCCACCTCAACTGAGACAGCAGATTGAATGTCCTTCCCAGCACACCATCCCACCAGCACTGGCATGCTGTGCACAGGCTCCTCTCTGGCCAGCCCAGTCCTGCCCCCTTCCCCTTTCAAATCTAGTTTAAAGCCCTTTCTATGAGCCCTGCCAATTCATGCGTGAGGACCCTTTTTCCCCTTTGAGACAGCTGTACCCCATCTCTTGCCAGTAGACCCAGTGTCATGTAAACCTCCCCATGATCAAAAAAGCCAAAATTCTGTTGGTGGTACCAGCCTCTAAGCCATGGGTTAATCAGATGTGTTTTCTTGTTTCTTTCAGTGTACTTCCCTGACACTGAAGGGACCGAGGAAAACACTACCTGTGCTCCTGATCCTGCAACCAATCTCCCTAATGACCTGAAGTCCTTTTTAATCACTTTTGGACTTTTCTCTGTGATCTCATCATGACTGGCTTGGATGAGCAAAAGTGGGTAGTAGTCTGAGGACCACACCAGACCAGGGAGTTTCCTACTAATATCCCTAACCTGGGCCCCAGGGAGGCAGCAGACTTCCCTGTGGGAGGAATCTGGTCAACATATGAGGCCCTCAGTTCCCCTCAGAAGGGAATCACCTACCATGAGTACCCTCTTTTTTTTCTTGATTGAACTAGTCCTAAGTTGTGCAGCTGACTGACTCACCCTGGATGTCTCCCCAGATGGTCCTTCCTTTCCATCCCCATTTGCCTGGCCCTCTGTTTTCAAAGCCCCATACCTGTTGAGCAGTGGTAAGCGGCGAGGCAAGGGAAGCCTACCTTCCCCTAGGAGGGACCTGTTTCCATTCCCCCCTGTCTCTTAGGTCGTCTCCTCTTACCTGGTGGCGACAGGCTAGGGGATCCTGTGCTTCATGGGGATCCTGTTGCCTTTCCCCAAGGGGTGGGAGGGTCTGAGTCCACCAGTCTATCTCCCTCTCACACTCCCTCAGTCCTCAGCCTTTGCACCTTCTCTTTCAGCTCAGCCACCAGGCTGAGCAGATCATTTACCTGCTGGCAGTGAACACAGGTGTTGTCCCTGCAGTCCTCTATTCCATGTGAAAGGCTCCAGCACTCCCTGCAGGCAGGGGCCTGGACACCGACATGTTTATGTGGGACATCTGTCTGGGTTGCCATATTTCTTTTGCCACCAGCTTTTGTCAGGGTTGCAACCACAGCTCTTCCTGCCTGAGTGACTCACCACTGACTGCCCCAGCACTCCCAGATGACTCACCACACCCCCTTTGTTCAACCTTGGTGGGTGCGAAGGGATCAAAGTTAGCCCACTGAGCATGCTACTCCACCTATGCTTTGCCTGCCTCTCTCGCTAGAGATGCCAGCTCGGAGGGGGGTGTGTGTGGGGGGTGGTGTTGGTCCGCTCGCCACATTTTTCCCGGCTTTGGGAAAAAAACTAACAAACAACAAAAAACCGTATGACAAGTTTTTGCCGCTCTGTCAAACTGCCGCGGGGACAATCTGCCTCAGGAGGCTGATCGCAGTGACTGATTTTATAATAATCTAGTGCATCTTGTAAGGAATTCTGAGAGCAAGTGATTAGGCAGGTTTATAAACATAGTATACTGTAGCTTTACTACTAAAAGAAGAGGGACATTTCTATGATATTTTAATGACTCATAAAATTCTGGCTGTAGACTGACATATCTATAATTAAGAAAACTAACTCTACTAATTCAAGGCAGACATTACAGGAAAGTTACATTAGCAGCCTACAAAAGTGCAATTTTTATATGCTAACATATAAAGAAACAGAACAATTTGACAAATTGCATTTGCATTTTGGCTTGTGTACTCTTCTCAGAATGCAATACAGGTCATACAGAATTAAAACCTAAACCAAGTCCTGTCTTGAATACGTTATTTTTTTCCTGTTTGTTCCTTGTTCAGTTGAGCCTATAGGACAAGGGCCAAGAATAAAATCAATGCTTGGTTCTTCTAAGAATTTTTTGCAGTAAGGACAATGTTGGCTTACAGAGGACTTTCTCTGTCATCTCATTTTGCCATGAAACTTGCCATGAACGAAAAGACAAAGTAATAAAACTGATACAATTCAGGCATATTTTGCCACAGTATGGATATGGGGGTAGGATTCATATTACTAAATGTATATGTCTGTTGCAGACATCTGAGCTTGTTAGTCTAGGACAGATTTAGAGTAAAGGGTGAAATTCACTTGTCAAAATGTGACTTGCCTTATCCTGATGAAGATGACTACATTGTAGATTTCTTTCATCCTTCAAGCAAATAAACATAATAGGCAGATATTTTAGACCCATTGAAATTGTTCTGAGTTATTCCATAGGAAGTTGCTGACTTTTGTCAACACTGTATTAACTAGTGATCAAATTCTCTATTATGTCACAGAGATGTTAACAAAGAGTGACTGCATATTTATGGAATAAGAGAATATAAATTAATACTACTGTAGAGGTGACTTCTTGAATCTAAGAAAATGCAAATGCATGCTTTTAATGCACCTAAGGAAGTGCTGTACTGTAAATTAGAACTTCAGAAATCATATACTTCTTTCCAAGACTGCTATGCACTGCATTATTATAATACATTTGGCAAATAAAAGAAAGTGCAAGTATGTATATAACATCCTCATTTTACAGTTTCTATTCCAAACTCATAGAAGGTCAAATTCTTGCTGGGCATATGTACTGATTTCCCATTGGTGACATTTTTTTCCTGTTTAACGATTAATTTTATGAGAGTTAATGCTTGGAAAAAGCTTTTCAGACAATAACTTGGATACATGTTCTCATTAAGTACATCCTGATATTTTTTTTTAAAATCACCTTTCTCTTTTTGTGAAGATGAACATTTACAAAACCTCTGATAAACATCCTTAACTGCCTTTTAAAATAAAGTCAGCCCTCCAGACATAACTGAGTCAATTATGCCATGTCCTCCTTTGGATATAACAGTTGCCTTGACTTACTGCCATGAGTCTTTTCCATAGATTCTTTTATTATAAGAGGTTAGACATTTGACTTTACATCGTCATCTTATGTGTTTTGGTTATGCAAGCATGAGACTACCTTTCCTAGGTCTTTGTAATAATGAATTATCCAATGAATCCATGGTGTTTACCAAAAATAGGAAATATTTGATTTGATAACAATAAATGCAATACCAAAATATAACCCCCCACAAATAATATATTACCTTGATATTAACATGAACTGTTCTTCAGAGATCATTTACATGATCAGCAAATACTCCTTAAAGCAGAGATTTTTTCTCACATACTCTAATAGCTTGTAAAATTGTAAAGATTTATATATTAAATATAAAATCCAATTATGTTCATAATTTATTACATTGCTCTTCCATTCAAGCTATTTCTTATAGTAACTCATACTTGTATGCACAAACCACTGAACTAAATTTCAGTGGGTTCCCCCTGCAAGTAATAACTTTAAAAGTTCCATTTTAATCTGATATTCAGTGATTATTGATTTATTTAGTCCTGTCTTCATAGAATAATAGGATCGACCACACCACTCAGCTTGGTGTCATCTGCAAATTTGACACTAAAAATTTCTCTAGTTGAGGAAAGGGCCAGTGAAATCCCCCCAAAGCCAAAGGTTCTCTTATTTTCTTCATGTGAAAGAAGGAAGAAAATTCAGGAGCTAGTTTGTCTCCTAGATCCCTCAAAAAAATCCCTTGAGTGTTCTTCACATTACTTTTTCATTGCTTTATTATTTGTAATTAGCTGATTATTCAAAAAAATTCTACTAAGGGAATAGAAATACTGTAATGTAAACTACGTACAAACACACTTGTCACAAATTGAAAAAGTCACAAGAAATTTTGCAAACAACTAATGATAAGTGTGTTGACCTTTATTATTGAAGGAATTAGAGCATTTATAGTAGAGGTTCTCAGAGAAGAGGATCTTCTCTCCATGGGATATTAAATATCTAAATACAATTCTTGTGCAACCAAAATGAAATCATAACCAGAATTTTCTTACAAAATTATTTTTAAAAACAATTTTTTGGTGATAATACCTCCTTAGCACTATGTTTTGTTTTAACATTTAAATCAGCATAAATATGAAAACAAAGAGTATGAATATCTATTTTTAATATTTTACAAACTTTATTAAATGCTAACATAATTTAGCCTTTAGATTCTTAAAGAAAATTAAGTACAAAACTGAAATTATGTGGATTTGTAGATAAGAATAGGGCTGTGAGATGAGGAACAGAGAAGGCAGTTTCTGGCTTTATTTCTTGTCAGAAGTAAAAAGTGTCATTTTTTATATTTAGCATGTACCATGTGACTATTTGTGACTAAACTCAACATTGTAGACTCAGATTATGATCAATGGGACAAAAAAATCCAAACTCTGTGGCAACTCAACAAAAGAACGATATGGACCATTTGGAACACATTGAGAGGAGGCCACAAAGATGATCAGAGGACTGCAGCACCTCTCCTATGGGTACAGGATGAGAGTTGACCTTGTTCAGCCTGGAGAAGAGAAGGCTTCAGGGAGACCTTATAGCACCTTCCAGTACCTGAAGGGGGCCTACAGGAAAGCTGGAGGGGGACTTTTTACTAGTGCCTGTAGTGACAGGACAAGAGCAATGGTTTTAAATTGAAAACACTTAGATTTATATTGTATATAAGGAAGAAATTCATCACTGAGTGGGTGGTGAGGCAGTGGAACAGGTTGTCCAGAGGGGTTGCAAATGTCTCCTCCCTGGAAGTGTTCAAGGCCAGGCTGGATGAGGCTTTGAACAACCTGTTCTAGTGGAATGTGTCCCTGCCCATGGCAGGGGTGTTAGAACTAGATGATCTTTAAGGTCCCTTCCAAACCAACCATTGTATGATTCTATGATTCATGCCACATGAGATGGCATTAAGTTTTATTAGAAGGCAAGCCAGGACTTCCTCACCTTTTTAACATGAATCTCTTCCCCAATGCTAGGTTATGCAGGAAGCAATTCTGAATTAGAAAAACATGGGGGAAATTACAGCCAATTATATTTTGATAGGCACTTCTGGAAGGAATGGCAAATGTATGTTTGATAGAATATTTTTTTTTTTTTATGAGAACCATGTATCTTTTAAGAAATTTAATCTCAATTTGCTTTGGGGAGCCCAATTCACTTCATCCTTCTTTTAAAAGAAACCTGAAATTCGACTTTCTCAGATTCCAGGGCCAACAGGCATGCAAAAAATGCATATGTCAGATATACACAGCTAGAGTTTCGTTGAAGTGGTAGCACTATTATAAGAAATATTTAGAGAGGCATGAACATCTTGAAAGATGTTCAGAACTGAAACTGAGAACAGCTCTGAAGAACCATTTTATTCAATGTATATGATTATTACCACATCTGCTGTGACACAGAAATTCATTTTATTTACAGTTGTTCTATAGTAAACTGGGTCTCTATAGCAATATGATTTCTGTTTGAGAAGACAAGAAATTAATTACTATGTTCATATTTTGCATTAGCATAATTTTACAAAACATTCTTTCTTTTTATTATGATTTTTTTTTTTTTTTTTCCCCACTAGGTAAATTACTGGCTGGATGGTTGGGCCCAAAGAGTTGTGGTGAATGGACTTAAATCCAGGTGGTGTCTGGTCACAAACGGTGTTCCCCAGGGCTCAGTATTGAAGCAGTTCCACTTAATGTCTTTAATAATTATCTGGATGAGGAGACTGAGTGCACCCTCAGTAAGTTTGTAGATAACACAAAATTAGGCGGGTGTGTTGATCTGCTTGAGGGTAGGAAGGCTCTACAGAGAAATCTGGACAGAATGGATCAATGGGACAAGGTCAACTGTATGAGGTTAAACAAGGCCAAGTGTCGAGTCCTACACTTGAGACATAATAACCCCATGCAACACTACAGGCTTGGGGAGGAGTGGCTGGAAAACTGCCCCATGGAAAAGGTCCTGGAGTTGTTGAACAGCTGGCTGAATATGAGCCAGCAGTGAGCCCAGGTGGCCAAGAAGGTCAATAGTATCAAGAATTTATTTTTCTTATTAAAAGTGTTATGAATAACCTAATCAAATATTACAATATTTCTCTCTCCTTTTATCTTGATTTAAATTTGTCTCAAAGGCATAAGAAGATTGATGTAAGAAAGAATATTATCTGAGTACATTTCACCATCTTTTCATTTACATCTTATTGTTGTCAGATGCTCACAGGCAAAGATGCCTCAAATTAGATTTTATTACTGTATTATGTTGTGACATTTGTCATTTTGCATTTGAGATGGTAATGTGTCCAATTCAAGATTTAAAACCAAATAAGCTCTGGATTGTAGCCCAAATGAATGAGAAATTATTTTAGACAGAGCAAGAGCATCTCCTATTTTCTTGTGTCTCTTAGAATTTTAATAATTCATGAAGAATTTTTTTTTTTTTTTGCTTAATTTTTTATGAATGACACTTCATGAAAGTTCCAAAAAGATCTGAATTATCTCTCTCATGGTGCTACTGCTCACATTGTGCCCTTCCTGGTCCTGTAACCCACCATATGTTTCATCCTCTATCCCTTTTTCACCTTTGTTTTATTCTGCTTTGTTACCCTTGACATGACCCACCTTACATGAGTGCCTTACTCCTGTATTAAATGCTCTCTTTGTATCATCTTCTTAATTGGTATTATTTCTTCTTTGCTTCTGCAACCAAAGAGTTTCTGTGACAAAGTAATTGATAAAAAGGTTTGCAGAGATGTTGTCTGCACCTGAAGAAACACCATAGAAAGATACTGGCCATTAAGGAAGCTCTGAAAATAATAATAGCTTCTGACACCGGGACTGACAAATGGAAAACTATTATGAAGCACTAATAAAGTAGCTTAGGGAAGCTTATCTAGAAAAGCATCTAAAAAAAAAAAAAAAAGATATAAAGTCGAGAATTTCAGTGCCATCTCCTCAACAGCAAGGACAAATAAAATTTTCCTTGGAAAGCTGATAGTCATGTTGAAATATGTATCTCACCTACTTGCCTGTACAGCTAATCTTAAGAATCCTCCTTTCTGAAACAACATTTTAAAAACTTACTTCCCATGCACTATTAAAGGAAAGATGGTTTTCTCCAAAACCCTCTGGTGTTTGTTTGTTTTTGTTTGTTGTTTTAAGTGACTTTTGATGGAGGATATCTAATACTAACCATTTTTTTCCTGCACCAAGCCTTCAAGGCCTTTCTCCATTCTCCACACTATAAAAGACTTTCTTTTCACCTCCTAAACATATGTGATTTACAAGCCTGGTGAGAAGTTGCATGGATTTTCTGGAACACCTGACAAGTGTACACTGCAGCAAATTCCAGAGTTAAGACATGGGACATAACATCTGAAAATCATTTCTGGAGCTTGAAGGTTGCTATATTGCTTTCCAGATGATGTCTTCTAGTGAAATAGTTTTTGCATAGGGTGGTAGGGAGAGTGTTCTCCCCAGTTTCTGTTTTCTCTGTGTAAGGATTATTTTCTGTGTTTCTCAGAAATTTTGTTTTCCCCGAAGTATTAATACTAATGGGTCAGATCTTCTTCCCTAAACAGAAATTATGAATATCCATTAGGTTGTGTCTGCAATGGTAAATTAAAAGCTAGACATCTGTTCCAAGGCCATGTGGCACTGTTTGGCTTATGACCATACTACTTTGGGCTAGTCCTGTCTATAACAGACATTTTTTGAGAAAGGTAGCTTCAGTAGTTGAGACCAAAGCTACTGATAGACCCCTCACTGAGACAGGATAAGCTACCAGAGAGCTTCTGTTTGAGTGCCTCCCAGGTATTTTTCCTTTGTTCAGGATAAAAAATATGATAAGAGCAAGATACAATTAAGAAAGAGACATTTTATGGTTATCTTAGTTTACTTTTTTTCTTTTTCAGACAAAAAATAACAACCTCCCTTAAAAAAATGAGAGTGTGAAAACATCTATCAAGAAGAGTATGGAATCAGACATCACTATGTTCAACAAGAATAAGTGGAAAAATATATTAAGTAGCAGCCCGCATCTAGCCCTCAACTCCCTCCTCCCAAACCAGCTGAAAAAAACCCAGCATCTGTTACCTGTCTGAAAATGCAGTATTAGTGTAAATGGGTGAACACAGCAAATGTTAAGTGGAAGACTATGATTATTTTCCACTCATATTACATATACATACTTACCCTGTTGGCATTGAATAGTTTCATCACATGTTGTTATTTTCTGAAGTACTCTAGCAAAGCTTTAGAAAAATTCCATTAGCCAAAGACAATTTATTCACGGACACACATATTGTATTTCTGTCTTTTCTGTGTTAGTCTTGCAGTAAGGACTGAGGTATTTATGACACAGTTTGCAAGTTCTTCTGGCAACTTTTCAAAGCTGTTTTATTGTTACAGAACACTGAGAAGCTCTTTTGCATCACGTTCCTCTGTTCTAGCTTTCTGTTTCACTCAGGTTTCATTTGCTGATATGTTTGCACAACTAAGTTACACTCCTGCTACACATTCATCTTTGGTACTTTTGAATAACGATATGTATCGGAGACCAAAGAATTAATCTGATTAAATGGAAGAAACATACCCATAGCTTCCCCAGTCCTCTGTTTATTAATTTAATCATTGCCCAAATAACCTTGTCTGACATTAATATGAGGGAAAAGCATTCTTATTGTAATTCCAGAAATTATCAAGAAATATTCAAATTTTACTTATAACAAGCCTTGTAATTCAAAAATCAGAATTATTATTGTTTTATCAGATAGAATTTAATGACAGACAGCAAAAGTTTAACATCATAGAAGTCACACCAATAAAATGGCACAACATGAAAGAACCAATTTGCATAGAAGCATTGTGAAATTGAGCTAATATTTCAAAATTGTATTCTGTTTTTCCTGATCTTATAGACCATTTATTGCTAACATTTGGACCTTCAAATAAATTTTCCAATTATGGTGAAGAAGGAGAGTGAGGAATCAGTTAATTGGAAAGTGGTAGCTGGAGGATTCTGTCTGGGCTGTAAGAGTCTGTAAGGTGTAACTTCCTCAGTGTCATGGTTTACCCCCAGCCAGGATGAAGGCCACAAGGTCGCTCCCTCACTCCTTCCCCCCTAGTGGATGTGGAGGTGAAAATACAAGCAAAATTCATGGTCTGAGGCAAGGGCAGGAGAATCTCTGCTCTGGTATACATCCTCCACTTCTTTCTTCAGTGATCTTTAATGTCTGCATTGTTGTCTCCCTCACATCACAGTGTGTCATCCCTCCCCTCTCCACATTGATTCTCCTCAGCTCCAGTTTACGCTTCCACTGCTGCTTCCCTTAAGTGTCCTCCCCTCTTAAATATGCTAATTTGCAGAGTCATTGACTGGCTTGGCCATGGTCATTTGTGGGTCTGACTTGGAACACAGCTGTGAAACTGTAGATAAATGATCTATATAAACTGACAAAATGGAGATTCTCAGGGGCAGCAAACGAAAGGAAGAAGGACTGAGATAACTGCACAGTACCAATGCGTTCCAGTTTTCATTGCTGGTCCAGCTACAGAACAGATACAATAGGTATGTGAGTGGCTAGCTTGCTTGGAAGTACCTTATGCCAAAAATTTCAGTCTCTCACTTTCTTACAATAACCACATATCAAGGCAAAATACTTGAGTTGTTATAATACTTCATTAACTAGTTCATCTGAAATATACCAACAGCACTATGGTAATTTACATCGTTTACCCTACCTGTCACACATAAGAAACTTCTATATAATTTGTTTTCAGATCCTTAGTTTCCCTAAGATTCAGTCTGTGTTTTACACTATAGCAAACACCCCCACAGCTTTTTTTTTTTTTTTTAATCTCCAGAGTTTATATGTGTAATAGGGTAAAAAAATTAAGAAATAAAAATTAGATCCTTATCTGTTTAGGTAGTAAAATCAAGACAAGCAGGAATGTAATTTTAAATATTTTAAGCAATAAAAGTATTTTTATCTCTCTTTATGAATGTAAGAACTTGTCACAATTTCCTTCCCTCTCTGGCAGTCAAAACCATTAGATTTTATCACAAAATGGTGCAGGATTAAAGTTCTGAATTTGAAAGGTTCTTTTCAAACCTTTCTGAAATGGAACATTACTTTTTAAACAAGCATTAAAAATATTTATGTAAAAATATTCACCATAACTTTCTACAGCTCTGGAAATTCAGTACCAATAAAAAAACTGGCCAGTGGTTTGAGAGACTTGTTCTAGTCTTAAGTAACCACCAGTACTGTAGAGAGTTGAATCTTCTTATTTATACGGATGTCTAAGAAAATGCTGCCTAAGCTGCATGTTATTGAAAATGCTGTGTTCAGAATTTTAACTCACTCCAAGCAATTCAGCATGTCACTCCAGTCTTGAGGGAGAGTCACAGTGTAACTCCTTGCCAAATATCAGATTTACTTCAGAATTGCTTAAACGACTTCCACTACAACATACAGGTTTGGATCTACAAATGGGCCATGGGGGTGGTAGTGGGGGTGGCTGAGGGAGAGTAAAACAGATGTTGTAACAGGAATACACTGGTCTAAGAAAAAATCTTGAGTCCTACATCATCTGTACAACAAAATTAAAAACAGACTACTATTAAAAAAAAAAAATATTCACAGCCTTGATCTCCTTTATACATAGCTGAAAAGTTTTTTGTTTGAGAAATCCTTTCTAGGGTTTATGAGTGTGGTCCTAAGCAATAAGACATGCCTTTGGTCCTATATCCCAGAATACATTATTCCTTTGCTAGGAAAAACTCCAAGGAACAGCCATGCTTCCTGAAGAAAGAGGCAAACAAAAAATATATGGTTATTTACAAATGGATTGAGCTATCTTGTGACTGATGGTGTTCTCCAGGGGACTGTACTGGGCCCAGTCTTGGGACTTTTCCTCTTTCCAATGACTACAGTATGATCATGTACCATCAGTACATCATTATCATTGTTTTTATTGATGAGCAGACATTGGTACTCTTTCAAATAAAAGCAATATGTTTTTACTTTCTCTTATTGAAATATGTTAAATCCTGAGACTCATACAAATATCTTAGATTATGT
Organism: Rhynochetos jubatus; assembly: GCA_027574665.1. Lineage (NCBI taxonomy): Eukaryota > Metazoa > Chordata > Aves > Eurypygiformes > Rhynochetidae > Rhynochetos > Rhynochetos jubatus. Next base: position 85,135,598 of record CM050649.1, on the reverse strand, counting down.
CAATTTAGGCATAGCTTTGAAATACATAATCTCACATAACATGTGAGGACCTGAAATAATTTTCTTTAGATCTATTTTTAAATTTCAAGATAGTTTTCTTTTTTGCTTAAAAATGTCATTGAATATCTGTATTCCACTTTATGAATGTAATAAAGATTAAATTATACTGGGAAAACCAGTAGGTTTTCTGACAGCTGTAGCACTTTCTTTCATCTAGGACTCATTAATCTTTTGACGTCTTTAATTTGTTAAGAAAAGAACAGTATTTATTCCTTTTTTTTTTTTAATTCTGCAGCACAGGAAACATGCCTTTATCATTCTCTCTTATTTTCTTTCCTAGATACCCTTCTTTACATTTAGCTGGATTCCACAGCTTCTCTTAAGCTGGTTCCTGAATAACTTACAGGCCCATTTTGTCTTCATTTACATCTTTCTGTTTTAATCAGCTGCTTTATCACAGTTGAGGGATACATTTAGGCAATCTATTATTGCATTCCAAACTGTTCCAGTGTGAAGTGTATATATTTCATCACTGTCTCAATTTAAACTTAATTTAAAAATTAACACAATTTATATCCATTCTAATATGATTATACAACTATTTAAATGTAGTTTTCTACTAGCTGAGACCTGAGTATTCATTTTAACATTGCCTCCAGTGATCTATAGGTTGTTTCTCTTAAGAACAGGAAAACCTAGATAATCAAAATGAGTTCATTGAAGTCAGAGTCTGTGCCAAGGTTAGAAAGAGCATTACAGTTACCATGCATTTTTTAGGTTTCATTAACTTTAAGGATTTATGCTTAGGTTGCTTTTGTATGGCACTGCCCTAATCCGTGATATTATATTTTAAGTTTACATTAGTAAAGATGACTTCAAATGAGTTCATATTAATGCATAATATGACATGGGAAAAAAAATGATTTTTTATTTTTTTTTTAACACACTGAACAGCTTTTCTGACAAGGTAAAATTTTTGTGGTATTAGTGAGAATACATCTTAGTGACATGGCAGATATTGTGGTTTAGAGACTCATCTTTTAATGATATGGTACAGATTCTTCATTTGTGATGTCTTTTCTGACTGACATTTGGTGAAAATTACTGAGTCATACACAAATATAGTTCTAGGTATTCCTTTTGATTACAGTTTTATTTCAGCTAACACAGTCTTCCTTTTTCTTCATTCAGAAGATATTCAGAAATATTTAGAATTCTTTACTGTTTATAAGTAGCTGAAAATAATATTTTGTTGTTGATGTCTGTAACACTAGTTTTGTATTCCCGTAACAAGTACATGTTATGTTTTGATCAGGTTCTCCTAGGATATGCTCTTGATTCTGAAGGGTTTTAAAATCTAAGCATGCTACTCAGTTTCAAGATCAAATTCCACCTCCAAGCTCAAAAGTCAAACCGTTAACCATCAGAAGTAACAGAAGTAAGTTAGGTATAGCTTATCCTCCCCTTTTAGGGAGACAGAAACCTTTCAGTGTCCTGTCAAGCCCTGCATTATTTTTTCTCTGAAAATTAATATTATTGCATTCCACTTATTGTGCCACTCTCAAAAATAAATATACATAATAATTTGAAATTATCAACATCTAATGTTTCAAATATTTCTATTTTCTCTGTTTCAAAATGAACATGATAGTCACATGATAAAAGGCAATTAATTTTTTCTGTATTGTTTGGGTTTTTTCCCCTCCATCAGTGCTATGAAGAGATTATAAAAGCAATAAGATAATGATACTGTTCCACTGTTGTAACTGTTCTGATCCTAAATAATATAAAAAGTAAACCATTTTACTGTATATTAAACTCTTCAATGAAAGTTTTTCCACCCTGATTTTTTTCTTAAATTGACAGAGTCTCTATATGCTGATGTTCTGTCCTTTACTTCTATAAGCTTTATATAAATGACATTTCCTGCATCCAAAGTAATCTTGATTTTAGAAAATTGACTGCAGCTGTAAATAATATGTGCAGGATATTGCTTTGATGCTTATTATGGGTGTGTTCACTATCAAAACAGAATCAAGTCAACAAATACTACCACTCCTTTCTTAGATACTATGTAAAATCATAAACTGACACATATATTGCAGAAGTGATTGTGCAATGTGTAACATCATTTGAATAGTGCTGATAAAAATAGACATTTTTTTTCAAAAAGCCTTAGTTAAAACTAGTTCAAGAACATTCATGATGTCAAGAACATTTTCTCTGAACTTAAAATCTTTTTTTATTTGCATCAAATCAGTTACAAAATTGTGCTACTAAGCTACATTTTCTATAAAGTTTTAATGGAAATTAAATTCAGCACAAAACCATGAATAATGTTGATGGAGAACTGTTGGCATTTGAACTAAGACTAACCTATATAATTTGAAATTCATACGGGGAAAAGTGCCTAGATCTGGGATTCCACTTATTCTATAAAATATTACCTACACTTGGACAAGGTGGAAGCAGGGAAGAGAGAAATTTCACCTATTTTATTTACTACAACATTAAATTATAAATAAATACATGAGATAGCTATAAAGAAATTATATATGTATTCAGATCTGGTAAAATTATAAGGTTCTGTGTACTGTCAAGATGCCACAAAATATTAGATTTTGTACATAATGTCATTGACTACAGAACCTTCTATTATTTTGTGTGGGACAAGAAACAAGTGATAAAATATTTTTAAATTCCTTTGACAGGTATACTTTTAATGTGTTTTAAAAAGATTGTAAAGGTAAAGGTTTGAGAAAATTTAGAACAGAAAACTATATAATCAGACAAAAAGATATCTGATATGAACTAAAATTCCATTAAAAATTGCATCTGAATAAAATTAGCCTTCTGATGTGAAGTTCATTTAATGTAATCCTTTTGCCCAGTGAAAAGCGCCAATTTCCAACTGTTGCCTTAATACACCAAAGCCCATTAACCCCTGACACCAATAATGATTGTGGGTTTAATTTTACATCTAAATGTTAGATTCTAGAATGCTACAGAATTTGGAGGATCAAAAGCAAGCTTACCCCTTCTTAGCTTTTAGATTACCACACAAACTCCCAAAGGACTGCCTTGTATGAAAAATATGGTTCTAGGCATTAAAAATTGATTATAAACTGTTGCAATTCCTTCTCATCTGTCATTCAGAATTCTTTTCCCCAGATATGCTAGGATGTGTTTACAGTAAAACTGAACAAATCTGAGAAACTGTGATTTTATTCACTCAATATAGAACTGAACCAAAGCTGTGCCAAATGTTATAACACAACCAGAGGTGTTTGTCTTGCAGATAATGTACTTGAAACAGCTTCATTATACACTTAACTTGGAATTCATCTTGTTGAACTTTAAATGCATGCGTGATCATTCAGATGTTCTGTAATTTGTCTCACCAATTCAGCAAGTTATGTCATGAAGACAGAAAGAAGATCTACCATGGAAATTGGCATCATATAGTTGTGAAATTTGATAATACTTTTTTTTTTTTTTGAAGTCTGATATAGTTTTTAGCTGAAGATTTGCCTGTATTTTTAGTCTTCAAGCATGCACAGTCTTTTAGTTTCTTCTGGTGTATTATCAGCTGAGACCTTCTAAAGCTTCATACTGGCAAGATAGCAAAGTAAGTATACTGGGAAAAGCACAAAAATCATAATTATGTGTAGAGCCGTTTTGGTTTCAGGACATCATTGCTGCAGCAATAGGGGCACTGCTAGCCTGTTCTGCAAAGGACAAGCTGAAGTGTGTATACAACTCAGTTCAAAGTCTGGATGCAAGCCATTTTCCTAGGGTTAAGGTTTGAATCCTATTCCTCTTGCATTAGCAATTAGACAGAGCCAATAGGAGCAGACTATACTGAAACTTTTTCATTTTAGGCCTATTTGTTTTCTATAGTTAGACATAAAGTGTAAGAAAAAAATATAGATTAGACTAAATTCAGAACAAATAACTTTTATCTAGAAAGAAGTGTTAATGAAATGTACTTAAAGTTGTTGGCAATGCTTTATCTTTAACAGTTAAACACCTTTTCCTTTTTTTCCCCCTAAGATTTGGATATATCCATATTATTCTTAAAAAAATAAGAATAATAATTGTATACTGCCATGTATATAGAATATCAGTTGAGAAATTGTGTGATTTTAAGATTTAGATTAGAGAAAAAGGATATATGTAGGTTGCCCTGGGGGCACCAATAAACCTAAATGTATCTGATCAGCCTCACCTGGGCCCTCCACTTACACACCCTACTCATGGACCCAGGAAACCCATTGCAACCCGGGTCTTCAGTTTTAATCTGAGCTGTCTTGCAGTCTTGATGATCTCCAGCTCAGCTGCAGCAATACGTGATTTCATTGACCCTGACCTATGGACTGTTTTTCTGGCTTGACCTTAGTCCCGTCATATCATTATGGTCTTGCCTGTAGATCCCAGGGCTCTGTCTGATCCTGGTTCCCCTGACCAGGTTTGTTCATGTGTACTCTAAGACTGAGCATGGCTATAAACCTGTCTTTTTCAAGTGTCTGACACAAAAGGTTTAAATCTAAACTGATTTTCTTTGGACTGATTTTGTTTGATTAGTTACTTGTATAGTAATTTTATGCAGGAACTCTATTCTTTGACTGGAAGTAGTTGGGAGATATTTAAGCAAGTGACTACCAGTAGCTATCAGGCCAGGAAAGCCTGGAAAATTTAATAGGAGGTTATGGAGTGTGTAGCATGTCAAGGGTGGTGAAGCATGTTCAGTCTAAGTAAAACTGGCAGCATAAATTACTTTTAAATGGATGTATAACCTTTTTAAAGGTTAGCTATTCATTCTCCCTCTTTCACTTTTCTCTGACTGAAATAAATGCCTCCATAATTCCAATGAGATCTGAGATGTTGCAGAAAATTCACTGAAAACATAAAAGGAGTGCATTTGTGAATACCAGAAAAAGATTTTAGACATCTGATTTTGTTCAGATGTTTGAGACATTACTTGATTCTCCTTCTCATCCCATTCTTTCTTCTTTCATGTGAGTACATCCTCACACTGTATATATTCTTTGAACTTTACTCATTTTCAGTGTTACTCTGACCTCCTTGGCTCTCATACTATCAAATGCTCTCAAAACTTCTACTTGCCTTCACATCTAAGCAATTAGGTAAAATATTACCTTATTTTACAAATGTTTAAACTATGAACTTAAAAATAATTGTATGTCTGTATTTATAGATATTGAGGTAGTTATAATTTTTCAAATCCTCTATATACCCCTGTTGTGTATCCATGCTGTGCATGAGATCTGGGGGTGAGATCTGAATATGCACTATACCGTCATTCTCTTTCCATCTTCTCAGTTTTTATTTCTCTTCCTGCTAACTTCTGGTTTCCTTCATAACAAACTTAACAACTTGTCAAAATCTATGCAGCAGTACAAAAAGTCACTTAGGGGAACATAAATGTGTCATATAATATCATGGTTTGATATCTTAGCATGTCTTTTGTGTCAGGGCCATGAGGATTCCAGTAGGCCTTGATGGCCTTTACCAACCTTACCTGGAACCCCACTGCACTCCTTTACAAAGATCTCAGGAGTCCCATTTCAGCTCAGCCCTGGGCACCTAGGCCAATCCCAATGACACCATGGGTGTGTGGGTTCACAGCCACACCTCTAGACTTTAGCCCAGCACTCTGGGTATCTTGTCCCCTGGACAGGGTCCTTAGGCCCACCGTGTACAGATCTCTGGCGCCATCTCCTGTTGTTCCTAACCTGATCTATTAGCTGGCCCGTGTCCTGGCTCACCATTTGAAATGTATGGAGCTGCTCATGGACATTATTGGACCCCAACTCTGTCCAGTACAATCAGGACCTGTGGGATGACACCTGTTGGGGACGGTATGGCATACCCTGGAATCCTCGTGATGCCTGTCTCCTCACTGCAGAGTAGCAGCCAGCCCTTTCTGCTCCCTGACACTTTGATGTCAATGTAAAATTTTTCAACTCCCTTTTCTTGCTTTTGATTGAACATCAATTGTATGGTTGCAATAGAATACATGCATAAGAAAGGCAAATTCTAGACTTCTGAAATAATTAGGTTTTATTCGGTATTTTTGTTAGGGAAGATTAATAAAACTATGTTGTGTTTCCAGAGAGATGAATGAAGGTCCAAGTCTCTTGATCAAGACTAGTCTGTCTTTTAAATTTAATGTGAAAATTTCAGAGTCCCCAAATCCAAACCACTATTTTATTATTGATTCTGATAGTTCTCCAAAAGCCCACAGTCTCAAAAGGAACTTATCAGAGTACAGTGAATTTGAATTCTAGGCTTTGTCATTCCACTGTCCTTTCATGCCAGTTGAATCAAGAATGACAAAGCTTTAGATAGAGACTTAGATTCATAAGACTATTGTATATTTCAGGTGTGAAGGTGTGCTGGGTTCAGTCAGGAAAGGGTTAACTCTCTTTACCATGGCTGCTAGGGAGCTATATTCCTGGATGCTGAGAGGAGTACTGATAAACTCTTAGCTGTCGCTGGGGAATGCTGCACTGAATTTAATGTCTCTCTCCGCTTCTGATCCTGCAGCTGCGTTCCCAGTTCTTGCTCTCTCCCTACAGGCGGTGTAGGGGACACACAGTTCAGGCAGCTGACCCAAACTGACCAAGGAGGTGTCTCATTCCATAGTACGTCATGCTCAGGACATAGAAGGAGGGTGTCTGGGTGCCATTACTCTCTTACTCTCTTGCTTGTTTACTTCCATACTGTAGCTAACACTCTTCCTGACTCCTGCGTTAGCTAGTTTGCTAAATCCTGTGCTGGCTCATTTGTGAGGGAGTTGGTGGATTTGTTTAGTTTTCCCAGTTGTGCTGTTGCTGATAAGGCTCGCTCGGAATCCGCAGCAACATCCGGCTGCGATCGTTCTTGGGCTGCGGTTCTCATGATCTCTGGGTCTGACTCTCACTTCTCATCACCTGGTTGTACATTGGCCAGTGGGTGGGGAGCAACTGTATCATAATCGTATCATATGTTTTATTTTCTATTACTTTAATTCATTATTATTAGTGGTATTTGCATATATTAATTTATATTTAATTAGTAAATAGTTCTTATCTCAATTTTACGAGCTTCCTTATTTCTTTTTCCTTGAATTCTCCCCCTCCACTGGAGAAGTGGAGGGGGGATTTATGAGAGTGGCTTCTTGGTATTTTGCTAGCCGTAGTTAAACCACAACAGAAGGTATCTCAGGAAGTCTCTAGCTCATCCTCCTGCTCTAAAGAAGGTCAGACCTACTCTGAGGTCAGACAAGCTAGCTGAGAGTTTGATTGGTCTAGTTGTGTCTTGAATACTTTCAAGGACAGACACTGCACATTCTTTCTGAGCAACCTGTTCCATTGCTCAACAGGCCTCATGGCGAAGAAGGTATTCTTTGCATCTAGTCTGAAGCTCACATTCCTCAGTTTAGGCCTGTTTCCTCTCATCTTACTGCCACATGTCATTTTGAGGAGCCTGTATCTGTTTCGATGATGAACTCCCCATAAATATGGAAAAATACAGTTCGGTCCCTCCTCAGCTGTCCTTTGCCCAGATTAAAGAAGCCCTGGTCTCTCAGCCTCTGAATCCAGAGCAACTGCTCCAACCTTGACCATCTTGATGTCCCTCCACTGAACTTGCCTGAGTTTGTAAGTATTTTCTGTGTTAGAAGTCCCAAAATTGCACACAGTAACCTAGATGTGGTCTAATGAGTGCTGACTGAGAGAAACAATTGTTTTCCTCAGGCAGTTGCCAATGCTCTGATTCGTACAGCCCCAGATCCTCTTGGCATGTCTGCTGCCAGATCCACCAAAGGATCTTTTTCCTGAGCTTCTCCCTAGCGTGGCAGTCCTCAGCCTGTAAAGCTGCTAGGGGTTTTCCTCCTCAGGAGAATATCTTTATATTTGTCCTTGTAGGACTTAATGAGATTTCTGTTAGCCAATTCCTTCAGCCCTCCTAGAGGGAACACTGTCCTCCACTGTCTCAAATGATCCTTCAGTTTGGTTTCATCTGCAACATTGCTGAGCATGCATCAACATCCTCCTCAGGTAATTGAAAAATATATTAAAAAGGACAGGTCCCAGTGCAGCCCTTTGTGGTGTGTCTTTTGTTACTGGCATACACAACCACTACACTGAGCCAAACAATCTAACCAGTTTGTCACACTTCTTCTTGTCTGCCTATCCAGATCATGAAATACCAACATAGACAAGAATATTGTGATAGGCAGTGCTGAAAAGCTTGCTAAAGCTGAGGTACATAGCATCCACTACACTACACTTGTCCTTTAAATCTATTTATTTTCTTACAGAAATCATGAGATTCATCAGATATGATTTACCCTTGGTAAATCCATGCTGGCTGTTTCTAATCATTCTTTTCTTCTTCATATTCCCAGAAATGTGTTCCAAAATGAGTTGTTCCACAATTTTCCTCACAGACCAAAGTGAAGCTGAGTGGTCTACAGTTTTCAGGATTGTTCTTTCAACATTTTTTGAAGATGGTACAACAGTGGACCTCCTACAATTTTTAGAGAGGTCCCCAATCTCCATTGCCTGTCGAAGATGACAGACAACAGCTTCACAGGGATATTTTCCACCTCTCTCACCATGGGATGCAGTCTTTCAGATGCTGTGGGTTTTTATAAGCAAAGGTCGCTGAAATAATCCCTGAGTTGATCCTCATCCACTGCTGATGTTTTTCCTCCACCTTAAACCATTTCATTAATCACGGCAGCATGGGAGAAGACTGAAGAGAAGTTGACATGCGTACTGAGACTTGCAAGTCCTTTTTTTCTTCCATCTGCTACATGTAAACAAGTAAATTTATGAACTAAACGGTTTCATTTTATTTTTTATTATTCATTTTGGAGTTAATAGCTTTCAGAATGGAAAACTTTTTTTTTTTTCTTGATTTTGATTTGAGTGAACATGTCTTGTAAGTTTAATTACAGAGGGCTTAGATGCTTAGATGCAAAACAAATGTATCTTGTCCTCTCCACATGGAAAAAACCCTGAAAACTATAACCTATATTTTGTCTTCAGTTTTGCTTCTTATGTGTTTTGTTCATTATCATAATTCACATTTGCTATACCTGATTTTTTTTTTTACAAATATTTAATTTGCTACATATCTATGTTACTATATTATTTATAGTATCATAAATATGTTATTTATAATTATATAATCTATATAACAATAACCATGTCTATGTTATATAATTATAATGTTTAATTATGATAATGTATATATTATTTATAATATCTAGTTTTTATGTGCTCTAGTTCTGGTGGTATTACACTATCCTGTAGCATAAAACTTTGCTGGGAAGTTTATTTAAAAAATGAATATAAGGGGTTCTTTTTTGTTGGCTTAAAATTCTGAAAGATGTAACCAGGGAGAACATTTGCATAAACCTATGGATGTGTACCATGAAAAACTAAAACATCTTAGAAATGTCATTATTTCATTACAAAATTAGATTTGATCACATAAGAACCTTACGGCTAGAAATCTGGAGAAACAGAGGAACAGTCTCATCACATGATCATTTCTAAATGTGACATGACAGTATTTAAATTTCCATGACTGAAATGAGTATAAAATTATCATACGAATGTACCATGTGGTACTGTATGTTAACAGATGCTATAAATGTCCTAAAGGAAACACTTCATTTTCAGGGAGGTACTTAAGACATAATACAAAACTTTTTCCATTACTATTCTTTCTCGGTCCTGAAGGAATCCTAGGTAATAGTCTGTCTTTTATGAAATTGTACAGAATAGAAAAAATAATATTGTAAAAATTATTCCGGCTTATATACATTAAGAAGGAAAATAATTGTAGGTTTTTTTTCAGTTAACGCTTCTCTTTATAGAAAAGAAAGGCGTCCTGTCCCGAATCTTAAATTACTGAGTATTGGAATAATTAAGCTGAAATTGGTCTAAAATAAACTAGTTTTGGATGTGCAAACCCTGACAAAACGAGGATGCTTTGTCAACTTTTATGAATGGTTTACCTGCAATATGTTGATAACTACACAATGATAATATATCTCTGCTTATTTATACTTTATGCAAATGGTTTGTTCTGCCTGTAACTGCACAAGTACTTAGGTATGCAATATTATGCACTCTGGAGAGATGGGGTAAATGAAGACATGGTGGCCAGTTATTTAGTTAATGGCTAATGCTTTAGTGAATATCTGAATACCTTATTGTTACTTGGCAATCACAATTCACTCACTTCATTCTGTTCTTACTAAATGCCTCAGTCCATCACAGTGAGGAAATGTTGCCTGGGTCACATCAGCCATAGAAATGGCACTGAGATAGTCCTGTCTTCATAGAGAAGATTAAGATGGGGAAATGTAGGCAAAGTTTAAATGTATTCATTATTGTAAATTCTACCTCATAGCACACCGTGGACATAAATTTTGCAGGTTATGTTGGTGTATGAAAATAAATAATAATGCAAGTAAAACGAAAAACTTTCAGACAACAGTGTCATTTTATCTGTTTTAAATGTCCTAGGAGTTTTAGTAACTAAGAACTCTAAATACAATCACCATCATGATTATTAACCAAAACGGTGACATAGAGAATTTATTTCAGGTCTATAGCTTGTCACAAAATTACACTCATTACACTCCGTGATCGTCTAGAAGCCTCAGTGATGGCCCTAGCATTAACAGCATAATATATATACGTGTGTAAAGATCTGTAAAAAGAGAAATACAAATAGACTGTAATGGAGTAGCAATGTACTATAAGGATTAATTTTAGTTTTCCTTTGTTGCTTCAGCCATTCAACCTAAGAGTGAGATGACACTGTATCCAGTTCCCTATAACCTTATTGGCTAAGGTAAGCATAAAAGTCCAGCACTCTCAATTAGTCTATTGATCATGGATTTAAATAATCACAACCATTCCATAGTCGTTGGATTAAGAGATTTTATATTCTGGCATGGCCTCATTTTTACTTATGATCAGCTCAGCATGCAAGTATATGTAGTTGTAGTTAAATTTTGAGAACCTAAATTGGCTCATCATGGGGCCAAAGGAACAGACATCAAGAAAGACAAGAATTTGGTAGTCAACTGCAATCTTAATAGCCTAATCATGTGTACATACCTTTATATAATTTACTTATCTCCAATTGTCACAGAAAAAGGAAAATAAAAAATATTATTAGAGAAAAAAACCAAAAACCTCAATAACGATAAAGTTAAAATCATCGTACACAAGCTTCCTAGGGTCTACCCATTTTCTGTGTTATACTCACCCTTCCAATATTTTTTTGTGTACTCAGGATGACACTTGAGTCTTCAAGAAGATGTGATGAGTCTTAGTGGATCATCAATCCACAGAGAGGATTGAAATGGTGATGGTGAGGCCTTCTTCCTTACCAAACAATTTGTTTGGGACTATTTTAATATATTTTCTAACACACACTGCCTTAATTGTTTTGCAATTCCAACTAACATACACGTGTTATGCGTGGTGTTTTCCTGTATATATTGGATTTTTATTCTTTGCTCTCTTTGGTTCACTTTAAATCATTATTACCAAGCTCCCCAGGCCATTTCCTTTAGTGATCAGTAAATGACCACTAGTGAGTTGTTCACAGCCCTAAGGTCTCTGATATCTGATACTTTTGCTGTCACCATACACCTGCACTCTCTAAGTTGCAATTTTATCATAGCATCATAAGCAGTTCATGCTACAGAGAATAACTAGGTTTGATTACTAGTAGTTTAAAGGCTATGACAAAATTATGATATGTTTGTAAAACAGCAGTAAAAACCCCGTAGAAATAAGTAATATAATATTCAATTGTACATTGTGGAAGTAATTTTTGGAACTAAATAGGCTAAAACAAAGTCCAGACAAGACCAGGCCAGTTCAAGTTCAGACAATGCGAACCTGACAAAGTCTAATCTTGAAGTCTTGAAAAGTTAACACAAAGCTTATTACTACAATAACAATTCTGCCTTTGATATTCCAATAGACTGTAATACATTCCCTTTACAGACCTTACAGAGTTTGTTACTGATTCTGCTTACTAGGAAAAAATGTATATGATCTCAAACGTCTGTGACTAATGTGTGTAATCATTATCAAATCCCAGTGTTCTGTGCTGATGTTAGTTGAAATTTTGTTACATGAAGTTCAGCAATACCTTGTGTCATCACAGTGTAGTTATATCACGAGCATTACATTTGCAACTTGACATAACAATGATAGAGATCAACACTGCTACAAAAATACTGCTCATTTAGATGTAAATCATCACTCCAAAACCCTTGTTGAAGAAAACATTCTTGTTCAGATTGCCTCATCATTGCATCCAGCTGATTTTTTACAGAAGTTTTAGAAAAAAACAGTCCAGAAATATGTCATGCTACAATGATAAAATCTCTAAGATGATTTTCTATTTAGACAATTTTCATGTTCAGACTCTTTCCCTTCTGAAAAAAAACCCCAAACAATTTTTTGATTCATTTAATTGTAAAATATAAGTGTCTTAATTTGGTTTAGTAAAAATGTATATCCTTCCCGCAAGTGTCAGAAACAGACTGCAGATTTGGCTGCTACAAATCCTGTCACATGTGCAGCATGAAAAAAACCTGCAAAAGTAGGAACCAAAAAACCCCCAGAAATAGGGCAGTGTAACTTAAAACGTAACAAGTTAATTTTATTATGATAAGAGTTTCTATTTTTCATTTTGAAACGAGTGGTGGGTTTTTTTTATTTTTTCCTTAAGTTTTCTTTTGAGTATACAATCATTTAGTGCAAAATCTCCAAAATTCATGTTAGATTTTGGGCTTTCCAAGATATGTGGAGATGAGAGAGTTTTAGTGGGACTGAAAAATAAATCAAGCTGAGGAAAAACTAGAGACTACACTAGTTTTCTGGAGTATATTAGTATGGCAAAATTTTAAACATTTAACCTCAGTGTCTAAATTAGGATGCAGGACTCCCTGTTATAAACATATCTCCTAGAGTTTTACAGAAATGTTGTCATCTACCTCATTTCTGAATAACTTTCTGGGCAAGTTCTTCTGAATTGTTCTTTATTTCGCCTACAATTATGGAGTGGACATGTATATATATATACATTTTTTTTTAGACAGACTTGCCAGAAAAAGTAGAATATTTTCAGAAATTTGACAAAATGAATAGGAAAATGTGAGATGAAAAATGTTCTTTGAAAAACAAACCATATACACTCCAAACTCTACATTAAACTCTTCAATCAGTAAAAAAAATTAAGACATTAATTCTTATTGAAGAACTTTTGAAACAGAACTTTTAATCATTTTCTTGGGTTTTTTTTTTTTTTGTTTTCTGCTTTTAATAGTAACATCAAATTGTCCTTCAATTATAAAACAGATTTTAGATTTTAATCTAGGCACTCAGAAGTATAGGAACATTTAATTGTTTAAAAAGACTGTTACAGACCTTGTCTGTTTTGTTGAAGGTGAGTCAGATAAATAAACTATTTGTTGTAGGATGTTTCTGAATTCTTTGATTTTTGTTTGTTTTTTAAACACATTATCCTCTACATTAAATAAGTACAGAACTAAGCCAAATCGATGATCTTTTGACTCAGTGACCTAGAGCACTTCTCCAGGCTGTAGACCTATAAGCAGGTTGCAGGCCTTACCTGCACAAACTGTCATGCAAACTGCTACAACACACCCTGTTTGCCTGCCCTGGGCCCTTTAAATCTCCCGCGGTTGCTCCTGGCAACGCCCACCTTGCTTTAGCCTCTCTCAGGACAGTTGCCACCTCTGGACAGGTCTCTTGGCTCTTCCTCAGGGTTCCCAGGCTGTGGGAACCTCCTAGTCTGCCTCGGTCTAGCACTCAGCTGCCAGACTTACCGTTGCCACTGCTGGGTTCGTAACTGACAATACAGTCGGTAATACTGCAAATAGGTCAAAGTAGATGATATGGAAGAGTAGTAGTTTACTATACAAAACCCCACAGTATAAGGAGGAGGATCTTTGAAATTCAATTTTGTTTTGTTTTCTTTCTTTTATGCACCATCTAAACTTCTATTAACTTCAGATAAGTGGGTTCTGGTTTGGTTTTTTTGTTTTGTTTTGTTTTAATCAACTTTGGACCCTAGTGACTCCAAAACATCTGGATTATTGGTCATAGTTTCTGTTTAGATTTGGCCATTTGACTTTATCATTAAAGAAAGCTGAGCATAACAGAATCAAAACTGATTCCTACCTCCTAAATCAATTCTTGCTACACATTTCTGAAATTACATTCAAACTATAAGTGCAAGGAAATGAAAATTACAGTGCATAAAATGTAAAATAAGTAATAAAAATATATAAAATACGAAGAAAACAGGAAAATGAAAAGTAGATTGAAATATCACTAAGAACTATGTGTTTAACAAAAATATCTATTTTTATGTTTACATAGTTTTTTTCTTTAATGAAGTGCAGATTTATTGGCAAATCTGTTCTTATACAAAGGGATTATCATGAATTTCATTTCAAGAATATTGTAAGCACTTTTGTGCATCAAAATGATGATTTATGCTAATATGCTTTCCTGAAGGATTTTGGAGATTAAAGTTGATAACATCTTCTTCTACTAATTATTAAATCACAAAAAACTTGATTTCAGATAAATACCTCTTCCCTTAGTCTTCCACATTAAAATGCTGGGCTGCACTTGCTATTTCAAATGAACTTCTTTAATTCCTGGTTTGGGGGGTTTATTTTTTTTTTTTAAAACAAATACACCTGAGGTTAAATATGACTGGTAATTGGTTCATTATCTTGGATGGTGCTTAATAGAACAAAGCATTTTAAAATGCATGTTTCCTTCTAAAAATATTACAAATATTGCACATTTAATATTAACCAAGTTTTGTTGTGTAATTCATTAACTTTTTTCCTTATAAACATTCATTCAAAATCATTATAAATAAAAAAGGGAAAAAAATTTTTAGTATGGAATACTTCAGAAAGCATATTCAAACCTACAAGTATCTGCTTTTTTGGAATAATTTGAAAGTACAAGTCATGAAGACTTTCTGATCATCCTAAGTGTCAGACACCATGTCAAGAATTTTAAGGTGCACAATAGCTGAAGAAGAGCTATTTCTGATAGAAATTATCATCAAGTAAAGTTTGAAGGCCAAACTATTCTTCATCTTACCCTGTATTCTTATCTTTGTTAAAAAAGCCTCTTGTTGAAAATCATCTATAGTTCAAATTTGTTCATTTTGAAATAGTATTGTATAGTGCCTAGCAGAATTTTGTCGAAAGAGCATGTCAATAACTCAAGTAACAATTGCAATAACTTTTGGGTAAGTGTAAGCTGTCAAATGTATGTATGTTACCTGTCAAAACCAAGATTTCACTGTCCCACCAGCTGAGAACAGCTGTTCAACAATATATTTTATTCTATTGTAAAATGCAGGTAAATATCTTGAACATGTTAGCAAGAGAGGTTCTGAACATATTTATTTTAATGTAAGTTGCTTTTGTTGAACAAAATATTTAAAGTCATAGCTGACATCGGAAAGTCAGCCAGCCCATACCTTTGTTCAAACAAGGGTTAATTTCAAAGTTGTATCATGCTGCTCAGGGCCTTGTCCAATAAAAGTCTGAATATATTCAAGAACAAACCAAAGAATACTTAACTTCTCTAGGACAGCCTATTCCACTCCTATTGTTTTCCCCACGCCACCCTTTCTGCTAGACAGAATTGTCTTGTTACGTACCTCTGAGAACATTCTGGTCTGGTCTTCCCTATAACCCCCTTTCAGCCCGTCAGATAGGTAGCTGAAAGTGAATATTATATCCCCCTTAGTTTTCTGTCTCCAGGCACAACCATCCTACTTCCCTCTGCCTCTCCTTATGTATTTTTGTCTAAGCCTCCAGATGCCTCAGTGTAATTATCTCCTTCAGAACAAGATAAATATCTCTTAAGACTGTCTTTCCAATGCCCATAGTGAGAGTTTATATACTCTGGTCCCTGAGTGACTTCAACTCTGTAGACATCTTAATTTAGGAGTCTGGAACCTAGTTTCAGTCATGAGAGTTGGAGGAGCAATAGATAAAAACAAACCAACCAAGCACAAATAGCAGACTATGAATACTAGCAACTTTATACCTTTATGTATTGCTACATGCAGAAAATTCCCTGGTTAATGATGTTGGCCCTGATGAACAGTCTCGTGTAGAGGGTTATTGAAAATTTGCATTAACTGTTCCAGGCTGGCTCAACATTCACTCTTTCCACAATCCACAAGGGTACTCTGAAAATTAAAAAAATAATTTTCGCTTTTTCAGATGATTTATATTCTATCAGAAATTGATTTCTGGTGCAAGATCCACACAATCTTCTCAATTTAGTTAGGATTTAAAGAGATGTTTTCATCTGCACAATGTATTTTCATGCATCAGTGACTATTATTACATACTTTGAAACAAATAAGCACAGGCCCGTGAGGACTGAAACAATAACTGGGGAAAAAGTTATCATAGTTACTATGGTTACAGTTTCAAAAACTTTTTTTTTTTAAGGTCCGTAACATGAAAGTCCTATTTTATAGCATAACAGTGCAACCATGATCAGCATTCATCACTGATCTTTTTCAAGGCAGAATAGTTATTAGTGACAGAAACTACAAAATTGATGCCTAACTGGACAACAGCTGTACCAGCATAAAAACTGACGATGGCTATATGAACACATACTGGACAGTTTTGCTTCCAGATCTTCTCTCTCCTTGCCAGAAATCTGGTCCAAAAACACATACTCAAGAACAATTAGTGGTTTGTATCTTATAAAGTAATGCGACTATGAGCAATCTCATAATTTATTTCCAGACTTTGCCCTATTAAACTATTGTAAAGTATTCTCTTTTAAATAGAATAAATTTGTAGGCAGAAACCTAATAGATATGATTAATAAAATTCAAATCCTGCTAAACTTTGAAATTTTCCAGTTGATTGAACACTAGACATAAAGGATCAACGCAGAATATTCTTGATTTTTAAGAGGACAACTTCACCAGCCTGCTTAGTTTGAAGAAGT
The DNA here is from genome assembly GCA_027574665.1 of Rhynochetos jubatus. Lineage (NCBI taxonomy): Eukaryota > Metazoa > Chordata > Aves > Eurypygiformes > Rhynochetidae > Rhynochetos > Rhynochetos jubatus. Next base: position 85,118,508 of record CM050649.1, on the reverse strand, counting down.
TATATTTAATCCCTTAGAATATAAAGATCCTTCTATATCATCTTAGGAATGTAGGAAAAAGATCTCAAAAAGTTGCAGGCTGAAGAACTTGTCTGTGTTTTATGCATCAGTCCATAATCTGCTGTGCTTTCATCAGGTGGCACAGGTTTTGTGTATGGAAGATGAAAATGACCAAATAGTAGAATTGCAGTGGAATAACAGAATCACTAATGTTGGAAAAGACCTATAAAATCATCTAGTCCAGCCATCAACCCAACACTACCATACCCACTAGACCATGTCCTTAAGTGCCACGTCTACATGTACCTTGAACACCTCCAGGGGTGGTGACTCCACCACTTCCCTGGGAAGCCTGTTCCAATGCCTGACCACTCTCTCAGTAAACGACTTTTTCCTAATATCTAATCTAAACCTCCCATGAAGCAACTTGATGCCATTTCCTCTTGTCATATCACCAGTTACCCAGAAGAAGAGACCAGCACCCCCCTTCCTACAACCTCCTTTCAGGTAGCTGTAGAGAGTGACCAGGTCTCCCCTCAGCCTCTTTTTCTTCAGAATAAACAACCCCAGGTTCCTCAGCCGCTCCTCACAAGACTTGTTCTCCAGAACCTTCACCAGCTTTGTCGCCCTTCTCTGGACACGCTCCAGCATCTCTATGTCCTTGTAATGAGGTGCCCAAAACTGAACACAATACTCGAGGTGTGTCCTCACCAGTGACACGTACAGGGGCACTATCACTTCCCTGCTCCTGCTGACCACACAAGAAAGGGTTTGCAACCTCATCAGGGACTGAAGCTTCTAGTTCTATACACATCATCTCTGTTGAACAAGAAAAAGTCTTATGGTGTGTTTTTGGGGACCCACTAATAACTTGCATAAGGCTGTTTCAGTTCTTACGTCAACAGTAGTCAGCAATGTAACGCATGTGAGACAACGAATCATGCAAGATTATGTTGATCAAAACTTCACAGAAAAAAACTGTATGCTCAATGAACTGACTGTTCTCATCTTCTGTTTCCCATTTTTCATACATATTTTCAATAGCTTATTCTTGTGACAGATTCACGTGCTAAAGTCCTGCATGAAATAATATTCAGATGCTAAGCTGGAAATGCAGATAAAAATGGTTCACACAAGATATGGTTTTAAACACAAGAGATACAATATAAACTTCAAATAAGCATTTAGACCGCCAATTTCACTGATCATTTGTTGGCAAGAACAGAAACTGAATGATTAGGTAATAACAGCAATGAGTAAATGAAAGTACTGGGTTTGACAAGGTCAGAGGAGTTTGGCTTAAAGTAGGACAGGATCTTTTGAAAGGTACTTCATTATCATTATTTTTTCTACCTTAGTTCGCTGCATATTTCTGAGGCGAGCTTAAATTCACGCACACTTTGATTTCGTTCTCTATATATGTAAGAGTTAATTCATATTGATTGTTGTATTTTATTTCTCATTTGAATGGAAATGTGATTTTTGAATATAGGTGATGCACTAAGTTCTGTACACATTAGACAACTCTGTCACTTCCACTGAAAACACTGCTTCTTTCCAAAGAAGTTCTTTCAGAATGGTTCTTCTGACGGTTTCTTTTCTGGTCTGCTGATAGCATAGTTTTTACCCTACTTTGATATTTTATTTACTAATCAAGCTTTTACAATGAAACTTCTCTGCAAATATTCCTTTGTCCTCACGATACTTAGAGTTTCTCAGATATGGGTTATGGTTTTAGTAGTGCATTAATAGTATCCATGACAGCTGTGTCAGTTGTCTTTCTGTTTTGATAATGGCAGTTACTAATATGCAGAAATACACATGAACTGAATGTTGTATATGGAAGCCAGTTGTACTATTTTTTTTTTTTTCCAATTTCTTTCTCATATAATAGGACTGTTATTATGATGAAAAAAAACCCCATTGTTTTAAGTTTCCCTCATGAAATATCTCTCATGCCTAATTTAATCATTATGTGTATCACTCTCCTTCCTATTAGATAAAAAACATCTACTCTCCTCTTATCTAAAAAGACTCGTATGTTTTTCCAGTCTAAAAATTGTACCTCTAGACAAAATAAGTAATGTCAGATGTCTTTCAGTTGACAAATAATTAATTTTAAACCCTTTTTATACTTGAGCACTAATATAGATAATCGTGATGTCACAGAAACAAAAGCTGGTTTGCATCTTTTGAAGATAATTCACTCAGCAGATAATGCCTTCCTGAGGTGTGCATAAGGAAACTAATGTTAATTTCCCACTTTCTAATTGTGTAAATTTTCTATGTTCATTCTTGAAACGTTGTAGCCAGTAACTGGATTTTTCAAGATCAAATCTTCACTCTCCATTAATTTGTATTTCTGAAAGCCAAATTATTTTATGGAATAAAAAGAGATGCAGCATGATACTTATTTCATCTAGTAGATGAGAGATTTCACCTCCTTATTTTGTGACTCAAATTATTTTAAATCTAATCCAAATATAATTTCTGAGATGAACATTCAGGAAATAAAATAGAGACAAGTGCAGACAGTTGGATTTATTTGTACATTTGGCCAGCATATTATCATATTTCTCAAAGACAAAGCTAATAAAGGGAAGGGCTAGTGACTATTCAGATATGCTTTTATTTTAGAGTAAGTGTGTGCCACTTCTCTGATCTTCAAAGATAATAAACAGTGTGTTGCATGCTTTAATCCAATACACATTTTTTAAAGTATTATCAAGTTATATAAGCATAAAGAATAAGCTTATTTGTGAACATTGTTTAGAACAGAGGAGAAAAATTCTGAGATATTACAATGAATTATCAAATTAAATATTTAGGAAACTAGTCATTAAGTGCCTCTGTTTACAACTTGTGAAGATAAGATGTGTACCAGCAATATTAACATTTTCAAACTGAGAGAAATTAGTCAGTGGTGAGACAAAAATCTGTATCATTTTGTATAGTCAAATCAATGTCACCTAATTTTTAGATCACAAAAATTTAAAAGCATAAGTCTAGCTTAGTTATCCTAGACTGTCTCTCTATTTAATAAGATCTGAGAGACATGAGTTGAATACCTCTCTGAAAAATACCTAGTTTTCTTCATTGGCAATACAGAGAGTAAGCACTGACAGTGTTAGTCTCCAAAATACATCTTGTAGGCTCTTAAGTTAAGACAGATGAATACCATCCTTCCTGTTTTAATTCTTCAATTATAAAAGAAGTTTATTATAGAAATCTGGAGAATCAGGATTATCAAAGGAAACAAGAATACAGAGTATTGAGTTCCAGATTCTGTCATGAACACAAGAGAATATCAAGCTGAGTGCGAATCAAATATTTCAACATTAAAAGTTGTTAGATCTATATTGATTTAGTATGTTGACCATATGGAGTCTGTAAGAAACCTTAGGAATTAAATCAGTGTCTTGATAGACATTGTCTGTCTTTCTAGTTCTGTTCATCAAGCGCTGTGCAAGCAGGATTCAACTCACTGAACTTACGCTTATCATAGCTAACATAGGTTGTCAATTATGTTTCTTTGTAGTCAGTGTAGAGATGATGTTCTCTTTGAAGGTAAGTAATTCCATGGGGTGGATCAGCCTTTCTCACTCACGGTTGAATTAGTTGGAAGAGAAGCTTGAGAATTATTAAGAAGTCACAGGAGCGAGGCAACTCTATTAGCTAGCTCTGACTGGCTCTGTATATTATTCAGATAATGTCAGATCTGATTCTGAGATGTTTAATTTTACATCTGTATCATACATGAACTATATATTTGCAACTGTAGGTTTTCAATTCAGCCAGGGGCAGGAGGGTGTGAGGGGAAGATAGGCAGGCATATAAAGCTAGGCATTACAAGGTCATTATTTTAAAACACTTAAGTTACTAGATTTTGTTGGAGACTCATGATGCTTTAGAAAAAGTAATCCCACATGTACAAAGGCTGTTTCATATCCTGACATTGTTGTCTAATACTTTGTGCTTGATGTGTGATGTAAGAAGTATCTTATATGCTTAATATGAGATGAACTATATGTCATCTATGACTTTGTCAAAAGTGAGCTATGTGACTATGTTCAACTTGCACGAATAGATCTTTATGTAACACTATAACAAAATGTACCTAATTTTTATTACAAGTCTACTAGAAACTGTATTGCTATCGTTGTTATTGTAAATATCTTACCAACTGCTTAGTATTATGAAACCTTAACATTAATACAGGAGCTCCTTAGGTTTGTGTATTGCCATGTGTCTTCCAAGGTGCATTACACATCAGGAAAATTTATTTTCTTTTTGAAAACTGCTGACTAAGAATGACAGTATGTATACCTTTTCAGCCCCTTGGGCAGCCCTCTTACCAATTGAGACTATCAGCTGATATGTAGCCTACCATTTTCCTTCATGTTCCTCCACAGACTCCTCTTGTTACATCTCTACAAAACAGTTGTTAACAGTTAGACAATTGGTGTCCTATGATTGCTGTATAGAATATGGACTAATAACTGTTGTGGAGTTTGGTTACATTATTTTCTATTTTTAATCCACTCAGTTGCTGTATCTTGTTTTATGTACTAGTTACAAACAGTCTTCAGGTCTTAATGTTTTCTGTCTGTACGACATCAAATACTGTGGAGATCCAGAGGGAGGATTTTTCTTTGGCTTGGCTTTTGAATAGATTGCACATGAAAGGAAAAAAAATTGAATACCAAGCTCGACAAGTAGGTTTATGGACAGATGGACTGGATCTACCATATAGAAAACTGATGACTTCATTACATCTTGGCTTGAGTTCTAATAGCACTGTCAGCTTAGTGAAGATAAAAAGCTTGATTTTGATAATTCTATAATGAAAAATCATGTAATTTTATGACCTACTTTTTTTTTTTTTTAAGGATGATTTATGTTAGAAACCTCTTCTATTCATCAGCGCCTGAGTCTCTGTCTTCAATTCTTTGATTACACTTTTCAGTCTAACTTTGCTGTGTTTAAAACTGAGATGCAGTGCTTTCTGTCTGTGATGTATTAATCATAGGCACAGTGTACATATCTCATTACTGTTCCTGCCAATGGAAAATATAAATGGCATTAAGTTCTTTTACTGGTCCTGAAATGTTTCTATGGCATTTGGAAGTTATGTGTTTCATAAATGCATGTAAGTTTTCATTATCTAAAAAGAGAAGAGAAAAGGAGCCACAAGCCATCAGACACATGATGCGTGAATTGAGTAAATAGGAATTAATAAACAAGGTGAATGGTCATAGGTTCATAGAATCATAGAATGGTTTGAGTTAGAAAGGAACTTAAAGTTCATCTAATTACAACCCCCCTGCCATGGACAGGGACACCTTCCACTAGACCAGGTTGCTCAAAGCCTCATCCAGCCTGGCCTTGAAGACAGCCAGGGATGGGGCATCCACAACTTCTCTGGGCAACCTGTTCCAGTGCCTCACCACCCTCTCCAGGAAGAATTTTTTTCCTGATATCCAATCTAAATCTACTCACTTTATCTGTTCCATGATCTTGCCAGGAACAGAGGTGATACTGACTGGCCTGTAGTTCCCTGGATCCTCCTTGTTCCCCTTTTTAAAGATGGAGGTTATGTTTCCCCTTTTCCAGTTAGTGGGGATTTCACCAGACTGCCACATCTTCTCAGATATGACAGATAGAGTTTTCACAACCTCATCTGCTAGTTCTTTCAGGATCTCCAGATGTTTTTTCATCAGGTTCCATGGATTCATTCAGGTTCATAACTCACAACTTTCAGATTATGAGACCGATAAATGATATCAAAAAGGTCTACTCATTCATAAGGAAAAAATACCCTACTCGTCTTTATTCACAAGTTCACAATAGTTGCCACATTAAAATTTAGCACTGCATTATTTTCAGTTGACATATGTTTGTGCTGCCGTACCATCTATGCCAGGCAGTGGTCCTCATCTCTGTCCTCCTCTATTCTCTCTGGCAGTGTGGAGTTGGAGAAGATAGTCTTATACCACTTAAGTTTGCAGTTTCCATTCACTACCTGACTGGATAAAAACCAGTGAGGACTAAAGGATACTGCAGGAACAAATAGTAGAAGAGAAGGTACAAGTGCCAAAGTTTTGATAGAGGTGGGCTGCAGAGGTGGCCTCTGTGAGGACATGCTGTGGCTCCTCCACCTTGGACAGAGCTGGTTTCAGACAGCTCCAGTGGACCTACAGCAGGACATAAATGAGCCCCTTAGTTGAGATAGTAGCACCTCAGGGAAATCATGTTTAAGAAAGGGTAAAAATGCCATGGAAAAAGGGGAGGCTGGAACAAAAATAAGAAAAGCAGAAGGAAGACCAAGGCCTGAAGAAGAGCAGGAGGAGGAGAAGGAGAAGGATGAGCTCGATGGTGAAGTAGATACTTTCTACTGCCTGTGGAGGGCTCAGCCAACCCTGAGCCAACACAAGTGTGAAGAAGGAGCAGCAGAGAGGAGAAGTTATGAACAGACCACAACCCCTTTTTCTCATCCTCCCCTGCACCACACTGGAGGTGAGGAGGTTGAGGAGTTGGGGGTGAACATGTGAAGTTGAGCCTGTGAATAGGGGGAGGAAAAGTGCTGATTTTGAGTTTTTCTGTTTGTTTTTGTTACATAAGTCTTATTTAATTGACAATATATTTTCCCCATGTGGAGTCTGTTTTACCCGTGATGGTGGTTGGTAAGTGATATCTCTGATTTTATCTGAAGACATTGATACTTGTTCTCTGTTTGTTTGTTTGTTTGGGGTTTTCTTTTTTTTTTTTTTCCCTTCCTTTGTTAACACTGTGGAGGGTAAGGGAGTGAGCAGCAGGGTGGGAGTTTGACTGTTGTCCAAGGCTAACCCACCACATTAAGTAAATTATAATAATAAATTTAGATAAACAATATCTTTAAAGAATGTAATTTTTCAAAGGGATTTTTTATCAAATACATCTTATTCATACCATTTTGTTGCATATGTTCCTTGGTTTGTTGTCAGTCTTTCTGTATTTGAATACTTTTATGGATTTTGATTTATAGAATGGTAGTTTAAAGTTTACCTAGTATGACTGTGGAAGCTTAAAGTTTTGATTAAAAAAAAGAAGTCATGACATATAAAGGAAAACAAGTTTTGTTTTGTTTATCCTTCAATAAAAAAGGTTTTTGAGATGGATTTTATTGCAGATTTTCTAAATAGTTTCTCTTATAGATTACAGCATAACAAACCTAGAAAAGCTATACTGAAATTAATGTAATGTCTCCATTTTACACTAGGACAACTTCTATTAATTTCAATTGTCAGTACAGGGAACAAAAGTCTCAAAATTTTACTTTCCATGTGCAGAATGTCTTTTTAAATAGTTTGAATAAATGAGTTATTTGTCTCTATGCTATTTTATAGCTATATAGAAACAGTTAAAATTCAGAACACATGAATACATCTTTTGCATGAATACTGGTTGTGGCAGTGTTTGGCTTTCCATTGGTAGACATCTGACAGAAACAAGTATGTAAACTGTAGTTTTAAGAAAATTGGTATAAAAAGATCAAATGGTGCCTGAAATATCAATATGGGGAAGCCTGGTAGGTTGATTGTATCATGCTAGAACATACCTGCCAAGGCAAGCACCATGTGCTTAGATCGGTGAAAGTGTCTACCAGATTGTTGGATAGACTGTGATGCATGCTATCTTGTGAAACTATTCTTGGCTTTGAAAAGCAAGACCTCTGGTGACATGACACCCAACAAAGAATTGATTTGGACAAGGGAACTAATTTCTGAAAAATTGTCATCAACACCTGTGCCAAGCATCAAGGCATTGACTGAGTGTATCACATCTCCTGTCATGCACCAAGCTCAGGGAAAATTGAACAATACAATGGATTTTTAAAATCTATACTGAAAGCAATGGGTGCTATGAAATTCAAGCACTGGGATACAAATTTAGTAGAATCCCCTTGGATATCTGCCAATCAACCAGACATTGCCCTGTTGAAACTCGTATGTGCTCTGGAAGGAATTGAAATCCCTGTAGGATACATAAGGAACGGACTGGGAGATGAGGTCTGACTTACTTATTCTTTCTGTAAAAAAAGACTGCTTTTTCTCTGGGTACAGTTGGTGGATAATGTGTAAGGATGGGAAGTTTGATGTGTACACCAAGAAGATTTAATCTTGGGTGAAAATAACCCATTATTTCAGCTGTATGATGCCATTGCTATATGATGCCAGTGTTATATCACACTGTATGCTGCCACTGCTGAGGCTTCAAAGTTGTGCAACAATCTAGTACAGCACACCAACTCTCCAGTCCTTATTGAACACCATTAGTGATGGATTCCAATGTCATTGACCAAATAAACTCAATGAACATACTGTGGACATTTCATGGACATTTGTGCTCGTTTCAGGTAGGAAAAAGTTAATTTTCTCCACAGTTCAGACGACTGGCTCAGGCTGGCTGAAGGAGTATTTCATTCCATGGTAGTCACGCTTGGCACACATGCACAGTACTTAGGTGTGAAGTGGCCTGGGGCATTGTTAAAGCTTTTGTTATCTTCTTAGCTTGGTCATTAACTCCTTTGTTAGCGGTTTGGCGCAGTTGTTAGTGGTTGGGCTGCTTTGTTCGTTAGTGGGCTGGGGAGTCGGCTAGCTTTTTCCCAGTTGTGTTCTTGCCCTCAGGTTTGGGCTCTGTGGACTCTCAGGCTCAGACTTTCACTGCTTGGGACCTGGCTCTTTGTTGGTCAGTAAGTGGTGAGCAATTGTATCATATGTTCTATTTTCTATTATTTTAATTACTTATTATTAGTAGTACTGTTAATAGTAATAATATCAATATAATTTTATTTTATATTTCTCTATAACATAGTTCTTATCTCAACTTTATGAGCTTCCTTGACTTTTCCTCAGACTCTTCTCATTCACTGGTGGAGTGAGGGCCTGCATGGTACTTTAGTGCTAGCTGAGGTTAAACCATGACAACATTTTACAGGCATGGTCCACAGACTAACAGAATGATGTCTGTGTATATATCAAAGGATGGGAATTGGGGGGGAAGTGACTAATGAGGATGTATTGGATAGTGTGGGACCAAAGCATGATGTAAATGGTACGGGGTAAAAGCTGAAGTTTATACTGGGTTTGAGTGGGATTCAGTGAATTTTCTTCATAGTAGATTGTACAGTGCTATGTTTTGGATTGAAAACAGTGTGGATAATATACCCATGTTTTAGTCATTGTTTAACAGTGATTACACACCATCATGGTCTTTTCTAGTTCTCACACTTTGTCACCAACAAGTAGACTTGGGGTACACAAGAAGTTGGAATGGAACACAGACAGGACAGCTGACCCCAACTGACCAAAGGAAAATCCCTTCAATATAACTCTTACACATGGTGGAGCTCTACTTTTCTGGAGATGGCTAGACATCTACCTGCAAATGGGAAGAAGGAAATTAATTCCTTATTTTGCTTTGCTTCAATGTACAGCTTTTGCTTTGCCTATTAAACTGTCTTTAAATCAATCCACAAGTTTTCTCACTTTTGTCCTGATTTTCTCCCTAATCCCACCAGTAGGGAGTGAGTGAGCAGCTGTGTGGAGTTCAGCTGCCTACCAGGTTTAAACCACAACACCTCATTATGGCAGAGGAATCCCAGCCCCAGCCATTTTAACAAAAATGGAGTCTGTATTGAAATTTATTTTCACATGGACTCCAAAATAAGAGAAATACGCAGTTTTGCTACTTTAAAAGCTGCTTAGGCAGGTCCATAAGATAAAATCATGCCTTTCTCTAGGACAAGAGCTTAGCTGAAATCTGCTGGCTGGTGCCAGCATCAGCTTGCAATTCAATGTGCTAACTTCTCCTTGTGTACTATCAGCTCCACCCTCTAGCTGCTTGCTCAGTGGGCAACTCAAAGCAATACCGTATATTTGAAAAGGAATTTTTATACTGAGTCAAGGAATTTTTCAGTTTCTGGTGCTGCACTGGTGTTCCCAGCTTCTTCACAAGAAGCTGAGTGGGGACACACTCAAGACAGCAAACTCAAACTGACCAAAGTGGTATTTAATTTCAGAAAATGTCATGCTCAGCATATAAGTTGGGGGTGGTCCAGGGGCCATGTTGGTTGACTTTCTTGTTCTCTCTCTCAGTGTCTCGCACTCAGGCTCTCAGGCTTTCCAGCTCTGACTACTTGGGACCTGTCTGGGCATCGGTCGGTGGGTGGTGAACAATTGTATAATTTGTTGTATTTCACATTGTTTTCATTAGTAGTAGTGGTAATATTATTTTAATTACACATTGTCAGTAGTAATATTAATATTTTTAGTATTGTTAGTATTACTAGTATCAATATTTCATTCATTTATATTTATTTATGAAATTGTTCTTATCTCAACCCGTAAGTTTCCTTGTCTTTTCCACCAATTCTCCACCTCCACTAAAAGAGGGAGGAAATGAGTGAGCTGCTGTGTGGTACTTAGTTGCTGGCTGGGATTAAGCTACAGCATAATGGAAGTTCCATTGCAGTCTTAAGTGTTACGCAAAGTCACAAGGCAAATGTTTGGTATGAATACAGTTTATGGCATAATATAATATGAAGTCCAATATCATAGATGGTTTCTTGTGGCCTTTTTAATTGCTTTTGTGCTCTCATGATGTTGATGCTGCTATTTGTATTCACCAGTATTAATAAAATTCCCCGTGGCGAATTTTTTATTGTAAAGTATGGTAATTTTCTAAGTGAAAAATAGGGTGTTATTAAGCTATATATCACTGTTAGTAATGTGACTTTTACTGTGGGTTTCTGAATACCTCCGGTAAGTATTCAATGAATCTGTCCCCAAAGGAAAGTGTGAAGTATCACTGAATTATTGCTGTCAAAACTAACAGAGGCTTTACATTACAGTGACAGTCTGAGCTATAAAAAAAAGAAATTGCATCAGGCTGAGAAAAGAAAAAAAGCATAGCACTAAAATAAAAAGCCCCTACTCGCCACCCCCACAACCACAGCTCCTACACAAATAGTTTTCTTCGTTGTCCCATAAATCTTCCCTTTTGCCATTTGAATCTCAAATATTATATTGGATTATACTGCATTTATTTTTCCTTCAGATTATTTCTTCTTTCCTTGAAAACCTCTGTAGAAAGCACTTGCTTCACTCCAATAGTTTTTGTAAAAAGGGAATAAAACTTTACAGACGTTGTTTTCACAACTAAAACCAGCCTTGTTATAAATGTACTTAAGCCAGTGGGTTATATGTTGACTAGTACTGGCAGCTGCTGAAAAGCCTCCTCTATATTATGATAAATTAATAATAATTATTAACTACAACAACTGTAAGTTTAGTCTAATGATACAAGCTGGGTCAGGCAAAGGAGTGTGAAACTACAAAAAAATAGAGTTCACTTCTGTCACAAATTCATGAAATACAAAAAAAAATATAAATTATTAATAACTTCTTTAAAAAAAAGAGGTTTATAGATGGTAGATTTTATTCTTTTTCCTTTTTTTTTTTTTTTTTTAGAATAAACCTATAAAACCACTACTGATGGGAATGCTGAAATACAAAACAATATATAGGGTTCCATACTTCATCAATGTGTCCGAATATTTATAATGAAGAAAAAACATTTAGGAGTTTGTGAAAATGTATAAATTTCTCTTTTAAAACTTCATATTTAAAAAAAAATAAATTTTCATATATCAAGTGTTACTGAGAAAAACTCAAGGTATGGGGTTTGGGTTTTGGTGGGGGTTTTCTGACAAAAGATCTGAAAGGAAATGGAAGTTTCAACAACTCTACTTATACAGTATATGTGATTCATATGATTATTGTAACTCTCAACCAAATTAGATTATAGACAATCTAACACAATAACCTGATAACACGAACTAATGAATAGATTCTTTTTGTGTGTATATATATGTGTTATCTTCTGTGTTGGGGTTGGTTTGTTTGTTTGTGCATTTTTGTTTGTTTTGGTTTGTTTTTTTGTTGTGTTTTCATTGTTTGGTTGGGTTTTTTGGTTTAGTTTTTTTCCCCTGTTGGATCATTCTTATGTGTCCTAAGGGTATCCTCAACACATGCAAGATATATCCTTGCTTTCATTCTATAAAAACACGGTTCTGCTGAATTGCAAAACAATCTTCATATTATTTTAGACACATCAGATGGAGAAACAACAGTAACTAACACATATAAGAAATATATTTTTGATAGAAAGATATGTAACTACAACCAAGTGCTAGATGGTTATGTCCTTAGATGTAAGTGGAAAGATACTTGTTTATCTCTGGCCTATAAGAAGATCTTTGGCTGAATAGCTCAGCATCAGGAAAAGAACTTGTTAAAGCCTAGGTTAGAGGCTGTAAGATAAATTACAGTTATAGAATCTTAGGTATTTGTAGAGTATTCAGTGGTGTAAAGAGACTAAAGATTTGTGGGCAGAAGGGAAACAAAACTTTACCTTCAGACAAAGGTTCACTATAAGTAGGAAAACATCAAATGAAGAAGAAATATAATGAAACAGAAAAGGGTAATTTGTTACAAAACCTATACAGGAGTGATGAGGTCTTAAATTCTGTAAGACCTCAGAGGACACATAAGAACAATCACAAGTATAGCACTGCCACAGAGAAAATGTAGTGTTTTCATAGTTGTTGGCTCACTACATGTCTTTTTTTAACTTAGCAGTAAAAAGGCTGATGGCTTTTGAGGCCTTCATGGACCTGTCTGGTCTTGACTTTGTTTCAGCTTAGTTTTAGCTGCAACACCACCTTGCACAACAATCTGGTGACTGTCTTCTAACTTCGTTGTAGCTTCAGCTTAGCTTTATGCAACTGTACCAAGGAATTGTACCAAATAGGGTAGTTGTGCAATAAAACTTAATAATGTTTGAAATTAAAATTGTGCATCAGGTAAAAAGAAGTGTTAGCAACAAACTGTTTGGAAACATGAAAAACAACACCACATGGAAGGCTGAAAAGGAAATAAAGTGAATTACCACTGCTTCTGATACCATACTCCTCTTGACAAAGGACTCTCAATTCTGGCAACCCACCATAGCATCCCATGGTAAGTAAAATGGCCCTTGACCTTTGACTGCAGGTGCTTGGAAAGGTGAGTATAGCAATGGAGAACAAGGAAAGATACTAGAAAGTCTGTGTGTACAATACTTATAACTGAATTGTTAATGGGAACTGGGTATAATATAACAATTTGAATGTAAAGTGTTAGTACAGTCTTAATTAGAATAATGATAGCTGCTTGTTTTATTTTGATTAGACTTTTAAACCTTTAATTAGACTAGCAATAAATTCTTGTGCCTGCATAAAAAGTATGTTCCCTTTTTGCACATAAGAAAATTTTGAGTGTGACAGAAGTTGATTCAGGTGTACATGTACAGTCTCATTATTTTGTACAAGTTTCTGTATGTCTTGTACAGACTGAAAGTGAGTGTGATTCATCTTTAAACTCCCTCAGAATCATAGCAGAAACAGATAGAATATTTATGTGTCTTTGACTGCTTGGAAAGGCATACTAAATAAAAGTATATTCCATCTAGTTTAGGATTTATTTTTTTAAGTTACTTCTGATGTATAGAATATGAGATTTATTCCCCTGTTGCACATCCAGATATGCACCCCAGATGTGTGTACACTGGTATCTGAATGCAGAACTCCTTCTATACATCTGTTTTTCTTTGGAACAAAAGGCCAGGTGCATGATATAGAGGCAACTGTTACATTCTCGAGCAGTCCCCTACTCCGGGTGTTCAGATCAGATTCTGTTCCAGAGTTTTCACGTGGAGTCATTCTCAAGTAACATCTTTTACTCTGCGCCCATTAAACAGAGAGCATACTCTCCTAAGTTAGAAGTGAACACCCCTAGAGATATTTATGCTAAAAAATTTTTTGTTTTTCTATTCTACTGGCAATAATGTTACAAGAGTTGTTAGGCTAACAACACAGAAAGGCAAATCCGTGGAAAAATGTCTGAATCTATTTATAGGAAAGGTTGCTTACATGGAAGTGATAAAATAACTTTGAAGAAAAGTATGTTAGCATTTCAGAATTGTTTGAAAGAATAATGATTCTTAGAGGCATTCCAGAACAAAGATTAAAAAAAGAGCATGAAGAAAAAAAAAAATGAGAGCTTTAAAAAACAATTTAATGAAGCATACTAATCCAATAATACAATATAAAAGTGTGTGCTGACATAACCAGGTGTGACCTATCATAAACACCTGGTTCGAAAGGTTTGTAAAGACACATCACTTTCTACAGATGTTTAAAACTCTAAGTGAGCCTAGTTAATATTATAATTCCATCATTTAGTATACTAAAGGAGATTGGAGAACCAAACTCATATATCCAATCAGGTGAGGGACAGTTTGTACTCATATAATGTTGTATAATATTAAAATGAAAATAGAAAAAAAAAAAAAACAAACCAACCACCCCAGGAAGATGTAGAATATGAGACTTTGGAAAGTTGTTACTTCGTGTTTTGAGAACAGTAGTAATGTTTTCATAGATATGCAAAATAAATAATAATTTTAAAAATGCATGAAACTGTACTTCATATTTCTGGGATCTACTCAGAATCATAATTTATCCAACCTCAGTCATTCAGGTATTTGTGAATATGCACTTCTGAATCTCATGCCCACTGCCATTAATATTACAGGATCACATGTACAGTATATAACTATTGGTGTTGTTCACTGAGCACAGTGTCACATTATAATGCGGGTCGGTTGTGGGTTTTTTCACTTAGGATGTTGTTGTTTTCAGCTTTTCACTGAACTGGGGACTCATGTCTCCTAACTTCAGAATAGTGACAGTTTACAGCTGAACTAATCACCCCAAAATACCTTACAGGTAGGACTTTTTAGAAGTTTTTTGGTACTGTCTCGTCTGTAGTCCCAAAGAACCTGAAAACAGAAATGCCATTTCTTCTGTCTTGATCCTTTACATAATTTTTAAAGCAAGAAAGGTAATATCGTATTTGTTGTCAAGCATGAAGTTTTTTCAGATAAAATGGTGCAATTCATAGCTATTTTTGATTCTTTATGGAGGCTTGAAATAATAAAAAATTACAGTCTCTTCAAGGAAAAAACATGTTTTCCTACGTGTCTCCCTATTTTGTACAGTTTTCCATCAGATATTTCTCCACTCATTGATTACTAAGACTGTATAAGTGTTCTCAATGAGACATCTTGCAGAAAGTGCCCCTTTTTGCAATTCAGATCCTTCCGTTGTTCAGAACGGATTTCATCAGACATAGAAAAAAACCCCAGTGGTTGGATTCTGTCCAAATGCTTCCTTTTTTCACATGGAAAGATAATTTCAGTGTGAGACTTCTGTCTTATTCCAAGGAGCACTGAATGCCTTTAGGGAAGAAGGCTGCAGGGTAGTGAAGTGTAATCAGTGGAAGAACTATTAAAGCTTTCAGTAGGGGTAGATTTTAGCCATAGAGCAGGAAAAAAGGAAGCCTTTTTCCCTTGTTTGCCCTTCCAGCAGCTACAGGAAATTGTGTTCCCTCTTCTTTCTACCTTCAGATAGTAAAAGCTACATATATATCTACATATATCTTTTCTCTTGTTTTTCCTAAATTCAGGCAAATTGAAAGCTGTAGGAGGAGATATGTGGGATCATTAGGATGTGCACCAGCAGAACAGAATGGGAAATGAGATTTCAAGAGACTGAAGATGTCTTTGGTTTTAAATGAAAACGGTCATTAATATCTCTTTACATTCTGGAAATAAACAGAGGAAAAAATGTCATTTTTTAAAAATGATCAGCAGAAATATACAAACTTGATTTTAAACTATAGAGTGGAATAAAATGGGGAGTGGGGAAGACTTCCTGATGTAATATTTTATGTGACAAGAATTGGCCTGTGATAAGCAATACACTGAAAAACATGTTATCTAAATATCTGTTAAAGATTTCAATTGTTTCATCTTCTGTCTGTGCTAATAACTAAGCATCTGGAAACTTTATTCTTCTTTCTTTTCTTTGTTATTAATTATAGAAAGATATTAATGTATTTTTGAGGTGCTACTAGGGAAACACTGGAACCATCTGTACACTAGCTCAATTTATGAGAAATACAAACCACATATTTAATTGTACCTAAGCATAATTTTTTTAGAGGGAAGAGTTTACAAAAAATATACTTTTGTTCATGCAGCGTGTGCCACAGAATGTATTTATTCAAATGCATTAGATAGTATTCAGAGGTTTCTCATGCAATCTATTCTCTGAATCTCATCTCAACTTAGCAATTTAACTGCTAAATCAACATATCTGTATTTTCTGTACTACCCATAATGGGTAATGTGGCCACCCAAACCCCTGCCATGAGCAAGCTTCTGTGTGTTTTTTAATTCTTGATGAGATTAAACCACAAAAATTTAAAAATATGTGAGCAGATGTTGAACTTAAAGTACACTTGCAGATTAAGCAAGCTTAATGAATAATAAGGTTATTTAGCATAAATTGCATTCTTTGTAAATAACAGTGCTGAATCTTACCATCTTCTGTTTCTCCTTGCTTTGCTTTTATCAAACTAAGAATTGCGTTTAAACAATTGCATATCTTTAAAGATCTATTTAATTGTCACCAACCTCAAAATTAAGTGCATGTTTCGCTACATCTTGAATAAGACCATTGGCTGAGGTACAAATTTTGGAAAAAGAACTATCAATGTTATACTTCATCTAAAATCTAAACTCAATTTAAAAAAGGGAGGGGAATAGTAGTGTTGCAATTTTCATAAACCAGTACTTAGGTATTACCATTAATAAACTTTGATTGAAATTTAGATCCCATTGATCCATGAACTAGCAATCATTCAGTTAGCAAATGGGTATTTAGGATAAAATAGTTGTTCCAACATCACTGTATGGTAATTGATCTCTTTTGCTGTGGCAAATGTTATACATTAACATTTTATTAGGTTAAAAATGTAAGGGTCTGGGAACTTCAGGAAGATAGTCTATGTTTCATTTATAGTGCACAATGATGTGAATGCTTTTTTCCTAAATAAACTTTTACTGGAAAAATAGCAACCTTTTTCCCTTCCATTTGAAAGGAAGAAGTGCAAAAATCTGAAGCTCTGAAAGAAAATGTTTTATGGATGAAAAAGACAGCTATGACGAAAGCTTGCTTGTAATTTAAGTATGTGTACATCTGAAAAGTTAATATTTGTTTTTTTCTGTGAAAAGGAAAAAGCAATCATAGCACAACTCACCGTTGATAACAACATAGTGAAAAGTATTGGAATTAAGTACGCTGAATGAAGAAATTACAAAATTACCTGCAGTTGTCATAGTTAAGATGTTTTTAGACAGTAAAGTGTTGCAACAAAACTTTTGACAATATTTAAGCAAAGAGATAAGACATACAAAAGATGATTAGAGAGAACAGCTATCTTTCTCCATTCAGCAAAGAAAAGCACACAACTGTGTCTGGAAAACCTTTTCTTGTGACTAAGGAAGTCACAGAAGTGGTGGCTGTGAATCTAAAGAAACATCTTACTAGTAGCTGAGTTTTGTTTTTATCTTCAAGTTTCCATCAAGATGGTATAATAACTGAGAAACAGTCATAATGATGTTCTTAATTTCAGTTATAACACTACAATGTGTCCAAGTACCTAATGGTACCTTTTTGGTTTTAAAAAAATTTCTTTAGTCAATATTCTTTCTGCAATGGATCTCCAGAAGTCAACTAATCCTACCTTCTTAAAGAACATCTAATTAGAACATGTTGATCAGGAACTATCTAAATAGTCCATATAGATTAGTAGAATTCCATGGGTGCATCTACCATGAAATGAGTCTGATTGATAAGAAAAAAAGTTTCTCTGAGGTGTGAACATCTTCCATTTATTGTAATATATTTCCTGGTTTTATTCAAGTCATAAATATATACATAAACAAACCAGAAAATTTCACACAGCATAAATTTTGATTTTCAGATTGTTCAGTAAACTACAGTATATTTTTATATTATAAGGGTTATTATTAAAATTTTCCAATTATTTTTGTATCAAAGTAAATCACACTTAAGAAAATCTTTATCAGTCTTACTGATAAATATGTTAATTCATAAACAGAAAGTGAAAGGCACTATCTTGTACTTTATATTCTGGGATATTTATGAATGCTCAAAGCAAAGAAATAAAGGTAATAATTCAGAATTTCAAGCATTGCCTGTTTTATAATCTGATCTATGTTCTTGTTTGTGTTTCAGTGTCTACCCTGTGGAGTAACATGGCAGTTACGTTTTAGTATTCTTGTAAACTGGAGCTTTTAAAAAAAATGATAGACATCCTTTACAATACACTACAGGTGACTTTGCCACAGGCAGTATTATTGCACATTTCTCTGTATAAACTCATCAACCTTGTTCAAAAACTGTCTGTTTCTGGCCCCTGTCAACACAACTGTAAGGGACTGAACTTTGTTGACTATTAGGTCTTGGAGTCTTAACCCACATTTAAATTCTATGGGGTGTAGGTGTCCAGGTGTTGTCAGCAATATGGCTACAGAGGTGTCCTCTGTGAGAAGAGCCCCAGGATGTCCCATGTCAATCACCAGCAGTTATGGGGGTACTTAGACATCTGGGCCTACCTGTGCCACCCTCACTACACATGAGGACCTAAGTAACCTGGAGACCGTGGAATCTGGGAGACTCATAGCATTCCCACCACCTGTAAGGATCCAGGCATTCAGGTGTCCAAGTCAAGTCTGCTTTTCCTGTGATGGGAGCTGCTCACCCATGCAGAGCCCTGACCAAAATTTACTGTTTCTTACCATCAGAAAATCAAATTGATATTCTGTAGAGAAGCGGATAATCCAAGAAGTAATCACAGATGAGCTCACTATATAGTCACAGAGTAGGAGTATGAATTGTGAAACTCCCTAAAATTTCAGTATTTGGTTTCATGTTAATGTTCTGTTTACCTTTGGGGTTTTAGTTACATTTTCACCTTCTTTAATTTGTAAATTATCCCTTAATTCTCACTCTCCAGAAAAACACCCCTCAATGTTTATCTGATATTCTGTTTGATTTGTGTCAGGTTTGTGTTTGCCTTTTTTTTTTTTTTTTTTTTTTTTCCCTTATTTTCCTTATTTCTTTTTTGGTTGGTTGTTTTATATTTAAACTCAGGTCTGAATATTGTGTCAAATATAATGGAAAAGGCAATGCTTCATTTTTTATAGCTACCATTCAATAACATTCCACTGTGGGTCAGGAATAGTAATGATTCTGACAATAGAATATCTAGAGTCAAGTAAAACCAAAATGTGGCAGTGAGATACCCACAGGAAAAGTAATCTTCCAGTCTTAGCTTCTCACATAAACCTCCCTCCTTCCTCTTCTAAATCTACTCTGGAACAAAGCTCAAGATGAATGCTTAGCCTTGGAAAAAGTGAGCAAAGGGAAAGGCAAGGAGTGATTTAGTAGCTAGTCTTCATGTCAGTATCATGACCTCTGTCATGAAGCTGGTTTAATGCAAAAATTGCAGCTTGACTTTTCCCTTACTTACTTTTCCTTGGGTGCATGCAGTCATAGGAAACACACGTTTTTGAAGTATTCATCCTAGTGTTTTCTGAAAAGTTAATACAAGAATACATTCTCACTAAGAAGCCAGGTATAAGAGGTTACCCTTACCAGATATTAAGATGAATGCCAATAATTAATTTAATAATTAAGAAGTTATAGGTATTTTCAGTACACAAATGAACTGAGTAGTCTGTTTTTTGTTTTGTTTTGGGTTTTGGGGGTTTGTTTATTTGTTTTGTTGTTTGGTTTTTTTTTTTAATAGAAAATAAAAATAGAAGAATCTAGTCCTGTTTAAAAGAAAAGCATTAGCAGAACCACCTTCATATTTACCAAAACAGATTGTTTAATACCTTAAAAATCTGATTAATATAAATTGTGCTATAAATGCAAATGTGATATGTATAAGTGTATAAAAAAAATTTTCTGAAGTTTTAATGTGCATATTGTAAATACCTATAAAAAAATAGCTTAATAGTCATACTACAGAATACAAATTATTTAACAGAGGGAGTGATCAAGTAAAGACATATCTATCAGGAGAATACACTGTAACTTTTCCAGAAACAGTTTTCACATACAGTTAAAAATTACTTCATTTAACATAAAAATGTAAGTTACTATGAAAATGTTATAAATATTCATCATATATATCATAATAATTAATATATTGCCCTATACAGCAAACCCATAGAGTAAAAACATTGATACTTACCTTATAATAGGGATGTATTACTATCTGCTTAAATATTTTGTGGAATAAGCATGTTTATAAGCTTTTGTGTAAATGGGACTTTGCTGAACTGGGATCTATTAAATAATTTTTCATGGTCGTTTGTTTTTAGTATGGAAAATAAGTGAGAAAAATGCAGCATGTTAAATTAAATCTACTTAATGTTGCAGAAAATCCAGAATCTTTATTGTCTATTTCTCACTACTCATTTTTGTTGCTTTAAAATTGAACTACTGCATTTATGTGGATATAAGTAATGTAAACCTGTAGGTCCTGTCATGTGTTTATATCCACGTCACTACATGACATACTACTAATGTTTGCTGAAGTGTTTCAGAAGAAGAGTTCTTGATTCTTTTATACATATTGATATTGACCACTCGGGTCAGAATTTTTCTGGGATCACTAGGGAAAAAATGCTTCTAATAAAGAATTCTAATATATGACCAACAAGGGTTTGAAAATTAGCCTGCAAATATAAATTATGGCAAGCATATTTTCTTTCTCTGACCAGTTTAGGTTTAAAATGGATTCTTTTATTGAAAAACTTAAATCTGAAAGTTTAAGATATGGTACTTGGGTAAAATCAACTGGTCATGGTAGGTGTCTGCAAACACTGTCCAGAAGTTCTAGGCACGAAGTAAAGAAATTCAATGTTCCTGAAGGAGTAATGCAGAGATAACCAAAGCCGGAGACAGAAAACCACAAGCATACATATTGGGAAGATGATTCTGGAGAGCAGGTGCCTTTGTCTCCGTGAATTCAGAACAATGGGCAGTCTCCTTAGTGCGGTGACAACTGCTGATCTTTAAATAGTATTTCTTATTTATTGTACTCCTTCAGCCAACAGAGACTTGTCTCCAAGTCCTCTTCAGCTTGGAGAGGAGTTGCATGCAAACTCATTTTCAGGAAAAGGACTTTAATCAGAAAGCTCTGTGCAATGCTGGGTTAGAGCAGGATTCCCTCCATATAGCAGCTCTTCAGAGTAACCGCAAAGGAGTTTGACTTCATAGGAGATTTATTTAGGTGAAAAACATTTTCTCTTTACATTATAGCATTGCAATTTGAAATTTTTTTTTTGCAAGGATTATGCCCATATTCATAATTAGACCTTGTGATAATTATTGTGTGCATAAATTGGACAAAATATAAACAAATTATGTTTTTGAATTGTGGTATTGCATTTAGACATACGAAAAGATGTAACAAAGACTACATTAATTAATATTTCCTAGGTACTACAATTTCAAGCTGTCTTGATGCATAAATAAAAAAATTTCATTGTTTAGTCTTATCTGGCAATTAAGAACCATGCAGTCATTCTATCACCTCCCAGATGAAGGGTTGGAGGAAAAAAAAAAACAAAGAGAGCTCATAAAAGTTGAGATAAGAACTATTTAATTATATAAATGAAACTTATAGTGATACTAACAGTACTACTACTACTAAGTAATTAAAACAATAGAAAAATAGAACATATGATACACTATCTCACCACCCATGGACCGACACAGCCAGGTTCCAAAACAGCAAGCAAAATCTCGCAAGTTTGCTGATGACACTAAGCTTTGTGGTGTGATCGACATGCTGCAGGGAAGGGATGCCATCCAGAGGGACCTTACACAGGCAGGAGAGATGGGCCACTACCAAACTCATGAAGTTCAACAAGGCCAAGTGCAAGGTCCTGCACCTGGGTTTGGCCAATCCCAAGCACAAGTACAGGCTGGGCAAAGAATGAATAGAGAGCAGCCCTGAGGAAAAGGACTTGGGGGTACTGGTGGATGAAATACTGGACATGGGCTGGCAGTGTGCGCTGGCAGCCCAGACAGCCAATTGTATCCTGGGCTGAATCCAGAGAATTGTGGCCCGCAGGTTGAAGAAGGTGATTCTCCCACTCCGCTCTCATGAGACCCCACCTGGATTCCTTCATCCAGCTCTGGATACTTCAACATGAGAAGGATATTGACTGGTTGGAGCAGGTCCAAAGCAGGGACAAAGTTTATCAGAGGGCTGGAGCATCTTGCCTGTGAAGAAAGGCTGAGAAAATTGGGCTTGTTCAGACTGGAGAAGAGAAGGCTCTGGGGAGACCTTATTGCAGCCTTCCAGTACCTGAAAGGGGCCTACAAGAAAGCTGGAGGAGGGCTTTTTACAAGGGCCTGTAGTGACAGGACCAGGGGTAACAGGTTTAAACTGAAAGCAAGTAGATTTAGATTGGATATCAGGAAAAAGTTCTTCATGGAGAAGGTGGTGAAACACCAGAACAGGTTGCCCAGAGAAGTTGTGGATGTCCCATCCCTGGAAGTGTTCAAGGCCAGGCTGGATGAGGCTTTGAGCAAACTGGTCTAGTGGAAGGTGTCCCTTTTCCATGGCAGGAGGCTTGGAAATAGATGATCTTTAAGTTCCCTTCTAACCTAAACCATTCTAAGATTTTATGATCTAAGCTGAGAGGAAAAAAAAAAACTAATCACAACCCTGAGCCCGAGAGCCTGAGAGCAGGGAGAAAGAAAAGTATAAACCCCCCAGCCAATCTAACAAAAGAAGCTGCTTCTCTTCTAATAGCCCACCAAGAATCTAATAAAATAAGCTATCAGCAAAACCATCTGGTAGCTCAAAAGCTTAAAAAACAAACCCCCTCCTCCAGGGTCACTTACCTTTCAAACTGCTCATGTATTCAGCCTGACCACTGAGCCTGACATGTCAAAGAATTAAACAAGATCCCTCGGCCACTGTAGGCTGGCAAGCTCTCTGCAGAACAGCTTGTTCCTGCCTGAAAACAGCCCAATTCTTATCTTTTTTTTAACTGTTGGATTTTTTTTTTTTTTTTTTTTTTTTTTTTTTGCATAAAAGGAAACATTTCATTATGGAAAAATAAAATTGGATTTTTTAAAGATCTATCTTCCCCTGTTCCGATTTTGTAGTGTCTACATATATGTACATTAATTTTTCCTACAGAAATATTGATAGAATTTACAGGAAGCTTTTCAAAGTACCAATAAATCATTATGAAAGTTTTATTTTGGGGTTTTTTGGTTTTTTTTATTCTGAAATTATACATTTTTAGTTTAAACCTTCCTTAGAAGAGGAATACTGAGAAAAGGCTTCTGATTGATTGATTGATTGACTTACTGATTTTTCAAAGCTTTTGCTGCATGCAGCAGGAAGAAAGTAAGGAAAATGTTTTCCTTGAGAAGGCAGTTATAAATTTATTTTCTCTCTGATCATCCTGAAATGACATGTAGACATCAAATTTTAATCAGTTTCTAGTGAAATGCATCTTCTTCAGCAAAACAACATCATTAAACATAATTTGCCTGTTTGAGTCTCACTTCATCAAATACACATATTCTTCTTTCCTTTTAGTTATTCAAAATGATAAAATTAAGAAGTATCTTGTATGCTTGAGAAACAGGAGTATCAGTCGAATTAGATCTCGCTGCAATCTCTCACAATGTCTTAGCTATAGCTCAGAAAATGTCATTTTCATTCTCTGTAATCTTTTAGTCACCTGTAGGACAATCAATGACATTCTCCCTCTTGCCAAGACACAACATACAAATGGAACACTCTTAATTGGATTCTCTTGGGTTCTTTATTCTTGAAATTTTTCTAATTTATTTTTCCGTGTTGTTAGGAGGGTTCAACAGGTCTCTTCTGTATGTTCTGTTTTACTCTTCATCAATCAGTTGTCTCACTTCCCAAAATTCACTTGCAAGCAATCTGGAACAAGAATGGTTTGTGCTTTTGATGTCAGGCTAAGAATTCTAGAGTTCTAAACCTGGTGGAGAATTTCAGCGATAACAAAATTTTCAACTCAAAGCATTTCAGAACCATCTTTTCTGCAACTTACTTTAGAAATACTTATCAGCATTTTCTAAATAATTATATTTTAAAGACTCAAATTAAAATGTTCTCTTAACAAACTGAGGTTTGGGGACATTTTTTTTCCTTTACCAGCATTTTGTATGACAGAGGGTAACTAAGAGATATTAGGAAATTCCAAAACAAATATGTATATTCTCTTTTGTTGCATTTGCATTGTGTACTTTGTATACATACTGCAGACATATTTGGAAGACATGTCTATATATATAGATATGTCTATGTGTATAAGCATGTGTTTGGAAGGTGGTCAAAGGAACCTTTTTTAAGCTCCCTTCCAACCCTAAACATTCTATGGGTCTATGAAAGGAACTTTCAAAGAAAATATATTAACCATATATTATATGGTATTCTGGTAACCTCTGTAGAATCACAGAATGTTTTGGGTTGGAAGGGAACTTAAAGATCATCTAGTTCCAAACCCCCTGCCATGGGCAGGGAAACCTTCCACTAGGCCAGGTTTCTTAAAACCTGTTCCAGCCTGGCCTTGAAGACAGCCAGGGATGGGGCATCCACAACTTCCCTGGGCAAACTGTTCCAGTGCTTCACCACCCTCTCCATGAAGAATTTCTTCCTGATATCCAATCTATATCTGCCTGCTTTCAATTTAAACTCTTTACCCCCTGTCCTGTCACAACAGGCATTTGTAAAAAAGTCCCCTTCCAGCTTTCTTGTAAGGCCTCCTTCAGCTACTGGAAGGCTGCAATAAGGTCTCCCCAGAACCTTCTGTTCTCCAGGCTGAACAAGCTCAATTCTCTGAGCCTGTCTTCACAGGAGAGTTCTCCAGCCCTCTGATATTCTTGGTGGCCTTCCTCTGGACTCACTCCAACCAGTCTATATCCTTCTTATGTTGAGAGCTCCACAGCTAGACGCAGTACTCCAGGTAGGGTCTCACAAGAGCAGAGTGGGAGAATCACTTCCCTCTACCTGCTGGCCATGCTTCTCTGGATACAGCCCAGGATACAATTGGCTATCTGGGTTGCTAGTGCACACTGATGGCTCATGTTCAGCTTTTCATGCACCCGTACCCCCAAGTCGTTGTCCTCAGTGTTGCTTTCTATCCATTCCCAACCCAGCCTGTACCTGTACTTGGGATTGCCTCGACCCATATTCAGGACCTTGCACTTGGCCTTGTTGAACTTCATGAGGTTGGCAGAGGCCCACCTCTCCGGTTTGTCAAGGCCCTGTAAATTTGCTTCTGCTTTCGCTTACTAAGGTTTGCCCTGCCTTCACATGATCTACTTAATAAAATACAGTTCATCTTAAAATTATTACTGCGCTTATACCAAGAGCACTCATAAATATCATGCTCTGTGTGTATGTATCTGCTAATGAACCCTTTACTTAAGAATGTAGTATTTGCAATACAATGCACCATAAATGTAGCATACCATATCTTTACTGATTTAACATGATTGTTATGAAACTCACCCATTTACACCAACATGTATCTGTATAATTACTACACATAAGCACACAGATTTATCTATATTTTTTCTGTACATAATAAAATCTAATCAAGCTAATTCCAGAGTAGGTTTGCATACTATAATATTCTATAAAATTTTTGAACCTAAAAAATTTACCCTCACTTAATAAAGGTGTCACTTAAACATAAAAAAAATGCTATCAGTGATATATAGGCCATCAAAAACGTCTTGTTGCCCCAACATTGGATACAGGAATGTGCACATCTTTCTAGAAAATATTTATCCTCAGAAAGATATTTATTCTGGGAACCACATCTTTCTTAGCCCCCTTTTTTTTTTTAGTGAACCACTAGCTTCAAGGTAAGGGAAGCTATAGTTGATTCTTCCTTTCCCTACTGGTTAACCTCAATTTAGTGTTGCCATTTAAGATAATTTATTATTTCCCCCTTCTAGGTAACTATCATTGACATCTATGTGACATATAGGAGTTTTTACTTTTACTAAGAGCCCTCTGTTTTATAGATTAAACAAATAAAGCAATCTTAACATAATTTTCATTCATTTCCATTTTACTTCTCTAGATTCTAACAGTCTCCTTGTCAGGTAATGCCAGCCTGAGTACCACTCCCATTGCAGACTTTCTAATACAATGTAGAGAGACAGCACTGTTGTGTGTGCCTTCATGTTGTGCATTTTGAACTTATTAATTGTTAAAGATTCTATATGCTGCTGGCTAAAAATTATCAAAATGGAAAAGTTTCTTATGTGATTACATTTTCCTGATGTACATCTCTGTGCTGAGATTGAAACTGGCTTAAATACCTAGAGGTGAAGACCAGAAAAAAACAGATTGTTTGTAATTCAACAGATCTAACTAGACCTGAAGATTTCCAAAGAGTGATGAAAGTAGTTTTGTGGTACAGATGTCAGAAGTAAGATTAAATATTTTAAACATGATATTAAGATGCAGTCAATTCTGGAATGTATAATAAAATATAAAGGAATTCCATCTGTGCAAGAGGAAAGTCCAAACTCATAGCCTAAGGACAGCAGTTGATCTCTGCTGGTGGTTTGCTAAGAAATAGGCCACAACTATGATGCTTGCCAAACTGCCTGAGCTTAAGAAAACCTGTATAAAAGCTTTGGTAATAAACTGAGTTTTGGATCTCTGATTGATGCTCCCATCACAGAAATGTTGCAGAAAGAGACAATGTAACTATCACTGTACTACTAATGACTTTTTGCAAGAGTGTGTTACTATTGACTCATGCACATGTGTAGTAACTATAACTCATAAATCCTTTTCTACAAAGCATCTGGCTAGTGTGTTTTTCCTCATTCTTTATCTGCATATTTTATTACTCTTAAATGTAGAGCTTGATATACCATATGGTAATTTTTAAAATAAACTGACTTCTGTGCATTTTATTTTCCACAATTTAAAAAACTTACAGGTAAAAAGGTCTGTTGCACCCATATGAGTAGAAGCATGCCAATGAGATTTGACATTTAATTGTTTTGAGTCCAAACATAATCATACTAATGTAAGTACATGAACATTTTTGTATTCAGCATGTCAGTAAAATAGTATTGCCATTAATAGTAACAGACCACAGCCCTTTTTCTAACTGTGCCTTATGTATCTTTTAAACACTCATCAAAGTGACCTCTAACTTCCTAACTGGTGTGTATATATCTCATTAAAAAAAAAAAAAAAAAAAAAAAAGCATGAAACACAAAGGCCAGAAAAATTGGCAGGATGTGGGCTGAAGTTTTCATGATTACTATGCTAAAGGGAAAGTAATTATGGGCGTAGGATTCCAGTAACAAAACAACTCTATTTATACATATAAGTTCTACATAATATTCAGTGTCCTATTATGACTCTCCATATCACCTCCTTTCCATATTCTCTATAGAAACATGACTTCCAAAGAAGTCAGGAATCATTTAGTTGCCTCCTAAATGATTATGTCAGAGAGGAAAAACAAGATGTTTATCTTAGCAATTTATCTCTGGTCATAACTACCTTCACTATTGTCAATATTTGTGGAAAAAATATTAAACTGGTTTATTGTAGGAGTACTTCCACAGAACCTTATATTCCAGAAGAGAGGAGATCCTGTGGAAAAGCTACTTCTATCTTTCTTCTGCTGTCGTGATCATTGGACATTTCCAAACCTTATTTTTCTTTAACTGATCTTCCAGCTCTTTATTACAGAAAATGTAAGGCTCCACATTGTTATGACTTCCATGTCTGAGAGGTATAAAATTACACTACTTTTCTAGAATTTGGGAGAGTAAAGATATATGTTTTCATTTAGTGTTACATCTCACAGAATCACTGAGTTTGGAAGGGACCTCTGGAAATCGGCTATTCTAACCACTCTTCTCAGAGTGGGGTCAGCTAAAGCGGGTTGTTCAAGGTTATATCCAGTGTGGATCTGAGTATCTCCAAGGATAGTGACTCCAGAACATATCTGGGCAACCTGTTCCAGTGTTCAGCTACTCTCAAAATGTAAAAGAGCTTTCTTACATCCAAGTAGACCTTTCTGTGTTTCAGTTTGTGCTCATTCTTCTTCTGTGACTGGGAACCACTGACACAAGTCTGGCTCCATCTTCTTAAAACCTTCCCATCAGGTATTTATTGAGAGATTTATTGAAAGGATTCCCCTCAGACTTTTGTTCTACAAGTTCCCATCTCATTTAGTCTCAATTTTGTAGCATCTGCAAATTTGCTAAGGGTGCAAACTTAAATCAACCCCTCACCAAAAAATAAATAAATAAATAAATAAATAAATAAATAAATAAATAGAAATTAAAAATCTTTGATAAGATTCACCCACACCACAGACAAATATGAAGAAAAATATTGTGGGAATTGCATGAATAATTCCATTTCCTTGTAATCTGTAGTAAAAAACATGGATAAATAACAGCAGAGAGTAAGATAATCACAATATATGCCTGACAGCTTTTTGTGTCTCGAACAGCAGTTATCTGATTGTTATGACTTCACATACTCAAAAATATTCTGTTAGATTTGGGGTCAGGAAAGAATTTTGACCTCTGGTCAGATTGACAGCAGCTGTTAGGTTTTACATTGTTTTAGGTTTTTGTTTTCTTTTGTCTTTTATTCAAAACATTGATACAATCCATGTCCAAGAAAATATTTGTTTTTCCCTGCAGTTTCAGGGCCAGTAATACTGCTAATACCTGTGATCTTTCATAATTTATTGCTGGGATATATAATTAGGTTTATTTTGTTGGCTTGATTTGTAGTTGTTGGGAGGGAGGGTTGTTTGTTTGTTTGTTTTAAGATAAGTCATTAGTGTATTAGAAGATAATTTAAGGAAAGTTTTCATGCCCCAAAAAGTACAATGACTTACTGATGTTTTATAGATTCTTTGATCTTTAATATATTAACTTACTGTAAGAGATTTCAGTCTGTCTTCTCTCTTGGCATACTTAAAAAATAGACCAAAAGTCATTTGTCTGAAACAACACTGTGAAGAAAGGTAAAAATAATAAACGGTGATAACTTGAAAGAAATATCGGAAGGAAAAAAAAAAGTAAAATATATTGTCCAACAATGAAATCTTCTCTAAAAATAACATTCCTTTGCAAAAAGAAAACTAAATACATGATAGTTATGCTATTGTCAAATATTTGATATGTTACTAGAACTGTCATCTGATTTTTTCAGAAACCTGGAAGCCCATGAATAATAGTTTCTTTGTTCTAGAAAGACTCAGCTCCCACAATTGCTTCTTTTTCTCTATTTTCTTTCAACTCTTAGTTATACTGAACATTACTGTAAGTGAAATCAATCTCTTGTCACTAATCACCTACAATTAAATATGTTGGCCATGCGGAAGACAGCTGAAGCATCTGATATTAGGACAGTAATTCGACCTTCAGTTGCCGTTACTAGAGTTTAAAAAAAAAAACCAAACAAACAAAAAACACACAACTCCAGCAGTTCTAGAGCCCCGATACTAAGACTTTCACACTGTCACACTAAATTTAATTGGAACTAATGCTGTACTGAGAATACGCAATGAGTTCTGAGCTAAATCTTTCATACCTACCTTCTCTGTAAGCAGAACACAAAGATTTTGTCATCAGGCAGAATAAGCTACTTAGTGAGTCTGAATTAGAAATGTAATTTTATTTTTCTTTAGGAAAAAAAACACTTTCATTTTTGCCCTTTGAGATGGGTATAAAGTTAACGAGGCCTACAGGCTACTAGGACCCTAGATGAGTTTATATCTATTTTATCTGACAGTCCATTATTTACTAAGTAATCCTCCCAAAATCTGAAGGCATCCTCCCTGAAATATGCATAGTGTCAAGGTCATTTCCTCGACACAGGACTGGTTAACACTGCCTATTGGATCCTTCTGCACTGGACTATGCGTCGATGTAGACAACATGGCTGAAAAATATTTTAACACAGCTATGGTTCTATGCTCTTGTGCATGTTATACTTTAAATATTCCACGTTTAATTTTATTTTACTATAATTTTGTATTATATGTTAAGTTGCCATATTAGTATGCAGGTGTCAGATCCAGCAACATAATGTATGCTGATGTTTTAATGCTGTTCACTCCATAGATTTAAGGCTGAAGAATTTCTGAAGAATTTACAGGGGCATATCTAAGCAAAACTTCATGTAAAACATTACCTTAAAAATATTGGATTACTTGGAGTGAGAGAAGTTTGAGCTTTTTTGTACTTATTTATGTATTCTCTTGCATATCAGTACTTTTAGTTTTAGTTACTGTAGAATCTTCTTACAACCAATAATAATTAGAAGGCATCTTATTATAAGAGCTACAGCTTGATTTTCAAACCAAAAAGATCTAAGAAGTCCAAATAAATCTTTTTTTCTAAGGATCTCAAAAGTTTAGGGTCTAATAAACTTTGATCTCCAAGTTCATTATGTATTTGGGTTTGATTGGTTTTATTTAGTAGTGAATAACATTCAGAGCTCTAAAAGAGGGTAAGTAAGTATTATGATTTTTCTGAAGGAGAAACTTGCATATGAAAGAGTAAACCAAGTTTACAACGTAATTCTTCAGAATTTTTACAATTACCGTATTCTTACATAAACACAGTCTCTCAACTCCCAGGAGTCCTAAAAGTCTTTCTTTCTTCAATTTGAATTCATTTTCTCTCAAGATTTCAGTTCAACATTATAGTTCTTGTACATGAGAAACCTGTCTGGGTATATGTGGTTTATCCTCAAAAGCCAACTAACTAAGTCTAAGTGGTTTGAATGCACACATAAGAGTCACTAATTCACTAAAATTTTTTTATTGCATGTTTGAAATGCAGCTTTCTGGAAAACTGGGTGTAGTACCCAACAGCACAGTCCAAGGGCTACAGAGGTCATTGTAACCAGCAATCAGGCTTTGAGATTTGACTAGGAGCAAGCCAGCCTTGTTTACAGCAATTAAGAATAAAAGTATTTCAGACAATGGAGTATCATGTCAGTGGAATAGCTACTCTGCAGTTACATTGCAGATTCCTTTTTAGTTATGTTTGCTGTAATTTTTGTTTAACATGTATTTGATCCACTTTATTTTTAGAAGATAATTAGGCATACAGCAGCAATTTTATGTGGAAGAAACATACAAGAATATTTTACACTATCTGGACAAATTTAACAGACATTTTGATATCAGGTGTCTTAGTCTATATTTTGCACCAGTTAGTCTATATTTTGCTTCACCTCATAATACATCAAGCTGAGTGGGTGGTGCCAGCCTGGTGCCCGCAGCACTGCAGGACCGGTGGGGAAGGGGTGGGGATGTGGGTGGAAAGGTTTACAGTTGGGCAGGACCCTGGAAGCGGGGGAAGGGTCTGAGGGGACTTCCAGCCAGGGGATTTCTTTGTTGTGGGGACCTCGTGGTGAGTGCTGGGTGCTCATCACAAAGAGAACGACTTTTGTCAGGCAGACTGGTGTAGGAGTCAGGGTTTGAAAGTTTTTTTCTTTTGCTTTCCCTGCTCTTGTCTCCTGGGCTGATTGGTGGGGGGTGGGGGTGGGGTGTGTGTGTTGCTCCCTTCAGTTTGGTTTTCTTTTTCCTTTCTCAGGGTGAGATCCTGTATCATTTGTTCTATCTTTTTTCTCTGTTTCCTAAATTACTTATTAGCACTAGCATTGTTTGTAACTCCCTAAGTTTCCTTGTTTTGTTCCTCCAACCCTTCCTCATGGGGTGGGAGGGCAGGGCAGAGTGGTAGAGCAACTCGTTGTGCTAAAACTACGACAACAGGTTTGGACACAAAGGTGTGATGGTAATCCCATGATTTGGAATTCTAAACTGATTCATTTAGTTTCATATTAGTGTAGACATGGTCAATTTTGCATTGCAAAGTATATTCCTGTGATGCCTAGTCTTGCAGGTGTATCCTACCTAAATTTACTTCTGTGTAATGAAGTAATGAAGCAGTGAAGCATATGAATATGTCATTCAGTAACCAATACTTTATGGATCACTTCTGAGGGAGTGCTTGAGCTTAGGTGACTAGCAGCAAACTTGTAGGGGAGACTCTGACTGCCGAATAAGCATAGGATGATTAGACCCACTTTATGAACCCTGTTAAACCTTCACAAACCCCTAACAAAGTGTCTAAATTCAGGTACAAAAAATGCAGGTGGATTTCTATGGCCAATTAATTCTATGGCTAATTGTCATGATTTTAGCACAAGTTGCTCTAATACTCCACTCACACCCCACACCCCACTCCCAGTGAGGAAGGGTAGGAGGAACAAAATGAGGAAAAGCCCATAGGAGTTAAGAACTATTTAATTATATACATGAAACATAGGGAGTTACTAACAATGCCAGTGCTAATAAGTAATTTAAGGAACAGGAAAAAAAAAATAGAACAAATGGTACAGGATATCACCATACGTGGATGGACATCCAGCCAGATTCCGGAAAAAACCCTTTCAAACTCCGACTCTTAGATCAATCTGCCTGACAAAAGATGCTCTCTTTGTGATGAGCACCCAGCACACCCCACAAGGTCCCAACAAAAAAAGAAGCTCCCTGCCCCCTGGCCAGAAGGGCCCTTGGACCCTTCCCCCTTCTGGGTCATGCCCAACTGGACCTTTTCCATCCACATCCCCACCCCTTCCCTGCTGGTCTTGCAGTGCCGTGGGCACCAGGTTGGCACCACCTATCCAGTTTGATGTATTACGGACTGAAGCAAAATATAGACTAACTGGTGCAAAATGTAGACTAAGATACTAATTAATTTGAATTTACAATCCAAAACAGTTCTGATGGAGACATGCTTGATTTTTAAAAGTTTTAGCTTACTTTTAAGCTGTTTTAAATGTTTTTCTGAACAATGAAAACAGCACAACTGGAAGACAAAAGCCAAACTAGAAACCATAATAAGGCCAGCTGTCAGGGACATACAGCAATGACAAGACAGATATCATCATTTTCTTTAACTGAAGTATTGAGGCGTCTTTCAAATGCACAATACATTGGAGAAGGGCTTTAGGTGGGTCAGATGTTAAATGACTACATAGTAATGTTAGAGATTTGTAGTGAATTTTTGTAGTACTGCTATAGGCAGAAGTACAGTCTAAGGCTATTTCTCAATCATGAACTCTCTGAAGGGTGCTGAAATTGGCTGCCCATGTGCACTTCTCAGATTTCATTACTGTGGTGAGAATAAAGTAAATGTGGTATATGGATGGGTTTGTTATTTTCTAGTAGAAAATTAATCAGAAAAGTCATCAAACTGTCCCTTACCTAAAGTTAATGGAATACCTAAAACACTGTTTCTGGTACAAAACTGCCTGATAGGTACTTTTCCACTTTAATAACTATTTGAAGCAGTTTATTAAAATTTTTTCTCAGAAAAGAAAGTTGTAAATTAAATACATGCACAGATGTCAAGATTCAAGTCATAAAGTTTGATAGTTATGAGAGGTTGGAAAGTGAAGTATCTTTTAGTCAACAAATGAGAGCATATAAAACCTTTGGTGGCTTGGGACATTATACAGAATTCTTCCTCAGTCCCCATTAACTGTGGGATGCCTAGAGAAATGTTGCTCCTCCTTTTACAGAAAATTAAGGAAATATGAAAAATGTAGAGGGAATAGATCCCCACCTTTTCCCAAGTGTCTTCCACAATACAGAAATGTACACACTGAATAGAAGTAGTTAGTACATGTTTTTCTGTCAATTATAAACCTCATAAATTTCATTGGATTTTTCTATTATGGAAATATGTCAAATTTATTGATTTGTTTTCCAGCGTTTCCCAGTTTAAAGATGATGATATTTATCATATGGGGTTTTTTTACATTTTTAGATTAACATCATAACCCATTTCAGAACTGATGTTATGCATAAAAAGTCATTTACTAAGTCAGAACTTTTCAGCAACATCATATAAACCTTCAAGACACAGACACTCTGTTGACATTTCTTGAATGGTTATGAGTGATATTTTCAAATCTAAAAGAAACAGAAATTTTCTAAAAGATTTTTAAAAAGGTAACATTCCGAACCCTTACTTAAGTTATGAATTTTTAAAGACATGATGGAAAATTGACAATATGTGCTTTTTTTTCTTATACATGAAAAAGTGTGACTGGCTTCAGAATTTCTGAATTTTGTAATATAAGCAAAATATCTGAGTTTTAGAAAAAGTTTTGTAGAAATAACTTTCAAAAACTGTGCTGAGACAGCTTAGGGAAATTACTGTATGGGTAGACCTACTGTTGTAAACTCCACATCTATATTCCATTTCCAAGCAGATATATAATTAATTTTCTCATGATTAATATTTAATATGGTTTAATATATAGTTGAAAAGAGATACACAATTGAAAAAAAAAAAAAAAAGGTTAGTGATAAGTAACATTCTTAATACATTGCATATAATTCTGAAATGCAAATGAGATTGGATTTAAATAATTTATTGAACACCTGTAGTAAAGATTTACCCATGCAATGTATTAGTCACAGCACAATTTAGAAGTGAGTAATCAAAAGATTTCAATATATGTAACATAGCCTCTATTATTTAGTATTATACAGCAGAATTTATCCTTGAAAAACAAAGCTTTTGTTCATAAGAAACTGAAATAAGAATGGCATAATAGGAACATGTGTTCAGTTCATTATATAACAAAGATTATCTACTTGGTGAAACAATGCAATAGAATTCACAGTTAAAAGTGTTACATTTTTGTTAAATTGGTTTGCTACATATTATTACTACCTAAAGCTTAGTGCTGTGCAATGCCACATTATTTTACTAATTCAAATACCTTTTCTAAAAACTTCTAAACTTTTTAATTGTTTTATTATATTTTTTATTATACTTTTCAATATTTTCCTGTTGGAATTTGCTTGTATGAAATTTTATTTTTATATCTATCTTTACTAAATAAATATGTAAAACATGGTAACCACTGTCTTCATAACTTCCCATTACAAAAATATTTTGAGTTACAAGGAAAACAATGGACCTTATAGCATTCTAATATCAATTCATTAGATGTTCTAAACCAAATAATCTAAATTAGAATTAATTTTAATGAGAGTTATTTTATTATGACAAAATAGAGACTATGATATGAATGTGAACTGGATAGCTTCAGTTTCAACCTCTTTGCCATTGACTGTGAATAGAAGTGAGTTTGGAAATGAACTTTACTTAGTCCTGATGTTGTTCAAGTGGTGAACATGCACCTGGAGATGTTGATCTGTCCAGCCAGTTCCTGTGCTTAAAACTTGCCAAGAAAAACACTTTTTCTTTCCCATTCTATCAGGTAGCCAAAAGCTGGAGATTTAATCTAATCTTTAAAAATATAAATTTAAAATTTTACAGTTTTAAAAGACCAATATCACCCCACTCAAAGCTGTTTTATATCCACTCCAAGAAGCTTGATAATATTAGATGACAAGTACTTTCACAAAACTGACATAATTTTAGTCTGGACACATATGAGAACTGAGATATTTGTAATATTATGTCTCAAAAAGTCTTAGCATTGGCTTGATGTGTTTGTCTATGCACAAAACTTTTATACTTAAGTACAAAAATATCACATGACAAAACAAATTTATGTAATGGATATCAGAATATAATAGATAATAAAATAGAAAGATCAAAACCTAGTTTTAAAAACTATGTGCTTTATATATAAACAAGTATGTGTATATATATACTTGCATACAAGATCTCTTTTTACTTTAACTGAAAGGAGAGCAAAAGGGGGAAACTGACATACTTTTATAGCACAATTTGTAGCTTAATTTCAAAACAATTTATTCAGTGTGCCACAGTGGATTGAACAATATATCCTACTTTCATACTGCAACATTATGCTCCCAACTCATATCCCAGAGCTCTCTGTCTAGAAGCCTATGGTCATTTCAGATTACTTCAAATGATAATTCTTCTCCCTTCAGTATAGCTGCAATAAGTGCAACAACTAAAAAGACAGAAAAATACAGTAAGAATATATGTGAGGTTAAGTCTTAAAATGCTATTAAGAAGTTCCTGTGTTGGTAAAATAAAAAGGTTTATTTAAAATATGAAAAATTAATAACTGGTGATGTCTTTCAGTTATTCTTATGACACCTTAAAAAAAATACCTTATGGGGGAATAAAGGAAAAAACCAGAAAACTTTATATGATGAGGCCCTGGCACACGTTTCCCAGAGAAGCTGTGGATGCCCAATTCCTGGAAGTGTTCAAGGCCAGGATGGACAGTGCTTTGATCAACCTGGTCTAGTGGAGTGTGTCCGTGTCCTTGGCAGAAGGGTTGGAACTAGATGATCTTTAAGGCCCCTTCCAACCCAAAACATTCCATGATTCTATGATTTTGTGTTCTGGATGTCACAGAGGAAATGCTAGAGCACCTCAGGAAACACCCAGTACTTAATCCGGCATAACGTAACCAAACCCTAGGGCTCTCTTTACTCAGAGGAGAGCTTAAACAGCTGAGCAATCAAATGCATCTCTGAAATACACCTAGACATCTTTCTCTTGATTAAAGGTAAATGTGGGAATGTTTTCCTCTACTTCTATCAAGTGTTTCCTCAGCAAAATGGCCCTCAAATGGAGAATGGAACTCTTGAAATCACTGTTACTGATCTTTCATTACTTACATTCTAAGTCAGTTCAAACTGTTACAGGAAGAATATAGTTTGTAATGTATTCCTTTTATGGTTCTAAACTGTTATGTAGTCAGCTGTATCAATAACACTTCCTGATCATCATCCATATGAAGTTAATCAATATGATTTGAAATCTTAGAATATTCATACTCATCCTGGCCATGTCTATACAGCTTATACTGTTGTGCCACTGGACCATCAAGAATTAGAAGCCTGAAACTATTTCCTTCTCAGAAATACCTGTAGAGAACATGGAGGAGACAGGGATGAAAGGTAAACTGTGGAATTTGCTGCAAAAAAAAAATTAAAAGTATTGTACCCAGAGTAAGTAAATTACTATTCTTTCATCTGTGCTTATTCTGATTTCACAGTAGGGACAGGATTTGTCTAACTAAATATGTATGCTTAGCTCAATTGCCCACTCCTAAGGGTGTAGTACCATTGCTATATTGTAAGCTATTCAACTTGACTTCTGGCTGCCACTTTGGAAGGTCTTGTGTGTCTCTTAAGTCCTGCATCACACATATATTATCCCCACCTGGACCTCTCAGTAGCTTTATGAGATCTAAGATGAAACCTATGTGGGAAAATTAAGGTAATCTTTTATACTTACATCCAAGACCTGGAAAACTAAGCGTCTTTGTAGTCAGAGAGACACACATTTAGGGTACAATTTATGTCATCACATAGTACGTTTCTGAAGTTGATCAGATAAGTTGTGCACTAAAGCTGCTTATCTTCTTTTTATTATCCATAAAGGAAACTTCACATGAATAGCTCAGATACAGATGTCAACACTTCAAATATTTAAATGGAGATTATTAATCCAAATGTAGAACTAAAAATATCTATGTGGAATGTGAGAACAATGGAGCCTGACTGTCCTTATTGTAATTTTTATCAAATTCTTTGTCAAGGTGAAGGGCACAGTTTTGTAAGAACAGAGAAAAAAACACTGTGCTTAACTCCCTTGAAACTTAAGTATGGGAGTTTTTCTAAAACATTCATATTATATGCATGAAAATGCTGGATGCTTTCTCATGCAATAGACTATCTGCAATTTTATCTTAAACAGAATAATATTGTATATAAATCATCTTGCTTTGTCTAGCAGGAAAAGTCTTGACATTAAGAAAATTAAGTAATGGCAGTAATAAAATGCTTGAATATCGCTGTCCTATCACACACACAAAAAGCTTGAAATGCTCAAGCTCTAAGATTGTCCTTGAACAGAAAGGGGTGTGAAAAAATAATAATTTGGAAAAAATAATAAAGTTCAACCAACCAAGCAATAAAAAGTAAAATTAATGCATGAATGGATTGATTTAGGTTAAAGCTCACAAGTTACAAAAAAACTTCGATTGACATCTCAGAAAAACTCTCTCTCTCTTGAATTATTGTGAAAAAGTAATAAAACTGAGAAATTTTAGAATTATTTTTTTTCCTATAGATAACACAATATTAATGAAAATGGCCTCACTGGTAAAAAGAAAGGGCAAATAGCAGGCAGGAAATATGAA
Organism: Rhynochetos jubatus; assembly: GCA_027574665.1. Classification (NCBI taxonomy): domain Eukaryota; kingdom Metazoa; phylum Chordata; class Aves; order Eurypygiformes; family Rhynochetidae; genus Rhynochetos; species Rhynochetos jubatus. The sequence continues at coordinate 85,080,223 of CM050649.1, read as the reverse complement.
GCAGAGACTGTTGTAAATGTTCAAGTCATTATTATGTAAGTAAATATGAAAAGTTTACGAATTACAGTAAATATTTTGAATGTCTGGATCACGTAAGGGAAGAAAATAAGAATGAATGAATCCAACAACAATGTGAGAAAGTGAAGTTTGATCGTAGCAAATGAAGTAATCTCAAAGAACAAATATAATCAGAAGAATTACAATTATGTAAGTTATTAAATAAAGGAAAAATGAGTAAGTTTAATTTTCTTTTGTACACAGCCTCCTCAGTGCTGATAGAGACAGGGTGTTGCAACACCATGACTTTTTCTTCTCTTATCTCTCCATGAATACTCAGGGCTGAAGTTTTGACTATTGATGCTATCAAAGGAATTTTCAGGTGTGAAAAATTCATATGACTACTCCCTCTTTGGAAGGATGCTAAAAAATAAGTTGTTCCATCTCTTCATGAGAAAGAGTATATTCACATAATTACCCATGTTTAAATGTCATTTAGCATCATAACAATTTAGTGTCTTATATCATGATGTTATTTATACTGATAAGATACTTAAATGTCCTTGAGCTTCTTCTTGTAAATTTTAAAATGTAAACCCACTATTTTTTTATACCTTCTGGAAAATACAAGATGACGAGGTTTGAAAATTAGCATGTTATTTTAGATAATGCTTGTTACTGTACAGAGGATCTTGAGACAGTTTTACACGCACAAAAATTTACTACTGGGACACATAGCTGGTGTCATACATATTATTCTAGTGCTTAGATGTTTAAAGTTACTCTTGGGAAAAACAAAAAAAAAAAAAAAGGAGGGAGAGGGAGACTGATGGAGAGAGGGGGAGGGAAGGAGGAAGTAAAGAAAGGGAAAGGGAAAAGGAAAGGGAAAGGGAAAGGGAAAGGGAAAGGGAAAGGGAAAGGGAAAGGGAAAGGGAAAGGGAAAGGGAAAGGGAAAACTCTTTCTAGTGACAAGCCAGGGAGAGCAGAGATGAGTCCCAGATAAGCAACCTCCTCTGGAGGCTCTCTCCTGTACAGCAGTGATGAGGAAGAAAAATGCTGAGGTTGCTGGGTTTTTTTCGCAATGCGCTGCCTTAGTATTACACAGTTTTCACTGAGGTCTGTTTAAATTCTGTGGCTGATATTAATTCTGATTGGAGTATACCCATCAGATGCATGAGTTGTGCATTCACTGGTCTTTAAGCATGTATGCATATACCATATTGGATAATACTTAACAAATATTTAAATTACTATTGCCTTCTTTGTTGTATATTGCAGTTGATTTCCTTTAACATAAAATAAAATCTACTAAATAAAAAGTAAAAAGGGCAGGAGAGAGTTCTCACCTGTAGTAGATGTTTCCCATGAGAAACTGCCATAGCAACACTATCAGGGTTTGCAGGTGTGAGATTCTGGGAAAACCATATAATAATAACAAAGAAAGCTGCCCCAGTGGCTTCAAGGAAAGGTTGAAGGTACATAGTAGGAACTTAACATTACTAAGGCTAAAGTACTGAGATGCCTAAAGCACAGTACAACACTTTTTTGAAACACTGTCTAAGGAAGTTAAGTCATGGGAATCTGGAATATCTTACCCCTTCTGAATGGTATAACTTGCTGTACAGTGTACTTGAGGTCTATCTCATCAAGAATTGGTTACAAGCATAGCTATTACAGAGACAATGTGTGTTCAGAGGTAAAGCCCTCTGTCTCTGCTGAAATGAACAGAGACAATGTCTGATTGAATGGAAGATTTCTGATTCTAAGATTTTGATCTATCACTACAAATCTGAAATTGATCTAAACTGTCAAACAACATAAAGGCAAATATGTTTGGGACAGGACTGTTTGCTTGCAAAAATATCATAAATATAAATAAAGCCAGCAAAATCCAAAGTGAATGAATCCTTAGCTTGCTGATTTACAAGCAGTTTCTACAGAAAGATACATGAGGGACACTCTTTTTCTTAGACTCAGTGCCTTGGAATTATACATGATGCAACAGGGCCTCAGACATGAGTTTTTCATCAAACTTCTAGTTAGTCCTGTTATGCCTTTAATGGGTACCACATTAGTGATTCCTTGCCAAAGATTATCGTATTCTCTAAAGTTATGGTCATATAGTCTCCAGTTAGTCTTCTGTTCCTACAGTTTCAGTAACAGTGGAATTTGAATTAATGCAAAGTGATTATAAGTTATTCCTTCAAAACTTTAACTACTCAGTTTATTACTTAACTGCAACTCTATGGACTTGCAACTTTTCCAACAAAATATTTATTAGAGATTAGTTTCCCTATGAACTGTTGACAATGATTTCTGCTTACCATGTAGAAGACTACAATTTTAGTGTGAAAACACCCTTGTGTATAATTTAATTAGACAGTAGTTTAAGATTTCACTGTTTTCTCCATAACAATACAACTGTCTTTGAAGCTACTTTTATGTACAGTGCAAGTTTTCTAATGAAATTACAAAAATATTTTGCACCTGAAACTACTTTTCTGTCTGGATGACAAAAAATAAAGAAAGATCTGACATCTAACTTAAAACTACTGAACTTCTTAAATAGTATAGTTATGTTAGAAATTTGCTCATTTTGGTGATTCAGGAGAATTTTTGTCTAAACAGTACAGTTTTCAACTACGCTATAAAATCAAGAGCACAATTGCTTAGGTGTCATTTTGAATTAACAAATTATCTGGATGCAATTTTTTCAACATTATGTAGTAGTAGTGCATTGAAGTTTTTGCTGAAGTCAGTATAAAGAATGAAGCTCTACTCAATAGATTTTGCAATCCTGCAGATCAGAGCCTTTGTTCTTTATAAACACTTTAACGGAAGATGTCACTGTATTATCAGTGTCTTAAAGACATCAGCTAATTTATCTGTCCTATAATCTGATGAAAGAATATGATGACCCTCACCTTGTATTAAGGGAATTGAAAGACTGCATGGAAGGATTTTGCAATGTTGGAAGGGAATTTTTAACGATGAAATTTTGATAAAGTATGCTTTATCAAAAAAAAACCCAACAATGAGACATGGAGTACATACATGTTGCTTGATCTGAAAGATTACACCGTTCTTTGGTATTCCCTGGTCAATGTCCTCTTACTGTTATGGGTCCTCTCTTCCAGATTATTCATCTAAATTTATTTTTCTTTTGCTCTTAGCTTGGAAATTTAATCTGTGGACCTAGATTCCAAAACAGATTTTTCATCAGTTTATACTGACCAAATAATTAGAAAACTCTTAGACCAAAACTGTGATTCTTAGAGTTCCGTGTCATTTTAAAGGTATTTCTACTTTGAGCATACATAGACTTTGCCTGTTCAAAACTGTTGTGTTGACTATCATGTGGCTTTGAAATTAACTGCTATACATATTTTATCCAAAGTATAACACATAATGATGAAAAATCAGCAAGCTCATGGTTACATTCTTGTACAATTTCTGTGAAAATCAGAACAGGAAATGCAGAACTTTTATGCATAAAAATACATACAGATATTTGTAGAAAATCTGAATAAATACAGGACATTTTTTATAACTCAAAGGCAAAGGTAGAGCTTTATAATTTTTACAGATAGAACTTCTGTAGGAGAAGTGACAATGCTTTGAGTTTGACATCTGTTTATTGAAACGCACATCAAGGTTATCACATCACCTAATTCTTTTATTTAGCTATTATCTAATCTTTCTGCCTTCTTATTTTGAGGACTGTAAAAACAGATTTATCTAATAAGGTAAGACTGAAAATCCTTCTTCTGCCAGAGGTGTGCAGAGACAATCTGTACTGGTAATAAATACTCAAGTGACATAAAGCACCAGAAAGACTCTTCAGCTATAAATCTGTGCTAGGTAAGTACCATTACAGTATGTCCAAATCAAAACTTGTTCTAGTTTACTAACAAATTGTATTTTAAGAAAAGTTTTTTTTTTTGTTTTGGTTTTTTTTTTCCTTTCTATATGTACTTAAAAGAAATTAAAACCTGGAAGATAATTGAATTGTCAGATTTGTCTGCTTTAATATAAACATCAGAAAAAGTGTGTTCTTACTCTGAGCTAGTTGCACAAGTGTCTCTGTAGACAATGAAAGTAGGCAATGACACAGACACCTCGAAAAGGTGATTCATCCTGGGACTGATTACATTTCACTGTCTGAAGCTGACTACAAAAAGAGGTTAGTACAGCTAGATCATGGATGCCCACTAACTTTTGGAGCTCTACAGTTATAACCGCTTGCAGTTCTAGCTAAAGCAATTTATAAAGCACACTATCAGGGACTGAACAAATTTTTGGAAATAGACTCTCATATCAAGGAGGTTGGAAAGAATGAAAATTACTCTTGAAATTCCAGGAAAAAGATGTGTCACAGATTAAATTAACAAGAGTTAAAAGTATCAGTTAAGTGCATGGTGCATCTCTACCTGAGAAAAGTGATGAATTTCAGATTTTGTATAACCACATAGAGTAAAAACAGAAAAGACCTCAGACTTGTTTAGGATTGCTGGGCTTTAAGTTCATATAAGATCTTTTCTAAGTAGTATTTTTTAATGAACTGCATATAGATACATATGTACAAATATCAACATATATGTATGCATATATGTACATATAAACGTGAATTTGAAAATTTGAACCATGTAAATTACTGTGGACTCTTTCATTTATATTTATAATGTCCTGAGTTGTGCTTAGTGTATACAAGTTTCTGCTGGTGCATGCACAAGGCTACTGAATTTATCTGGCAGCTATCATTACTATAAACAGAAACACATATGGTGAATAACCCAGTTAGAATTTGTAATTGTTCATTGTTTCAAATGTTTTTAGTTTTTTGATGTAGTTAAACCTAAAAACATTCCCACTCAGATATTTATTAGTTATTTCCATTTGTGAAGCTAATTTTGCAAGTTGGGAGATAGTGATGTGAAAATAATACTTTATTAGCAAAATCACTTTAGAAAACAGGATGAGGTCTGTCTGAAGCATTTTTCATTTCTAAATTAAAAAGAAACATGAACAAGCTTCTAAACCAGAAAAATAACCTTTCCTAACAATGCTTCATGGTATTTATATGACACCAGTGTAGCCTCCTCTGGTATATATACAAAAGTAATATGAGAAAAGATAAAACTGTCACATTGTTCTATATTTTAAGTATGTATACTGATCATTTATGGCCCACTACTGATTTTTTTATGAAGTAATTAAAAAAGACTATATATTTTATGGTTAGAATGTCTACACTTACTTGTGAATGCCTCTTTAGTACACAATGAGAGCAGACAAGATTAAAAAAAAGGGTTTGGTTGTCTCTTTTTTATAGGAACTCTGAGTTCAGTTGACTATAAATGGGAAATTACATTATTATTGCTAGAAAAGTCTTCAATAATAACAAAGAAAGCATTCAACAAAATATTTGCTGATTCCAAGTGGTTTAAAATCTTCCATAAAAATAGATTTCTAAATCATTCCAATCAAAGTTCAATAGACTATTCTTTTATAAACAGAAAATAAATATACCTAACAAAAATCAGCACCAGTTTAAGAAAACATGGTTATTAACAGTATTATTTGAAATCAGTAAGATGCAAGCATGTAAGTCTTGCTGTATTTATTGTAAGCATAATAAATTAGCCCTGCCTAGAAGTGTGGATTAAAGTCCGCATTAGAATGTCTTCTGAAAGGCGGTCTTAAGTGAGTAGTCACAATAAGACAAAAATCTTTGTCACAGACATACCTAGAATCAGCTATTAGGTGGAATGCAGAGAATTCTGAGTAAATGCAGGGCTATGGAACCAAGTGTATATAACACAGCAGGACATTTGCATGGCATTTTTCAGATTTATTAGCTTGGGCACAATGCCAGACTTAGGTGACTAAATAGTGTCTGCCCCAAAAGCAAACTACTGTCAGTGTCTTTGCTCAGCAACTTCTAGTATTTAGAGATCAGCATGCAAAGAGTTCTTTCATATTTCCCATATGATACAGTTTTCTACGTGTGTTGTAGAGGGTTGGTGTGTAAAATGCTGCACAATATAACCTCAATGAAAATAACATTTTAACAAATATTCTTTTTACTATTGTCAGATTCTTCTAAAAAATTAGGCAGTATCTGTTACACAGTGTTACATCTATTATACTTAATGTTGAGTTCTTCATCCAAGAATCTACCAATAGCATATTAGTCCTTGTGATACTTTTTCAAGTAAATTCTGCTCAAGGTGATCGATGGAATTAGTCTGCACATACACAGGCATAGCTGACATCCAGATTTTCTCATTATTATAAAAATTTATGATTTTTTACATGTCAGAACAGAAATAAATTCTGTTTTAAAAGTGTATTGAACCTTATTGTAAGACCATCTAGCCCCTGGGAATCCTTATGTAAATGACATATAATTGTATTATGGATTTTTCTACAGTAATAAGAATTTCAAAAGGCACAGACATGTCAACAGAATTATAAAAAGAATTATTTTACTCTCTAAGGGTATTGTTAACTCACATCCAGATAGTTTAAGATATGATGCTTATTTAATATTTTTAATATTAAGAAGCACCTTGTGTTTACTTTTGTTGTTGTGTCTAATGGACCTCAAGGTTTAGAAAGCTTTTCTATGAAAAGATGCAACATTTCTGATAATATGTTTACATGTTTAGCATAAGTACTCTGGGAAATATGAAAAGTGTATTCACATAACTTGTTTGTTCACATTATTTAGATCTCTTCTTCATTTTTTTTATTGCCATGTGTATTTATGATTTTTTATTATAAAATACTTTTTTATTTTATTTAACAAGGAGAGAACTTTCCCCTTGTTTCTCTCTCTTTCACCACATAGACACATAATTATCTGCTTTTTGAATGCAGTTCTAAAACTGACATGTTTTGTCTGACCTGTTCAGCACCAGACTTCTGGATTATAATATTTAACTTCATTGAGTTCTAATGAAATACAATTCATTTAGTTCTGGAGAGAGAAGAATAGAGTAACATGCAACACTGCGATTGCAAAAAAAAAAAAAAAATGTTTTCTGTTGTAGTGGTTTAGCCCTGTCGGTCAATTAAGTACCACCAGTTGCTCTACCACTCCACCCTCCGCTCCAACACCCAGTGACGAAGGGTCGGAGGAAAAACAAGGGAGGCTCATAGAAGTTGAGATAAGAACTATTTAATTAAATAAATGAAACTTATGGAGTTACTAACAATACTAGTGCTAATAAGTAATTAAGAGAACAGAAAAATAGAACAAATGATACAGGATCTCACCACCTGTGAATGGACACATCCAGGTTCCAGGACAGCAAACAAAAAGGAATCCAAAGCCCCCAGGAGAAAAAAGGAAAAAAAAAAAAAAAACCCACCACCAAAAAACCAACCCTCCCTGAGTCCAGGAACTGAGAGCAGGGGGAAAAGAAAACTTTCAACTGCCCCTTCCCAGAGCAATCTGCTTGACAAAAGATGCTAACTGTCTGCTAATCACCCGACCCGAGGTCCGGACAAAGACCTGGCTGCGGAAAGAAAGAAAAAAACATGTTGCCATAAAAAAAAACGCTCTGCAGGAACCTCCGGGGTGACCGTCCCCCACACCTTCCCGGTCCAGCCTCTGCAAGCTTCCCCCCAGCCCACTCCCAGTGCTGCCGGTACGGGACACAACAGTGACCACTCAGCTTGATGTATTATGGAATGAAACAAAATCTTATATACTGCCCTAGGAGAGCAGCTCATTGCTGCCTGGGACCAGGACATGTGTGCATGTGTATAACTGTATATTCAAATGTTTATATTCTAAAAAGAGAAAAGACAGTGAGATGCATAAATCAGATACGAAAATCAGTATAAAAATTTAAGTCCAAGACAACGGATACTGGTATTATTGGTGTACTAGTGGATGAAAAGCTGGACATGAACCAACAATATATGCTTGCAGCCCAGAAAGCCAACTGTTTCCTAAGCTTCATCAAAAGCAGCATGACCAGCAAGCTGAGGCATGTGATTCTGCCCCTCTATTCTGCTCTGGTGAGGTCCCACCTGAAATATTGTATCCAGCTCTGCAGTCCTCAGAACAGGAAAGACACGAACCCATTGGACCGGCTCCAGAGGAGGGCCACAAAAATGATCAGAGGGCTTGATAGAGGGATCAAATCCCTCCCAGGATGGTGACTCCACTACCTCCTTGGGCATCCTGTGCCAATGCCTGACAGCCCTTTCCAGGAAGATGTTTTCCCTAATATCCAACCTAAACCTCCCCTGGCTCAACTTGAGGGCGTTTCCTCTTGTCCCATCACTTGTCAGTTGGAAGAAGAGACCTATCCCCTCCTCTCTGCACCCCCTGATGGAGGGATCAGAGGGTGCTAACATAAAGAAATAAGGAACAGCTAACATATTAACTGGGTAGAGTGATCAGCATGTAGCATATAGACAATGTTTAACTAGAAAGTCAGGGCTATGAAGAAAAAGACAAATTGAGCGATTGTTTAGAGGAAACCAGCTGTAGACAGTTCCTGCTAAGGGGTAGAAAGGGGGGGACCCTGAACTGGTTGAAACCAGTATGATGGACTGGAGAAGGGCCAAAGGACTAAAGGGCATGCACAAGGGATGGAGGTCAAAAGTTTCTTCGTGAAGAAGACTTGGAGCCTTCCTCAGAAGACCTCAAAAGACGACCACCAGGAGGCACTGCACAAGTGCAACTGGGAGGACCCACTTCTCAGACCTCATTAGAATGAAGACCGGGGAAAGGCCATGAATATGTATAGGTGTTCATGAATATGAAATGTTAAACTGTATAAAAGTGAAGCAAGTCAGCCCCGGAGGCAGGCACGCATGTTTGTGGTGCAGAGATCCCCCGTTGTCCACCACTGAATAAACATACCTACTTTACAACCTTTGAGGTTGTGGAGTCCTCTTTCTTCGAGTCAGGCTGGAACACGTCCTATGAAGAAAGGCTGAGAGTTGAGGTTGTTCAGACTTATTGTAGCCTTTCAATACTTAAAGGGGACTTATAAGAAAGATGGAGACAAATTTTTAGTAGGGTCTGTTGCAATAGGACAAGGGGGAATGTGTTAAAAGAAAGTGGGTAGATTTAGAGTGGATATAAGGAATAAACGTTTTTACAATAAGGATGTTGAAACACTGGAACATGTTGCTCAGAAGCAGTAGATGCCCCATTCCTAGGAACATTCAAGGTCAGGTTGGATGGGGGTCTGAGCAACCTGATCTAGTTGAAGCTTTCCCTGTTCATTGCCAGGGGATGGGACTATGACCTTTAAATGTCCCTTCCAAGTGAAACTATTCTGTTATTTTATGATTCTATGATGATAGAATATTGCTTTAAAAGTTATTTAAGGAATTTACATATACAGAAGTCCCTTAATGACCACCCAGACCCACATCCATGAACAATATTGGAGTAGAATTCAGATAAATTATGAAAGTCCATAATTTATATAAAATGAATATTATTCCATAAGCAAAATATAAATTTAAATGAAATCCAAATATGACAAACAAACAAAACTCCCCACATTTAATGTATCCAAAAAACTTTGAATTTGTTGTGCAACCATTTCATGAAGAAAAGAAACTGAGATATATATGAAGCTTATAGTATTTACAAATCAGGGCAGTCTAATTTTTAGGAGTACAATACCATTATGCACCTGAATAGGCTAAGCTGGGCTGTTTCATAGTACTCTGTCTAATGGATGTCATATTTATCATGTATTTAGCATCCCAGAATCTGCTTTTCCTTTAAAAAAGGTTGATATGGTTTTTTTGTTTGGTTGTTTGGGTTGTTTTGGTTTGGTTCCACACACACCACCACCACCACCACCAGCCCCCCCCCACCCCCCACCCCTCCCCCCCGTAGGTTTCAGGAAGGCTAAAGTAATCTTGAAAATTCAGTGCAATACAATAGATGGATTTTGCTGAACCTTCTTCAAAAGGTGTTGGACCACCTCAGAAGAAAACAATGCTTTAAGTATCAACACTGTTAACTGTTTCCCATCTCTAAAAAAATTAAGGAATGAAAAGGATTCATACAAAGAATTGTACAGGCAATACGTATAGGAGTGGTTACCTTCATTTGCCTCGGTCTTCACTGGCAAGGGTGAAAGCCATACACCTGAGTAGCAAAACACAAGAGCAGGGACTAGGAGAACGGATAACCACCGATGGTTAAAGAGGTTCAGGTTGCACAGCACCTAATAAAACTGAAGGTGACAAGTCCATGGGACCTGATGAAATACACACAGGGATCTAAAAGAAATAACTGATGAGGTTGCAAAGCATCTATCCATCATATTTGAGAAGTTGTGATGGTCTGGTGAAGTTCCCACTGACTGGAAAAGGAGAAACATAACCTCCATCTTAAAAAAAAAAAAAAAAAAAAAAAGAAGGATCTGGGGAACTACAGGCCAGTCAGTCTCACCTCTGTGCCTGGCAGATGGAGCAGATCCTCCTGGAAAACATGCTAAGGCACATGGAAAACAAGGTGATTGATGACAACCAACACGGCTTCACCAAGGGCAGATTGTGCCTGACGAACGTGGTGGTTGTCTAGGATGGGGTCATGACCTTGGTGAATAAATGAAGGGCAACAGATACCATCTACCTGGATATGTGCAAAGTGTTCGACACCGTCCGGCACGACAAACTTATGTCTAAATTAGAGAGGCATGGATTTGATGGATGGACCACTCAGTGGATAAAGAAATAGGCTGATGGTCGCACTCAGAAAGTTGTGGTCAACAGCTCGACGTCTGAGTGGAGACCGGTGATGAGTGGTGTTCCTCAGGGAGTGGTATAGGGACCGGTCCTGTTTAAAATTAGTGACATGGACAGTAGGATTGAATGTGACCTCAGCAAGTTTGTCGATGACACCAAGCTGTGTGGTCTGGGTGACAACGTGGAGGGAAGGGATGCCATCCCGAGGGACCTTGACAGGCTGGAGAGGTGGGCCTTTGTCAACCTCATGAAGCTTAACAAGTCCAAGTCCAAGGTCCTGAAGATTGGTTGGGGCAATCCCAAGCACAACTACAGGCTGGGCAGAGATTGGATCAAGAGCAGCCCTGAGCAGAAGGACTTGGGGTACTGGTGGATGAGAAGTTGAACATGACCCAGCAGTCTGTGATGGCAGCCCAGCAAGCCAACCGTATCCTGGGCTATATCAGGAGAAGTGTGGCCAGCAGGTCAAAGGAAGTGATTCTCCCCCTCTACTCTGCTCTTGTAAGACCCCACCTGGAGTACTGTGTCCAGCTGTGGAGTCCTCAGCATAAGAAGGATATCGACCAGTTGGAATGACTCCAGAGGAGGGCCATGGAGATGATCAGAGGGCTGGAGCACCTCTCCTATGAAGAAAGGCTGAGAAAACTGGGCTTGTTCAGCCTGGAGAAGAGAAATCTTGGGGGAGACCTTATAGCAGCCTTCCAGTACCTGAAAGGGGCTTACAAGAAATCTGGGGCGGGGGGGGTGGGTGAGTTTTTACAAGGGCCTGTAGTGACAGGACAAGGGGTAATGGGTTTAAAGTGAAAGTGGGTAGATCTAGATTAGATGTCAGGAATAAGTTCTTCACGGAGAGGGTGGTGAAGCACTGGAACAGGTTGCCCAGAGAAGTTGTGGATGCCCCATCCCTGGCTGTCTTCAAGGCCAGGCTGGATGAGGCTTTGAGTAACCTGGTCTAGTGGAAGGTGTCCCTTTCCCATGGCAGGAGGCTTGGAACTAGATGATCTTTCAGGTCCCTTCCAACCCAAAACATTCTATGATTCTATGACTCAGAAGTGTTCTTCGTATGTCAAATTCTCTATATTGCTTTCACTGTACAGACATCAACATGTTGAACTAACACTCAGAACAAGACTCCTTACACTCCTTCTATACTATCTAGGATTAGGGTGTACATATGTTTGCCTCTGATCTGTAGACATGAATGTCAGAAAAGTGACATCTGCCTTGCCCCATTTCTCACATTCAGAGTATTCAGATGGTGCTTTTTCCTGTATTTTCTTCAGTTGGACTGCATGATCCACATGGGCATTGGCAAACATTCTTATAAACAGTGCAGCCATTTAACAATTGAATCAACATTTTTTAAAGGTCTTCAATTTTAATGCGCTAATATGTATTCAAGCTCTCCTCTCTCTCTTTTTTTTTTTTTTTTTTTTTTTTAATGAGATTACCATGGCAAATTATTAGACATTTACTCAAGAGGCAGAAGTGGAGAACAAAACGAATTTTTAATACAAGTATTACCTATCGCTGGGGACCTGTGCTGAACTGTTTTGGATGAAGCAGATTAAGCAGAGTACTGTAGAAATGGAAAAATTAAGCTGTATAATATCATGTGAGCTGCGTAGCAAGGAATGAAAATCTAAGATAAAGCATTTATTTGGGCAATAAAAACCAGAAGCTGAACCATGCCAAAGAATCTGGACCTAATGGATTCTAAGTATCTCTCTGCAATTTCTTAGTTTTCATTTGTATCAGCCTTTTTACTTGGATCAAGATGTTTTGTTTTCCAACAATGGAAAATAGAGCTCAAACCACACTGTTTATACTTATATGCCCATGAATTATATTTTGATAGTTGGCAAATAAACTCTCTTCAGGTTTTATGGATTCTGCAATTAATCTGAAATTGTAATAGGAATTTGTAATTAAACAGTAGATGTTTATGGTAAGTCAAACCACATTAGGAGATACCAATGCAACCATACGTAAATTATGCAGTTCACACTCACCTAAGCTTTCAGGTGAGAGTAAACAAACCAAAGGTTATTCCTGAGGTGAGACTTTGAGATTATTATTGACTTCCTGGCTGGAAGCTTGCAGGATGGGCTAGGTGTGCTGGGTTTAGTCAGGAAAGAGTTAACTCTCTTTACTGTGGCTGCTAGGAAGTTGTATTCCTGGATGCTGAGAGAAGTAGTGATAAGGTCTTAACTGGTGCTGGGGAATGCCTGTACTGAATTCAAGGTCTTTCTCTGCTTCTGATACTGCAGCTGCATTCCCGGCTCTCGCTGTCTCACCACAGGCAGTGTAAGGGACACACAGTTAAGACAGCCGACCCAAACTGACCAAGGAAGTGGTTCATTCCATAGTACAACATGTTCGGGGCTTAGACAAGGAGGGGGACTGGGAACCATTACTCTCTCCCCTACACTCTTGCTTGTTTACTTCCTGGCACTTGCTAAACCTCCCCCTGACTCCTGAGTTAGCTGCTTTTCTAACTCCTGTGCTGGCTTGTTCGTGAGGGAGTTGGTGGGTTTGTTTAAAGTTTCCCATTTGTGCTGTCGCTGATAGGGTTCACTTGGAATCTGCTGTGACAGCCCTCGGGCTCTGGCCCTCGGGCTGCGGTTCTCAGGCTGTGATCACTCTTGGGCTCTCTGACTCTGACTCTCACTTCTCAGCACCTGGTTTTTCATTGGTCAGTGGGTGGTGAGCAACTGTATCGTAATTGAGTCATATTGTATCATGTTTTATTTTCTATTATTTTAATTACTTAGTAGCATTTGTATATATTAATTTAGATTTAATTAGTAAATTGTTCTTATCTCTGTTTTATGAGCTTCCTTATTTCTTTTTTCTTCTGATTCTCCCCCTCTCTTGGAGGAGAGGAGAGGGGAATTGTGAAAGTAGCTTCGTGAGATTTGTGAGAGCAGCTTCATGGTATTTTGCTAGCCAGAGTTAAACCACAACACTAGGTTAGTGAACAGGTGTCCACTTAGGACCTTATGGTCATATGCATAGTCATCTCACATTCAAGATTGTTCCTATTTTTTGTCTGTTTATTTGTTTTTTATTGCAAACCTCTGCTGAAAACTTCCCACTTGCAAAATATTTATCTTAATGGAAACAACTGCCTCTGGGCTTTACTGCCGTACACACAGTATAATAACCCACACACACACACAAAAAAGAACACAAAAAGAAGAACAAATATGCTTTTGCAAACTAACCTGTATGGTAGGCTGTGAGTTTTCGTGCGAAATGGGAAGCTGGGGAGCGTTTTCTTTTGTTTTTCTTTAGTATGGGTTTTATGTAAATATCCTTAATAAAAAATATCTTTTAATCTGTGCCATTTCACGTACTTGAAGACAAAGAAGAGGCAATGGTCATGTAGGTTGTTCTGGTAATGGTCATTCTGAAGATGAATTTTTGCATATGTAGTGACATTATTATTTGAACACAGGAAAAGAAGGAGATTGGAATGAGTCACAGGTTTTTGGTGGTGAATAAAATTTGATATTGCATAGACAGAATATTTAGGTGTTCCATAAAGTTAAGGAACACATTCTTGTCCTGTAAGGCTTGTAATTCTGGTCACATAAGCAGTCAGTAAAACTGTCCTCTATACTCTTCCCAGCAAGGTTGTTGCTAGAAATGACAGCCTTGTAACTCCCCCTCTTTTGTCTGTCTCCCCACCACTACATTAGTGTGGGTGGGTGGGTGGACCACAAACTGACTGCAAAACCATAAACTGATCTTTCTCGTCTTGCAAATTTGTATGTCATTAACTGCTCTACTGCAAAGCCTTATTCTCATTATATTACTCGTCTAGTTTCAACAGACAGACAATTAATACATACAGGGTCAAAATAAAGTAATGCATAATGAAATATTTCAAACTATTTTAACACTTCAGTTCTCATTTAATTGAATTTTCTATGTGTGTTCAGAGGTACAATGCACCAGGGTGGCAAATATTGTGTATCACCAAAGACATGTATTCAGGGCAACTAGAAATAAAAAAGAGAGTGTGTATGCACACAAGAGCTGAAAACTTAAAGTAGGAACAGTATTGAGCAGTTTCCATCACTAATAAGGAAAGAAAGAATAGGATGTTCAAAATAAAGATCAAAATTGGTTTTACTGGACACAGGAAGACAGTTGTTGTGGCATATGTGACATATGAGGAAAAACTAGTGAGGTTGACAGGTTGACCTGGATAAGCTAGATACCTCTACACATCCTAGGAGATGGCAAAAATAGTCCCAGCAGGGGAACTTAGATCTCAAACACTTATAGCTGAAGGGCTTCTGTTCCTGTTATACAACAGAGGCATTGAGGGTTTATTGGATAAAAACAGCAAGATCATGCTGCTATAACAGTATGAGTAAGCAGTTGAGAAGTGAAAGAATTACAAGGCCCTCCTGCATTTAGATCTTCTTTTCTTCCCCCCCCCCCCCCCCCCCCCCCCCTTAAGTCTGTCTTTTCTCTTGCTGTTTCTGAATAAACAATCACAGTAAGAACATCTTAGGACATAAAATTATTTATTTCTCTTGTAAAATAGATGCTTCTCTCTATAGAATAAGTAAGCAGAAGATCTCTTGGTTCCAGGAACTTGGGGGTGTGCTCTCCAATTAGAAGATTACTTCCATTATTTGTTTAGACATCTGAATTCAGTATTTGCACAACTGAGGACTATTTTTTTTTAATATAAGGGCAACTGCAAACTAAATGTATAGCATTTTTATGCAGGAAAAGGTATGTCAAGGGAACCACAACATAGTTGGTTGGCCATCAAACCAACATACTGAAAGTTTTAATTTTCTGAAGAGACATATCAGCTTATTAGTTAGCATTTTAGAGTGTTAAATTATACCACAGAATAACATAATTTTCTAAAAGAAAAGGAAGATGAGGGAGGTAGAAGTGGTGGTCACAAGAAAATATTCTTATCGCAAATATTTGAAATCCTCTCATATTTAGTAAATAAAAATACAAGTCACACACAGTACAGATAAGTAATTATAATTAATTTCTGTAACAGCAGCAAAGCTGAAATTTTCTGTTAATTTAAGATACTTAAGTTTTTTAAAATATAGGTACTCTCAGCATATTGAATTTTGCATAACATTGAAATGTCATAACTTTCCTTTTAATGAAGTGACATAGACTAATGAATTAAATGAAGATACTAATTAAGTAATTGACTGAGGAAATTAACTTGGGTTATTATTGTAAATAAGCTAATGCTGAATGTACCGATGTTGTTAAGGAAATTATCTGATGGCAAGAAAATGTGAACGTGCATCAACATAGTTAAACAACAGCCTACAAATAGGGGTGTGTTTTATTATCTGTAATGTGAATATTATGAAAAGAATAATTCAGTGTCATGTAGTTGTCGTGGTTTTATCATGGTCAGCTGCTCTACCACTCTGCCCCCCACCCCACCCCCTCCCGGTGAGGAAGGGTCAGAGGAACAAACCAAGGAATGTTGAAATTGGAAACTCCCACAAATGTAACTCCTTGTAACATTAAATCAATTTCTTTTCAATGTTATTTGTTTACTGATCCTGGAGAAAAGTTACTGGAGGAAGTAGGTAGACTTATTATTGACACATGTATGACTAGCAAAGGTTGATAATCTCTATGTGCAGTTCAGGTAAATCTACAAAAATGGAAAGAGAAGAAGTTATAAAAAGATATATCTTTGTGTGACATGATTGACTAGGTAGAATTTTTTTTTTTTTTATATAGAGTTGGATATGGTCTATATTCTTATTCAAAAGGATCTGCTGCATTGGAGGTCATCAACATATTGCTGTCTTCCCAATATACCATCCTTTAGCAATAATAATTTAGAAGAAAATAATGACTTCCTTAAGCACTTATATATTAAACTTTTTTTTCTTTTTTTTTTTTCCTGTTTTCCCAGCAATAATTAGTATTATAAGCATTTCAAATTAAATCACACCGTTTTTTTAGGGTCGCATGATGATTTGTATCTGTAATATTACTGAACCTATATTGTGGTCTTTTGTTCTTTGCTCATAGTGTTTCATTACTGATCCATCCATTAATGATTTTCCTGGAAAAGGCAAGTAACTTCAGGGTTCAAGGAATCACTCATCAGGCACCTGCTAATAGAAACATATCCAGCTCTTAATAGCTTATGTCAACTCCCTGCCCTTACTTAACTGACAAAGAGAATGGAGATTACAGTTGATGTTGCTGTGCACATTCTCTCTACAGTTTCCCTTGACTTTGTTCAGTAATTAGACGATTAATATTGCAGAGGAAATTGAAAGATAAATGCAGGTCCTTGCTAGCAAACATCTTGTCAGAGGAACAAATGAGAGAGGAATTTTTAATTTAAATAAAACAAATGTTGAATAATTGTTGTCAGTAACAATATTAGAGTGGTTTACCAAAGGAATAAATGTTGAAGATTAGAAAATCAATGCATACATAAATATATGCAGAAAGATATAAAACACTTTTATTATTGTCTATGAAATAATATTTATAATAATTTAAAACATATGTTGAAAGATAAAAATACTGTCATGAAAAAAGCTTAATTATCATTATTATTATCATCATCACCACCACTATTATTAAATTCAGTTCTTTTAGTCTTCTGATTAGAAAATTTACTAATACAAGGAAGAAAGCTGACATGATAGAAATGACAAACCTGCAGATAGAGAGAACAGGCTTGCCTAATGAAAAGCCATACCCACAGAAGAAACATAAGCCATATTGAAACAGTGGGTGAGATAGCTCATATGACTGAAATGCTGTGATGGATGGATACAGGCTCCTTAGAAAGAAATGGCAGGACAGCAGAGAAGGAGTTACCCTTTATGGGAGACAGTGGCAGAGGTCTGCCTGAGGAGAGACAGGTAGCCAACCGAGAACTTATGGGTCAGGATTGGCAGGAAGACCAACATGGGTGACACTGTAGTAGGGATCTGCTCTCTACCTTACTAGGATAAAAAGTACATCGATATCCTCACTGGATAACTGGAAGAAGCTTCACATTCACAGTTCCTTATCCTCATGGGGGACTTAAATTACTCCAATATCTCCTGGAAACACAACAAAACAAGGCAAAAACCATCCATGAGATGCATGGAGTACACGCTCAGCAAATTTACAGACCATATAAAACTGGGAGGAGTAGTTGATACACCAGATATGTGCGCTGCCATTCAGAGGCACCAAGACAGGTCTGAGAAATGGGTCAACAGGAAACTCATGAAGTTCAGCAAGAGGAAATGCAAAGTACTGTCCTTGGATAAGAATAGCCCCATGCATGAGGACAGTATGGGGGCAAACAAGGTGATGAGTCAGGAAAAGACCTGGAGGTTCTGGTGGATGGCATGTTGAAAATGAGCCCACAATGCAGGAAAGAATGTCAACTGCATCCTGAGCTGCATTAGGAAGAGTGCTGCCATAAGGCTGATGGAGCAGTCCTTCCTGTCTACTCAGAAGTGGTGAGAAAATATCTGGAGTACTGTGCCCAGTGCTGGGTTCCCCAGTACAAGAAATGGACTTACTGGAGAGAAAACCAGGAAGATGTTTAGGGGATTAGGAAAGGCTGAGAGAGCTAGGAATGTTCAGTCTGGCGAAAAGAAAGCCCAGGGGGGAAGGAGCAGTAGGTCTGAAATATGTATTTTTATGTATAATATTTTAAAACGAAGAAGCAGATGTTTTACTTTCTTCAGGCCTCTATGTAAGCACTTCCTAATGTTGCTGAACATAGGGTTACCACAAATATTTAAACTCTTTATCATGTATATCTGAAATAATTTTTAAGTCAGCAATTAATGTCCACCCCCAAATCAAGCTTACATCTAGTGGATATGTAAAAATAAACACACAAAACTGTTGCAGAAACCAGTATTCAGGCATTTAGAGTGTATTATACTATACAAATATATAACTACATAACTATCAGAATGTTTTGCTGGAAAAAGAGAATGAGAAAAATAGAAAAAGAATAATCCAGACCTTGTGTCTGCTGCCAGAGTACACCTTGCTAATCTACTTTAGCTGATTCACAGAACAGGTACATTACACATTGATTCAAGCTATCAGACCAGATGAATTTACTGTGTTTATTGTACCTGTGCACTGTAAATAGAACACATTTGTTTCTCTCTGTGTGTATGTATACATTCATGTAATTTATTAAAGTGTTCTAATAAGTTTTCCTCTGTCTCCTGCCGTTTTCCTCAAAACAGTAATATGTCTTCTGTTATAAGAAAATGGCATCTCAAATCAAAATACATTCCTAAGGCTGAATAATCACATTCCACTCCCAGTCAGGAATGTAGAACTAGGATCTCACTTCACATGTAAGAAGTACTGTGGGTGTTTATTGAGTCCAATGTGTTTACATTTTTTTTGCTGAGTTTGATATAATGAACTTTCCTACACATGTGCAAACTAGTATTTGTCACACATTAAATCTGATTCACTAAGACAAGTCAGACTGAGTCTTCACATGAATTTTGGTGATCAGTATCAGAAAACTTGGTCAATGCAATAATCCAAGGATATTGCCTACCTCAGAAATGTCAGAAAATATGGCCAAGTTGTTCTTCAGCACACTGACAGTTTCAAATTCAGGAAAGGAAAGTTCCATACCAAGGGGAACTTGTCAATCATGATTTTATAGAAGAGACCTTTCCAAAGTCTTCTTTAACTTTTGAGTGTTGCATTGGTAACCTTCACTTTGTTTTCTTTCAAATACAAGGTAATTTTCTATTAAGGAATAAAAACCTGTGGTGGTGGAAGGGACATATGTTTACTTTATGGTACTTTTACTGTGGTTAAATTAACATCTAGTTTGAATCTCAAAGCAAAATTTGGATCCACGGACTAAACTTCTGCCATCAGAAAGCGCATAATTAGGAAGACAGTAACAAAATAATCAACACATCAAGACAGAAAATATCAAAATGTGACTCAGCATGAATGTTAGCTGTGGTAAGTTATAGTATAATGTACATTTCAGTCATTGTATCATCTCTAATTGTTCACAAACACATAGGTGAAATTAATTTCTGACAACCTGAACATCTGAAAGGTTATCTGGAGAATGAATCAACTCATCATGACACAGGCTGTATGAGTCATGTTTTAGACTTGCCTATTCCCCTACCTTGGCTACCAAAACCCTCAGTGTGAATAGCTGTGGTGGGTTGACCCTGGCTGGATACTGGGTGCCCACCAAGCCACCCTATCACTCCCCTCCTCAACTGGACAGAGGAGATAAAATGTAACTAAAGACTCATGGGTTAAGATAAGGTCAGGAAGAGATCACTCACCAATTATCATCCCAGGTAAGACAAATTAGACTTGGGGAAATTAATTTAATTTATTACCAATCATATCAGAGTAGGGTAATGAGACATTTAATCAGATTTTAAAACAGCTTTCCCTGACCCCACATTTTTTTGTGGTATCAACTTCACTCCCAATTTCTCTACCTACTCCCCCAGAGGGGTGCAGAGGGACAGGAAACGGAAGTTGTGGTCAGTTCATCACAGATTGTCTCTGCTTCTCCTTTCTCCTCACACTCCTCTTCTGCCCCAGTGTGGGGTCCCTCCCATGAGAGAAAGTTCTGCATGAACTCCTTCAGCATGAGTCCTTCCCATGGGCTGCAGTTCCTCATGAACTGCTGTCTCATCCCACTGAGCAGGTGACGAGCGAGATGAATCTTTATAATACCTTGAAAAGGTTATCCCTGCACGGCAGGACTGCAGGAGTGCTAGAGTCACGACAATGACTCAGAGGAAAAATATTAAAAAAATTATTGGTTTTCTAACAACAGTCAACAAGCATTATGATAAAGGTGGTTTGGCAAGGGCATTATTAATTTTTATCAATTATTTCAAGGAATGCCTATCATATTAAAAGAGAAACTGAGTAAAAGAAAATAGAGAGGAAAGAGAGGGAGAGAGAAAGAATGGAGAGGTTTCACCACCCTTGGATCCAACATTGTTACCTTGAGTCAGAGTCCTTGATTCGTTGGTGGTGGGTTGACAAAGGCGAATGTGCATGCTTACTTTTTGATAGTCTCGTCTGTACGGGGCCATGGGACGACAACTTTCTTGCATCTGTTCAGGTGTTAATTTGGTGTTGATTTGGTCATCTTGGAGGCACTGTGAGCAGGAAGCAGGGCAACTCTGTGTCCCTCCTGCACAGCAGAGGTTCTCCAGCCCCACCCTAGGGGAAGTGTGACAAACCCCCTCAGCAGATTAAGCTGTCCCCAGCACATATCAAACTGTTACTTAGCCACAAGAGGAAGTAGGTAACAACAGCTCGCTGTCCTGTTTCCACAGGGCTCTGTCTGTACCTTTCCTCCTTCTCATGCTGGGCAACACTTTCCAGCTCAAATTGTTTGAGAAAAAACAGGACAAATCCCTTATCAGTCTTTGACAACTGCTCCAATGTGAGTCCTTTCCATGTGTCCTTTCCATGGTGTGCATCAATTTAAGAAAATGCTGCAGCATGGGTCCTCCACACGGTCACAAGTCCTGTCAGGAGCCTGCTTCAGTGTGGGATATCCAGGTGGATATTTGCTCCATCGTTAACCTCCATGGGCTGCATGGTGACAACCTGGCTTACCATGGTCTTCACCACAACCTGCAGGGGAATCTCTGCTCCGGTGCCTGGAGCATCTCCTTCTCCCACTTCTCCACTGACCTGGGTGTCTGCAGAGTTGTTTATCTCAAATATTCTCACCCTTCTCCCCTGACTGTTGTTGCACAGGAGATTACACACACACACACACACACACACACACACACACACACACACACCCCCCATCCTTCTTAAATATATGTTATGACAGAAGCACTACCACTGTCATTGAATGGCTCAGCTTTGTCCAGTGGCAGGTACATCTTAGAACCAGCTGGCATTGGCTCTGTGAGACATAGGGGAAGCTTCTAGTATGTTTTCACAGAAGCAACCACTATAGCCCCCTGCTACCAACCTTGCCATGCAAATCCTATACAATAGCTCAGAGTTAGACATCTAACTTTGGACTCTTTTGATGGAGTATATTGGGTCTGACTCAGATAGGGTAAACATTCTCCATAGCAGACCCCATAATGCTGTGCTTTGTATTTGTAGCCAGAACAGTGTCAAAAACCTGAGGGTTTGGCTACTGTTAAATATTTTTCACACAGAATCAAGGCTGTCTTTCCAACACCCCCTGTCTCCAAAGGCCAGTAGGCTGGAGTGGGCAAGAAGCTGGGAAGGGACACAACCAGGACACCTGACCCAGACTGACCAGAGGGATGTTCCATACCATATGATGTCATGCTCCGCAATGAAAGGTAAGACCAAGGAGGACAGAGGGTGGCCTTTTTATATTAAGGTGATCATCTTATGAAGCAACCATTACATGTGCTGAAGCCCTACTTCCCAGGACGTCACCTGCTGATGGGAAGTAAAGCATAATTTTGTTTATTTCATTTGCTTCCATATGTGGCCTTTACTTTTCTTTATTCTATTGCCTTTATCTCAAAACCTTGAGATTTTTTAATTTTATTTTGTTCCCATGTCCTACTGAGGAGGGGAGTAATAGAACAACATGGTGGGTACCTGGTGACCAGCCAACGTTGACCCATTACATGCAATTAGCTTTTTTTTAATGCAGAGAGTACCTTTGACCTCATGTTTTATAGACTGCAGGTCCTTTCTGTTTACATTGTTAACGGATTTTGAGACAGACCTGTCCAAATCATCTGTTTGTTAGAAATCTGTCTGAGATCTCTGTCAGCCTACCCAACCCTCTACACTACATGGGGATGCTGGTGTATGGAGAAGCATTTTCTTTCCTTTGACCGTGAAATATATTCCACCAACCCAACTGTTAACCATGTTCTCAATCTTGATACTAGACATAACTTCCCTGGCTTTTTTCATTTTTAAAAGGAATTTTATGCTGACTTGAAAATGTCAGCTAAAATTTTCTGTCATAGTTTGAGCTTTAGGCAGACATTACACACCAAAATTTGTGGCTTGTATAGATAAACAGTTTGTAATGCTAAACAGCTGAAAACAAGGGTAAGAAAAGTTTAAAACGTGGTCTTTCTCAGTAGTATTTATAAACTTTATATTTCTATATTTTTCCTCTTTCATTTCAAGCATAATAATGCAATCCTCCTTACATGGTAGCAGGAAAATGAAACAATTAGTTGACAGTTTTCTTTCAATTAGTTTATTAGAAAATAAACAAGTGGTTGTCCCAAAAGCTTCTAATTTTCTCATAGAATGTAAACTTCTTGTCTCTCATTCAGTTTAATCATGCTGGTTGCAATAAACATCATTCAATGCTAAAAATGACTAAACATTACTAGAAGTCAGTTATTCAGTGTCATCAAAACTGTGCTGTATTGATACACACAGTCTTCTAACAACTCTAGCCTCAAAGGTAATTGCATGTATTTTTTGTGGTGTTTCTTTTAGCTAAGTTTCATACTTTTTAAACTTGGGTTTGGGGTAGATCGAAACAATTTAAAAGTGTGTTGACATGCAAGTTGCAGGGACTGCATAATGATAGCCACAAATGTGGTTGAATTTCTTTGTCATTATAGTGGGGTAAAGAAATTGTAAGAGACGGATACTCCTTTCTCAGGGAGTGAGATCAATTTCACTTCCTGGCAGTTTCTAAATTGTGTTTGCCAATTGTGAGTGAAATTATGGAGACAAATGATCACTGGTCTCGACCTTTCATTATTCCAAGGCCAGTGAGTGAAGAAGTGGTGCACTGCTTTTAAGCTTTCCTGCTTTGTTTCAATTTACAGGATCTCAAGTTTCATTTCTCAGACTGGAATGCAGATAAGTGTTTCTGAAATCTTTCAGATATGTGGGGTTAACACATTAGAGATCTTGCTTTTCTTCTGTATCTTCCCTTTCTTCCTTTGTTTTTGGGAGTATGATAATAAATCTTTCAGGGAAGACATGGTCAGAAGGAACATCCATCATTTTCCTAGATCTAAATTTGCCACTTCATTGTCTTTGCTGAAATGATTGATATAAATTAGGTATAGTATTAGCTGTAACAGACTGAACCTATGTTGCATTATTCCTATTTGTGCTTTTTTATTAGTAAACTCAGTTTAAATTTTAAAACTTCCCAGTAAATTGAAGTCTCTGTAATACATTGTTGAATCTTTAATACAGAATCCAGTGCAGAAATGATCTTTTAAAAACAAACTCATATAGAATTGTAAAAATCTCTGTTTTACAGAGGACAGCCATATAGTGGTGGACAGAATGCACTTTTAAAAACTTATTGGTTGTTTTTCTTTGCAAAGGGGTTGTAAAAAAGCTGTAATAATATTTTAAAAAATAATGCAAATAAACAAAATAACACTGTCAATATAAGCCAACAGCTATAGGAGTCTTGAAGAAAAATGGGATGTGCAGGGATGCTGAATACTGAGATATTGTTGTCCTGACCACAACTACAGAGACATCTAGCCTCCAGAGACATACAGTCAAGTGTCTATTTCTCACAATATAGAAAAGTCCATTTCTTGTTTTACTGTAATGTGATTTGGAGCAAAACTTACCACCACTATTTGAATGACTATTTTTCTTTGAAAAGTAGCTTAGCTATTTATTTATGAAGTAGAAGCTCTGAATCTTGTAAGCTCTTCGACAATTAGACATCATAAAATAATTTATTTTTAAAAACACCAATATAGGTCTTCAATCCTGTCCCTTGCCTGAAGCAGGAATCATTTCCAAACCAGAACAGGTTGCTCTACAGTCTCGTCAAGTTTTGAGTGACTCCAAGACTGAAAGTTTCACAGCGTCTGTGGTCATCCAGTTCCAGTGGACAACCACTCTCAAAAAAGGTTTGGGGGGTTGTTTTTTTGGGGTTTTTTTTCTTCCCTCGGCCCCCCCCCCCCCCCCCCCCCCCTTACATTTAGTTAAAACTTCTCCTAAAGAAAATTGTGTCATATATTTTTTGTCCTTTTGTTGTGCATCTCTGAGAAGAGTCTGGCTCCATTTGATAGTTGGAGACAGTTCTTAGATCTCTCCTTATTGTTCTTTCTACAGGTCAGACAAATACAGCTTCCATGACCTTTCCTCACTGGTATGTGCTTGAGACCACTATCCATCATAGAGGTGGTCTATTAGCTAGTCCCTAGATAATCTGGCATCTACATGCCTTATCTTTTTTTTCCTCAACACATAAAAATAGTTTGGGCTAGATATAAACAAGTATTGGTGCAATCATCAATTGCCATATCTTCAGCATCTCCTCAACTGACGTAGCATAGTCTAGGCCTTTTCTGTAGTTTCTGTAGGCCTTTTATGTAGTTTCTTTAGAAATTTACATTATGGCTAGTTAAAACAAAAACAAATAAATCAGTCAATTGAACAAACCAATTTGCAATACTTCTATCACCAGGCTACTTAACTTTAAAAAACAGGGTTGTTTTCCCCAGAAAACATCGACCTATGTGAAAGTGTTCTGCAAGTTTCACATAAAAGGTTAGCTTTTTTTTTTTTCACATGGAGGTGGATAAAAACCTTTCTGTGATGAAATTGGAAAATATTAACTGTATCCAAGAGAGGGAAAAAAAAAAAAAAAAAGTAGAAAAATTTCTTCACAGATTCAAACCCATAAACCATCATACAGGAATTTGAATAAGAAATACTAAATACATTTCATTTGCAGAGAATATAAATTGGTGTTGAAGACATTTAAAATTCAGAATAATTCAGAAGAGGTTTTTAGGGTTTTCTTTGATATTTGTAGAGAAAATAATTACACACCAGTAACAGCCTAATATCAGTGCAGAAGTAGAACCTGTATTTAATTTTTTTAACATATCTGTGATTGATTTAATTTCTAAATTTTGTTGCTTTACGCACGTAGTGCATACATAGAGATGATTAAAAAAGAGTAAGAAGTAACCACTATCATGAAGTGTTCTGTTAATTTATTAAAATGTCACTTCACATTTAAAAGTGGACTGATTTACCAATCTCCTAAAAACTCTGTCTTAGCTTTGCACCAGCTAGTCTATGTTTTGCTTCACCCCATAACACATCAAGCTGCATAGGTGGTGCCAGCCCAGGACCTGCGGCATGGCAGGACCGGCAGGGAGGGGATGGGGATGGGGGTGGAAAGGCTTGTGGTTGGGCAGGACCCTGGGAAGGGGAAGGGTCTGAGGGGTCTTCCGGCCGAGGGGGCTGGGGTTTGTTTGTTGTGGGACCTCATGGCGAGTGGTTGGTGCTCCGGGCAGAGCCCGCATCTTGCTGGGCAGATCGGTCTGGGAGTTGGGGTTTGAAAGTTTTTTTCCTCTCTCTTACTCTCTCGGCCCCCAGGCGGTTTCGTGGGGGGTTTGCTCCCTTCGGGTGGGTTTTCTTTCCTTTTTTCCCTTCTTGGGGTGAGATCCTGTATCATTTGTTCTACCCTCTTCCTCCATTCCTTAAATTACTCATTAGTACTAGCATTGGTAGTAACTCCCTAAGTTTCATTTATATAATTAAATAGTTCTTATCTCAACTCCTACGGGCTTTTCCTCAGTTTGTTCTTCCAACCCTTCTTCACCGGGAGGAGGGGGGGGGGAAGCAGAGTGGTAGAATAGGCTAGTCGTGAAACCACGACGAACTCCTATCTCAGCAGACTCTAATTTCGTAACTAATACTGCACATGTACACAAACATTCGGTCCTAATACTCACGAAAATCGTTTACAATACTGAACAGCATGATATATAATTACAGATCTACAAACTATGTTATATATTCGTTCATGGCACCTAATGGTATTTTTTGCAATCTTTTACATTTAACAGCTTAATCCTCACAAGGACTTACATGCTGGAGTTACCAATTTTCAGGGCAAGACCATGGTCCAGAACTAGTTAATCTAATTTTAAATGAGCAGGGAAATACAACATTTGAAAATAAGAATCATAGCATGCAATGTGTTAGAGAGGAGACACCAACACTACCTAATGGTTAATACTATTATTCTGGGAAGTAAGCCAAATATTTTTCATTATTGATATGCCTGATTCTGACCTCTAGAAAAGTACCGTCCTTGTTCCCTTTACTTGAATTTTAGCTAAAATTGTACTTTTTTGTGAACTATTGACAAAATTAGCCAGGAAAACTAACACTACATAACACGTCTGTTGCTAGAGCACTCCCTCAGGCAGCAAAAATCTCAGCTACAGCTACCATTTCTGACTATGGAAATCAAAACCGCTTACTTCTAACAAAAAGGTTGACTTAAAGACTTCCATTCAAAACCTCCTACTATCAGAAGAATATTCTAATGAGAGACTCTGAAGTTCACTGTCTAAAGCAAAAAAAAAAAAAAAAATTCAGAAAAAGGGCACAAAATGTCATAAGTACAACTGTATAGACATATGGAAAGGAAATTCTTTCAAATATAGTGAGACACAGCTTTTAGTGCTGGAATTTTGCTTTTAAAGCTAAAGATCTTAACTGTTGCATAACCATTTCAATACTATCTTTTAGGTTCAACTTAGTTGTTTTGTGAAGAACAATGGTTTTACTGAGATTCTTCCCAAGGAGTGCCCCTATTTGACATACTAAGGATGGGGAATATTCACCCAGGAAAAATGCCAAATATAACCTTAGAACCAGTTGGGCTGATTTTCTGTGTTTCATTTCTACTTTACAAGTATTAGCATGTCAGACATAAAGCTACTTAGACCTTTCACTGGTGGAGATATGCAGAGTTATTGTTCTGGACTCATAGTCATTGTGTACAAATTTGGTCATGACATTCCTCTTGGACTCTGGCAGTTTTCAGTACTCACAGGAACAAATACATAGGCTTTGAGGAATTCTAGTGGAAGAAATCTAAGTGTCTTTCTTTCTAGAGTTAGCCAGCAGGTGACTGCCAGTTTCCACAGTTACATTTTGGATTAAGTTCCTAGTGGCAGGTACATAATAGCACATGGTTACTTACCTCTGAATGGTTATACAAGAGACAAAGACAGTGATCCTCTGCTGTGGATCTAGCCTTAAACACTTAGAATAAGAGGAAATAGTAATGGGATAAAACATTTTTATTCAGACACTTTTCCTTTAGGTTCTACTTTCATTAGCAGACTTTTATATAACTTCTCAGTAATTCACCATCTTTCATGTATTTTTTTAAATTATGAAAATAAGAAATTGAAAATCTATGACAGCTGTGTTACGTTTAGTAATTATTTTTTAAGGGTAGAATGTTTAGGCTCCTTCTAGAGAGGTTCAATATATCTTAGATTAATATAACTGTTCTCAGACTACTTGCTTTTCTAAACTCATGACAAAAATTATAAACCAGTCTTCCTATTTGGTAACCTGATATATGTGCATAACTCTGTACTTCAGATCTCTGAGAGGGTTTTGTTCTGATAAATTTATAGACAGTAAAACCAATTGTGATAAGTGATATTTATAGACAATGAAAAGAAATACCAATTGGTTAGGGCACAGCTGATTGTATGTGGGATTCAGTAGCCTGGACATGGTCATTTTAGGAACTGTGAAACATCCCATAGCTTCCAGCTGCACTCCAGATTGTGTGAGTTTCTCAGAGGACCATTTTCTTTTCTTTTCTATTACCCCTTTCCAGATATCTTGACTGCTCAATGCTGTCTGAAATTATTTTAAGAGTCTGTATAGGGTTT
Source organism: Rhynochetos jubatus (assembly GCA_027574665.1). Lineage (NCBI taxonomy): Eukaryota > Metazoa > Chordata > Aves > Eurypygiformes > Rhynochetidae > Rhynochetos > Rhynochetos jubatus. Next base: position 85,051,790 of record CM050649.1, on the reverse strand, counting down.
TAGGTTTATCACTTTCCATTGACTACAAGAAGCTGAGGGAGATAGGTATGATGAGCATAATGGCACTCTAAATGCTTAAATTAGGTGAAACTAATTGTATTGTGTAGAGAATATCAAATATATGCTGCCTACAGACTGCAAGAAAAAACAAAGCACATTTTATTCTTGGTATATTGAAAACAATTTCACTCTAAACGAGATAATATAGTCTAAATCGGAACCAAATAAGTATATTTTGCAATTATATAAATTCATAATTAGATAGGCTCTTGGGGCACCTCACTGGGGTAGTAAACATATGGTTCTTAGCCTGATGGCTTGTTAAATCCTTTATATCTCTTGTGTACAACAACCAATGAACATTTGTTTTGTACTTGCAGGTTAGGGATATCCTACTTGCTTGTATCTCTTTGTGCTAGGCTAATGGTGCTCCAACAAACTGACCCAAAAAGGGGTTGTAACAAAGCATATGATGCCATCTCCAAAACCACAGGATGTTCATCTCAGCTTTAATCTACCTCTCTAAATTTGTTCAGGTAACCATGAGTTCTGTACCTTACCTGCCAGTGCTCTGTCAGTGTCACAGATGCCATAAGGACCAATAGAAATCACTAGGTACTTACATTTGGGGAAACAAATCCCAATCTAAACTCTAAATCTGAGCTACTAAGTCTGAGATCCTTTTGTTTCCAAATGAAAGAGGCATCACTTGAATATAAATCTTCCCCTGTTAGGAGAATTATATAAAAGAAGCAGAACTGCCATATCAAAGTGTGTGTGTCTATGAAGTCATACCAAGAAGGTTAGCTCAGGATTAGACATCTAGGGTGTAATTATATGATAATGATTTGCAAATCCACTACATTTTCATAACTATAATTTTGTTACTTGAAATATAAATATAAATGTTATAATAAAAGTAACAAACATGAAAAAGATAAAGTATAACTTTTGTGAATTTTCTCTCTTGAGACAATTATTTTATTCATTTAACAAATTTGCCTATAGTTTGAGTATTGCTAGCAAACATGAGAAAAATCTTTAAAACCTTATCTGATAAGAATTACATTTTCTAATGTACAAAAATTCTAAATAATTTCTCCATGAGCTGACATGCAAATCACCAGTGAATGGTACTGAATGTTTCACTGTAAGTTTAGCTGGTGATTATTGTTGGATATGTGTTCTGTGTTGTTTTTTTTCCTGGGAACTCTAAATGTCCATGATTTTTCTTTAAACAAGTTAATTCTTCCTGCCGTGAATTTGCTACAATACTCTATGAGTTTTGTGTCTCATTAGAGGTCACTAGGCTCTTGAGAGATGCTAACATCTCACAAACACTGTAAACAATGCTTTTTCAACCTTGATTGCATTTTTTATATTCCCTGAATAATGTTTATGTACTGAGATAAATTAAGAATATAAAAGGGAGAAAAAACATTTGAAACCATGGTCTTGATGAAGTATTTATTCATAAATATCTTGTGAATACAACACCAATGAATAAAACTTCTTTCATTATTTCTTTTCAGTTAAAATGAAAGTAAATCTCTGAACAACCCTCACTGATGGATAAGATAACATGAAATTTAGATTAACATTTAAAGATTTTTTTTGTAATAAAATTTGTATACACGATTGTAATATGCTAGCATAGAAATTTAGCTCCAAAAATGGTATATGTTTTGAACTAGCAGGGAATCCTGAACATTTCTCTAGCATCCATAATTTTAATCTTAGCCCAATGAAGGAGATGATTGGCCTGAATAAGGTTTTCAGCCCCTTTACCAGAACAAAATCCCATCACCTTTTCAGCACAAGAGAAAAAATGGAGATTACATAAACAAGACAAATTCTGCAGTGGTCCTACAATGTTATAGCTGTAGGAAATATTTCAGCACATTGGTGGATGGTAAATGGCCTCTGGAGACATGAGCTTCATCTTAAAAGATGATAACCACATTTATAAACTCACCAAACCAGAGCACAATACTCCTTGTAACTGTAAGATGCGCTTTTGCTAAAACATTGCAAAAAGATGCTGATGGCATCACCGAAAGTTTAAAAATATGTGTTGTGTTTGTGATACTGTGCCCTCAGGTAATGTGAAGAGAGATGCAAACCCAGCTGCACAGCCTGAAGCTGGCCTCCAGCATAAGCTGTTAGAGCTGTGACCTCTGTATGGCAGGCAGTTCCACTGGCAAAAAGAGTGAGTGAAAGCAAGAGAATGGGGAGGAGATAGAGTGAAGTTAATATTATAAGTTGTTTTAAAACATCCTGTATAAGTTCATAAACAGACCACCTTATGGAAAAGACATGAACTAGCTCAGACCTGGGTGAATGAAAAAGGCTTCTAAACCAACTGCCGAGTTGAAAGTGTCAGTAATTAATACTCATGAGGAAAGATAGCACAAAAAGGAAAAGATGAGTTGTAGTTCTCAGAGATACAGATCTAGGTTTCATCACAATACAGGTGAGGGTGAGAGGGCTAGAAACAAAGAGGGAGAAGAATTCTAAATTGTAGTATATAATTCCTAGTAGCTTCCTGTTCATGCCTAGACAGAATGCTTTGGACATGAGAAGACATCAAGGCAAAAAAGCACAAAAGACAAAAGTATTTATTGAACTCTCTAAAAGTATAGGCTCTTGCTATACAACATGAAACAGAGGAAAAGATAACCTGTGGGGTTTTTTAATTACCTGTAAATATAGTTCTTTTTTGTTAGAATTGACATGATATCCCAAGTACTTCTTTCAGTCCATCAAATTCATCTCATTTGATGCTGAACTTTCAGCTGTTGCTTTTCATCCAAATGTCTATCCCCTGCAGACAGGAGTTCCATTTGCTAGGTAAGCAAAAAGAGCTAAAGATTTAAATTGAGCTTATGTCAGTAATTTATTTACATATCATATGATATCAGTGAGAGGACTGATTATGTAGTACTCCAAATTGGTGCTGTGAGGATATTATCTACTCACAATCTTTTGTGATCTCACCAAGAGAAGCCATAAAGCAATTAAGTAGTATATCTCTACACTCTCCCTGTGCAAAATACTATGAGGCAGATGGTAGATGGTGACAACAGCTATCAGCAGGTCTCACAAAACTAACATCGACATTTGGAGACAGAATATTGCCTAGGATTCATTACCATCCCTCTACTGTAGACTGTTGACCTTTGAAATTTAAACAATTTGAGGTTTTTCCCAACCATGTTCCTTGATATCATGAAACAAATAATTGGGCATAGTGAACAACTAAATTCAGTGAAGGAAAACTAAAAGGGCCCTATGTCACAAAAGGTAAGTGTTGCCATCCTTCTTTCAATTATTTTGTATAGAACATATCAGTTGAACATCCATATCTATATCGGTGAAAAGTTACAGATTTCTCACAGCATAATATTGCCTGTATTAGAGAAATGTTTTCTGTAAACTGTACAATAACTTGCTTTTGTAGAGCACAAAACCAGCACTGTCTGATGACTTGCATGTGTATTGCTACATAGTTCAATTTTCACAAGTTTTTCTTTGAAATAATGGTGTTGAATTGTTTATCTGAACTGAAAACATACATTATGTTGTCTGAAAATATCCTATCCTATATTATCCTGTATCATAACATAACATGACATGACATGACATGACGACATGACATAACATACCACATCATATGTGTGCTTACGTTACAGAGTATATGCAGCTACATTCTAAATATATGAATGGATAAAGTATCAGAAAACCTGATTATGTTTGCTTTCTGACATTGGTCTGTTGCATGATTCTAAATCATATTATTACTTGTTGTTCTTTTCCTCCCATGAACCTTGCCTATTTGACCAGAATCTCAAGGAGGCAGAAAAAATATTTTACTTCATCAAATAGTTAGCATAAAAACTCTCAACTTGATTATAATCTCTACATTGTACAGGAATATAAATAACAACATGAAACTTAATTGTTTTGTAGAAGGAATCATTAGAATGAAAATCAGGGGAGAAAAAATAAAATGGGTAAATTTAAACACCAAATTGAAAGTTTTCTTGAAATCAATGTATTCATCTGTGCTGGGTTCAGTCAGAAAAAAGGGTTAACTCCTTTTACTGTAGTTACTAAGAGGTTGCTAAGAAAGTACTGATAAGGCCTCAGCTGGTGCTGGGGAGGGTCTGTATTTCAAGGTCTTTTCTCCACTTTTGATATGATACCTAACCCAAACTGACCAAGGAAGTATTTCATTCCATAGTACTTCATGTTCCAGGTCTCTGGGGCAGGGAAGGGGTCTGGTAGCCATTACTCTTCCCATTACTCTTACTCTCTCTCCCTTACTCCTTTGCTCATCTACTCCTGGGCACCTGCTAACCCACCTGCATTAGTTGCTTTGCTAACTCCTGTGCTGGCTCATTTGTGTGGGAGTTGATGGGTTGTTTAGAGTTCTTGGCTGCACTATCACTGGTAGGGTTCGTTTGGAATCTGCTGTGTTAGCTCCCCGGCTTTGGCCCTCGGGCTGCGGCTTTCAAGCTGCGATCGCTCTCAGGCTGTGGTTCTCAGTCTCTCTGGGTCTGAATTTCATCACTCAGCATCTGGGTGTGCATTGGTCAGTGGATGGTGGGAAATTGTAACATATTGTATCATACTGTATATATTGTATCATATGTTTTATTTTCTACTATTTTAATTATTTATTATTAGTAATAAATAGTTCTTATCTCAATTTTACGAGCTTCCTTATTTCTTTTTCCTCCAATTCTTCCCCTCCACTGCTGGGGGGACAGGGGGATTTGTTAGAGTGGCTTCGTGGTATTTTGCTGGCCGGAGTTAAACCACAACATCATCCAATGCCCATAATGCATTGGATTTGTCCCTGCTGCTTTTTTTCAAACCTTTACATGTGTACATTGTCCTATTTCAGTCATTTAGTCTGTATATATTCTCTATGTATAACATTTGAAAGCGTTAGTCTTAAGCTTAATATAAGCTTTGGTTTGTGATATCTTTAATAATCAACTGTCTTTAACTATATCATATCTCTCTGAAATTTAAATTACAGTTCAAATGTTTATGACTTACTGTCATCAATTTCACTACCTCATTCTCTGTTGACTATAAAGGTTAAAATAATTTAACATGCACACTGTCTGTCTTTTTAATTTCTTATTATTTTTCAGTGGTGCCCAGTGACAGAACAAGGTGCAACAGGCAGAAATTGTAACACAGGAAGTTCCACCTCTGCTTGAGGAAGAACTTCTTTACCCTGAGGGTGACAAAACACTGAAAGAGGTTGTCCAGAGAGGTTGTGGAGTCTCCTTCTCTGGAGATATTCAAAACCCACCTGGATTTGTTCCTGTGCAATCTGCTGTAGATGAATATGCCTTGGCATGGGGGTTAGATAAGGTGATCTCCAGAGGTCCCTTCCAACCCTGACCATTCTCTGATTCCGTGATTCTATGATTTTTCCTATTCTTGCTTTCTGGATTTTGGGAGTGGGACTGTGGTCATTAAAAGTGCAGCACAGTAAGGTGCCATATCCAATCAATTTGAAAAATCAAATCCATGTAAAATTCTCCAATTTAAAAACAGAACAATAAAATATTAGTTATTAATTAAATAATCACATTCTCATTATCTATTTTAAAGTACTATCTTAAAGAAATGCTCTCATACTGTGTTCCTTTGCAGTTATAAAATGAATATATGAGATATGAATACTACCTTTTCACAAGGTTGGCTATAGAAAACATAACATATTAATACCATTTACAAAGTAGAGAAGTAATTGCATATGTGAAAATCATGGTTTATTCTCTATCTTTCTAATATTTCAAAAAAATAGTAAATAGATAAGGTGCCACCCTCATTCCTTATTGATTATACTCTCATTATTTCATTTCTGGATATTTGCCTAAATTTTACACATTTCAGAAAACCACAGTACCATGGTATGTTTATGATTCACAAGCTCGTCTTTGACCAGCTCATTTAGGATTATATATTAACTTAAACATCTTACAGTGTTAATGGAAAGACCTGCACCTCTAGACAGTGATTCAGAAGTGTTAAGCATTACTTCATCTCAATATTACTCATCGCTTACCAAAGATGATTGCATTCATAGCTTAGCTCCCATTTTCTACTTCCTGCCCCCTAGTTTACGTGTTTCAGGTAACGTTTAGTCAGATTTGTTAGTGCTATACTTTATCGCTATTATGTCTTTCGATGCATCTGGGTTTATTTTCTAGGGAATTATCCTATGCAATTAAAATATGAGAAGTAACTGGGATTGTGAGGTCTCACTTAATATGGAGCTGAGAGCTACTCCATCCCTGAAACTGGAGTGTTTCCAAATGCAGTTTAAAGATGATTAATATTAGTAGCTTAATTTCTGGGGCTTTGTATGCTTCTAAATGTGCTCATGAATATTCATAAAACATTGAAAATATGACGATCATATATATCTCTATATTATAACTGCCTACAAACTTTTAAGCTAGAAATATGTGTTGGTCTACCTTAATTTTTAAGATTGTGACAATTGGTCAGTACTCTTTCATGACCTTTACAGAGACATTGAACTACAAGTAATATAGTAGGGGGAGAATCAGATAGTATATTAAAAGTTCTAAAGACAAAATAATTTCTTCCCAAACAAAAGCACCATCAGTTAGGAAGCTCTTTGGGGATCTCTTCGTTGTTACCTGTTTGAATACTTTTAACACTGGAAAGGCCTATTGATCTTTAGTTTGAACAGGAAAGACTTGAATTTTTAAGTGAGCACTGCAGAGGGAAGCAAAGCCATGGATTATTAACAAGAACAAAAAGAGGGTGCCTATACTCAGGACAATTAAAATGAGATTCTAAAGGCATGTTTATGACTTAACATGTCAGTTACACTTAAACAAGTTTAGTATTTTAATGTATATAATACCATTCTGTAACAGGGCCAGTTAATCCAGGTTTTCTTTTAACCAAGTCAGACTCTTAAAATATTTGAATGGATTACATTTTGCAGTTACATTTAATTGGAAACGGAGAAAAAAATTTGCTGCCTTGAATAACAACTGAAATGTTCATGCATCTGCTTCCATGTCATCACTTTATAGAATAACAATAGCCAGAAAATTTGCAATTGTCAAACTATTTTATTATGCGTTTGCAATAGAAGCCAGAAAGGTCCTTTTCTTGTCAAATACATTCTAAAATGGAATAGTTTGGGTTTCTGGCTACAGAAAGGAAATGAGTGGGTTGGCAATTTACTTTAGTCAGTATTTGACAGAATATAATTATTTATGACCAAGTTTTAGCCAACTAAACTAATGTCTTCACTCAATCTTCTGTGTATAACTGTACTTCACACTGTTATTATAACTTTGGAATCTGCCAGATGGATTTAACCACATTTGTCTATGGGAAAAAGATCTCAAGACAGAAAGTCTGTGATAAACTGTAGTACTTTTTCTAATTTCATCTTGATTTTGTTTATTGGACACAGAGTAATATTGCAAAGAAACCCTTAATACCAGTGAGTAGATAGGCCACACTCTTACAGGCAATGTGGGGTATCTTGCACCTTATATATGGCATCCTAGATTCACTAGTTTTCAAAAAGTATCCTGTAGTACCACAGACTTTCATGCCCCCTCAGTGTACATATGTGCTGGCTTCAGTCAGGAAAGGGTTAACTCCCTTTACTCTGGTTGCCAGGGAACTCTGTTGCTGGACAGTAAGTGAAAACATTGATAAGGCCTCAGCTGGTGCTGGGGATGGCTTGTACTGAACTCAAGGTCTTTTGTCTGCTTCGGATACTGTAGCTGACCCAGACTAACCAAGAAAGTATTTCATTCCATAGTACGTCATGTTCCGGTCTCTTGGGGCGGGGAAGGGGGTCCGGTAGCCATTACTCTTCCCTTCTCTCTCTCCCTTACTCCCTTGCTCATTTATTCCCAGGCACTTGCTAACCCTCCTGGTTAGCTGCTTTGCCAACTCCAGTGCTGGCTCATTCATGTCGGAGATGGTGGGTTGTTTTGAGTTTTCTGGCCATGTTATCAGTGATAGGGTTTGCTCGGAATCTGCTGCGTAGCTCCCGGGCTCCGGCCTTCAGGCCGCGGCTCTCAGGCTGTGATCGCTTTCGGGCTGTGGTTCTCGGGCTCTTTGGGGTCTGATTTTCATCACTCAATATCTGGGTGTGCATTGGTCAGTGGATGGTGGGAAATTGTAACATATTGTATCATACTGTATATATTGTATCATATGTTTTATTTTCTACTATTTTAATTATTTATTATTAGTAGTATCTGTATATATTGATTTAGATTTAATTAGTAAATAGTTCTTATCTCAATTTTATGAGCTTCCTTATTTCTTTTTTCCTCTGATTCTTCCCCTCCACTGGAGAAGGGGAGGGGGGTTTGTGAGAGCGGCTTCATGGTATTTTGCTAGCCGGAGTTAAACCATGACAACATATCAGCACATATCTACAATAAGAAAGATATTTGGTTAAACAAGGTAAAGAGGGAATATAATTTACATTCCTTCTTGATTATAACATCTCCGAAATTCACAAGGTGCTAAAAAGTTAGAGCAGATCAAAATACAGTAGATTTTATGTAATATCTTGGTATTTGAGGAATATACTAGGCTTGCTTAGATTCTAAGTTTCTTTTTATTTTTTTTTTTCTTTAATATAATTTTGTTTGGGGAATGTTTTCTCCCCCTCAAAAAACAGTAAGAATTGTTTTTGCGGGTTTTTCCTTTTTTCCCTGAAAGTTATTAAAAATATAGAATCAAATATTTTATTGGTCTGCTCCTAACTCCTTTGTATTTGATTAATAATAAAATATTTCTTTATTAAATATACCTACTCAATAATTACTAGCTAGTACTGTGAATATAAGAAGGATGGGTAGTGTCCAGAGCAAAGCTACTCAAAAATGAATTTTGTTACTGTGATATCTACTCTCCTCTGATTTTGGAACCAACAAACCAACCAACCATACAACAACAACAACAACAACAACAACAACAACAAAAAGAAAAAAAAAAAAAGAAAAAAACCCAAACTCTAAAAGTAGTTACTTTTTACTACATAGCAGTTAATTTTCTGCTTGGTTTGCAAGTAATTCTTCCTCTCAGTCACATCAGTGAGCTTTATCATTTCATTGATAAGGAAAAATTTGAAACTTTGTCTTATGGCTAACTTTCTGATTTTCTTTACAGTTGTTTTGTGTTAAATTAAAAACTCAGGATAAAGTCTCAATCTTATCCATTAAAATATTGTTATTAAATATTTATTAACAATCTGATTTCATATATTTTATTTCTTTTACCTCTACAGACCGTCAGTTGTCAACAGCATGAAACCTAGAATTAACAGTGAAACATTTTGACTCAGACTAGATATCCATTTGTTCATTTTGGAGGTGTGGGAATTGATTGTCAACCTGAAAGTTCAATTTGAGGCTTGTAGTATATGTATGTAATATGTACTTGTATGTATTTTTTTGTAATATTTGTGGTGTTAGTAAAATTGAAAAGTAAATGTTAAAATTAAAATTACAGAGTAAAAAATAAAAGGCAAGTATTGTATTCATTCTCATTACAGAAGCACTGGCACTTCCTTTTACATGTTTTAGTTTCTTATGCAATCTTTCTGTCCAGTTTTGCAAGGAAGAATATAAGGGAAACAGATATATGACAACCTTTCCATCTCATTTCCTAAATCAAGGACAATCTTCCTGATGGCACTTTTGTAAAAAGATATGAAGTCATAGACCCAACGTATTTTTATTAATTGTAATTATTGTTGAGAAAATTGCCTCTTATTTTCTTAATTAATTATAATCGTATCTAACAGAGAACTTGAAACTTGACTAGTTTTAGTCAATGTAATTTTGCCTCTGAATATTCTGAAAACTTTCAACAATACACCTTTAAGGGAGTATCGATGGATAGGCAGAATAAATGTGTTCAATAATTATTTTATGACATTTATTATTCAATTGACTGTTACTGAAGTAGAATCTGGAAAAAAAAAAATCTATAAGCTTGGTGCAGTCTGAATATTACCTTAATAAGAATAAATAGTTATCCAGTCCAAGTATCTAATATGCTATTTATAAGCAATGTCAACACCTGCTTTTCATATATGAATAAGGCCACCAAAAACACGTATTGATATAGGAAATTGTCATATATAGAGAAATAATAAGAAATAGTAGTGGAATTTAAAAAAAAAAAAAAAAAAACTTTTTTAACGTCTAGAATGTACTCAAATAATTTTCCCTAGTGTTATAAGAATCATAGACTCATAGAATGTCTTAAGTTGGAAGGGACCTTAAAGGACATCTAGTTCCAACCCCCTACCATGGGCAGGGACACCCTCCACTAACCCAGGTTGCTCAAAGCCTCATCCAGAATGGCCTTGAACACTTCTAGGGATGGGACATCCAGAACTCTGGGCAATCAGTTCCAGTGCCTCACCACCCTCTCCGTGAAGAATTTCTTTCTAATATCCAATCTAAATCTACCCTCTTTTAGTTTAAACCCATTACCCCTTGTCCTACCACTACAGGCACTTGTAAAAAGTCCCCCTCCCCAGTTTTGTTGTAGGCCCCCTTTGTTGGACACGACAAGCTGGGCAGGCAGATAGATCTATTTATTCTTTTACAACACTCTTTTCATAGCATTCTCAACCACGCGTGTACATTCTCTATTGGGCCGTATATCATGAGTCTTTTTTAACTATTGGATGATTACTCCCCCCTGTCCTCCAGATGCCCTGTGGTCTCTCACTTCCTCAAAGTTGTTTACTTCTCTCATACCAAGGATTTATCACATCTCCTAGGATACACGGGTATATCGTCAAGGTCAACCTGCTCTGTCAGGTCAACAGACCAGCAGTGCGCACGAACACCCCTTCAGGTACTGGAAGGTGTTATAAGGTCTCCCCGGAGCCTTCTCTTCCCGAGACTGAACAAGCCCAATTCTCTGAGCCTTTCTTCATAGCAGAGGTGCTCCAGCCCTCTGATCATCTTCGTGGCCCTCCTCTGGACTCGCTCCAACTGGTTGACATCCTTTCTGAGTTGAAAATACATTTACATCTACCTTTAATGACAGATGCATTTCTTAGTGCTTTGTGTTCATGAATTTAGTCTATCAACCACAGTTGTCAACACTGTTATGCAGATGAGTCTTTGCAAACATTACTAAAGTTGAAAAGGAGATGAATCCAAATGGAAAGTTCTTTCTAAAATTAAAAACAACCAAGGTTAGTATATCATCCTCAATGTGAAATGAAGCAGGATAATACCAGTTTTAAGTAATGCAACTTCTCTGATATTAAAGGAGAAAATTTGTTGTGAAGTCAAATATATATGTTTTAAAAAGTTCTGGTAATAAAATGTTTGAAAAAACATTACTCTTGGCAATCACTGAAAAGCTGGACCATGTAATGGTTCAACCTTATCTGGCAATTAAGTACCACACAGTCACTTGCTCACCTCCCCCGTTTCCTCAAGCGCAGGAAAGAAGTTTGAGGAAAAGACAAGGAAAGCTCTTAAAGTTGAAGTAAGAACTATTTAATAAAATAAATGCAAATTATGGTGATAATACTAACAATACTACTACTCATCTGCCGACTAGACTCATCAGATAGGGAGGTCTGCTGTCTCCCTGGGTCCCGGGCTAGAGACATCACCAGCAAACTCCCTGGTCTGTTACGTTCCTTGGATTATTACCTGCTACTAGTCATAGAGGCGGACAGTGATGAGATTGAGGAGAGAAATCTAAAAAACATCTAGAGGGACTTCAGGGCACTGGGGCGAATGGTTGCAGGATTGGGAGCACAGGTAGTGTTTTACTCAATCTCTTTAGTGGCAGGGAAGGATACCAGAAGGAACGTGAAAGCACGTGTGATCATCACGTGGCTCAGAGGCTGGTGCTAAAGATAGAATTTCAGGTTTTTTGATCATAGGGTCGTTTGCATGGCACGGGGCTTGCTGGTGACAGATGGTGTGCAGCTAATATGAAAGGGGAAAAAGGTTTCTTACCCATGAATTTGCAAGGCTCACAGAGAGTGCTTTAAACTGGAGAAGAATTGCAGGTCACCAAGAAAGCACCTGGCAAACAAAGCAAGAGAATTCCAGCTGCTTCAGTCAGCAAGCCAACTTCCTAGGGGGCCCATCTTAGATGCCTCTAGCGAACACAGAGAGCATGGGAAATAAAAGAGGAGTTTTATACGCATGAGGAGCTACGAGTTCATTGGCATCATGGAGACGTGGTGGGACGGCTCCTATGACTGGAGTGTCATAATGGAAGGATACAGGCTTGTTAGGAAGGATGGGCAGGGAAAATGTGGAGGAGGTGTTGCTCTCTACATCACAGACCAGCTGGAGTGTATGGAACTCCACCTGGGGATGGATGAGGAGCTTACCGAGAGTTTACGGGTCAGGAATAAAGGGAAGGCAGGGAGACGGGATAATGTAGAAGTTTGCTACAGGCCACCTGGCAAGAAAGAGTGAGTGGATGAGGCCCTCTACAGGCAGATAGCAGGACCCTCACAGTCACAAACCCTGGTCCTCATGGGGGATTTCAACAACCCTGATATTTGTTAAAGTGACAACATGGCAGGGCACAAGCAAGCCAGGAGGTTCCTGGAATGCGTCAATGACAACTTCCTTCTCCAAGTGATAGCGGAGCATACAAGGAGAGATGCCATACTGGACCTTGTTTTTCCAACAGGGAGGGGCTGGTGGGGAATGTGAAGCTCAAGGGCAGCCTTGGCTACAGCAACCACAAAGTGGTGGAGTTTTAGATCCTTACAGAGGCTAGGAGGGTGTACAGCAGGCTCGCTAACCTGGCCTTCAGGAGAGGAGACTTTAGCCTCTTCAGGGAACTGATTGGCAGAGTTCCAAGGGACAAAGTCCTGGAGGGAAGAGGGCCGCAAAAAAGCTGACAAGTATTCAAGGACCTTCTCCTCCAAGCTCAGGAGTAACGCATCCCAGTGAAGAGGAAGTTGGGTAAAAATGCCAGGAGGCCTGTGTGAATGAACAAGCAGCTCCTGGACAAACTGATGTGCAAAAAGGAGGTCTACAGAGGGTGGAAGCAGGGACAGATAGCCTGAGAGGATTACAGGGAAGTTTACAGGGAGGATTGCAGGATCCGAAAAGTCAGGGATCAGGTTAGAAAACCTAAAACCTTGACAGAATTAAACCTGGCCAGGGACATCAAGGCAAACAAGAAGGGTTTCTATAAGTACATAGAGGATAGAAGGAAGATTAGGGAAAACGTGGGCCCTCTGCATAAAGAAATAGGACATGTGTTTTCCCAGGATATGGAGAAGGCCGAGGTACTCAATGCTTTTTTTGCCTTGGTCTTCACTGGCAAGGATGAGAGCCGTACCCCCAGAGTCATGGAAGGCAAGGGCAAAGACTGGGAGAATGGAGAGTCACCCATGGTTAGAGATGTTCAGGTTCAGGAACACCTGAGGAACCTGAAGGTGCATAAGTCCATGGGACCTGATGAAAGTTGTGAAAAATTATTCCATCATATCTGAGAAGTCATGGCAGTCTGGTGAAGTTCCCACTGACTGGAAAAGGGGTAACATAACCTCCATCTTTAAAACGTGAAAAAGAGGAGGATCCAGAGAACTACAGGCCAGTCATTCTCACCTCTGTGCCTGGCAAGATACTTCTGGAAACTATACAAAGGAATGTGGAAAATGAGGGGGTGATTGGTGACAGCCAACATGGCTTCACCAAGGGCAGATCATACCTGACAAATGTGGTGACATTCTACAATGGAGTCACGACCTTGGTGGATAAAGGAAGGGCCACTGATGTCATCTACCTGGACTTGTGCAAAGTGTTAGACACCGTCCTGCACGACATCCTTGTCTCTAAATTGGAGAGGCGTGGAATTGATGGATGGATCGCTTGGTGGATAAAAAACTGGCTTGATGGTCACACTCAGAGGGTTATGATCAATGTCTTGATGTTTGAGTGGAGACCAGTGACAAGCGACATTCCTCAGGGGTCGGTATTGGGATTGGTGCTATTTAACCTCTTTGTCAGTGACATGGTTGGTGGGATTGAGTGCACCCTGAACAAATTTGCCCATGACACCAACCTGTGTGGTGTGATCGACACACTGGAGGGATGGGATGCCATCCAGAGGGACGTGGACAGGCTGGAGAGGTGGACCTTTGCCAGTCTCATGAAGTTCAACAAGGCCAAGTGCAAGGTCCTGAACATGGGTCAAGGCAATCCCAAACACAAGTACAGGTTGGGTGGAGAATGGATAGAGAGAAGCCCTGAGGAGAAGGACTTGGGGGTAATGGCAGATGAAAAGCTGGACATGAACCAACAGTGTGCGTTGGCAGCCCACAAAGCCAACCATATCCTGGGCTGTATCAGCAGAAGTGTAGGCAGCAGGTCGAGGGAGGTGATTCTCCCCCTCTACTCAGCTCTCATGAGACCCCACTTGGAGTACTGTGCAAAGCTCTGGAGTCTTCAACATAAGCAGGATACCAACCAGTTGGAACGAGTCCAGAGGAGGGCCACGAAGATGAACAGAGGGCTGGAGCACCTCTCCAATGAAGAAAAGCTAAGATATTTGGGCTTGTTTAGCCCAGAGAAGAGGAGGGTCCCCAGAGACCTTATAGCAACCTTCCAGTACCTGAAGGAGGCCTACACGGAAGCTGGGGAAGAGGGAGGGTGGGATGGGACTTTTTACAATTGCCTGTAGCGACAGGACAAGGGGTAGTGGGTTTAAATTAAAAAAGCGTAGATTTAGATTGGATATCAGGAAGAAATTCTTCACGGAGAGGGTGGTGAAGCACTGGAACAGGTTGCCCAGGGAAGTTGTGGATGCCCCATCCCTGGAAGTGTTCAAAGCCCCATCCCTGGAAGAGTTCAAGGCCAGTCTGGATGAGGCTTTGAGCAACCTGGTCTAGTGGAGGGTATCCCTGCCCATGGCAGGGTGGTTGGAACTAGATGATCTTTAAGGTCCCTTCCAACCCTAACAGTTCTATGATTCTATACTACTAAGTAATTAAAACAATAGAAAATAGAAATATGATACAGTTGGTTACCACTTGCTTACCGACACACAGCTAAGTCCCAGAGCAGCAAGCAGTCCCTGCCCAAGAGCCCCAGAGTGGGGAGAAAACCCGTCGATCCCCCCAACCCACTAAGAAAACAACCGGCCCCACTGATAACAACGGCACCATGAGCTCACCAAAGAGCTAACAACCCAGCTATCAAGCTAGCCAGAGTCTTAATGACCCCTCCAGCACACTTCCCATCTCAGAACTTTGCATGTGCCCTGAGCTTGAGGTGCCATGGAATGAAACACCTCTCTGGGCCAGCCAACAGCACTATGAAGTAAAAGAGCTTGTTACTGCCTGAAACCAGCAGAGACAGATATTGGAATAAATTTCTGGTAAGGTAATATACAATTATAAAAGAGCAAAGACACAGAGAAGACAAGAAGTAAGGTTAGCAAACAAGTCATAGGAATATGTTATGATAAGTATAGGAATAAATTTTCATTGTTATAATTTCCCCTCTAAGAAATTACCTCTCCCATGTGGGAGAGATGGCAGATAAATTCTCATAAGAAATTATGGGCAGAGAGATTTCACCAATAGCCTGATATTTTGCAATTCAAGTCATTTATCCCTGTTACACAGACGTATCTTTGTATTTCAGCAATAAACTGGCAACATCTTTTCCAGCTTTCTTCTGATCACCAGGCACTGAACAAGGATGGAAGGATGGCAGTGCTCTACTACATTTTCCTGACATAACAAAAGCCCCAGCATAGTGTCATCTGAAGTCTATAAAACATTGTGGAAAGGTAAGTATTTAGGGGTTTGGTGTTGGGTTTTTTCTTTGTTTTTGATTTTTTTTTTCTTTTTGTGGTTTTACATATCTCTTTACTCTTTACTTGACTAAGACTTGCCAAGAGGAGCTTTCTAAAATAATGCTGAGCTTGTATGTTAAAAAAACTCTTCAAGCCTACATTTTTTTCTATATGCAATATTAATAACAATCATATGCATTATGATTTATGAATTGTGTACCATTTTCATCCAATACCACTTGGTAATTCCTAAATTAATTTCTTCTGACACAATACTGCTATTTTTGCTAGCCTCAGCAAAAAAGCCATGTGAAAAAGTTATTTCAAAGTGTGAAGCAGCATTGATTAGTAAAACAACAGGACCTTGTTTTATTTTAATGTTTATAATTCAAGATATTTTTATAATACTATTTATATATATATCAGAAATCAGTCTGATAAGACTAAAATGTATCTGTAAGACATGGAACAGCATGATCCTCCATCCCCCTGGAATCTTGCAAAAGCTAGGTTAAATTTAACAGAAGTTCACCACAATCTTTGTTGCTTCAATTATTTACTCTCACTGTAAGATTGTGATTGGTTTAATACTTTAAATTTTCTGCTTCAGCTTTTAACCAATGAACCTTTCTATATCTTGCTGTTAGAGTGTAGAATCTCCTACAATTCTGGTTCCTTTAGTATTTATACCTGATCACCAACTTCTGTAAACATTCTGAAAATTACAGAAACTGAACTTCTTGAGTCTTTAGGATGTGTTTCTAAATGTTTTCATGATATCAATAGCAGTTTCATAAATACCTTTCCATTTCTTCTGTGTCCTAAAGTGCAGATAATACTTACACAATCACATTTTCTTCATTACATCCCACCTTATTATGACATAATTTTGAAACACATTAAATCAACATACTGAACAAGGTTATTCTATGTGGGACAATCTCTCTCTTAAGAAAAAGGAGAATGTTAAAGGCTTGTATTGCCTGAGGCAGGGATCTGTAGGAACAGTCAGAAATGTCTGCCGAGTTACCTTGTTGGAAGCTGCCCTGAAGAATGTTAATTTTAGTTTTACTACCTCCCTGCTACAAGGAGAAAAAACCAAAAAAAGTATTCTACATATTCTGGAGAATCAACTTGAAATTGATCTTGAGGACTGACTTGCAGAAATGATGGATTATTGTATCACCAGTTGGTGCTGTTTCTCTCCTCTCTTCCCTAGATCCTGCCTGTCTTGTTTTTGCTTTTATCATTGTTCTTCCTCAGTAGGCTATTGTTTTACCTATGCCCTATTTTCACTCCAGATTCCTTCTGCTGTCATTTCTGTGTTCCCATTCACTTTTCTCCGCACTCACTTCCTCAGTGTCAATCTTGGACTTCATGTATTTCTTTCTTTACTCTTTGTTATAACTTTTTGCAGCACTTTCAACCTTTTCTCTTTGAATATGAAACAGGCAACACTGACTCTTCATTTGTCTGTGAAACAGCAAGAAAACAGTGATAATTGTTACACTGTCTTATTCTGTGGAACAGTTATTTTAAAGCAAAGACCATAGACTGTCTTCAGAACTGAAATGAAACCTATTCCAGTAATTTAAATATTGAGTTCTGTGGAAGTTACCACTGAATACTTGAAGATCATTACAAATCATCTAATTCACAGGCTCAGCAAGTCAAATTATATTGGTAATACATTGTAATCATGTGGAGTTCTTGGCAAACTATAATTACATAGGATGCATATAATTTCATCTAGCAGAGATTTTGCTATTCAAGTCTTATTTTATGATTGCTTTACGTTCAGAATGGAACATTCTGTTCAGTTCATCTTTAGCATAGAATTTAGTGATGAAAACCTTTGAACTTTCTATTTATTATTCTGTTTTCCCTTTCTCTCTTTTTTAGTTTTTTATTTGAGTATATGTTGTTTTAACAGTTTAATTCCTGGTTTTCTTTGTTATTGCTCTTTTGTATATGGTATTAAAATTATAACAGTATTTCAGGAACAAAGACTGGGTTTGGATTTGCATAATGATATGTTTTACCTTGAATACGACATGTTTTAGAAGCAACCAAAATTAAGAGTCCTACTATTTTTCTTCATTTCAACACCCTCCTCTCCATTTCAGCAATAATTTCAGTACTTGTCTCAAGAATTTATACTTCTATAAGGTTTTTAAAGTACAAAAGAGAAAACTAGACCATAATAACATCAACTGTAACTCAAAAGACCCCAAGATTTCATCTCAGGTCTTCAGGGATGTCAGTTCCAAACATTTGTCCTGAAGGTGGTATCTAAAAGAAAAAAAATCCCGACATTTAAGTGCTGAGAAATAAAGCATATTAGCTTAGGCTTAATGACACACTAATGGGCTTGCGTAAGTTTTTGACTGAATTGGAACAAGAGCAAAGGAATTCTGCATCTGCTCTGAGCAAATGGAGGATGAAGCATGTTAATATATGCTTAGAAATAGAAGTTGCAAGACAAAAATCCTCAAGGATCCAAGACAGAACTATTTTTAATAAGGTGAAAATTAGTTCTTGAAGGTACCATTTAAGTACCTTTAATTTCTTCTTTTATTTCTTTTTCTTTTTGTTTTGTATATCTGGTGGGGTGTACATATAAGCAATTCTAAGTATGGGTGTAACACAAAAGGGTGAAGGTGAGAGGTGGGGTTCAGCTGTCTTACTTTATACATTCGTGCCTAAGACTTCTAAACCTGAACTGTTCTGTACTTCCTTATAGTTGATTAAGAGCAATGGGCATCTCCAAATGACCATCATTGGCAGGGATGAGCTCAGGGAAGAGTACATCGACCTGCATTTAAAAAGCAGGACAGAAACCTGTCATGGGAGGGAATGAGGAGAACCAAGATTATTGAACATTGAAATAGACTTGAATGCAGGCCACTTAGTGATCTAGGACCACGAAGTGCATGGCTCATCCTGGCCTAAGAACATTATCTTTACCATTTATACTTCTACAACGTTTTTAAAGTACAAAAGAGAAAACTTTTGTTTCATGTTTATAAACATATATCAACATGTTTATAAACACTAACATGAATTAATATCCCTGAGAAATACCTTGTGTATCATATCTTCTCCTACTCTTGAATGATTTGGGAACATTGTAGCCATTTATTGAAGAGGTTTTCCAGAAAAAAACCTTCAAATTCATCTGTGGGAACGGCTGTCTTAACTGAAGACATGCCCAGATTAGAAGAGGACTCACTATCATGTTCACAAACTGGTGTAATCTCATGACTGAAGGCTCATTGTCCTTATTCTTACACTGCAAGTCAGGGGATTTATTCAGAGTAAAGGGATCACCTGTGGATTTCTCTTTTGTTGTGGTGGCAAGCTGAAAGTCTAGTGATAGTGAGGAAACAATTTGGTCTTTGTACTTTAAATAGACAGAAAAGTCCAGTTGCTATTCTTTGATGGGCACGACTGTCCTGTCGATGTATTTGTCTACTTCTTCCACATCTAGTAATAATCACTTTAGCTGTCTGGTTAGGTCTACAGGGCTACAGGGCTGACAAGAGAGAGAAAACTGATTCTTTCCTGTCTTCTAATAACTCATGGCTTGGTGGCAGGTGTAGGGCTCTAGCAAGAATTCAGTGGCAGAATCAACAAATGCTTGGTAAAGAGAAGTAAGACTCTTATAAAACCAACAAAAACAAACAAGCAAACAAACAAAAAAACGGAAAAAAATCAATAATCTTCTTGTTCTTTGTTCAGGAAGGGCCTTCTAGATTTTTCTATTTTATCTTATTTATGATAGGATATCATGAAGAAAATATCAGTTATATCAACTGAAGATAAAACCCCAGTACTCCTCATCCTCCTTGGCTATGTTTGTCCAAGGTAAAGAAAGTCTAAGAAACTTCAAATAATACCAGCACTGGAGATATTGTAATACATAAATAAAGTTGAAGTCAAATTAACCTATTTCTCTAAGTTTCTGGTAAAACATATCATTCCAGAAATTTGACACATTGGCCATCCTAGAATATGAGATCCAAAAAGATGTAAAAGGAAAAAGAATACACCATACTAGAAAATAACATACAAGAAATTCTAGTTTAGAAAGGATGAAAGAAATAATTCAGCACCTCTCAACATTTTTGAAAGGTGACATAGAATCGGAAATAGTTAATTACTATCCAAGTTGTTCCTGTACAACAGACTTGTTTCATTTTTCTTGTAACTCAGTGAGTTTTTTCAGAACACAACAAATATAAATCTATTATTAAATACTATCTAATCAGCATATGACAAATCCTGGATTTTGCCTGGGGTAATATACAGATAGAATAATAGTTTCATACCTTACTACCAGAGTAGATCTCGCAGATATTGCAAAGAAGAACTTCAAACATTCTGTCAGGTCTGGTGTCAAATATTTCACTAGATAGCGCAGAATAAAGCAGTATATGAAACAGAATTATCTGCAACAAATGCATTTGATCTTGAGTCTTGTTATTGCAGATTTTGTAAGGGCTACTATATCTTTAACTATTTTATTTCTTTTTTGTGGGGGGTGGGGGTCATTTAATTTATGTATTTCAGATCTTATTAGCTCCAAGAACAGATTATTGTAAGTCTCCCTGTTACAGTCTGCTGGGTCCAGTTATCCCCAGATTACAGCATGTTCAAAACTCCTCAGCCCATCTTTTAGCCTTCAGTGTTAAGAGACAGCCTATTACTACTGTCTTCGAAGATTTATAATGCATTTCTCTTTCAACTAGAATTATATGCAAGATATTAATTCTATTAGTTGAGCTATTAAATGAACTTGAATCCTCATCTCTGAGCTTCTGTCAAGCATATTCCAGGAACTTTACCTCTCTCATCCATGTCCTGCAAACTATATGTCTTTCTAGTAGAAAGTCTATGACAAGTTTGCTCTTGTCTTTCTCCTTCCTTTTCCTCTGTTATACTAGCGGGGGTGTTTTTGTTTGGTTGGATTTTTTTGTGGTGGGTTGGTTTGGGTTTTTTTTTAACATTTATCTCTCTTAGAATTCAAATGTACTGGAAAATACATAAGAAAGATTATTTTTTTTTGTTTGTTTTGGTGGGTTTTGGTGGTTTTTTTTATTTAAAAGTAAAATAATTGGGCAGAAAATATGAAGCTAATAGCCCCATTCCTTATAGGATTTCCTTTAAAATACAAGGTCAGATTGCAAACTCTCATCCTTTGCAGATGTGCCTTAATTCTTATTTTTATTTACCAGTTTTCAAAGCCCTGTGAGATTTTATGTACATGCCTGGACACCAGACTCTCACCATTTCATTTTATCTGCCAAATAGCTGTTCACTGGGAATCCTTTTTCCTGTTTGAAACTATTACATTCCTCTGTAAAAGCGGTGTAAAAATAGCTCCCTGTTGAAGTGAATGGATGTTGGTGCCTAAAAATTTAGGCCACACATAATACATAAATCTATTTAATATATTGATACTATTTTATTTTGCATAAAAAAAACCTTCAGAGGGGAATTTGGTTGAATTAACTTTTTTGTTGACTTAACTAAGTACTTGTTATAGTTTATAGAACTTTATGCACAAAACAACTCTGAAGAGTAGGGGCAGTATACTAAATTTATAGATGGGGACTGGAAATAAAATTGATTAGTCCTGCATAATTAAAGAATCTTGGTTTTGCTAAGAAGCAAAAAATTAAACTAGAGTTTCAGACTTCTTTGCATATTGTTTATTATTATTTATTTTAAGCATGTTAAAATGAATTTGTGGGGGAGGATACTACCTAGAAAGAAACTCTTTGTCTAATATACATGCATAGGAATATAACAAAATACTTTTGGGATATTCGTTCATTGGTTGTGATTAGCTAAATCGCAATTTCTTTACACTCATATCACCTTATATTTGTAATATTATCAGGGTCACAAAACCCTTAAATATTCTCCATAAACTTCCTTTAATGCTACTGTAATTTTCTTAGCTTATCTTCGGTGTTAAAACCACCTACTCTCAAAACTTTTATTGTCATGTAATAGTACAATATATCTATGCATGACAAGACTTTTATTATCTGCTATACTTCTATGTCAAAAACCATCACTTCCTCTTCTACTTTGCTAGTCTACATAATTTCCAATCAAATAGGCCTGTCAAAACTTTTATTCTTCCAAACTTTCAACACTATAAGCACTACAAAACTTTTGTATGGTCAGCTGTGGAATATGTAGACTGCCATTTAACTGTAATGCACACTTTTTTGTTAGGTTTCAACTTTGTTTTCAAATTGATTTCATTCATCAAAGACCAGTATACGAGATTTTGAACATTTTAAAACACGTTTTTCTCTTGTTTTAACAGATTATCTCAGCCAACTTCCCTGTCTTAAGCTTATATAAACCAAACCTGACTATAGAAGAGTTCAAGATTTCTGTAAATATTTTACTATACTATACTGTACCATAGCTGCTTCTTTAGTATTTTCAGATATGCCTGCTGGATATATACTTTATATTTTTCCTCTGAACTGGAATGGCTTCTAAATTCATTATAATTTCAGGGCTGACAATATACCCGCCATTGCCTTTCCATCTATTGACTTTACCAATAGTTCCACTGGTTGAAAATTATTAAATCCCTGTTTTCATTTTACACTTGATTTATCCAGAATTAAACCTTAATGGCTAAATGTATATCTATTGCTTGCAGCAGAAAGTTTCCACAGGAAATCAGACACAGGAAGAACCTTATACTCTGGTTATTACTATGCCCTGGAAGATGATAGAAACTATTCCCAGTCTCCATTAACGTGGCAAAACAAAACCCAGGTATGCAGGAACTTTCTATGTAGCTCTCTTCCCAAGAAGTTGTTGCAACTCCTTCAAGCTTTCTGTATCATGTTTAATGAGGGCTCAGAGAAAATATTGTATAAATAGTCTCTAACAGTATTTGTCTGTGAAAAGCCAGAGTCACTTAGGGACGTCACCATTGTAAAATCACAATATATAATTTACACCGCTTTAAAATTTAAGGGGAGAAGGGGAAGGAAGGACAATGGATATTTTTTATTATTGTAACCAATCCTAAATTCAAGGAACATTTGATATAATTTTAATCTTCTCTCCTTCAAAACATTCCACATGATTGCAAGATAATGAAACTAATGAGCATCAGAACTGAATAATGTTATATGGATTTTTCAATGAGAAAAGGAACTTTACAGCTAAGGACAGACAAATCAGTTGTCTATAGCCAGATAAGAAAATATGTTGAATCACAAACTTCACAGTTTAGAAGTGGTTGCAAAGGTTGCATGTTTGTCAAACCTCAAGAGGAAATGAAAGGGAGTAAGAAAGAAAGGACATCTGGCAAGAGAGGCTGGTGAACATTTCATTCTTAGCCAGGAGGTCCAAAGACATGTTACCAGAACTAAGAAATGCTGTTGAGTTCTGAAATTTCAACAAGCCTGTATGCAATCTCCAAGGAGTTATCTAGTCCATTTCTTACCCCTTCTGTGGACAGTATAGGACATATTGACTATCCTCATTCTTTCATGATATAGTAAGGTGATTTCTCAGCTTCAACAGAACAGAAAGAACATAGGATATAAATGTATTGATTTGTCAGGATGATCACCAAAGACAGATACAAGCTATGTTTTAAATGGTAGAGGAATCTAAAATAATAGACTTCTATTTCTTGGTTTAATATCCATTTTTGGTTGAGAATAGATGGGTTACAGCAATGCCACAATGCCACTTCACCATGAATATCATAACTAAATCCAAGTTTTGTGACTTCTTGGGTTACTTAAATGCATTAACCTGAATCTCCAGACAGCTTTAAACAATCATCAGTTTTCCTGAACAATTCTTCTATCCAGACAAAAGAAGCTGAGTGGCTTTACAGGCTACAGTGCATGCTTCTCACAGTTAGACAATTCTACCCAGCAACCAACCTAGCAGATGGATTTTAAGGGAAATGTTCTCCCTCAGTAAGACTTAGGTGGACTGCAACTAAACTCAGTACATCAAAGCAGAAAACATTGTAAATGAAATAAAATATTAAAGGTACCAGAAAGGCCCAAAATAAGCAGCAAAAGAGAGACCAATCCAGATCCTTTATTACATCACATCAATTCCTGTTTAGTGTCACCTTAGGTGATCAAGACATTTATGCAAATTTATAAAATTATCAGTTCAAGTGAGAATGGAGAAGCTAAAAACCATATCCAGTCCTCGCTGATTTGAAGCTAATTTCCATTTGTTACGTGGCAGACAATTTTGAACTCACCATTAAATGCATCTTTCAATAGAATATGGCTCATGTGCACTCAGACTGAGACTGAAATAATACATACTGCCTCATTGTGAAGGGATTAACATCTGCTTCTATTTAATATTCAAATTAAAGCAAACAATTAATTCCATATAGTGTTATACTGATTATACTATTATTAGATAATGGTAGTTGTCACTTTACAATAACAGATTGGTAGTATTGATATATGTTAAAGTATAACAAAATCAAGAGGCTAATAATTTAGTAAAGTAAATATATTTAAACTTATTGTTAAAAAAACTCTGCCAGTATCCTGTAGGGTACAGTAGGTTAGTCACTATTACAATGAACTGTAAACACAAAATTCTGTTTCAGAAAGCATCTGTAAATTTGGTAATTTATTATCATACACATGAAAATGAAATTGAAATCTCAAAATGTAAAAATGTAAGCAAAATCAGGTCCATTTTAAGAAGATGCTCTGTCTAGTGGTCTCCTAAGCCACAGTTTACTAATCACATTTAATTTATGTGATATTTTATTGTCTTCAGTTAAATAATGACAGATTGTCTTATAGGTATTAGAACAGAATAAGTACCTCTCAGTAGCCTATTATGACCTTTTGACTAAGAGTACTCTAGAGTAAAAATATAGATTTAGACATCATAATCTGAAGCAGTGAAACTAGGGTGAATGGATTCCATGCACCAAGTTGAACTTTTAAATAATTAAATATAAGAGAGAGGAATATACACATTATGTCCAAATTACTAGAGCACAGATCTCTGAGCTCTATCTGCAACACCAGAGATGATGATCTGAATAGGTTACAGACACCTCATAGTACACTTTATCAACTGAAATGAAATGCCATCAACTGTTCCAGGAGCTCCTTTTTCCTTCCATCTCTTCAAATAAATAAATAAAGCATAGAAACAACAGATATTTCAAAACAAAATCCCTCCCAAATTAAACCTTACAGTCAGAGGTTTTATTGGCTAGGTCTTATCAACAACTATACAATAAAAACACTTGAAGTAATGGCAGAACTAGGCAAGCTGTTCTTTATAACATTTCAGTATCCTTTATAATGAAGCTCCTAACAACCATACTAAATCACAGTCATAGCTTCTGACATTAGCTGCTTAAAATAACCTGAAAAGAGGGCACTTGAATTATCATCAATTAATTAATCAATTAACTAATTAAACAGAGCAGTTCCTCCCAACCTTCACTTAGGTTGAATCTGATTTTTATGTCAGATAGTGGGTCATTTCTCTCCAACCATACTATTTGTCCTGAAAATACTTTACCACCCTCCATAAACCTGACTATTTAAAATACAGCTTCATTTAGTTAATAACCAAAAAGTCATAGAAGGCAAAGAAACAAAATCAGAAAATGAAAATTCCCTTTCTTTCATGGATTATCTATACCCTTCAACACTTTCTGACATTTTAGAAAACATCCTGATTTTTCTCTTTATTCCATTGCCTCCTAAAAATTTCCTAGACTTTGTTCTCTATCCTAGTTGATACTTACAACTCTCTCCATTCATCTGCAGATATAGCTTCTTTTAATGGTCTCATATCCTCTTTGATCTGGAGATTACACTTTGGAGGTTATAATAGTTATCAGTTTGGTTGAAATGAATCAGTCACCCTCAGCCTCTCAAGGGGACCTTGACAAGCTGGATAAATGGCAGACAGGAAACTCATGATTTTGAACAAGGAGAAATGCAAAGTTCAGCATTAGGGACGAATAATCTCAGACATCAGTACACGCTGGGGGCTGATTGGCTGTAATGTAGCTTTGCCAAAAATGACCTTGGGGTTCTGGTAGACATGGAGATGAACATAAGCCAGCAACGTGTCCTTGCAGAAAAAAAGGCCAACAGTCTTTTATGGTGCATTAGCAAGAGTGTTGCCAGAAAGTCAAGGCAGATGCTCCTTGCTCTCTACTCAGCACTGGTGAGACCACATCTGGAGTACTGTGTCCTAAATGGGTTGAAGATTGCACAGGTTTCAGCATTATGTTTCTGTTCAATTTATCATGTACAATTTCTCCAGAAAAGCACTACTTATATACAATGCCACCATGGAACTAGCACTCACTTCTACAAACACTCATGTCACATAAACATCAATAGATCTGGTAACTGTCCAGCATGTCTTTATACTCCTAGAAGAAAAAAAACCTACCACCTTTAGTTTATACAGCTTCTTCTGAACACTACAAATATACATGAAAGAGATCTTGTCAGCTAAACAAGGTCAATATAAATGCTTTTAAATGAACAGTATTAGATGCAGATTTCAGGGACAGGACACTGAACACTGAAAAATAAAAGCCAAAAGCATTCCAAAATTTTCTAAGCTAAACATTATTTTTGTCTGTATTGAATTTTTTTCTGTAAAATTGTCTGCAATCAGATAATATGGGTCTTAAACTCAAGTTAAAATATGAAAACAAAGCATCTTTTGTCTAATTTTCTGGTGAAACAAATTTTCAAAACAACTTTCATTTTCATTTGTTTGCCACTTCTTTTCCCTCCCCCTGCTGTTCCCTGTTGTGGAAACGATTTGTCTGTACAACTCTCCATATCAGCTTAGTAGCGCTTCCTATATATTGATATGATTAATGAAAAAGTTAATTCATTAATTTAATCTGATTCTATAAATGCCTAAAAAACCAGGTTATCAAATTTATTTCAGTAAGCACTGACACCTAAACTATATAAAGATAACAGGTTTTTATAAGGGTACTGGACAGTTAAGAAACAGTAGCAGGATTAGGAATTCAGTCAGCCTGAACTCCTTTAATTAATATTTGTTCAAATATACATGTAACCTTTACTCGCAGTAAAATAATCAATAGTAAAAGTTAAACTTTTTTTTTTTTCTTTTTTTTTTTTTTTAATGTGATCTAACTTCTATTATGGAAAACTGTGTGTACTTGAAAGCATGATACTTGCACGACTTCATGCATTACTCCCAGTACTTCAGAAGGAGTTTTCTGTTATTCTTACTCCAGTGAATGTATAATATAAAGAGATTCCTAGAGGAAGTGGTTGCTTATGTTTAATTATAAGTGCTTATGACGTAATTTTTTTGGTACTTGTTTTTCTCCTTCTGTAGTAAGCAAAAGAATAATGTGTTTTATGCAAGTATAAGATACTTTTTAATTTTAATGAGTAGTATGATATATTAGTTACCATTAATGGCAGAAAATATTCCTGTGAAATATATCATTTGTGAATCCAGAAAGAAAAGAAAACATCCTTGGCATGTTATGTTAAAGGCTGGCTTTATTAATCTGTAGCTAAATTATGATTGGCAGCCAGCAAAAAAGAAATTAACTGAATATTCTAATATGAAATAAGAAAATCAACTTACTCAAATGATAAGCAAAAAAGTCCCATCAAGGCTGGAAATTCATGTAAATTAACTGACAGGCATACACAAAAGGGACAGATTGTATCTCAGTAAATAAAAAGAAGCTGAACCCTGATTGCTGGTATCATGGTATTGCAGGAGTCAGATGTATGGATGTGTGCTTCTTCCTTACACACAAGCACATTAAAAAGGCTCAGCAAAATGAAGTATTACACAGCTTAAGTTAAATCAGGTGCTTAGTCATAAAATTCAAATAATGGTCTTCCTTATACTCAGTTGTGGTTAGCTCCTTTTGGCTCAAAATTGGTCTGGTTAAGTGTTAGGTGTTTCCCTGCTGGGAATAAAGTGAGTTCCTAAATATTATTTTTTTTTTCTGGAATAGTGGGAGTTTTTCACCTAACTTTCTTATTTCTGAGAAATAACCCTGACATCATACCCGTCTTTTGCATGCTGCAAGTAGAGTGCCTGTACTAATTTTTTCAGAGAGAATTTCCAACTGAATTAATCTTGGAAAAAAGTATTGGATAAATGACTGGTTTTTTGAAAGATTTTCATGCAATTATGTGAATGAATTTTGGGAAGATATAAAGCCTGACAAATCCTTGCAACACCATATTTCAATTTGATGAGGAAGACCAAGGATTTATAGGAAAAAAAATCAAAACCAAACACCAAAACTTAACTCCAGGCAATGTTCAGTAGGCCTTGGAGCTCAATATCATGTAATGCTTAAAACATTTTCTGTATGTTTTTTTTCATAATTCACTTTTGCTTTTTAAAAAAAAAAAAAAAAAAGGAAGAGTTAGGAGATTTTAGTGGGGAAAAAAGGAAAGTTAATGAAAGGATCAGAATTTCAGTATTATGACTTATGAATATTATGCATTATGAAATTACTGAATTTGTAAAGGAATTTTAAACCTTAGGGGTTTTTTAGCTCTTTGAGAATACAGTACTATAAAATTCCAAGATAAGCTATTTTACCTGTAGGTAAACAATCGATGTAAAAAATGGGGTTTTTCTTTATAGATATCAGGATAACATTGAAAAACAGACATAAAATTACAGAATACACACAACAAGAAACATGGGAAATTTTAGAAAAGTAGTTGATAGACTGAAAACAAGCAAACAGATTAATTAAACCACAAAATGTAATTATACTCCATTGTTGTACAACAAAAACATCAAGGCATTTTACTTCTTATCTAGTAATTTAACACTAGAAAATAAAGTGTCATTTTCCTGGAAAATGCTATGGACTTTTTATATGGCTTTTTCCCCAAACTGTTTAAATGTCTACTATCTTAATAATTTTGTGAATCATAGAATGGCTTAGGTTGGAAAGGACCTTAAAGATCATTTAGTTCCAAACCCCCTGCCATGGGCAGGGACACCTTCCACTAGACCAGGTGGCTCAAAGCCTCATCCAGACTGACCTTGAACATATTCAGGGGTGGAACATCCAGAACTTCTCTGGGCAACCTGTTCCAGTGCCTCACTACCCTCTCAGTGAAGAATTTCTTTCTGATATCCAACCTAAATCTACCCTCTTAGTTTAAAACCATTACCCCTTGTCCTGTCACTACAGACCCTTGTAAGAAGTCCTCCCACCAGTTTCCTTGTAGGCCCACTTCAGGTACTGGAAGGTGCTATAAGGTCTCCCTGGAGCCTTCTCTTCTCCAGGCTGAACAAGCCCAATTCTCTCAGCCTTTCTTCATAGCAGAGGTGCTCCAGCCCTCTGATCATCTTTGTGGCCTCCTCTGGACTCGCTCCAACCAGTCGATATCCTTCTTATGTTGGGGGCACTAAAGCTGAACACAGTACTCCCAGTGGGGTCTCACAAGAGCAGAGTAGAGGGGAAGACTCACCTTCCTTGACCTGCTGGCCATGCTTTTATGCATACCACCCAAGATACAGTTGGCTTTGTGGGCTGCCAGAGCACACTGCCGGGTCGTGTCCAGCTTTTCATCTGCCATCACCCCCAAGTCCTTCTCCTCAGGGCTTCTCTCTATCCATTCTCCACCCAGCCTGTACTTGTAGTTGGGATTGCCCCAACCCATGAGCAGGACCTTGCTCTTGGCCTTGTTGAACTTCGTGAGGTTGGCAGAGGCCCACCTCTCCGGCCTGTCAAGGTCCTTCTGGCTGTCATACCTTCTTTCCAGCATCTTGACTGTACCACACAGCTTTGTGTCATCGGAAACTTGCTGAGGGAGCAAATATTTAATGATAAATTTCAGTTTTATCTCAAGAAAATTCTCAAAATATGCTGCTGTTAATGTTTCAAAGCCTCAGTACTTCAGCAAAGACCTAGTGCAATTCTCCGTCCTTATTTTGATGTCATCCAATAGTGTTTCTACCAAAATACAGAAGATGTTCAACACACTACAGTAGAAAACAAAGTGGATGGAATTCTATAGGAAAACACAATATTGATACCAAAAGACAAAAACCCTAGACTCCTTTGATACCTTGAAAAATACACATAGCTTATACATTTCTGATTTTAAGAACATGGAAAGATCCAGTATAAACTGGTTTGAAAACAAAAGGTTTTTATGCACAAGGAATGGTCTATTCTATTCTATTCTATTCTATTCTATTCTATTCTATTCTATTCTATTCTATTCTTTTTTCCCCATGTAAACATAATTATACAGAATTTTTTATGGAGTGTATAGGACTGTACAAGTATTAATATGTTACAGATTAGTAAGTGTTCTCTAAATTACACATTTCAAGCAGAAATTAAATAAAGTATCTCAGAAAGGTTTCTGAGTGGACAAATTCAGTGAAGTTCCTTTTTTTTCCATTGCCTTAGCAGTTGCCAAATGCTACTCTTTTTTTTATTCCAATATCAGAATGTAGTGCACAAAACCAGAAATTCCCTACATCTAATCTTTACTTTTAATGTTATCTGTGAGATGCTGAATGTGAAACACTTAATGACTGCTGTGAACATCACAATCCTAAGAAGATTAGAACAGTTAACAGCATAATTTACTGCCAGTTTCACTTGCCATGACCCTTTAGCTACCATTTCTTTGTTGGAGATATTTGCAAGCATCTTGCCACAGTTATTTAATCAATTAATCAAAAAAGATTAATACAAAGTGATAAGGCAGTGTTGTATAAAAGAATGCTGCCTTTGACTTTTATTATTACTTGCATAAAATGGCCAAACTATCAGTCAAAAAAGCTTACAGGGCATATACCTGTTGAAAAAGAAGCCAATAAGAACAAAAGTCAGGCTTCAGAAACTTGTCAAATTATATTGTTTGTTTTTCATGAAAAATACAAGATTACATCACATACTTAATTTTACTTTCATTAAGATGTGAGGTTTTTTTTCACCATTTAAAACTGTAACCCAATAAAAATATTGTTCTCCCTTTAGACATCTATAAAGGATGCCAATTTTTAATGTTTGCTAGATTTAGCAAGTAAATATATTTTTATCATAAATGACAAATATAGAAAATGTTATATAAGAACAAAAATGTTATATCGAAAAATATATAGGAGAAATTTTCCACCTTTTCCAGAAATAGGTATTAAATGAAATGTAAATTTAGTTTTAGTTTTTTTAGATTGATCATCATTATAATAAATGCCAATATTAAACACAGTACACTAAAAAAAGTGTAAAACAAGAAGGATAAAAATATTTCTATACATATCTTCATTGTAACAAAACTAAGTATTGCCCTGCATTGGAATGGCAAACATCTTTCACAAAAGGACAAAATATAGTGATTCTAAAAGGTTAAGCCAGGTAGAGAGAGGAGAAGTAAAAGGGGAAAGGACGTTTTTAAGTGAATTATTCTGCAGTGCTAACATCCGGATAACTTTACCTGCACTCTACAGACAAACATTTTCAGATGTTTAGGATTGTCTATGCTAACAATATAAAAGCATCTCTTCTCCACCTTTTCAGTAATTAACATATTTTGTGCTCCATTATCCTCCATTAACTAGGTACCATTATCAGCACCATACAATATTTCTGTCATTCAGTCAGACTGATATGACAATAAACTAGTGCATTTTTGCTGGTAGTAAGAGACATATTAAGGGGGGAAATGGATCACTTTACCTCAACAGGAATCTTTGCCTGAGGTGAGGACAGAATCGAGGCATTTTTACAGGCCACCTCTCCCTTATGTGTGAGAAAATTGTCAGCCTTTGCTTTTGAAGTAAGATTTGAATACTCTACTTCCCTATTCAAACGTTTTCCTTTCAATATCCTCAAAAAGAGGGGTCAGGAAGAAAGTAGAAAAAAACACTATAAATGCTTTTTTTCAGAGTTTATGAATAGCTTTAAAGTTATTTCATTTCATTAAACACTGACTGCTTGGAAAGACTACTAAGGTAATAAAATGCTAATCAAGATGTGGCCATCATAAATTTAAAATTGTATGGCATTTTCAGACTGCTTTCAGTTCCACTTTTTCTTCATACTTGTATTCAAAAAACACCTAGCAAACAATTTGTGCCACACAATGAAAAAAAAAAAAAAAAAAAAAATTCAGTATACTGAGAAACCCTCTAGTACATCCAACATTATTAACTAATTCCTAATGACAATGTAATATAATACTTGTATTGAAGAGCAAGTACAGGATTTTCAGTAGCTAAATGTAAAAGGAAAGACATCAGATTTTGGAATATAGAACAATGATATTTCCAAAGCAACCTAATAACTGCTTTAAATCAGTTTGATTTAAGATGACTGGTGCAGAGTTTTGAGATAATTTCACATGCCATTCTCATAAGCATTAATAAATAGGAAGCTAGGAAATTACTGTGGATGTACAAAACTAAACAAAAGAAACAGGAATACTCAAAGAAACACTCAAAGAGTAGTTATGACGTTATTTGTCAGTTTGGGAAGACACAAGCAGTCTGTCAAGTGTACAGTAAGGCTTCCTCTTACATTTATTACTGTTCAATTGCTTTGTTGATTTTCAGTATAATAAAGCATAAAATACGTTTGTCATATATGCAGGTTACACCAGATTAGGAGAGTTAAAAACATTTAGGGATAGTGAAGTTAGCCTTGGTTTGATCCTTTGTCTTAATATTCTTAATGTATTGGTGTTACATAATGAATGCCACTGGGGCACAGACTTAGACTTCAAAATAATCAAAATACAAAGAAAACCATCTGTAATCGATACATTTCAGTATAAAGACAACTATGCTCTAAGGGGTCAAACTTAATTACAGTATATAAAATAGCATCTGAATAGGGATCATGATGTAGGATGTTATAGTAGACCACATATTGGGCATGAATCAGTGATTGATCCATGTCACAGAAATAAGAAGGATGTGATTTATCTGAATGTTTGTGACTACATTATAGACCCCTACATCTACAATTCACCCTGTATTTTCCTGATGGTGTGACCAGCTCAAATGTAGATAAGGTTGGTTAAAATTAGGAAAGATAAACCTTGCCACAATCATTATGACTGTTGTTTATGTCATGATAGATAAATTCTTAGAAAATTAACTGATACAACTTTGAATATATAAAAGTTAGACAGTGTGTGAAGATCCATTAGTTTTGGAACACATTGTAGTAAAAAAATATAGAATAGCTAAATATTGGAAAAATAATCTAGAATGTCTTTATATTCAACATCAGACAAAAATTTATGATGTCATCATATGTGATACAACTGGAGAGAATATGAATTAAAATACAAGGTCTTATGTAGTCACATTCCAGACCTAAATTTGTCATGTTTCAGGAAGATTTACCTGCCTCTAAAACCTGCATGATGGCTAAATGATAGCTCTCAAGACTGAAAATACCAAGATTGTTTTATGAACTTATTTATATTCAGAAATGAGGGCTGAATGAAGATGTCTTTCCTTCTGATGTTGCCAGAAACATTTTTGAAGACTGGTCTGTTAAGGGATGTTATAACTGGATATTCTCATCTTCCAAATACCCTTATAGTTTAACATTCTTCAGGTTGGAGAGGGGAAGACAGTCAGGACTAGACCAAAGCCTTTGACTTTCTTGACTGGTCATTCCTGAGTCTTTGTTTACATACATACTCGTATAACAAACACTTCCAGTCATATGCCTAGGCACTTGACCCTCATAATCTGTACTCTTTCCTTGTCACGTTTGGTCTTCTGCATGCTTCTGTTTGAGCTACCTATCAACCTCTCAAAACCACCCTTTGTGGCAGTCTCCGATCAGGTCCAACACTATCTCAGAAGACATCACTTTTGCAAAAATAAACAAATTAAGGATATGTGAATGTAGTAACATCTGATTTATAAGGCTATTTCCTTAAGGGTAAGACAAACAATAAACCAAACACACAAACCCTCATGAACAGAAAAAAAGACAATAACAAGGACCATAACTCTCAGGTTGCTGACTGAAGGGCTACTAAAGAAATCATTCAAGTGTAACCTTTAAGATGTTCAGCCATAAATTTGCAACTGATAATTTTATCATGGGTCTCATAGAAAAAGAATAAAATTATTTATGAGACTTTTCAGACTTCCTCTGAGATCTTTTAAGATGATTGTGGAGAGATATAATTATGGTATATTTAGAGGAAGGATCAAAAGTGGATTTGAGGTTGATCCATGGGAATAAGCATGGTAAATTGGAGAGAAGAAAGGATAAAATGGGCCAGTAGCATTTAAGCAAGGACCTAGGAAGTACACATATCTGACTGAGCCTTCTACTTGATCACCACAGTCTGTTCTATCTTATCTTTAAACTATCTTCCTAACTACATTTTTCTGTGTGTGCTGTCTGTGTGAGATGGTAGTGAACTTTAAGATGAATTTACCACCTCTATAAGATTCTAGTTAACAAACAAAAAATGAGAAAAACCGAGTCTACATCCTATCTCTGGATTGAGGAGAAACCCTGACAAAACTTTTAAATGAAATTTTATTAGCCATCTTGCTCTTCTGAAAGTTATGCATTCTTGACAGTGTAATGCACAAATGGGAAAATTCAGGTTTTTAAATCTGCTTGCCTTTAAATATGTGCATTCAATATTTTCTGTGCAGAGCCTTTAAATCCCTGTAACCTCACAAGTATCTTTTATGTTTTCATTTTCTTAGTGAGTACAAAACCCTACCTCTGGAAACAACCTTCTTCAGTGCAGTCCTTAGAATGCATTTCCTGGAAGAGTACTCTACAGTAAGTCCCCAGTACAACTGTGCATAGACTCCCCTATTGTTTCTGGGTAGTATGTTGTGTATAATCTATCTGAGATTTCCTTCCATGACTTGCTATCCCCTCCATATATATTGCAGCACAAAAAATGATTCTATTTGTGATCAATATGAAGAATTAATTTCCATTCTTTGTAGCCTTTCTTAGTACTCCATTATTTAAAAATAGTTTTGTGGGTTTGTTTGGTTTGATTTGACTTTGTTTTGTTGGGAGGTGGTTTTATTTTTAATCAAGACTATAAACTCATCAATTAATATCTTTGATATTGTTTAATTGCTTCCACTCCAGCAGAATGAAAGTCTTTAAAAATTTGGAAATTATCCGAATTTCACATTTACTTCTTTACCATACCTAAACCAGTTCATTTTTGGTTTTAAGTGATTTCTTTCTATTTTCTTATTGATTTTGTCATGTTTGGAGAAGAAGACATAAGTGAGATCTTTGATAGCATCAGAATGCAATGATTAGGGTATCTAGGTAAGATTTCTTATCATATGGATCTTTTTATCAACTCTTGGAAGCAGTTGCTCTTCCTATTTTTTTCCTCTTAAACTTTGCATCTTCGAGGGGCGTGTATCTCAAATTATTAATAGTACTACTTTTTGAAACAGGTATGGGACTTCCAAGATTTTTTTTTTTTGCATCTTTGCATTCTTTCTCAGAGCACTACATGACCACTAGCATATTGATTTAGAGCTATGCGGTAGGATTACATAATATGCAAAGTAGAAAACAGGGACCTTTTCAGGTAAAATGCTTTGTTACAGTTAGAGCCCATTAGCGTCTTTAAGTAAATTAACAAAAATCTGCCCTCTTTATTTATGTACAACTCTGCAAGATTTATGCAACTCTTATCTGTTCTCTGAGACTTTACATTTTAACTGTGTTTCCGTTTCACTGTTGTGTGAACAACTGTGAGCAGCACAGCTCTGGTTTCAAGGTTAATTGGAAGGTTTCATATCACAGGAACCTAAAACAAATAATCAGGTTCCCTCAGTCAGACTACTTCAAACAGTCCAAACACTTGAAGAAGTAATATTTTTGCTTGTAAAAGTACCAGTACCAATAACTTCTCTGTTACTATCCCAGGAGCTGCCAGACACGATAATATGCTATTCTCTAATCTGCTGTTCTGCAGTACTCGAAATGTAGCACACGCTCTTTAGGTATATCTACAGTGCAAATGAAAGTCTACATATTTTTGCAGGCATGTACAAATCTGTCATGATAGATTAATTTCTTTTTAGATAATAAAAAATCTTATAATAAATGTTTTTTCAGGCTAACAGGTGAGCACACTCTATAGCAAATAAACTAAATCATTGCTCCCGTTGACATTTTCTTATTTTCCTTATTCTTTTGACTTTTTAGGATTTCTGGATTTCCCATCTACGTTGTGTGTGTTATCATAAGTGTTGGAGACACTTAATATCTGTCTTTTAAGCATTATATCCCATCATTAGAATATAAATAATTACTTTCAAGTTTTAGTCTTAGGGCAAAATATAACAATGCTTGTTGCATTAAAATTTTTGACATGCTGTGCTGGGTTCAGTCAGGGAAGGGCTAACTCCCTTTACTCTGGTTGCCAGGGAACTCTGTTGCTGGACAGTAAGTGAAAACATTGATAAGGCCTCAGCTGGTGCTGGGGATGGCTTGTACTGAACTCAAGGTCTTTTGTCCGCTTCGGATACTGTAGCTGACCCAGACTAACCAAGGAAGTATTTCATCCCATAGTACGTCATGTTCCGGTCTCTTTGGGTGGGGAAGAGGGTCCGGTAGCCATTACTCTGCCCTTCTCTCTCTCTCCCTTACTCCCTTACTCGTCTCTCCGGGCACTTGCTAACCCTCCTGCATTAGCTGCTTTGCCAGCTCCTGTGCTGGCTCATTCGTGTGGGAGCTGGTGGATTGTTTTGACTTTTCTGGCTGTGTTATCAGTGATAAGGTTTGCTCGGAATCTGCTGCGTAGGCTCCCGGGCTCCGGCCTTCAGGCCGCGGCTCTCGGGCTGCGATCGCTCTCGGGCTGTGGGTCTCGGGCTCTCGGGGTTTGATTTTCATTCCTCAACATCTGGGTGTGCATTGGTCAGTGGATGGTGGGAAATTGTATCATATTGTATATATTGTACTATATGTTTCATTTTCTACTATTTTAAGTATTTATTAGTAGTGGTACCTGTATGTATTGATTTAGATTTAATTAGTAAATAGTTCTTATCTCAATTTTACGAGCTTCCTTATTTCTTTTTCCTCCGATTCTTCCCCTCCACTGGAGGAGGGGAGGGGGATTTGTGAGAGCGGCTTCGTGGTATTTTCCTAGCCGGAGTTAAACCACGACAGTCCTTTTTGGCGCCCAACGTGGGGCTCGAAGGGTTGAGATAAGAACAGATCTGATTACTGTGTGTTAAAGCAGATTGTGTGATAAGTATTGGTTATAGAGATGTTGTGGTGGTTGGTCAGCACGTTAAGTTCTTGGATCTTTAAGTGGATGATAGAAAGGTGGGATTTACTGCCTTGGGTGCTCCTTATGATACTGATGATGTATGCTCTGACCAGATTGAAGAGTCTGATTTGGCTGGTCTGTATATTACTGGTTTGGGGAATAATCATGTATCTGTATGCAGTACTGGCAGCGTTTGCATGTTTCTCATGTAATGTCATAGGGACTTTCACTAATTATACCTTTTCCCTTTTCACTTCTGGGACACAGCCTGTAGAGGAGAAATCATTTAGTGGGTTGCATGTGAAGGAATTATTCAGTTGGGTGGATGTGTGGAAATTATTCCAATTTTCTACCTCTTCTCTATGGTCAATGGCGCAAGTGTATGAGTATTTGGGAAATTTTTCATGGTCTTGGGGTGACCTGTGGTTAGTGATCAGCACATTTCTGAATGTTCTTGTGCTCTTGTGTAAAGTTAAAGAAATGTTTTGGAATACTGCCCCATCTGCTACTGGTGTTTGGGGAAGAGGCAGGCCCTGTGTGCCGGCTTCATCCCCCATGGCTACATCACCGCTCACAAGTAGCCCATCCTCTGCACCGACTCCACCCCCACGGCGACGTAAACGCCCCTTGACAGACACTACAGCCACTGCACCGCCTGCGCCACCTATACCCCTGCAGCAACATCAACTCTTCTCGATGGGCACTGCAGCCACTGCACCTCCTGCGCCACCTATACCTCCGCGGCGATGGCAACTCCCCTCGACAGATGCGGCAGCCACTGCACCCTCTGCGCCAGCTCCACCTCCCACTGTGGTTCCACCTCCCACAACAGTTCCACTTTCTGCTGCAGTTCCAGCTCCCAGTGTGACTCCACCTTCCACAATTGTTCCACCTCCTGCA
This sequence comes from Rhynochetos jubatus, assembly GCA_027574665.1. NCBI lineage: Eukaryota > Metazoa > Chordata > Aves > Eurypygiformes > Rhynochetidae > Rhynochetos > Rhynochetos jubatus. The sequence goes on along the minus strand of CM050649.1, from coordinate 85,013,718 downwards.
ACAGCTCTGCTCTCCACTGCAGTTCCAGTTCCCAGTGTGTCTCCACCACCCACAACGGTTCCACCTCCTGCTGCAGCTCCACCTCCCACAGCAGCTCCACCTCCTGCTGCAGCTCCACCTCCCACAACAGCCCTACACACTGCAGGGTGCAATGCAGCCGTGCAGACCCCTGTGTGGTACTGCCAGCATCAACCAGCACCAGTGTTAGTTGACCCAGTACAGAAAAAGAAATGGAAGCGTAAATCAGGGCGTCTGGTACAGGTCGATGGGGAGACAGCAGGGCCATCCCAAGGAGCAGTGACAGGGACAGAGGATGAGAGTGATGCAGATATAACCATGCGATCTTTAGCCTTAAAGGAGCTCCGGGATATCCGGAGAGACTTTGGCCGTCAGCAAGGTGAACATGTTATTACCTGGCTGCTCCGCTGCTGGGATAACGGGGCCAGTAGCATTGACTTAGAGGGCAGAGAAGCCAAGCAGCTGGGGTCACTTGCTAGAGAGAGTGGCATTGACAGAGGAGTTGGGAGGGAGACACAGAATGTAAGCCTCTGGAGGAGGCTTCTGGATGGTGTGAGGGAAAGGTACCCCTTTAAGGAAGACATGCCATATCACGTACACAGATGGACCACCATGGAGAAAGCTATCCAGTATGTGAGGGAACTAGCTGTGCTAGAGTTAGTTTATCGTCATGATGGGAGGATAGATCCAGATAGAATCAGGTGCACACGACCCATGTGGCGGAAGTTAATGCAGAATGGGCCACCCTCGATAACCGCCGCATTTGCAGTATTCACTTGGGAAAGGGATGAAGACCCAATAGTGGAGGAGATAGTTCAAAAGTTCCGGGGATATGAGGACATTGTTTCTTCCCCCATGCGGGCCTGTGTCTCAGCTATAGAGAAACTGTCCAAAGAGTTTAAACAATTCAGAAAGGAGATGTTCCTATCCCCACCTGCACAAGCCAGTGTCTCAGCCATTAGGAGAAAGCGTTCCCTTCCTCAAAGACAGGAATATAAAAGGTATCCATCACGCCGTACCCTGTGGTTTTACCTACGTGACCATGGAGAGGACATGAGGAAGTGGGATGGAAAACCTACCTCGCACTTAGAGAAACGAGTATGTGAATTGAAAGGGAAAAAGCACACCAGTAAGGACTCTTCCAAGAAAACTGTTGCTCCCGTAGCCAAACAGCAGCGGAGCAATAATCCATCCCTCCAAGACATGAGTGACTGTGAATCAGTTAACTTTTAGAGGGGCCCTGCCTCCAGCCAGGTGGAGGAAAGGGACAACCGTGTTTATTGGACTGTGTGGATTCGATGGCCTGGCACATCAGAGCCACAGCAGTATAAGGCTCTAGTGGACACGGGTGCACAGTGTACCCTCATGCCATCAAGCTATAAGGGGGTACGACCCATCAGCATTTCTGGTGTGACTGGGGGTTCCCAACAATTGACTGTGTTGGAGGCTGAAATAAGCCTGACTGGGAAGGAGTGGCAAAAGCACCCTATTGTGACTGGTTCAGATGCTCCGTGCATCCTTGGCATTGACTATCTTAAGAGAGGGTACTTTAAGGACCCAAAAGGGTACCGATGGGCTTTTGGGATAGCTGCTATAGAGACTGATGAAACTGAGCAGCTGTCTGCCTTGCCTGGTCTCTCACAGGACCCTTCTGTTGTGGGATTGCTAAAGGTTGCAGATCAACAGGTGCCAATTGCCACCACAACAGTGCACCGGCGGCAGTACCGTACCAACAGAGACTCTTTGCTTCCCATCCAGAAGCTGATTCGTCAGCTGGAGAGCCAAGGGGTGATCAGCAAAACCCGCTCACCCTTTAACAGCCCCATCTGGCCAGTGCGTAAGTCTGATGGGGAATGGAGACTGACAGTGGACTATCGTGGCCTGAATGAAATCACGCCACCACTGAGTGCTGCTGTGCCGGACATGCTGGAACTCCAATACGAGCTGGAGTCAAAGGCAGCCAAGTGGTACGCGACGATTGACATTGCTAATGCCTTTTTCTCCATTCCTTTGGCAGCAGAGTGCAGGCCACAGTTTGCTTTCACTTGGAGGGGCATCCAATACACCTGGAATCGGCTGCCCCAGGGGTGGAAGCACAGCCCTACCATCTGCCATGGACTGATTCAGACCGCACTGGAACAGGGTGCAGCGCCAGAGCATCTGCAATACATTGATGACATCATTGTATGGGGCGACACAGCTGACGAAGTTTTTGAGAAAGGGAAGAAGATCATCCAAATCCTCCTGAAAGCTGGTTTTGCCATAAAGCAAAGTAAGGTCAAGGGACCTGCACGAGAGATCCAGTTCTTAGGAATAAAGTGGCAAGATGGGCGTCGCCAGATCCCGATGGATGTGATCAATAAAATCACAGCTATGTCCCCACCAACAAGCAAAAAGGAAACTCAGGCTTTCCTAGGTGTTGTGGGTTTCTGGCGGATGCATATTCCAAATTACAGCCAAATTGTCAACCCTCTCTATGCAGTGACCCGGAAGAAAAACGATTTCAAATGGGGCCCTGAGCAGCGCCAAGCCTTTGAACAGATCAAGCAGGAGATCGTGCATGCAGTAGCCCTTGGACCAGTCCGGACAGGGCCAGAGGTAAAGAATGTACTCTACACTGCAGCCGGGGAGAATGGGCCTACCTGGAGTCTCTGGCAAAAAGAACCAGGGGAGACCCGAGGTCGACCCCTTGGATTTTGGAGCCGGGGATACAGAGGATCCGAGGCCCGCTACACTCCAACCGAAAAAGAGATACTGTCAGCTTATGAGGGAATCCGATCTGCCTCAGAAGTGGTTGGAACTGAAACACAGCTCCTCCTGGCACCTCGACTGCCAGTGCTGGGCTGGATGTTCAAAGGCAGAGTCTCTTCTACTCATCATGCCACCGATGTTACGTGGAGTAAGTGGGCTGCCCTGATCACACAACGAGCTCGCATAGGAAATTCCAGTCGCCCAGGAATCCTAGAAGTGATCATGGACTGGCCGGAAGGCAAAGACTTTGGAATGTCACCAGAGGAGGAGGTGACACGAGCTGAAGAAGCCCCTTTGTACAACCAATTGCCAGACAATGAGAAGCAATATGCCCTGTTTACTGATGGGTCCTGCCGCATTGTAGGGAAACATCGTAGGTGGAAGGCTGCTGTGTGGAGTCCCACACGACAAGTTGCAGAGACTGCAGAAGGCCAAGGTGAATCCAGTCAATTTGCAGAGGTAAAAGCCATCCAGCTGGCTTTGGACGTTGCTAAACGAGAGAAATGGCCAGTGCTTTATCTCTACACTGACTCCTGGATGGTGGCAAATGCTCTGTGGGGGTGGCTGCAGCAATGGAAACAGAGCAACTGGCAGCGCCGAGGCAAACCCATCTGGGCTGCAGCATTATGGCAAGACATTGCTTCCCGTCTAGACAACCTGGTCGTCAAAGTGCGTCACGTCGATGCCCACGTATCCAGAAGTCGAGCTACTGAAGAACATCGATACAACCAGCAGGTGGATCAAGCTGCGAAGATTGCAGTGACTCAGGTGGATCTGGACTGGCAACATAAAGGTGAGCTGTTCATGGCTAGGTGGGCCCATGACACCTCAGGCCACCAAGGGAGAGATGCCACGTACAGGTGGGCTCGTGACCGAGGGGTGGACTTGACCATGGACGCTATTGCACAGGTCATTCATGAATGTGAGACATGTGCTGCCATCAAACAGGCCAAGAGGGTGAAGCCTGTTTGGTATGGGGGGCGATGGCTGAAATATAAATATGGGGAGGCCTGGCAGGTTGACTACATCACACTGCCTAAGACCCGCCAAGGCAAGTGCCATGTGCTCACAATGGTGGAAGCAACGACTGGGTGGCTAGAAACATATCCTGTGCCTCATGCCACTGCCCGGAATACTATCCTGGGCCTTGAAAAGCAAGTCCTGTGGCGACATGGCACCCCAGAGAGGATTGAATCAGACAATGGGACTCATTTCCGAAATAGTCTCGTAGACACTTGGGCCAAAGAGCACGGCATTGAGTGGGTGTATCACATCCCCTACCATGCACCTGCCTCTGGGAAGGTTGAACGGTGCAATGGGCTGTTAAAGACCACCCTGAAGGCAATGGGGGGTGGGACTTTCAAAAATTGGGATACACATTTGGCAAAGGCCACCTGGTTAGTCAACACCAGAGGATCTGCCAACCGTGATGGCCCAGCCCAATCAAAACTTCTGCGCACTGTGGAAGGAGATAAGGTCCCTGTAGTGCATGTTAAGAACATGCTGGGAAAAACAGTCTGGGTTATTCCTGCCTCGGGCAAAGGCAAACCCATCCGTGGGGTTGCTTTCGCTCAAGGACCTGGAGGTACTTGGTGGGTGATGAGAGAAGATGGACAAGTTCGATGTGTGCCTCAAGGAGATTTGATTCTGGGTGAAACTAACCCATGAACTAAACTGCACGATGGACATTAACTGCTGCAAATAACCCTTGTTCTGAGCTCTATGTTGCAGTAATCACTCTGGCAGAGATCACCTGAATCTACAGAGGTCCAGCCTTGCCAGAAGGGCAGTAGTGACCTGATCTGAGCTGGCATCGGCGCCCAACGATCCCACGCAACACTTCACCTTTTCTGTCCTGAGTGACCACCTGATAGAACCCAAAGTCATGGACTAATGGACGTTCTGCCAATATGGTTCATAGACCAAGGGAATGATATCTGTGTGGGATGGGATGGGAAAGGGGAAGCTGGTTCATGTGAATTTATGGATGATATGGAAATAAGCATGACGTAAATGGTATGAAATAAGGGGTGGAGAATGTGCTGGGTTCAGTCAGGGAAGGGCTAACTCCCTTTACTCTGGTTGCCAGGGAACTCTGTTGCTGGACAGTAAGTGAAAACATTGATAAGGCCTCAGCTGGTGCTGGGGATGGCTTGTACTGAACTCAAGGTCTTTTGTCCGCTTCGGATACTGTAGCTGACCCAGACTAACCAAGGAAGTATTTCATCCCATAGTACGTCATGTTCCGGTCTCTTTGGGTGGGGAAGAGGGTCCGGTAGCCATTACTCTGCCCTTCTCTCTCTCTCCCTTACTCCCTTACTCGTCTCTCCGGGCACTTGCTAACCCTCCTGCATTAGCTGCTTTGCCAGCTCCTGTGCTGGCTCATTCGTGTGGGAGCTGGTGGATTGTTTTGACTTTTCTGGCTGTGTTATCAGTGATAAGGTTTGCTCGGAATCTGCTGCGTAGGCTCCCGGGCTCCGGCCTTCAGGCCGCGGCTCTCGGGCTGCGATCGCTCTCGGGCTGTGGGTCTCGGGCTCTCGGGGTTTGATTTTCATTCCTCAACATCTGGGTGTGCATTGGTCAGTGGATGGTGGGAAATTGTATCATATTGTATATATTGTACTATATGTTTCATTTTCTACTATTTTAAGTATTTATTAGTAGTGGTACCTGTATGTATTGATTTAGATTTAATTAGTAAATAGTTCTTATCTCAATTTTACGAGCTTCCTTATTTCTTTTTCCTCCGATTCTTCCCCTCCACTGGAGGAGGGGAGGGGGATTTGTGAGAGCGGCTTCGTGGTATTTTCCTAGCCGGAGTTAAACCACGACACATGCAGGGGAGAATATTGGACTTTTAGATTACTCTTTTATAAATATATCCTCCATAAGTTGATTTAAGGTTTGAAATTCAGCTTCTAAATCAGAGACTAAAATGTAGCCAACAATGAAGCTACCTTAAAAAAGTTATATGTCTCATTTCCCATTCTAATAAATGCATATATATATCTGAACTTGGATATCTTAATCTAAAATTTAGTCTACCTTTAAAGTCAGTACCTTAACTCTGATGCCTAAACATCAGTATTCCATCTGAGATGTTCATAGGTATCTGTGGAAGACTGGGGACAAGGAAGGCCGGTCAGTCTCACCTCTGTGTCTGGCAAGATCATGGAGCAGATCCTCCTGGAAACCACGTAAGGCATCGCGAAAATGAGGAGGCTTCAACATGGCTTCACCAAGGGCAGATCGTGGCTAATGAATATCGTGGCATTCTACAATGTGTTCACAACCCTGATGGATAAATGAAGGGCAACCGTTGTCATCTACCTGGATTTGTGCAAAGTCTTCAACACTGTCCTGCACAACATGCTTGTCTCTAAATTGGAGAGGCATGGATTTGACAGATGGACTGCCTGCTGCATAAAAAACTGCCTTGATGGCCTAACTCAAAGAGTTGTGGTTAATGGCTTGATCTCCATTCAGGTGGAGACCAGTGACAACTGATATTCCTCAGGGGTAGGTATTGGGATTGGTGCTGTTTAACATCTTTGTCAGTTACGTATACAGTGGGACTGAGTGCACCCTCGGAAAGGTTGCTGATGACACCAAACTGTGTGATGGATTGACACACTGGAGGAAGGGATGCCATCCAGAGGGACCTTGACAGGCAGACCTGCGTCAACCTCATGAAGTTCAACAACACCAAGGGCAAGGTCCTACATATGTGTGGGGGCAATCCTGGGCAGAACTACAGGCTGGACAAAGAATGGTTTGGGAGAAGTCCTGAGGAAAAGGACTTGTTGGTAATAGTGGATGTAAAGCTGGATATGAGCTGGCAGTATGAGATGGCAGCCCAGAAATCCACCCATATCCTGGGCTGTATCCAGAGAAATGTTCTTCACATTCTAGGTGATCCTGCTCTGGCAGGGGGGGTGGGGTAGATGATCTCTAGAGGTCCCTTCCGACTGCTTTCATTATGTGAATCTCTGAATCTGTGAAGGAGGTGATTGTCTCCCTCTGCTTCGCTCTCGTGAGACCCTACGTGGAGTACTGCCCCATCCTTGGCTGTCTTCAAGGTCAGGCTGTAATGAAGCTTTGAACAACCTGTTCTAGTGAAAGGTGTCCCTGCTCATGACAGAGAGCTTGGAACTAGATGATCTTTAGGGTCCCCTCCAGCCCAAACCAATCTATGATTCTATGAAAAACCAGAACACTTCCCTTTTCAAAAGGTGCAAGAACTTAATGTATTAGAAAGACACAAGGCACTAACCTATTTGTATGAGGCAGAGGAGAGTCCAAACCAATAATATAGCAAGTTTCCTAGGAATGGATATCACAAAGCACCCCTGTTCATTGAGCAACCTTCTTTTATACTGAACAATAATCTAATCAGCTGTTTATTTTCTATTTTTTCATTTATTATTCCCAGCACAGTTTCTTCACACTTCAAATAGAGAACATACAATATTCCAACAGGAAAAATACACAGAAAGAATAATAAAGTTAAAAAAAAAAAAAAAGAAATGTGCAGACCTTTGGGCAAAATGTAAGAAAAGATATGCATTTAGATACTTCTGTGAAGACAGGACGAGAAGGCAGCTTGAAAATCACTTACAAACTCTAAGTAGATGATGATGATGCAGGACTTGAGCAAGATATACACGATTAAAATGTAGAGGCCATAAGACAACTTCAAAACACATTTCAGGGAGAAAAAAAGAAAGAAAATATGTTTTAAAATTAAAAGTGACCTGGTCAGTTTAAACTGATAATTCATTAATATTATCAATGCAGTTGGGACAGCAAATAAATGAAAAGCAATACAGGCAAGAGAAATGAACTAGAAAAGAAAATTAATTAGAAACAAACAAACAAACAAACCCCACAGATGACTAAGCAATATGTTTTTGATTTTTTGCTGTTAGTAATCATAGAGAGCCCATTTTTTTTTTTTTCTGTTTTCCCATATATTCTTTGCTGAATGTGGTAGCAGAACATAAAGCCAGTCAAACTGAAACAGAATGAGTAGATGTTTGTTCTGGAAATTTTGTGGCCAGTTCTAGAGCTTATGGCATTGACATTATGGGCTGTTTGAGTTTCAAATGTCATAATTTTAGTCTCTGTGGAGATATCTGGTCAATGGGAGAGACATGCAGAAGGATAGCTGGGAGAGTTTATGAGAGAATTATATGAAGAAAGACACAGAAAATGCTGTGGGCAACTTCATGCCACTGACATCACTTCTATAATCTCAGTTTCCACAGAGATAAAATGGGATATATCATGGTTTAACCCCAGACAGCAACTAAGCACCACAGAGCAGCTCACTGTTTATCTTTGTATAAACATATTTTAAGGTGCACTCTTTTGATATAAATGTAGTTCAGTCTTTAAAATATGAATTAAATATTCAGGTTTTTTTAAAAAATCATGCTTTATGTAGAGTAGCCAAAAATTCAGAATTTAAGTCAATGACCATACTTGTTTACTGCATTTTTAAGTGGAGGAAGTGAAAATAATACCTCCTTTGGAAAGAGTTTAATTTAATTTTCACTACTGACAATGATGATAAAACCAAAACATTATAGTTTTATCTGACAACTTCTGCACATAAATATAGTACCCTGCTTTTACATTTTAATTAGTCTGCAAAAATGTGTGTCGGCTTGTACAAGTTTCATCATCTACAAAGGTAAAAACCCTCCTCCAACAATGATTACTAAGTGTTATATTGTATTGTAAAATTGTGTGGTTAATTTTTATTGAGAGATTCTGATAAATCTTTGAAATCTTGGGTTTACAGATCCTGTTGACAGAAAACAAAAAACCCCTTTTTGACATTTTCACTTTTTATGAAAACTGAGTTTTGACTCAATTTTGTGTTTCCATAATGTATTCAAAAATAGCAAAAGCAACAATATTTTTAACAGATTTTATTAGCTATAAAACTTTAAAAAGTATGTATTTCATTGTGGTCAAAACATGAGATCACATGCTCAATTCATATGCTAGTTTCTGTTGATCTGGGAGCACTTTAAGGCAGCTGTGGTAAGGATAATTTACATTTCTGTGAGCAATGGCTTCAATGTTTCTGAAAAATCAATTCCTATGTAAAATAATCATCTCCCACAGCTTATGATAGTAATATAAGTCTGCTGTGAATAAATACTTTTCTTGTTGTCAAACTGTCTTCCTTTGTAAAATATAAACCTGCAGTAAATAAGTGATGGTGAATGTAGTTTCAAAATGTCATTGAATCAATCTACCATTACTTTGCTCCACACATGAGTAGTTTTCTCTTTATGAGCTCCATGATTCATAAGTTTGAATCACTGGGTAAAATATGCAAAAAATATTCAAGAAGATGATACACTTTTACTGATGTCTACGACATCTAGGACACAGGCATCCTGTGAGGAAATGGTTCATAACTTAGTTTTATAAGATGTGATATTACTTATTATTTACTGTGATGTGCCTAACCATAGAAGGAAGAAGGTTTGTCACACTAATATACTCTAGTGATCCTTCTCCATTAGTCTTGCTAGGACAGAGCTGTTGTCAAGCAGCATGAAAGCTACACAGCTGAACATTATGTAGATTACATTGTTTTCCATGTCAGTTAAGAACTGTAATTAGACATTAAGCAAAACTTACAGTGGCAAGAAAAATGAAGGCTGTGGATACTGCTTAGAGAAGTTATGGATTACCCATACAGAAAAGATTTGGAAACAGAATGCCTAACTATCTACTAGTAATTGTTCAAGTGAGATTATTTGCAAGGAGAAGTAATTTCTGCCATTCAGCTGCAAAAATAGACAAGCCTTCAAACTAACAATGCTTCTTTAGGTCTGAAATAGAAAAAAAAATCATACTCAGTCAAATTAGAACAATTTATGAATAATGCAGTTCCTACAGCTTTGGAGTCAAGGAATATTCTAAATGGTCTCTTGAGGCACCAGTTTTCTATTTTGCAAATATTTTTCCATTGTTAATTACGACTACATTAACTTGCAAAAGAACTTCTGTACTCATTCTCTACTAGATTCTTGGATTTGGCTACATATCTTCAGAAGATTTTTACTCATCTGATTTATGGAAGAATAACCAGATTCAGTCTGGAGTCCAGACCAACAGAAAAGTATGAAGTGATGAGGTAGATCTGAGGTCAAACTGGGACAACCAGTTGGCATATCAGGGTGATGACCAGTGAGGTACATGAACAGGCACAGAAGTACTTGCAGTGTAGCTCAGGCAGGAACCAGGGCTAAGTTCTAGAGTTTAGATGCAGCTCCTGAGTGCATGGGAATAGGCCCTTGATCAGTCTTCTCTCACCTTTTTTCACACTGCTCTTTCCTAACAGTCAGATACAAGGTCAGAAAGCTGCACTGTATCAGTGGGTGCAGGCAACAAAATGCTCTGAGGGTTTGCCCCGTGAATCTCTCCTGCTAGAGATTAATGCCAGACAGTTGAAGGGAGGCCTTTAATGCCATACACTATGTATGCAACGTAATCAAATAGGAAAAAGCAGGGTGGGCATGTTTTGGTTTTTTGTTTGGTTGGTTGGTTTTTGGTTTGTTTTTTTAATAAAAAGGTGATAAATGTACAAAGTGTTCTGTGAGAAATTTTATCTATCATTCTTGAAATTCAAATAATAGTTCTTAGGCTTCAGGTTGTTTAGTTCACCCACTGTAGATGACCCCTCACAGTATTAGGGAGAGCATCCAGCCCAGTACTACCCTGACTGCACAGGGCAAGTAGGTGTAAGTATTGGTGAAGAAAATGCCCCAAATATGTTTATTCTGTAGCTCCAGTCTGAAATGATCAGGTACACAGCTGCTCCACAGGTAACCTGAACAGCCTCAGTCACTGATTTACTTCACCTTGTGTTTCCCTTTTCCCTTCTCCAGTTCTTCCCCTTTACCACTCCCACTCCCTTTCAAATAAACAGCTCACTTCTGTTTAGCCTTTTCCTACTCGCCATGGTTTAGCAGACTTTATAAACTTATTTGGTATTTATGATTTGATTGCCCTGGTAATTTCTACCTTGTCTAGCAATTCTGCTAAGATACTACCTTCTTTGGTTATGTACAGTTTCCTGCTGTGTTTTATGTTGTTGCCCTGTCAACGGTGCTCTGTGTCAGAGCTAGCCATCTTTGTATACATTACTCTTACCTCATTATCTGTAGCAGCCTCTTAATTCCTCCTACTGTTAGTTTTTAGAGGTGCCACAGGTCAGGATTGACCATAACACCCTATATCTTTTTTTTTTTTTTGGTCTATATACATCTATGACACTCTTTTCTTTCATTATCTGTTTATACAGATGCACAATGTTGAGGAAATAGTGAGTAATATTTTTTTTTTTTTATCAATTTTCACAATTTCTGAAGTAGTGATCAGTGAAGGTGTTGAGTGACAGGATTGTAAAATTCACTGACACATTATGTGGTACCCTGTCCACTCACATGAAATACTTTCTTTGTGTGGCTCTTTCACTGGGAGGAGAAAAACTAAGTTCATCTTAGGTAATGAAACTGGATGGGCTTGATTCTATCCACAGAGTTTAAAAAGGAATAATGAAGAACAGCAATAAAGTTCTGGACCTAATGATTTAAATAGTTAAGGTTATATTATTTCTAGTTATCTCACAATATGAAGAGATCCATTTGTTTGAATTCTGTCAATGATGATTTTTTGCTGATTAATTAGAAACGATTACGCACAAATAATTGAATACAAGTCTTTCAATAGAAAAAGAGTTGTACATTCAATTATTTAATTAATTTGAAGTTCATTTTGTAAAATAACCACAATGACTCATAAAGGAAGAAGTTGTAACCTGATGAAATATATGGAATGAATATAGAGCAAAAATGTAATGAAGCCCAAAAGTGAAACACACCTAATTAGGAGACTACTGATAAATTAAAGATTTATCTTTTTTTTTTTTTTTTTCTTCTTAACATATAGGGCATTTGTGTAGCGAGTTTTAAAATGTATAAGTGTTCTCTCTAGGAGCTAGTTCAGTACATGAGATGTACATATAACCAAAACTTAAATTTATGATTTATAACTGAAATCCTTCTATTACTCTTCCATCAGCACTAAATCCTGTTTTACAAGCTCAAGCAGAAAGTGTTTGAAAAACGAGTAATCCTTAAAATTTGTGATATTTTTCAGGAAAAATCCTGAAATCTGTTGGAGCAACATCCAGGCTGAATGATATGTTTATGATTGTTATCAGAAGTGCAATAGTAACAAGTGATTTGTATGAATTTTGAATTTGCATATCTTACCTAAGGCTGTGTAGCAAAATGGGTGCACTTGGGAATGAGATGAAGCACTGGACCCTTGAATATCTGCACTGCTTAATGGTTAATTCATCCCATGGTTTTATGTGAGTCAGTCTCAGCTAGTTCTCTTGTGTGGCCTTAGTTAAGTAAGTATAAAAAATGTCATCGTACCAGTACAAAACTGTCTGCACAGATCAGATAAACAGCATAGTAAGGAACTTGAGGCTGAATAACTACTCTTACTAAAACATTCTTGTCCAGTGTTAAGACCATTAACAATGAACCCTTTGTCATCTCGTTCAATGGGAATATCCCACATAAACCCTGAAACTGCAATTCACATTTTCACAGTTATTTTTTGTACCACTGTCTTATTAAGACTCACCCTTAAATTCCAGAAACATTGGAACTGTCTAGCAACAGCTAAAAGCATTGCTTCCCTTAAGTGTTCTAGTTAATACTTTTTTAAGTTGCATTTTTCATATGTAGGAGAAAGCTAATTTTAAAAAAATCTATGAGAAATGATTATACATTTGGTGTCTCAGATTTTTATTTCCCCTATCTCCAGCTTTGTTTTTGATCACCAAAAATGTCAACTGCTTTTCTATGTTGATTTTGCTTGTGTTGTGCTTTCTGCTGTTCTGTTTTGTTTTGTTTTGTTTTTAATAAAGGGGATTATATTACTTATTCTCCTCTACTAAAAATGGTAAGGAATTTTAAAAACCCTTTTTGTGTCTAACTATTGTGTACGCTTATTTTTCAAGAGTTATCCTCATTTTCAGGTAATATAAGTTGTTATTTTTTAATTTGTCTCAAATACTTATGGAAGTAAAAATCCAATTTAAGTCAGACATTCCAGCACCCAGAATTAAATGTCTATTCTTAGCAAAACAATTGCCTGTCAACTGCCTCTATCCAGTAGCTGAGAAGGTTAATTCTTTTTTAAAAATAACAATCTGAGTTAGAAGGACTTACCTTCTGTAGAAAAGCTTGGAGATTGCTGGAAACAAACTTGTAATAATCTGTGCTTGCTCAGGATGTTGAAGGCCTTATGCATTTTAATGATAAAACATAACAAATGTGAAAGTTCAAGCCAAAGTTTCTTTTCCTACTAACATTCCAGTGCCTCGTTCTCAGGCCATCAAATTGTGTTCAAAATACCCTCCCCCAGAGTTTATATCATGCTTCACCTAGAGTACCAAGCATGGACAAATACTTTTTCATTGCTGACGTGTATCCTTCCACAATGGCTCTAACTAATTTCTTTATTGCCACATTGGCAACAAAAAGAAGCTTAAAGACAGTGTGGGCCCATTACTCAATGTGGCAAGGGGATACTGACAAGGAATATGATTGAGGTAATGTCTTTTTTTTGCCTTGCTTTCCCTGAAAAGACTTACTACCAGGCCAGTCAGGTCTGCATATCACAGTTTGTGGGGGTAAGCAGCACCCATATGTGTGAGCTGGCACAGGCAGGACACAGGAAAACCCACAAAACCGCAGATGAAATTCAAAGAGTAAATTTATATTTTACCTCACCAACTGGGGGATCCCTGAAGCACCATCTGAGCAGAGGCACATAAGCAGGAATGCAGGCACCATGAAACTTGGACCATGCTAGAATATAACCCAGACAGAATCATAGAATCATTTTGGTTGGAAAAGAACTTTAAGATCATCAGGTCCAAATGTTAACCTAACACTGCTAGTCCACTCCTAAACAAGGTCCCTAAGAACCATATCTACATTGTTAAATATCTCCAGGTATGGTGACTCAACCACTCACCTGGGCAGACTGTTCCAATACTTGACAACCCTTTCTGTGAAGGAATTTTTCCTAATGTGGAGTCTAAACCTCCCCTGGCACAAATTGAGGCTGTCACCTCTTATCCTATGGTTTGTTACTTGGGAGAATAGAAAAATGCCCACCTCTTTACAACTGTCTTTCAGGTAGTTGTAGGGAGTGTTGAGGTCTTCCCTCAACCTCCTCTTATCCAGGCTAAAAAACCCTCATTCCCTCAGCCGCTCCTCATAAGACTTGTTCTCTAGACCCTTCCCCATCTTTGTTGGCCTTTGATGAACATGCTCCAGCATCTCAATGTCTTTCTTGTAGTGAGGGGCCCAAAACCGAACATAGTATTAGAGGTTCAATATGACCAGTGCTGAGGATGGGGGGACAATCACTTTCCTAGTCCTGCTGGCTGCACTATTCCTAATACAAGCCAGGATGCTATTGGTCTTCTTAGCCACCTGAGTACAATGTCAACTTATATTCATCTGGATGTCAACCAACACCCCCAGGTCATTTTCCACCAAGAAACTTTCCAGCCACTTTTCCCCAAGCCTTTAGCATAGCATGGGTAGTTGTGACCCAAGAAGACTTGGCACTTAGCCTGTTAAACCTGATACAGTTGGCCTCGGCCCAGCGATCCAGCCTGTCCAGATCCATCTATAGAGCTTTTCTATACTCAGGCAGATCAGCAGTCTCCCTCAGCTTGATGTCATCTGCAAACATGCTGAGAGTGCACTCAATGCCCTCATTCAGGTCATTGATAAAGACATTAAGAAGAACTGGCACCAGTACCAAGCCCTGAGGAACAATACTTGTGACCAGTTGCAAACTGGGTTTAACTCCACTCAACACAACTCTTTCAGCCCAGCCATCTAGTCAGTTTTTTACCCAGTGAAGAGTATACCCATCCAAGCCTTGAACAGACAGTTTCTCCAGGATAATGCTGTGGGAAATAGTATTAAAGGCTTTGCTAAAGTCTAGGTAGACAACATCCACATCCTTTGCCTCATCCACTAAGTGTCTCTCCTTCTCACAGAAAAACAGGTTAGTGAAGCAGGACCTGACTTTCAAATATATACCCACACTGACTGGGCCTGATCATCTGGTTGTCCTGTACATGCTGCATCATGACATTCATTATGACCTGCTCCATAACCTCCCCCTGCTCCAAGGTCAGACTGAGGTAGTAGTAGTGAGGTACAGGCCTGTAGTACCCTGGATCTTCCTTCTGGCCCTTCTTGTAGATAGGTGTCACATTTGCTAAATTGTAAGACCAAATACAGAGTACTGTGTCCAGTGTCCTCAGTACAAGACAGATTGACATGCTACAGTGAGTCCAAGCGAGGCTAACATGATGTATTAAGGGCTGGGGCATAGAGCATGTGAGGAAAGTCTGAAAGAATTCAGTTTGTTCAGCCTTGAGAAGACACAGCTTGAGGAAGATTTTGCTTTTTATAATTACTTGATCGGACGATATAGAAAAGACTTAGAGGTGCACAGTAATAGGATGAGAGGCAACAGAAACAAGTTGAAATATTGAAAATTTTCACTAGATATTAGGAAAAAAAGTTACCTTAAGGGTGGTCAAACCAATATCTTATGTACAACATAGGGTTTTCAGACTGAAAATAAGAAAAATTGGACTACAAAGTGCATCAACTCTCAGAGATAAAATTTGAGTGATTTAGAGGAAAGAGCAAGTTGTCTGCTCTCTCTGCTCTACTTACACTATTAAACAATTCAGAAAGCTGAAGTTTATAGGTGCTTATCATGGATATGTTAATTTATTTATGCCTCAATCAGCTAACCACAAAATTATCAGTCTTAAGATTTATGTTGATTTTTAATTCCCTGACACCCAGTTCTCTTTCTTCTCATTTCTTTCCATACCAAGGGAGAAAAATCCAGTTAAACTCGTCATAAACAGAACAAATAAATAAATAAATAAGCCTCAAAATTAAAGACAGTACTAACCTGCAGGTACACTGCTTCAATCTACTTCTGTGTCTACTTTATCTCAAGGAAATCCAACTGTAACTATACTGATACAAGTATATATTGCTTAGTAGCCCAGAAAGCAAAAATTTAGTCATAGTCTGCAGTTGTCAAAATACGCTGTCTCACTTCGACATTAGAACATTAGAGGCAGGATAGCAGCAGTCACAACTGCAACATCCAGATGCTTCACCTTCCCCCCAGCCCCCTCTCTGGCTGCTGTTATCAATTAACAGATTCTCTTGCTTAGCCTCAGGTGCCAGAAAAAGTATCTTGCCCAGATGTCTTAACACACGCAGATTTGAAGCTGATACAACTGTCATAGCTATTGACGCCTTCAGTGATCAGAATACTAGATGCAGGAAGTAGCATCTGGAAGAAATTTAGGAATTTAGGTTGCAAATGAGAATTTTACAGGCTGAAACAGTCACTTTTTTTAATAATCAGAAACTTGAAACTGGAGAATGCCCGCATGACACATACCTGGAGACTGAAGCTTTTAACTTTCAAACAAGTAAATGCTATACCAAATCAAAATTTTCCTCCTGACTGAAGGGTATTCTCCTATACATTTCCAAGGATTGTGACTCCAAAGATCAGCTTGGCAGTCTGCGCTAGGGCCTGATCCATAACATACTCAAGCAAAGGTAATCACAGTTCCTTTACTGAAGATAATGCAATCATCAACAATATAGCAAAGATGTCCACGAAACATTCCAGGGGAAAGATTTGTCTGTCCATGACAGAGAAGTCTTAAATATAGTTATCTTGATGTGTAGTGCTCCAGAGTGTAAGCTTGTGAACTCACTCTACTCTCAAGCATTACTAAATCAAGGCTACTTTTGCAATAGTTACTTATTTTCACTTCGCTTTTAATTCAGACTATCTGTGCTGGGTTCAGTCAGGAAAGAGTTTACTCTCTTCGCCATGGCTGCTAGGAAGCTGTGTTCCTGGATGCTGAGAGATGTACTGATAAGGTCTTAGCTGGTGCTGGGCAATGCCTGCACTGAATTCAATGTCCTTCTCTGCTTCTGATACCGCAGCTGCGTTCCCAACTCTCGCTGTCTCACTACAGGCAGTGTAGGGGACACACAGTTCAGACATCTGACCCAAACTGACCAAGGAAGTATTTCATTCCATAGTACATCATGGTCAGGGCATAGGCGAGGAGGAGGACCGGGAACCATTACACTCTCTCTCCTACTCTCTTGCTCATTTTCTCTCATCCACTTGCTAACACTCTCCCTGACTCAGCATTAGGTGCTTTGCTAACTCCTGTGCTGGCTCATTTGGGAGTGAGTTGGTGGTTTTTTTTATGTTTCCTGGTCGTGTTATCACTGATAGGGTTTGCTCAGTATCTGCTGTGGGGGTCTGGGGTTCCAGTCCTTGGGCTGTGGCTTTCAGGCTCTGATCACTCTAGGGCTGCTATTGCTCTCGGGCTCTCTGGCTCTGATTCTCATTTCTCAGCACCTGGTTGTGCATTGGTCAGTGGGTGGTGAGCAACTGTATCATAATTGTATCATATCGTTTCATATTATTTATTTTCTATTATTTTAATTTCTTATTAGTTGTATTTGTATATATTAATTTATATTTCATTAGTAAGTAGTTGTTATCTCAGTTTTATGAGCTTCCTTCTTTCTTTTTTCCTCTGATTCTTCCCCTCTACTGGAGGAGGGGAGGGGGGATTTGTGAGAGTGGCTTTGTGGTATTTTGCTAGCCGGAGTTAAACCATGACACCATCATAAACTTCAATGGCAGCACAACCTTTTTGTAACCTTTCTTATTAAAATGTTGCTAAAGAAAAGTTATTCACTTAAATCACTAACATCTTTTTGTGACAGGCTTCAGAAAAGTTTCCATATATTTAAAGTTTGCCTGCAAAAAAATGTTTCTAAAATTTTCTGTTCCATATACAATCAGAAACAGTGACATTCTTATGTTTATTTAAGCTTCTGTTAGTATTAATCTTATGAATCTTTTAAACTAATTATTAAGTGAATTTCTTTAAAGATACACCATTTATAATGTTTCCAACGGGTCTCAGAAACTCGCTACAAAGGAAGCAAGTGAACCTGTTAATTAATAAATGTTGAATTTAAAATAACTTCATAAGTTGTTGATTATCTGATTTCTCTGTAAATACAGTACAAGGATTTTTTTAAGGGGGCTTAGAAAAAAAAGTAGCCTCAATGTAGGTACCCTACTTCCCCAGTGACAACTCTAATCATAAAGTCTTTCTATCTGAGATACATGCTTTAAATTTAAAAGAAAGACACATCATGATAAATTCATGAAATTATTCTAGATGTTTGCCTTGAGGAGTGGACTCTGAGCAGAAAGAGGCACCTGCCTGTAGTGTCAAATTCAGTGTCGATAGCTGGAGAAGGGTTAAGGTGAAGACAAAGCCCTGTTAAGAGCTCTGGGATAACTGTCTGTTGGTTACTACTAGTCCCACTAAGCCTGCTTTTTCACCCACTGTGTGTTTAGACATCTATTTCTGAAGTGTCTAACTGCCTCATTCTCTTCATAACAACCAAGTTTCAGAATACAGTTCTTAATTTCAGCCCCAGAAAGCAGGAAAAGAGGGTGCACCCACATTCCTAATTATCAGCTTTGAGGACTTCAGATGCCTTCATCTCCTGAATTGCTTTCCACTAATGGGGAAGTAGGAACTGGAAGGTAAATTGAGAGCAGGAGAAAAGAATAACCAAAACTGATTTCTATGTATCATGGAATACTGACTGGATGGTTAGACTACAGTACTGAAATCCTTGTAGAGTAATCATCTTCAACAAGGCAGAAGCTTCAATAGAAGCTAGAAACAGTAATTTCAAAACTAATCTCACAGAAACCTTTTCAGTTGTATCACAAAGTCCATCTAAGTAATGTACTATAATTTTTAAAAATAAATTTATCTGTCTTATAGATGTGAAATCTAACATCCCAACTTTGCACCCTAAGATTTGAAATAGGAAAGATGTAAAATTCTTTGTATAAAAAATTAAATCAAGAATTCTATTTGCTGTGAGCACCAAACACTGCAGAAATATTTAGAGTTGTTAGACAACTCCATTTAGGAGGTGAAAGTTCCTCAGCATCCACACCTTCATAGAAACACACTGATAGAGATTACAAGTTAAAGATAAGACATTTTTGTGAACTCCACTTAAATGTTTGGATAAAACTTAACTAATTTTCTCCAAGAATTTCTAATATAAATAGATTTCTGTAACATGTTAATTGTGGGGTTGTTTGCCAGGCAAATTATTTTGGGTACCCATCTTTTGGTAAGCCACAGGAAAATGAAACCATGCCATTCACAGGAAAGTGTATTAACCAATGGACTACAAAGCATTATTATGTGTAGTGGATTAATATGTTATATGGTGGTATGCGTCGTAAACTTTGATAAAATTTTATCAATACAAATCTAAGAATGTAAACTTCCTAGAGAAAAATCCAAATTTATTCAGTTGTCTATATTTTTATATCTGTATAGGGTGTTCTCTGAAATCAGGTTGCCTGGTAGCAGAAGTGTATATGCACCTCTCAGTAAACACTCACTTGATAAAAAAACCCCAAACACGTGAAGAAAATGTCTTTAGCCTGAACAGAATATCATACTTTCAGGGAAGGGTAAAATCGATCTTGGAGCATTCGTTCCCTGAATGAGGTCAGTAATTTCTTGTAACCATTACTTCTTCCTGTACATTCTTTTAAAAGTCATATAAAAATAGAACCTATACCAGCTTCTGCATTTCAGGGGAGAACTATGCTGAAGAGAGTATCAGGAAATTAGGAAAAGAGGAAGCAAAAATATCCCCCAAAACACTGAACCTAACATTTGTTACTAGCTACTTATGAGATGCAGTTTTACATCTGGTTCTACACCTCGGAATCTCTTAACAGTCTACAGCCTGCTTCAGAAGTAGACACGTAAGTCAATAATTTTGAATGATAGGCTGGCATCAAGTGCTTATTTTTTAAATAATTACCTTCAGGATACCTCATTTTGGGGTGAGTGCTGCAGTCTTGCTATGCTTCCTTTTCTATTCAGTAAAGCAGTGTGTGTGCAGCTAACTGAGGCAGCTAACATATACAGCAGTTTGTGCAGAAAGGCACAAAGAAGGAGCCAGCAGCTCTGTGCCAACATGCATACATGTCCTCAGCTATGGTGGTGACATGCCACAGGTGACAGGGCATAGTTCCCAGCAGCTGTTAGAGCTACTGTCCCTGAAACATCAAAGGCTTGACCCAGACAAATCTTCAGAACAAAGATTCTGGTCTACAAATCTCAAGTGGCAGGGCATACCTGGAACATCTCACTGAGGTTAGGCCAGATGGTGTATACAGCTTGTAGCAGCTGTATAGTTGTCAGCGAGCTGTGCCACCAAATGAAAGAGCTGCAGGAGAGGTCA
Organism: Rhynochetos jubatus; assembly: GCA_027574665.1. Classification (NCBI taxonomy): domain Eukaryota; kingdom Metazoa; phylum Chordata; class Aves; order Eurypygiformes; family Rhynochetidae; genus Rhynochetos; species Rhynochetos jubatus. The sequence goes on along the minus strand of CM050649.1, from coordinate 84,993,442 downwards.
GCATGCTGAGCAGCATCAGAAATGCAAAGAAAGAACAGAATGACTCTGCTCTGAAAGACTGTAACTTCAAGAGATCAAACCTCCAACTGCAGGAGAGGGGCAGGTGGAATATGCCTATCAGGGTGGCAAGTAGAAACTCCATTGATGGCAAAGGCTGGCACAAGGAAGATGACTTCTGCTACGCCTGAAGACCTGTACCTACAGGGTAGATTCACTGTCCTCATAGATCATGAGATATCAGGAGCACTGTGAAAACAAGCATCTGAGGCACACAAGAGCACCAGGAGGAAGCGGAGAGTGCTAGTGTACTGGGTTCAGTCAGGAAGGAGTTAACTTCCTTTACTGTGGCTGCTAGGCGACTGTATTCCTGGATGCTGAGAGAAGTACTGATTAGGTCTTAGCAGGTGCTGGGGAATGCCTGCACTGAATTCAAGGTCTTTCTCTACTTCTGATACTGCAGCTGCGTTCCCAGCTCTTGCTGTCTCACTACAGGCAGTGTAGGGACACACAGTTCAGACAGCTGACCCAAACTGACCAAGGAAGTATCTCATTCCATAGTATGTCATGCCCAGGGCTTAGGCGGGGAGGGAGTCTGGGAGCTGTTACTCTCTCTCTTACTCTCTTGCTCATTTACTTCCTGGCACTTGCTAACACTCTCCCTGACTCCCGTGTTAGCTGCTTTGCTAACTCCTGTGCTGGCTTGTTTGTGAAGGAGTTGGTGGGTTTGTTTAGTTTTGCCAGTCGTGCCATCACTGACAGGGTTTGTTCAGAATCTACTGTGACAGGTCTCGGGCTCTGGCCATTGGGCTGCGGCTCTTGGGCTACTATCGCTCTTGGGCTGCGGCTCTCTGAGTCTGACTCTCACTACTCAGCACCTGGTTGTGCATTGGTCAGTGGGTGGTGAGAAATTGTACCATATGATATCATATTGTATCATATGTTTTATTTTCTATTATTTTAATTATTTATTATTAGTAGTATTTGTATATATTGATTTAGATTTAATTAGTAAATAGTTCTTATCTCAATTTTATAAGCTTCCTTATTTCTTTTTCCACCAATTCTTCCCCTCCACTGGAGGAGGGGAGGGGGTATTTGTGAGAGTGGCTTCATGGTATTTTGCTAGCCAGAGTTAAATCATGACAGTTAGTAGTAGGAGACACCCTGTTTCAGGCAACAGGGTTTCCCATCTGCCAAGCTGGCCTGGCATCTAAGGTTGTTCTCTGGTTTGTGGAGGTTTAAACTTGAGTTGTAGTGAGGATGACAAGGCCCATCCAGTCTTCAGACTACTACTTGCTACTTCTTTTCCACATGCACACCAATTATACTGTCAGGGATGACCTGGAAACTATGAAGTGTGGCTCTGGGAGTGATGATCAAATGCATGGGGGCACAGGTGGTTTTCTCCTTCATCCTGCCCGTGCAGAAGAAGAGATTGAGAAGGAGCGAATGGATCCTGAGGGATAAATATTGGTTGTGGAACTGGTGTCAAAACCAGGATTTTGATTTCTGTGACCACTGCATGAAAGAGACATGATCCAAAGGACAAAGCGAGGCACAATTATCTTTGGTAACAGACTGTCCAGAAGAACTTTAAAATAGGAACAATAGGGAAAGAAAGAATGACCAAAAATTATGTGAGAAATAAGTGGATAGAGTTGGCAAGCAGAGGATGTGGGTCATATAAAAAAGAGGAATCTCATCGTCAACAGAACAAGGCTGACTTGAGGTAACTCCAGCTGTATACACATAAATAGGAAACTATCTACAAGGCAACATTATGGGGAAAAATCCCATGCTGTTTCTGGGAAATCAACATGTTTAGTTGCCTCTGTGAATCAACTGTACACTGATGCATGCCGCATTGGGAATATAAGGAGGAATTAGAAGTCTCTGTGCAGTTGAAGGGCTATGGTCTCATTCAGATCACAGTTATGGTAAGATAGTTCATATTACTGGACTGTTGAAATGGATGGATTCCAGGGTCTTTAAGGAAGACAGACTATGATAGCGAAAACAGGGAAGTGTCCTTTATGTGAGAGCCCTAGGAATGCATGGAGGTCTGTCTGGGTGTGGGTAAGAAACCATCTTGAGATCTTATGGGTTAGGATTATCAGGAAGACCAGCATGGATGATGTTGTGGTAGATGTCTGCTCTAGACCACTTGATCAAGAAGTAACTGAAGCTTTTTTTAGACAACTGGAAGAAACCTTACACTCACATGTCGTGGTCCTCATGGGGAACAACAAACACCCCAATATCTGCTGGAGGGACAATAAAGCCGGACAAAAGAAATCCCAGAGGTTTCTGCAACACACTGATGAAGAATTCCTAACATAGGTGACCAGCGAGCCAATGGTAAGATCTACACTATTGGACCTCATACTTAAAACCAAGGAAGAACTGTTTGGAAATGTGAGGTTCAGGGACAGTCTAGGTTTCAGTGATCATGAGATGGTGGAGTTCAGGATCCTAAGAGTACAGAACAGGAAAAAAAAACCACAGAAACATAACAACAGGCATGAATGGATGAACATGGTGCTTCTGATTAAACAAAAACATTAAAAGGAAGCATAAAGTATGTCAAAGCAGGGACAGGTGACCCAGGAAGAAAATAGAGGCACTATCTGAGCCTGCATGAATGGATTAGGAAAGCCAAAACCCATGTGGAGTTGAGTCTGGTGAGGTGTCTGAAGTGCAAAAAAAGGGCTTCAACAAGTATCCATACAGCAAAAGCAGGGCTGGGAAAAACGTGAACCCATTGAAGGATGAAACAGGGGCCCCGGTGATGAAGGACATGTAAAAATGCAAAGTACTCAATGCCCTCTTCATCTCAATCTTTCCTGGTAAGACTGGCCTTCAGGAGTCCCATGCCCTTGACAGCAGAGAGTAAGTCTGGAACAAAGAAGACTTACTCTCATTGGAGAAGGGAACATGTAAACAAACTGGACATAAACAACTGTATGGGACCAGACAGGACATACCTACGGGTGCTGAGGGAGCTGGCTAATTGTCATGGGTTTTATAACGACTAGCTGCTTCTACCACTTCCCCCCCACCCCGTCCACCCCCATCCTTGTGAGGAAGGGTCGGAGGAGCAAACCGAGGAAAAGCCCGTAGGAGTTGAGATAAGAACTATTTAATTATATAAAGGAAACTTAGGGGGTTACTAACAATGCTAGTGCTAATGAGTAATTTAAGAAATGGAGGAAGAGGGTAGAACAAATGATACAGGATCTCACCCCAGGAAGGGGAAAAAGAAAGAAAACCCACCAGAAGGGAGCAAACCCCCCACAAAACTGCCCGGGGGCTGAGAGAGTAAGAGGGAGGGAAAAAAAACTTTCAAACCCCGACTCCTAGACCAATCTGCCCGGCAAGATGCTGGCTCTTCCCGGAGCACCAACCACTCACCAAGAGTTTCCCTCAAAAAACAAACCCCCAGCCCCCTCGGCCAGAAGCCCTCTCAGACCCTTCCTCTTCCCAGGGTCGTGCAAAATCACAAGCCTTTCCACCCATATCCCCCCCGCTCCCTGCCAGTCCTGCAGTGCTGTGGGCCCTGGTCTGGCACCACCTATGCAACTTGATGTGTTATGGGGTGAAGCAAAACATAGACTAGCTGGTGTAAAGCTAAGACACTAATGTACCTGTGATTGTTGTTTGTCTTAACTTATTAAGGTTTTTGATGCTATTTCCCATAATATCTTCATGGACAAAATGATGAAGGATGTACTAGAGAAGTTGACTGTAAAATGGATTAAAAAGATAGTGAGCTCAAAACTGTTCAACATTCCCATTAACAACCTGGATGGTGAGACAGAGTGCATCCTCAGCAAGTGTGTGAATGATACAAAATTAAGAGGAGCAGTTCATACACCTAATAGTTGAGGGAACATTCAGAGGAATCTTGACAAGCTGCAGAAATGGACAGAGAGGAAAGTCATTGATTTCAGCAAGGAGTAATACAAAATCTTTCATCTGGGGAAGAATAATTGTCTGGAAACCAGGTTGTCAGAAAAGGACCTGAGGGTCCTATAGGACAACAAGCTGAGCATGAACTACAAGGTACCTGTGCAACAAAGAAGACTGACAGTCTCTTGGACTTCATTGGGAAGACCATCTCCAGCTGTCTGAGGGAGATGATCTTCCCCTCTCTACTCAGCACGGGTGACATCACAACTACAGTACTGGGTCTGCTCCTGATTTTCATAGTACCAGAAAGACGTAGACATATTGAGCAAATACATCAAAGAGCTATGAAGATGATTAAAGGACTGGAGCATTTGGTAAAGGAAAGAGGTTGAGATGACTGGGATTGGTTTGCCAGGAGAAGAAAAGGCTCAGACAGTATCTTGTGTATAAAACACATGGAAAATATTATAGACTTATATATTTATTTAATATATTTATAAATATTTATAAATATAGATGGACAGTCTGTAAAGAAGCCAGCAACAGATCCTCCTCATTGATATCCAGTGAAAGGACAAGAGACAATAGGCACAAACTGAAATACAGAAAAAAATATTTAAACATAAGTCAAAAAAGTAAAAAGCATTAATGATTGATTTTTAATTGTTAAGGTCCATTTTATATAAGCCCTACCACTAGATTAAAAGGGTATTGCTGTTCTCCAGCTCCTCTAAAGTAATTCATGTCTAGATAAGGTTAAATGAACAAAATCTAGAGTAGTCTACACAGTTATAATGCTTATTAGACATATTTGAAGTAACAAAAAGGAAAACATACTTAATCCACTTCCATTAAAATTTAATCAATTTGCATTAAGATTTAATCAGAAAGGTTTATTACTCTTTCTCCAGATTAATTGCTATAGACTTTTCCTGTGGCCCGTATGCCAGGCAGTCTTTCTGCATAAAATCTACTTGAGGTTGTATTTATTAAAAATAACCCCTTATTTTTGTATTATGTTAGCTGTGATCATTAACTAAGTTTCTGAATTTGTTCAGAAGGTGTAAAAGCATCTGATGTCTGAAAGCTATTGCCTTTTTTTTCTTAAGACATAGTGTGTCAAAATTAGTTGTCTAAACGTAGTTACCTAGTGACTATTTAGGTAACTGAGCTATCCATATGGGGCTGGCAGTTATAACACAAAACATATGTGAGATCATTTCCTCTGGCAGTGGCAGTTAGAAGATCGTCAGGATGTTCCAACACAGCTCAAATGGCTTTAGAAGTTGGCTAATTATAGACAGGTGATACCACTAGTTTCTGTATTTTTACTAGTTACTTTTACTGTACTTGTTCGAGATGTAAACTTCACCTTGTTAGGTCAAGTATGATCACCTGTTTTAAAGGATTATCAGCTCCTGCACATGCAGGTAACTGCTGCATCCTCCTGGTTTTACCTTTCTGTGTAGGCAGAACAGCAATAGATATTTTGGAATAGCAGTATATCCTTTCAGAATGCAAACAATGTGAGATGTTACTGGTGACACAGCTGCTGGTTTTGAACTGGAATGCATTTAGAGTGTCATAGTGGTAATGTTCTCTAAAACATTTCCCCCATCTCTTCACCTTACCAGAACAGTATCTAACCCATCTATAAAAATTCCTAGCCATATATTTTTTCACACATTTGCAGCATGTTTTCATCCAAAGGCACTCACTTACAATACAGTGTGCAATTAGCAACTCATGGCTTGTAACATAATTAAGGGAGAGAAATCCAGTAGCTGGCGATTCCTCTACACATGACAGGCACCTGGCACCAGGAAGTGTGATCAGAGCTCACCTGGCATCATTGCATTGTCTCTCAGGCAACCCAAACTTTTTTCTTATCATTTCAGGATAGGTCACTGTCTACATAACATAAATAGCTATTCCAGATAGTATTCAATCTGATCTCTGGGTCCAACATTTTCTTCCAGATTTCTAAAAAAAAATACTTACTTTTTCTGGTCTGAGCTCTGTGCTAAACGTTACTTCTGGTCTATTTACTACAAAGCAACTAAGTCAGGATTCAGAAATAAATACAAAATTGTAAAGTTTGATCCTAGTGCACAAATTGTCAATAGAAGGAATCGGACTAACAGGATGTCGCTAAGCATTTATCCTGACCATGCGGAAATATTAACAGGGTTATACTCTGTTAGGGTGATGAAAATACCTGTTTCATTTTAATTTTTTCATTATAGTTTCATGGCAAGCTGAATCCTCAGTTTGATTAATTCTTAGACTATGTCAAATGCACAGAACAAGAAATATTTTCTTTCTGGGGAAAAAGGAAAAGTATCAGACAAATTCTTTGCTGAGCTGGACAACAGAGAAAGAATGTCTCTAGAGAGGTGAGAGCAGAGCCAGAATTAGAGTTATCTGGAAACCAAAAATGACATCTTTTCATTCAGTACATAAGAGGGAGAACTGATGCCAACCTGAAAAGTCCTTTCTGATTCTTGTGTTAAAGCATAGGAAGGTAAGACTATGCCTCTGTGTAGCACCTATTGGCTACCTATAGGTGGTTTCTTGCTCAGACATCATTCCAGATTGAATGCAGAGACATACAACTGATCATGAATTGTAAAAAGGTTTATGCACCTCACACAAGCTTTCAGATTACACAGTAGGGGGTTGGTTATACTTAAATTAAAAACCTAAAAAAGTTAACATTTTCAGACACATGTCATTCATTAAGTCTTACCATTATCCATACAGCTTAGGAAACTGAAAGCTTGTTCATCAGCCCAATTGATTAGTTTGCAAACATTTCATCAAAGCCCAAAATTACTATAGAAGTTATAAAAAAATCTTCAGTGTGGTAGATTTTGCATGTGATAAGACTAATTACCTTAAGAAATACATTTAAACATATAAATTCACTTATTTTATATGTCCTTTAATTGTCTTTCAGAAATCAGCACTGTTAGAAAGAACGTTAGAATACAGTCATATTTCAGTCACAGCAGGACAAACTAATGATCACAAAATGAATCCGCTAACTAGGGTGAATGGAAGAGAATTGTGAGAAACCAGGAGAAATATTTGATATAGAAATTGATGATTAAACAGTTCTTGAAAGTGAACATTTAATGTTCTTTTCATTAAAAATGAACTTCTGAAACTGTCTATTTCCATCCATTGTTAGTCTTCTAAAATATTACTCTGAAATATTACACAACTTGATACCAGAAGAAATTACAATGTATAATGGAGGCATAAAGAGCTGTAGATCAGTTTCAGGAGAATTATAATACATTTTAAAATCTGTTTACTCTAAAGAAACTCTTGGAGGGAAACTATAATGTAAGATAAACAGTAAGATCTCTGCACCGTGTTTTCAATACCCAGTGGTAACTCCATCCCCCCCTTTACAGCCACATGACCTGCTGAGCCTGCAAGACCCTCCTCTTTTGTCCTCACATGACAAGCTTACCCGCCTCCCTTTGTACAATGTGATCCCTGAATGTCCTATGATTGGATAGTAACTGAAACCACATGTTCCAGATTACCCCAGAAGTACACAAAGCCCCTCCCTTAGCCTAGCAGTGTGCTGACATTTCGTCACATGTATACCCCTTGTGATCTATGAATGCTCTGTGAACCTTTAGTTGCTTCAGAAGGCCCAAGAAGCCCTTATAAGTACATATAGAGAGTCATATAATCATAGAATTGTTCTGGTTGTAAAAGACCTTTAAGATCAGTGAGTCCATCTGTCACCCTAGCACTGCCAAGTCTACCCTTGATGCAGGACTTACGCAGACTTAACACTGGTGACACCTCCAAGCTAGATGAACCATTGTCCTTGTTATTGTTTGGTTCCACTTGTACAATCTCATACCTATGATGCAAGGGAACATGGAAAGGTGGGGTAATCACAGAGAAGACACACCTGGTGTGTGGGGCAGGAATTTGTCATCATTGACCCCTGTCCCTTAAACCACTATATTCAGCCAGGCAGAGGAGAGGATATGGAATCCTATGTAATGTGCCCTGTATGCCTATTGGACCTGTTCCAGGGAAGGTAGAGCATAGTTTCAGTAGTCTACCACTCTCTTGGAGTCCCTGATACTCCTAAAGCTACCCCCATCCTCCCAAATCTCTGTAACTAAGCAGAGGAGCTCCTGTATGTGGTCACACATCTCACAGGTGAGCTCACTGCTGATGTCCAGTACTGGTATCAGAGCAGGACACAGCCTGCAGTCAAACACCTGGATGGCAACATGTTCACACTGGAGCTCTACCTGGGAATCCATGTCAGTCGTGGTGGATGCACAGCTTTTGGACACGGCTTTCTGCTGGGTGGACACCGTTTCTCCTTGCTATGGTTGGCAGAGTTTCAGCACCCCTACTGCGCACCCTTCTGTGCAACATGCCACACAAACTGCCATGCCACACCCTTACTGATGTGCCACATCTGGTTTGCCTGCCCTGTTGGTGGCCCTCCTGGTCACTGGTTCTTCTAAGGGCTTCTTTTATGCATGTGGGGGATCTTGGCCCCCACTGCTCCTGGCCCAGCCCAGGTCCCATCAGACACTGTGGTGCAAGCTGCAGGCTCCTGGTGCCTCTGTCTGATCCCCCTGAGGTTCTTCTGCCTGAGGAAACCCCTCTGTTCACCATGCTAGAGCTCTCCACTGCAGATCATGCCGGTACCAGAGCTGCTTGCCTCTGCTTACAAGCAGAAATTATAGCACCGTTAGAACTTTTCTGACCTTACAAGTATTCACAAGGTATTACAATTAAGCTTGTAATATTGACATGTTTACACAATTTTCATTTCTGAAATTGCACTTTCAATCTTATAAATTAGAAGCACTTATACATATATAAAAATAATAATACTTTAATTGAATTTTATGCAAAATCTTTGTTATATAAAATATAACCCCCTAACAGTGTTATATCAATGGTGCACAAATCTGTTATAATTAGCAACATTATATTTTTTTTTATTATCTTGTTGTCAATTTTTATAATAAAAGGGAGATTAAGCAGTACTCATGTTGGACTCAGCTATTTCAGTCATAAAGAAAACTTCATGAATGTGTCACATATTCCTATTTGTTTCCATTTTACAGTTATTGTTGATATTTTAAGTTAATAGTGAAATAATCAAAGGGAACAAAGAAGTGGTGTGTGATTTTCTGATCTACTTTTCAGAGGCTTAGAAAAACCAGCCAAAGTTACTGTATTGAGATTATAGACATGAGCTGAAAATCTCTTATTAAAGGATGCTACATACTCAGATACGTTCCTACTGCTGCTTCTGTCTTCCTTACAGAAAGAACTCCACTGTTCTGTAATTATTTACAAAAATACTTATCATCTTCCTGGCCCAACATAAATAATACCCTTTCCAGAATATTTGAAGTATAGCATAGCCACCATAATAATTCTGTGATCATTCTTCTATTGACAGACACAAACTTTTCTAGCTATATAAACATTATGTAATCAAGACACTATTTTCTTACATCTAGATGCAAATTGTGTATAAAACAAATGCGTAACATTGATTATGTTAGATTTCTCATTTCACACATGATGGTTATATCTCTTTTTGGTTTAGTAAATAGTTTCTATCACTATATTATATATTTTAGTTAACATTTATGCCTCTCTGTGTAGGTTCTTTTTGGGATTATTGTCCTATAAATATCTTAAATGCTCTCTCATTAAATTCCTCCCCCCCCCCTCCCCCCCCCCCTCCCCCCCCCCCAATTCTTCTTGTCCATGATGAATTTTAAAACCTTAACAATAGCATATATGCCCAAATCAGTTATGTTGACTCTTTTCTTTTTCTTGGTTTTGCACATCTGCCTGTCTCTGACCATCTGTTATCTCATGTCTTACACTTACATTTCAAGTTCTTTCATTCTAGGAATATTTTCACTCTGTGTCTGTGCATTACTTAGTGTAACAAATTCTGTTTCATCATTTCAGCAACAATCTACGATTAGTGTAATTTGTATCTTAACAGTATAATTAAAACTTCACTTGTAAAACAAGCAAAATTCATCTGAGTCTAAAGGAATCTCAGAAAAATTGTGTGAACCTGATCTGTCAAGTTAATTAAAAGTCTAAGTCTTTTTGTCAGTAACGTGAAAAATATTACTTGCTGGACTATACTCTGAGTATATCAAAATAACTTTGGAACGAAGAACAAATTAATAATAATTATTCTGTGGTTAATGTGCTGAAATGTTAGATAGGCTAAGTTTTGAATTCTTTCAGAAAAGCTTTCATTTGCCTGCATTGATTCCTAACTTTTAGCATATACTGAGGTACTTGGAATAGTGCAGTTTTCCTTCATTATAATTTCAGTAGACCAGTACAGGTGTGCTTATGGCTCATGTCACTACACAGTCTAAATTATGCCTGACTGGTAAGAAGTCTGAAAAATGCTGGTCTGGATGTAATGGTGTAGTTATTAACATTGTCATTTACTTGACATGCTAGGATGGTATTAACTTCATGAAAAGTACAAGTCAACAGCTGAACCAATAACTTAAGGTTCACTTACACTCTAGAAGAGGAAGTAACATATTTAAAGTTATTCAGACTACTAAATAAGGACATCTACCTTGTGAGAAGATAAAGTATGCTTTTGAAATATCCATTTCTTTGAACTGGCTGTAAGAAGGGCTTGGGATCACTACCTCACAGAAGTGTCCACGTTGCAGATAGCCCAGAGTAATCACACCCTAAACCCATTTGACAGGTCCAAGGTTAGATATTTTCACCCAAACACAACAGATGTATTAAATTATTTGCTTAAATATTTTCTTAATTAAATCTGCCTCATATCTGTGTGTGTAAGTGTACTCACCTCCAGAGTGCTGCCACCATATGGTGGGGCACTCAGTCGTTTTTGTTTAAGTGATGTACATGGCACAACTACATATCTGTAGCTGGGAAAAATATTTTGCTGATAGCATTGTTAATATTTAAGTATGTTATTGTAAACATCTGCTAGATGAAAAACTCTAATTTTCTACTTTCCAAACCAGGAGACTCAAGAGCCTATTTTATTTAGCTTTCCCGCCTCTCTTGCTGTCTCAGTGATAATTTAATGGCTTCATTCCAAATGAACCAGTATCCCATTATCCTCCTTCCAGTGATACGTTTTTTCTGCTCCTAGTTCAATAAAGGTCCTCTGACTATATTCCATTGTCATGGTTTAGCCCTGTTGGACAATTAAACACCACCAGTCGCTCTACCACTCCACCTTCAGCTCCAACACCCAGTGACGGAGGGTTGAAGGAAAAACAAGTGAGGCTTGTGAAAGTTGAGATAAGAACTATTTAATTATATAAATGAAATTTACAGAGTTACTAACAATACTAGTGCTAATAAGTAATTAAAAGAACAGAAAAATAGAACAAATGATACAGGATCTCACCACCCATGGATGGACACAGCCAGGTTGCAGGACAGTAAGCGAAAATAAATCCAAAACCCGTAGGAGAAAAACCCCCTCCCTGAGCTTGGGAACCAAGGGCAGGGGGAAAGAAAAACTTCTAACTTCACTCCTTCCCAGAGCAATTTCCTTGGCAAAAGATGCTGCTTGTCTGCTAATCACCCGACGTAAGGTCCGGATCAAGACCGACTGCTGAGAGAAAAATAATGCACTGCCGCCAAAAAAACACACTGCTGGCAGGAACCCCCAGGCCGACATCCTCTCAGCACACACTTTCTGGGTTGAGCCTCTACAAGCTTCCCTCTGGCCTGCTCGCAGTGCCGCTTGTGCAGCGGTAACAGTGACCACTCAGCTTGATGTATTATGGAATGAAACAAAATCGTATAGACTGGTCCTAGGAGAGCAGCTCATCACTGCCTGGGACCAGGACACCCATGTATTAGAAAGAGAAATGCCGTTTTGTCCATAGTAGGGCATTGATTCAAATAGGCTTCTACCTTCTATTAACTGTCAAGACTGAAGGTCTGCTGGATGTTTTAAGAAACAGATATTTAGGTTCTTGGCTCACAGTCTCACCAAAATATAGCTGCCTAAATGTTAGTCTAGTAGCAGTACAAGCTAAGCACCCATGTTTCCTACAAAGTAACAGAGAAATACTTAGAAGTACTTGCAGAACATGTACCACTGTAAAATATTAAGAATTTGTGTGGATTGCTCCCAACACTTTTATATATATAATAAACACTTTAATCCTAGTTTAGAACAGCATTTTCCTGTTAGGCATCTAAAGCTGGATAGGAAGAATCTGTAGGAAAATCATAGTGAGTAATGATTGGCATATCTGCCTCTTGTTCCATCTATTAGATTGCTACCTTCTGCACACCACTAGAATGGTAATCAGGGTAACTAACAAGTAACCTAGTTCTATTTGGAAGCTATAATTAATTTTCATTCATTTTGGGTGGGGTTTTTTTGCTAAATTTTTCTATCATATTGAAAATCATGTACGTATGTTTTCCAGTTTTCCAGCCTAGGTATACATATTTTCCTGTAAAAGTTGCTGCTTTTTCATAACAATATTGTCAGTCTTTCTGTGTATGTACAGCATGTGTTTCATTTTTCATTTCTTTTTCATTTCCTTTTCTTAAAATATACCCGCTCCAAACACTGTTATTAAAACCTTTGGTGACCATTTGCCCTGTTTTTATATTTCTCTACTTCCTGTTATGTTATCTTTGTTTTTCCTCTAATGGCATTATTAAACTAAACTGTGCTACAAAAATTAATGCAAAACATTTAGTATAAATGGAGTATCAAACATACTGGAACTTTATAATGTGCTACAGTTTTTATCAGTTATGAACAAGCTTCTGTTTTGTGAAAAGTTTATATTTACATCATTCTGTTGTGGTGAGTTTGGATGTATGCATTCTAAACTGCCTGCAGTCAGACATGGAATCCCATCCTAAAGCTTGTTTCAGTTTTTTAAACATAGACAATCATTACCAATTGAGGTATAGAATCATAAAATGGTTTGGATTGGAAGGCACCTTAAAGATCATCTAGTTCCAACCACGCTGCCATGTCAGGGACACCTTCCATAATGTCAGGTTGCTCAAAGCCTCATCTAACCTGGCCTTGAATACCTAAAGGACATAACTTCTGTGGGCAACCTCTTCCAGCGCCTCACCACCCTCTCAGTGAAGCATTTTTCCTTATATATAATTTCCATCCATCCTCTTTCAATTTAAAATCATTGCCCTTTGTCCTACTCTCTTCCTGGATGCTCTATATCCTAGAGCATGTTGCTTGACCTTTAGATGTCCTAGAATGACAAAATGCTCCATCAAGTACCATATATCTGTCCTGTATACCAGTTCTATATAGAAGTCTGATATAACCTGCAGCATCTAAGACAGCTCTTGTGGGCTACGTTTAAATAATTGAATTGATCCTCCACCGTATCACAAAACATACACATTAAAATACCAGGGTTTGTTGCCTGGGATTATATGATAATACCATTTTTTCTTTCTTTTTTTATTTAATGAAGTATCACTTCTTGATAATTCCTATACTGGTAAAGCAGGATTACACTTAAATTGTTTTGACTTGTCTTTCCAATATTAAAATAATCAATCTACTTGCAAGTCATTAGAGAAGATCTATAGAGCCTGAAAGGTTATTTCTTCCACATTATAGAAACTTGTTGCTATAAATTGGCAATTAGTGTTGCTTTTATATTTGACATCAGGGAAAAAGCTGAGTAGGAGATGACTTCACCACAAATATGGAAGTAAAACTAAGCTGCTAAAAAGTATCCTCAGATTTTTAAAAAAGAGAACTGCTTTATGATTTTACTGAAACTCTGGCAAACTTAGTGATTTTCATTTGGTTTTAAATTTAAATTTGGGATTTTTAAAAAGCAGGAAAACATAGGAGAATGAAAGTAAAAAAATATTTCCTTGTGAACAGAGTTTCATGAATCTCTAGTTGTAATAGTCAACTGACTGCAAGGCCTGATGGTTTAAAACAGAACAGTACAAAAGCAACAAAATTTAACACAGCCACAAACTTTAAGGATATGACAGAAATAACTCTGATGATGAAAGATAGAATTTAATATTTGAAATGGAACAAAGACAAGACTTAAGTGAGGAAAAGAGTTTTAGGGAAACTATCAGAAAGACAATTTGTAAAAAAGAAATAAAAAGGCCTAAAGGTAAAATACATGGATATAGTGAGCTGCTGAGACTCTATAAGAAAAGGTAACAGAAAAAAGCTAAATAAATATATATATGTGGCATAATAACATGAAATATTTAAAGAAACCCAGGAGCAAGTGGTGCTAAAAGTGAGAAAATAACTGCTAAAGGGAAACAAAAATTGGTTTCCTCACAGGCATTGAAAAAGTTTTCTATAGTCTAAGAAAGATACTAAGAAAGTAATTTAGTTTAGTTTGGGTTTGGGGTTTTTGGTTAGGTTTGTTTTTTTTTTTTATATACAGTATCCTATTCAATGGAATCTGTCTGCAGGAAGTACTCAAGAGAGTCGGAAAACTCAGTTGTCTTGAGAAAAAGTGTTTAATTAAAGGTCAAACACATTTCTAGAAACCTGCACATGATGGAGCTTTAGAGTGATTAAGATGTAATCTATAGAAATATGATGGCTCCAACATGACACAGTTTAGTTTTTTGGATCTAGTGAGCACTTGAAAAAGTCTGCACAATAATATGTAAATAATTGGAGAAGCCAGGTATAACAGTTTTGCAATAATAGTTAAGGCACAAATAGTCTATGAAATCAATCTATTAAACATTCTCTCTGTGTGTTCTACATCTTTAATCACATTTTATTTTCCAGATATGTTCCTTTTTTTCCTTTACGTTAATTTTGTTTCCTAACCTGCTGATTCTGTCTTCTATCAGTTGTTAACATTTTCTTCACTTTTTACACATTCTTGATAAATTCCTTCAGCTCTCATGAACCTACTGTTTCCTTTTTTAATTTCTGGAGTTCAGTTCAACTGTCTCTTACAATGCCTTCCATATATTAATATAAATTACCTGTAGAGTTATCTCAGGACTGAATGAGATTACTGCCAGATAGACCTACTAGCCTGTATTGACTAACCTAAACTAGACACCAAAATTTTCTTAGACTAAGTTTAGGTAACCCCAAGCACAAGTACAGGCTGTGTGGAGAATGGATGGAGAGCAGCCCTGAGGAGAAGGACTTGGGAGTACTGGTGGAAGAGAAACTGAACATGAGCTGGCAGTGTGTGCTGGCTGCCCAGAAAGCCTACTGTATCCTGGGCTGTATCAGGAGAAGCATGGACAACAGGTCAAGGGAGGGGATTCTCCCCCTCTACTCTGCTCTTGTAAGACCCCACCTGGAGTCCTGTGTCCAGCTGTGGAGTCCTCAGCATAAGAAGGATGTTGACCGGTTGGAATGAGTCCAGCGGAGGGCCACAAAGATGATCCGAGGGCTGGAGCACCTCTGCTATGAAGAAAGGTTGAGAGAACTGGGCTTGTTCAGCCTGGAGAAGAGAAGGCTCCGAGGAGATCTTATTGCAGCCTTCCACTACCTGAAGGGGGCCTACAAGGAAGATGGGGGGGTGCTTTTTACAAGGGCGTGTAGAGACAGGACAGGGAGTAATGGGTTTAAACTAACAAAGGGTAGATTTAGATTACCTATCAGGAAGAAATTCTTCACGGAGAGGGTGGTGAAGCACTGGAACAAGTTGCCCAGAGAAGTTGTGGGTGCCCCATCCCTGGCTGTCTTCAAGGCCAGGCTGGATGAGGCTTTGAGCAACTTGGTCTGGTGGACGGTGTCCCTGCCCATGGCTGGGGGTTTGGGACTAGATGATCTTTAAGGTCCCTTCCAACCCTAACCATTCTATGACTCTATGATGATTCTATGACAGGGACTAACATCCAAAGTTAGGTAAGATTAATTTTCCTGTGGAACTATGGGGTCTTTCTGTGGTTATAGGACTCAGTATGGTTAAGAGAGGACCTGCAGAAGCAAAGGAGAATGCAGAGGAGAAAAATTATTGAAGTCTGCGTCTGCATCGTGGTTGCAGGAGGAAATGTGATGCTGTGGGGACAGACAGCTAAGAAGAAGCAGCACAGCGACTGCCTTAGACTTTTACTGTTGGCAAAAGGGAACAATGCATACAAACACATATGGAATTACAGCTTTGCTGTTAGTCCAGTTAATATTTTAACCACCTAATAGTATAAAATGTCAGTATAGGAAAGTCTCACTAATAATGCAGATACATTATACAAATGGGTCTCAGAAATGGTTTACAACATATTCCTTCTGGGCCTGAAAGTCACCAATGTCATCATCCTCAAGGACACTGGTCTTGGGGGTGTGACCCTAACACCCTCATCAGCACCTCACAGACACCACAGAGAGAAGCAGAGTGCCCACAGCAGGTGCAGCACCCTTGACCAGGGGTCACACTTGAGACTCTGGGGGTGCATTCCTTCCCCCCCTCTTCTCCTTCAGGTGGGACCACAGGGGAGGAAGCAGGTCGCCCCTGAGCCCCATTACACAAAGGGTTATTGGTCCCTGCAGCCCAGGTCTGTCAGGCCATTGGTCACAGCCAGCCAGTCATACTCCCTGAGCCAGTGGTAACTTCTGTTGGGCAGTGACAGTGATGTGGTGGTTGAGTGGCAGAACTGGCTCCAACCGGCTCCAGCCAGCTCTAGACAACCAAAGCCTCCCTGACCCTCTGAGAGAGACCTGCTCTGTCTCCTCAGGGCTGTGACACTGTGAGGAGGGACCAAACGGAACTTTATTTCTTCTGAGGATAACCTCTTGTGCTGGAATTCACATTTAGTCCATAAACAAATGTTTGGGAAATGAATGTATAGAGAAAATGTAATGTTTATGCTTTATTTCATGTTTTTCTGGGGGTTATGTATAAATATATACATGTGTTTATTTTTCTATCAGATCATTAATATAATGATATAGATACTTGAGTCTGAAGCAATTTGTACAGCATATTTTTGGAAGGGAAGCCTAGAAACTGAATCTGGAATTAGCAAAACATTTCTTTACATACCTTTAGTGGCGCACTCTAATGTAGCATAACTGCTACAGATTTGCATGACACATGTTGAATAATACATTTTTCTGCATCTATTAAAATGACATAAATGTTCATCAATGAATAATGAGGTCTTAATCTTATTATTCCATCCTAGGTAAAGCTCCTATTGCATTCAACAGAAAATTTACCAAAGCAAATGGAAGATCAGTCCTGTTTTAACTTTTATTTTTTTTTTACATATGAATGAAATAATAGCTGCAAAAAAAGGAAAAAAAAAAAAACAACAACAAAACAAACAAACACACAAAAAACCCCAAACAAAGCCAAAACAACCCCAACTAAGGACCATACAGAGACACCTGCTTACTCCCCACAGTGGGATGGGGAAAAGAACTGGAAGAGTTAAATTGAGAAATTCGTGGGATGAGTAAAAATAAAATAGGTAAAGCAAAAGCCATGCACACAAGCAAAGCAAAATAAGGAATCCATCCCCTTTCCATTGTCAGGCAGGTGTTCACTGATACGATTTCCTAAAGTGTTTTTCTTCAGTATCGTCATGTAGATATTGCAAATTTCTTATAGCTGAAGTATGCCATAAGATGACAGGTGACAACCCTGTGATTTGAACATAATGCTTTTCTAAAACATTCTAGTCATTTAAAAATCCTTACTCTGAACCCTCCATTGTGGATTGTGGAGAAATAAAAGACTGTGGGATGGGTATTCTCTGACCTTCCTTTTCTCTGCCTTACAGCCCCTTGTGCAATAATAAGCATCAGATCAAGGATATCTAAATGTGATCTGTGCTGGATGCTTTTCTTAGTTTCACTTCAGAACAAGGTTGTTGTGTTTTTCTTTTTTTTTTTTCCCCTTCATTTAGACAAAATGGGTCAAAGTAAATCCCCACCCTCCAAACGTTCTCAGAGCATATTATCATTTGCTATTTTGAAACAATAACTACTTAATAGTGTGCTTAACTTATATTTGACAGAATAAGCTGCATGTCTTGAAGGAGCAAGAATGAAGACAAGCTACCATATGTTAGCAGACCAGGGAAAACCCATTCAGAGCTCTGTTATTTATTTAAGCTGCTTAGTGCCAGCAGTGCCAAGAACCACTAATTTGAAGAAAGTCAGGCTGATAAAGTTAATAACAAATCAAAACATATGTGCTCGAGGTACTGTAATTACTACATAAATACAAGTCATGAAACTTTGGGATGATAAGAAGCAGCCAAATGAAAAATGAAAGCAGCAGCTGAAATCTTGGTCCAAACTGAATCTTGGTCCAAAGAAATCTTGCTTCAAAGAGAAGAACTACAGTTGAAAGACAGAGTAAATGAAAGAATGAGAAATATTATTGATATGAGATTCACCTAAATATGTTTAAAGTATGGTCCTTACTTTAAGCTAAAAAGCCATAATACAGTACAGATTGGCATTTATAATTATGGTGGGAAATTATGGGATTCAGTCCAAGAATGGCTGTCTGCCTTTCCAATATTATATTGCAGAAAAGGTCTATTGGTGTGTTTAATAAGGTGTCCTGTGCACTAACTTGTCTTGTGTTGTTTGTTGGAGATTAAATGGATGAAGGTTGATCTAGAAATCTAGGTAAACGGAATTTTCAAGGATAATAATAGTTTTTGATTATATATATGGAAATGAAAAAGAAACATGATGTTAAAGATTTAATCATTTCTTTAACTTATAAGTTTCTTAGAAACAGCTCACCTAAATTTAGACATTTGTTATGAAAACATCTGTGTGAGCTGACCAGGTCTTTAACAACACTGGATGGATGGACACTTTATGATGTAGTTCATTATGTTTTCAAATGTCTATTTCAGAGTACATGAATTATGTCTTAAAACTATATTATTTCTGTCCATTAGTCTGTAAAGGATACTTAGGGTGATTACCTCAGAACAAGGTATTTTCTCCATAGACACTTGCTTTCATATCAACCACCTTCCTCTGAATCAATGTAAATGTATGCAGACTCAGGACCTACTCAAGAGCAAACAAAAAAGGATTTTTTTTTTTCCTAATAGTAGGCAAGAACACTTAAAAGGTTACAATACAGTTTTCTCAACAGTAAGAATCTCACACTGTTGAGAGAAGTCTTAGAAAATAAGCAACTACTGAAGCTGTAAAAGGCAACAACATAATTGAGACAATACTCAAGAGGCCTCACCTCAGCCACTGAAAAATGCTGAAATCAAGTTATGGTGGTAAAAAGATAGAGCTTCAGAAGAGCACTAGCTTCCATAAGCACATTCAAGGAATTTGGGCTATATTTCTTACATCAAACTATGCCATACCTTTAAAAGATGA
The DNA here is from genome assembly GCA_027574665.1 of Rhynochetos jubatus. NCBI lineage: Eukaryota > Metazoa > Chordata > Aves > Eurypygiformes > Rhynochetidae > Rhynochetos > Rhynochetos jubatus. Next base: position 84,974,163 of record CM050649.1, on the reverse strand, counting down.
GGAAAAAACTCCCCTACTACTAGGAAAAGCTTAGCAATTGGAGGTATCCAACTGTGGGTGGATAAGTAATTAATGGATTACTGCTGAATTTATTGTAACCATGGATGAGATTGACCTTCTCTAATGCAAGTGCCTAACGTGTGGCACGTAAATCTAAAATAAACATGTGCTGTTTACTTGGATAGTAGGTATGGTAATTTATTTTCCTTATATGTTTTCATATGTAGGGTGTGTTGTTTTTTCTTCTCCTTCCAGACTTTTTCAGAGGAAGACTGAAGATCAGACTTATCCACCTCACAGTTACTTGAATCAAAAGTACATTTTAAGTTCCTCAATGGGGAATACATTTCTTTCACAATAAGTCACTGTTGGCCAAGTTAGCCAAACAGGCCCAGCTCTGCTAGAAGACCTGATGCTGCAACAACCAGCAATACCTAAAATTTACTTCAAGAGCTGTAAGATAATTCACAATGCTGATCTAAGTATTGAGAGTTCAGGAAAACTAATTCTTGGGACATTGTGATGTTAAACCCATAAAACAAGAAATGCCATAAACAGCTGTTTGTCTCCTGTTGCCACTAAATGGTACTTCATGTTTCTAAGTACTTTGTTAGACCTAGACCACAGTGCAAAACAGTAAAACTTCTGACTTATGTTAAAATGAGTAAGTCATTTTCATTGAAAGAGTATTAAACCAGAATGCATTTATTAAACAAAGAGGATTTGTTGCCTGTAACTCAAGAACAAAAGTTTGTACAGAAATATAAAATAGAAAACTCTTTCCTATTTGTTATACTTCAGTTGTCTCTATTTTCCAACATCACAATTTGTTTATATACAGAGTTGTAGGACAGAATAAATCAGTAAGTGACAAATGATGAATTTTTTTATATGCTGTTATTATTCAGAATTAATAACAAAACTATCTTTCTAAAAATAAAATCCCCTATATATTGTTAAAAATATGTTTTTCTACAGAACTTCTTTTTACTTATCCTCAACAAAAGAAGAACCAGGCTCAGGAAAAAGGAGGGGAACAAGACCTGTGAACTGGCAGTTTCAGTTTTACTGAATAAAAAATTCTTTCATATGTTAAATCTGTATTTATGTGTTCATTTGAAATAATTTCAAGATTTAGGAGCTTGAAAAATTGAATAAATGGCAAAAGAAAGAATAAATAATAATAAAAAAAGTCCTGATTAGGTAAATGCTTTCGAACATATATTAATTCTTCCAAAAATCACTGTAATTATTCTACTGAAGTATCATGAACAAATGCTAATACTTGATCAGATTTCTGACTTTTTTCTTAAAATCTTTGTGGGTGTTTCTGTGTACTATGCCTACATTCCTGAAGATAGAGAAATATTAATTTTTTAGAAGTCAGATAATGCTTTCTTCTGACCGCAGAAAACTCTGATGGAAATATTTATTCGAAGTTCATCTTCTTAACATGGAAAAAAAATGAAAAAAATTGAAAAAGGCCACTTTCCTTCTGAATACTTGAAATTCTCTCTATTGATGTATGTTTCAGAACCAATCTGTTATGTCACAGCACTTTTTAAACAACATGTTCCAAAGTAGTGAAAGAAAAACAAATCAGAGAGAAAAGGAAGTGAATAGGAGTAGAAAATCATAAGAAGTTCCCTCATCTTTTATGAAATTTCTATATTTAAGTTATTCAGCAAAGTAGAAGTACTATTTGGCTGTTGAGTAATCTCAACCATGCAATTCTCTATTTTAACTTGGCATATCCTTTAATGATATTTAAGTTAGAAAATAAACTTTATTCATCCAGATGCTTTTATCAATAATTACACCTCTACTATGCCATGAAATCTGTTCTTTCCTATAATGTACAACATATGTTTCTAGGACTTAGCTTGTTACTATAAGTAAAAAGAATGTATTGTCTATTACAGATAAAAGTCTGTTCTTAAGCTTAACTTTTTTTTTTTTTATTATATAGCTCTTATTTTCTCTTCATTAACTTTGCAAGCTAAGTAGTTATGTAAGGCTGTTGAGTTCTACTGAATCAATAAACTCTGTATTCTATGTGCAAATTTGAAAGCACAGCAGATGTTGCAGAGTGATAAAGGTAATACTACAACATAAACTATAAATTGGAATTCCTCCTGGCAGTAAATTGTCCCTTGGAGCTTTTACTGCATTTCCATACATCCTTGACCAATGAACATAACACTAGTTTACCAGTGTTCATTTTCACATATAATTTATGTCCCAGATCTCCTCAGTGATAAATTACACAAAGATAGATCTTACTCTACAATCAAAAAGAAAGAAAGAAAGAAACAAACAAATTTAACACAGAATAATTTACAGATCTAGGAATCAAGAAGAACTGTGTATCTACTACATTTCTGCTTGACTTACCTTCCATACTGTGGTTGGACTGCAAACTTTGGGTTGTTAATTCAGAAAGAATGTCTTTGCTACACAGAGCAGCACAAAGTGACTGAGGTTCCCTTGGCCCTACTGCGGTAATACATTATCAGGTTTCAGAGAAAGGTCTTGAACAAACAGGAGGTCACATTCTGGCACAGAACTGTAGGCCTAGTTCTGTTTTATTGGCTTAGCTAACTGGCTCAGACCAAATAGCATACAGTCTGTCACTATTGTGTAAGAATATCACAGGTTTTGCTCATTGTTTCTGTAGTTAAATTATTTCAGAAACAACTGAGCCTCTTTCTTTGTGCAGCAATGCACTAGCTTTGTGTAGCACTATACTGACATCATAGACATATAGGAAGCTATAAGGCAAAATTACAGTTACCCCTAGGAGTACAATAGACCTGATTTATATGCTACACCCATGTGATGGAGAAAAGTAAAGCTATGTAGATTCTAATAAATTGAAGACTGACATGCAGTTTCCAGGCATTGGAATGGTACTATTTGTCTGGTTATATTGCTGGAAAAGATCCCTAGAATATATTTAGCTTATGCCAAAAAGCATTGTCCCAAACACCCTTCTGGGAATAGTTCACAGGTTGGGGACTACTGTTAAAAGGATTGCTGCCATGTGGCTATCTTGTTTTGTAGAATAAGAAAGTTTAATGGGCTGTTTGGGTAATGTGACCTCAGGGCTAGGAAGTGGCAGGAATTTGTTTTCATAGACAAGTGATTTCTTTAGAAGAAATCCTAGTGGAGATGATAATTTTCTCCAAGTTTAAGACTATGTCATGTAGGGGTGTTTTAGGAAAGCACTTACCTCTAGCAAGTTTTACTCATGATGCTTTTTTTTTGCTTCTTTATCCCATTCAGCTCTGTTTCTCCCCCACCGGTTTCCCTTCTATCTCTGAAATTAAGTATTATGACTTTGTCATTATTCTCCTGATAAGGCTCTCTCTTTTAATAGACTAAGGGAAAGCAAATGGGTCACACAGGTGATGCAGTGAGGCACTAGTGTGTTCCATGCTAGCTCAAAACCTTAAAGGGACAACACGGTTTAAAAAAAAAAAAAAAAGGGGGAAAAAAAAAAAAAAAAGCATGGTTTCCTTCATCCCGTTTCAGTGGAAAGGAGATGATACAAGAATTCATAACCCCCATGTAATTAACAGTAAAAGTCACATCAAATATGTACACTTAAAATGTCAGAGTGTGGCCCTGGTCAAGTGTATTATCTAGATTTCAGTATTTCATTGCTCTCCCACTTACAATACTGAATCTCCAAGGTGACAGTGTATGTGCATATGCTTGTGGGTGTATTACATTTTCCTTGAATCTTGTATGATGAAAAGCAAACAATCTGTAAAGACAAACACTTCTTTATTTTTTCATATGTGGGAAGTGAGCAAACTGGAACACCATGTTCTCTTGCTCAGATCTATATAAATGGAAGTTAAATGCCTTTGGAATAGCTAAGAAAATAATAGAAAAAAGGAAACAGAACAAGAAGCAGAAACCACTTCTTTGGCTCTGTTTTGAATCAGGCTTGGCATTCAGAGAGGATACTGGGGCAGCTGCTACAGGAAACCAGGAAGGAACAGTTAAACTATTGTATTAAAAAAAAAAAAATGATCACTAGTTAAAAAATGCGAAGAAATAGCCATTGGTAATATACATGGAAATGTGCTCGGCAATAACTGCAGAACTAAGGACAGAATGCAGATGAATAAATGGCAGTGTTAGTGGCATCTTCTCCCACTATGCTCTCTAGGGCAAAACACATTTTTGAGATTCATGCCTTGTGCCCATATTGTCCAGGGAGTTCATGTTGTGTGATTCCCACTACAGCTTGAGTTGAAGGATAATTCTACCGTTTATGGTAATATGTATATAAAATATGCAAATAACACACAACAATAAAGTATAATGATTAAATGGGTATGAAATATGTATTATTTTTATAGTTCATAACTGTATATAACAAAAAGTATATGAGTTCTTTCCATTAACTATTCAGGAGAATTGAAGGTGACAAATTCAGACACAGTCTACAATTTGTGTAGATGAGGCTCCAGCAAAATGTTGGGAAGTCATTACCTAAATAAATCTTATTACATCCCCTTTTCAGATGTATCCACAGTGGAGAATATGTTGTAAATAGTAAGCACTTACAGCAGGAGTGACTATTTCTTAGACTGTTCCTGAAAAGATTGAAATCACACAACTTGGTGCTTTGACACAAAGTTTAAAATTGAAGTCCTAAATAACTCCACATAAAGGTACGTGAATTTCTTTCAAACAAAAAGCGAATTAGTTATCAAACAGATCCCAATTGATATAAATTAATGTATCAACTGAAACCAATTTATTATGAGAGGCAGGACAGAAACATCTTCACCAAGATCTTTCAGTATGAAAACAGGCACAATTGCAAATTGCTGTACCATGCTGTGTATCTGAATTTTGTAACATTCAGCCAAATGTAAAAGACTGAAGACTACAAGAATCCAGTTTTTTTATGTAACGTGGTATAACTCCAGCTAGCAAAATACCACGAAGCTGCTCTCACAGATTCCCCCTCCCCTCCTCCTGTCAAGGGGAGAATCAGAGGAAAAAGAAAGAAGGAAGCTCAGAAAATTGAGATAAGAGCTATTTACGAAGTAAATCTAAATTAATAAATACAAATACTACTATTAATAAACAATTAAAATAATAGAAAATAAAACATATGATACAATATGATACAATTATAATACGGTTGCTCACCACCCACTAACCAGTGCACCACCAGGTGCTGAGTAGTGAGTGTCAGAGACAGAGAGCCAGAGAGCCGCAGCCTGAGGGTCGCAGCCTGAAAGCTGTCACAGCAGATTCCGAGTGAACCCTATCAGCGATAGCATGACCGGCAGAACTAAACAAACCCACCAACTCCCTCACAAATGAGCCAGCACAAGAGTTAGCAAAGCAGCTAATGCTGAGTCAGGGAGAGTGTTAGCAAGGGGACGAGAGTAAACGGGTAAGAGTGTAAGAGTGAGAGTAATGGTTCCCGGTCCCTCTTCTTGTCTAAGCCCTGACTATAACTTACTATGGAATGAAATACTTCCTTGGTCAGTTTGGGTCAACTGTCTGAACTGTGTGTCCCCTACACTGCCTGTAGCGAGACAGTGAGAGCTGGGAATGCAGCTGCGGTATCAGAAGCAGAGAAGGATGTTGAATTCAGTGCAGGCATTCCCCAGCACCAGCTAAGACCCTATCAGTACTGCTCTCAACATCCAGGAACACAGCTTCCTAGCAGCCAGAGTAAAGAGAGTTAACTCTTTCCTGACTGAGCCCAGCACATTATGTCACAGAAAAGGAGCAACAGAGGAACCAAAAAGAAGTATTAAGTATACTGTGGAACTTAGGCTGAAATCAGGCATCTAAAATTTTTTCAACTAAAATCTTCCTTCGACTTTCATTTCTCTTGAGAGTGTATGCAGTAGACAATTTTAAAGGCGTATCACTGTTATGCCTAAAAATCTCCTTGAGAATGCAAGGTAGGATTCATACGACTTGATTTTAAGTGTCTGAAAATCAGACACCTAGATAAAGTAAAAGTGTTTCCTTACATAACCAATAAAGGCACACAGGTACTTTCTGAGCATGATTTATTCCACCCTAAAATGAAATTGTTAGGCAGCTGCTTTAGTTTGCTGCTGTCCCAAATTTACACAAAACTCAAAATCACCACACTGTGATCCCTACATCTAATCCCTTAGACATAAACCGTTGACCAAGTCTGGGACTAGGAGTGGATTCTGATGCTACTAGACTTCTCTTTGACGAGTTTAGAAAGCAAGGAGTTTCACTCTGAACCTCATGAATCAATGGGAGAAGCTTCATTCCCCCTTTTCCCCTAATCTCTATCAAACCAACCCAATTTGGATTCATTTTCCACTGACCCTGTGTAAATAATTTTTAGTGCATGTACAAACCATTTTCATGCAGTGTTAATTTGATTTCACCTTTGTATATTTTTTTTATGTTGAATAAGTAATAGAGTGGACCTTCTGTTAAGTCACGCTTTTCACAAATTGATATTAAAATATTTTTTTCCCCCTAATATTTGTGACTCTGATCTTTTAAGCAACCTAAACTACTCTCCTTCATTACAGTAAGTTAAGTGGTAAAGTCTCTGTTTGTTAGAGCTTGATTTGCTAAGGAGAAATAACAGGAGTTTGCCTTTGGTCTTTTAGTATATCTACAGATGGCCAGTGTCAATATAAGTTAAGAGGTGCTGCTGGAGAAGTAAGAGACAGAGAACAGATTAAGTTAGACAAAAGATGTCCTTAAAACTAAAGAAGAAAAGGAGTCCTGGTAAAACATGAATTCAGGAAATGGGAAAGCCCTACAGGGACACTCTACACCTGGGAATCCAGGACAGTTGGAAAGGAAGTTAATTAACATAAATAGGAGTTAATTATTTGGACTACAGTTAATAGGAAAAAAAAAAAAACAACAACAACAAAAAACCCCACCAAACCAAACCAAAACACACACACAAAAAAGAGAAAACACAAAAAAACGCAGACTGTTTAAACTACTCAGTAATAAAAATTACACAAAAATATAACTCAAAGCATTTCCTACTTTTTACATTTTCAGCATGATTTTCTTGAGAAATTGTCAAACAATAACACTGCCTGCCACCCCTCCTCTGCTGCCTCCCTTTCAAGCTCAATGTTCAATGAGCAAATCTAAAAATAAAATATAAAAAAAAGACTGTACCTTACCTTCCACACTGAGTTATAAAACCCCCGCAACTTTGAAAGATAGTATTTTGAACATAAGCAAGGCAATTGATCTCCTTAAGATTTTTTCAATGTAAAAAACTTCGCAGCTCACAAAAATCTATGTTGAAAAATGACTGAAAAATTTCACACAGGAATACATTTATAGATACATGCAGACACACACATATATGTACTTATATACACATGTTCACATACATACAATTATAAAAACAAAGGATATAGAACTCAGAAGAAATTTCAAATGTGAGCCGTGTCCGTGGCCAGCAGCTGAGTACTCATTGCATAACTTACAAAATGTTAACATTGTAAACAATATTCTTAAAAAAAGTCACATTGAGTTTTTGACACTTACTTGACTAGTTGAATAGTCTGTTCTTCCCACATAGACTTAGAGACATGAATGTTTAAATGCTCATCATTCTAATCTCCCCTGTACCTAATGTTATAATCCATCCATTGAAAGGCCTGGGAAGATAATACACCATTTAGATGACATCTGATTTATGTTTCTCCAATCAAGACCATTTTTGTAAGAACTGTGAACAAATGTGACTTTAGGAGCTGTGGATTGCACAGTTACCAGCACCTTCAAAAGAGTGACACTGAAGCAACCTGCTGAATGGCTGAACTAAACAGCTATCAACACATCTGTATTACTTGGTCTGTGCCGCTTTACACAAACCGCATGTAGTGAGAATGGCTGATAGGTCATAAACCATGTAGATGTTATGATTAAAACCATGATGGGTGTTAGGACTGATGTACTTGACAGATCCAGTAATTCTTTTGCTCAGTTGGCTAAATAATATCCTGTTTGGTTACTTCTGATTTGAAATTATCCATTTTCTTTAGAAATGCAGAAGTGTGAAGTGTGTGGTGTATGTGTGGTGAAGTAGGTGCTAAATACATAAAATAGGAAAATGGTGAGACTGGATCTAAGAAGAAATTTTGTCCTGGAAAAATGTTTAGTGTTCTTTGAAATACTCTAAGCTACTTGAGAGATTAAAGGAGGCCTGTTGAACATGAAACCCTTTAGGATACGCAAGAGAACAGCTGGCTGTAGGACATCTCAAATGACACCAGAAACGTAGGCTTCATCAATTGAATTAAGCCATGGCAATTTTCTTGACTAACTTTTTATTGACCATCATGCCAATGAATACCATGTTAGGCTTTTGGCATTACGTATTTGGCTCACGTGTATATCTTCATGTGTGCATGTGCAGCTCTGGAAGACTGCTGAAATGTTTGTGAATAAACAGCAGTCAGAAGTCTGATCAGCTTCTTCAGTAACTACAGTGTGAATCACAAGTTAAAACTGTTTAGAGAAAGAAGCAGTACTCATGGACACAGTGAAAATGGGAAAATATTTTTTCTTATGTGTGGCTGTGGAGAGTTATTTTTTATTTTGTAGTCAGAGAAAAAACCTTGGGAACTTTCAGACAAATTTACCCTCACAGATTGATATGCATTAGACCTTTGTTTCTGATGTGTTCTTTACTTCCCTTAAAGCTCAAAAGTAGTAATTAAAATATTCATATAGATACCTGCTCATTTAGATATCACTATATATGCATTCCATGCAGTAGGTCCCAGGGCGTACTTTTCAACTCAATATTAGGAAGGGAGAGATTAAGATGAATCCCTATTATCATAGATATTCACAACATTGTTTTTGAGTTAGTCTTAAAGCAAAATAAAGTGTCTTGGAAGACAATGCCCTCAGCCCAACGGCTTGGCTGAGTTTTAATTGCCATGTCATGTTTTAGGACGATATTCCAGTTTATCATTTGCAGCTGGCTCATATACATGGGATTCAGATGAGCAGCATATGTATGCATACTAACCCTACTTATGACATCTGTCATGAGTGGCAGGGCATTCATCATGTGGTTGCCTGTGGTTCTGTGTGTACCAGATGTATGCAAGTATTGCTGTGTGCAACTTCACCCCAAGGAATATGGCATATATCAGGCTGTTTGGAAAATTTGTTGTAAATTTGTGATGTTGGTTTCTGTTCCTTTAACAGATGGTACTAGGCTGTTACACAGTTGAAGCTGCATATGAGAGTAACAAAACCCTGCAATGCCGCCTATTGCTTCTTGAAACTCTTAACTGTCAGGCCTTTGTAATTGTTTTCTCAAGCAATTGACAGAAATGCCAAGGTACAGACTTTCTGACATACAATGATCCGTGATGCCATAAACTATATGACCATACATCATCTTGTCCTGAGGTCTGCAAATGAAGGTGCCAAGCTTTGCTAGAATCTAAAGCATGTGACAGTATTTTCCACTTATTCCCACTCTGTATAAATCCATCATATGTATAAAGAAACAAAATCAGACATTAAAGGGTTTAACAAATATTAGAAGGGGATAAAATAACAAAACCAAACTCACCAAGGACAGTAGCATTTTTTTTTTCTGAGACATCTGGATGAAGAATAACTCAGTGTTTTTAACCTGTGACTCCACCAGATACAGAGAGGAATCAAATTGCTATTTTTGTAGTTTGCTTCTGGCTTTCCTAAAATAGTAAATTCTCAGACCTGTCATTATCCACGTTGTAAGTAAATTGCCTTGGAATTTATCTCTCTAAGAAGTTTTTTGTGGCCATTGCTTTCCACAGACCTTTCTTCACAAATCATGTTAAACTTGTATAGGGTGTTTTCAGGGTTTCCATGATCCCACTTTGCCACAAAATTTAGAATGATTGTATTATTTAAAAAAAAAAAAAAAAAAAAAAGCTAAGTTTACAGCTCTGATCTACAGTGTGCTTTTAGGAAAGATGAATTATCAGGAAAGATGAATATTTCCTGAAAAAGTAAAGAAAAACGTTGCAACTTAACAACCACTACATTTACACCCTAATAACAATCCGCATAAATTGTATTACTTCACAAGGCCCAGCAGCTTTGTGCAACTACAATTTCCTTTCTCACCACTGATGAGTGCAGAAATATTGACTCAGGAAGTCAAGCAAATGTTGATTTTCTAATAATTATTTTAATATACAATAAAACCTAGCAAATTGTAAAAAACTGTAAATAAAGAATGTACGTTCAGTTTATGGTAGTAGGGATCTCACTATATGTAACCTTCCAAGCAATGCAGGTGATCATCTCATGTTCACAGTTGATCAGGTAGGAAGAAACATGAAAGTTCAATGGTGGTTAAACCTCTTCTGTTTCTTTCCATAAACCCTTCTGTAAGGTCCCCTGGTAAAGGGTTTAGCTCCCTGTGAATTTTAGCTTGTTTAATTAATGCTTTTCAATAGATATAATGAAACATGCTTAGACTGTTTTAGGAAGCTCTGGAAACCAAAGTTTTTGTCAAACTTTCTGTTCTCTTTGATAGAAAATTGTGAAAGGCTTTGGGGAAGATGAAATTGATGAATGCATGGTTGTGCTGTTTCTTTGAAACAGAGAATGAGGAATTTGGAATGAATGTGTCTTAGATAGAGCCTACTAAAGTCCATCTGAATCTGAGCCTTTTGACTCAGAATCAATTGGGAATTAACATGACAAAGTGAACTTGACAGAGTGTCAGCTGTTTAACAGTCCTTAGCTGACAGTTAAAAATCAGCAATCTCCTGCAAGCTGGAAGTAGAGAACAACCTTATGGCCATAAACTTAAAAGAAATGAAACAGAGAATACACATAAATAAAATTTGTGCATAGAAGCTGGATTTCACTTTACCTATATTTAGAGGCTCTGGTCTTATAAAAAAATAATTGTCTGGTGTATTTTAAGATATGCTGGTGTAACCTGCCTGGTATCCTGGTCACTGAATAATTCAGTAACAGTTTGATGGTTACCATTAGGAAATTATAATGTTTGGTGGGTTTTTTTTTGGTTGGTTGCTTTTTTTTAACATATACATACAAACAATATGGAAGAGAAAACAGGAATGAGTTACTAGGGAAAAAAAAAAAAAAACCCAAAACCCAAAACAAAACAACAGGGGCAAGCTTAAAATTTGACAGATTCATTTCCTGGTTTCCACAATAAAAGCTCATATTTTTTCTTTGTGGTTTGCAACTAGACAGCAGAGGATTGACTGGACCATGTAACACATGAAGTATCACTAATAGGAATTCAGGTCAGTCAGAATGACCTCACTTATGGTTGAAATCTCTTGTCCTTCAGCTTGCTGATGCCTATGACTTTCAACTATCTTCTTTTTTTACCCCTGTATGAAGTTTGCTTAGTAATTTCACATAATATAATCTTGGCTCTTACTGACTGAACAGGTACAAAACATGTGCCTTCCTCACATTAAAAAAAAAAAATATATATCCTCCTTTCTGCCTCAGGAAACACTACATTGCCTTGAAACATTATTCTTCCAAGAATTCTTGATCATTATAGTAACTTTCACACCAGTCAGTTCTTGGACTTACGGTTATGGCTGAGTTCTCCATCAAAATACTAGCCAGTCAAAACTCAGATCAGATGATCTTTCAATAATAACATTAACAACAACAGCAATAACATGCGCTAGAAGGGAAATAAATTTTTGTTTCCAAATGCGGCAGGTTAACCTTGACTAGCCTCCAGGTACCCACTAAACTGCTTTATCACTATCCCTCCTCAGCAACACAGGGGAAGAAAATATGATAAAAAGCTTGTGGATCATGATAAGGAGAGTGAGATCACTTCGCAATTACCATCATGGGCAAAACAGATTCAGCTTGGGAAAATTAATTTATTTTACTGCAAATTAATATCAGACTGGTTAATGAGAAATAATACCAAAACTTAAAACACCTTATTCCCACTCATATCTTCTTCCTAGGTTCAAGTTCACTTCCAAATTCTCTACCTTCTGCCCTCAGGCAACACAGGTGAATGGGGTGGCAGTCAGCTCACTGCATGTTGTCTGTTGCTCTTTCCTCCTCAACACTCTTCACATGCTCTAGTGTGGGGTCCCACCCATGGGAGACATTCCTCCATGGACTTCTCTAATGTGGGTTTTTCCCACAGAATGCAGTCCTTTAAGAACTGTTCCAGTGTGGACCCTTTCTATGGGGTGCAGCCTTTCAAGAACAGAATGCTCCAGCATGAATCATCCATGGGGTCACAATTCCTGCCAGAAGCCTGCTCCAATGTGTGCTTTCCAAGAAGTCCCAACCTCCTTCATGTGCATCTACCAGCTCTGGCATGGGGTGTTCCACAGACTGCAGATGGGTTTCTGCTCCACTGTGGACCTTGATGGGCTGCAGGAGCACAGCCTGCCTCACCATGGTTTGTACCACTGACTGTCAGGGAATCTCAACTCTGGCATGTGGAGCACCTCCTCCTCTTCTTCACTTACTTTGGTGTTTGCATAGTATGTTGGTTTTGTTGGGGTTTTTTTGGTGTGTGTGTGTGGTTTTTTTTTTTTCTCACACATTCTCACTCCTCTCTCCCAGCTGCTGTTGTGCAGTAGTTTTCCACCTTTAAGTATGTTATCACAGAGGTGCTACCAGTTTCTCTGATTGGATCAGCTTTGGCCAGGAGCAGATCTCTCTGAGGCAGCTGGAACTGGCACTATTGGGCATGACCGCAGCTTCTGGTGCCTTCTTATAGTAACCACCTGCACAGACCCTCCCTTCACCTCTCCATTGCCAAAATCTTGTCATGTAAACACAATACAGTAAAAAAGTAGAGTGCTTCAGGCCTTGAAATCAGAAATAGACAAAATATTTATGTGTGTATATATATAGTAACTTTAACTAGATATTGTAAAACATAATTATGTATTCTTTACTGACAAAGAAAGAGGGAAGTAATACAAATTTGAAATGTGTTGTGTTTTTCACTTGAAACTGCTATTATATTTTATGACAATATATTTTACTCTAAATTAAACCTTTACAACTTTCCAAAACTGGATAAGTTTTTTTCTGAAACTACATGAAAGTTTCAATGAATTACAGTGAAACAGAATCTCTGGGCGTAGTTTATCATAGTTGGTAAACAATAGAGTCTGAGATAATACTGTTTGCATCAGCAAAAATCAGGGACTAATTATTAAAAATAACAGCATTACATTGATTTAAATTTGCAAGCTAAATCTATTTGCCTGATTTGAGTAAGATGTGCATTTGTCATTGTTGACAATATTCTAGGACTTTTAGTCTGGGTTTTTCTCAGTTCTGTTGCAAATCATTTATGTTTTGAACAAAGTGTTCTGCTGCTGATTTCAATATGATTTTTGTGACCTGATGGACCTTTGCTAATTCCTTATAGCTTTTATTTGTATTAAGCAAAGAAATACCAGGTGATAGAAATTTTGCTGTTGGAATATTCTTACATTAGCAAGGCCAACTAACTGCTATAATATGGTAAAAAAAAGTTAGATTGCAGCAGTTGCAGATCACCACAATACATTTACAGCAGCTACTGCTGAGAGACTAAAATTGCAATGCATGTTTTCTTTTTTTTTTTTTCCTAAACTTACTACTTCTAAGTATGTAAAATGTTAGCACTTTTGACAAAATGATTCCCTCTTGGTTATAAATAAATAAATATGTTCCATTTTCTTAATTCTTAAGAGCTTTCATACCTGTCTTAGCTTTGCACCAGTTAGTCTATGTTTTGCTTCACCCCATAACACATCAAGCTGCATAGCTAGTGCCAGCTAGGGGCCCGTGGCACGGCAGGACCGGCGAGGAGGGGCTGGGGGTATGGGTGGAAAGGCTTGTGGTTGGGTATGACCCTGGAAAAGGGAAGGGTCTGAGGGGGCTTCTGGCCAAGGGGACTGCGGATTTGTTTGTTGTTGGACCTCGTGGTGAGTGGTTGGTGCTCCAGGCAGAGCCAGCGTCTTGCCGGGCAGATCGGTCTAGGAGTCAGGGTTTGAAAGTTTTTTCCTCTCTCTTACTCTCTCGGCCCCCGGGCGGTTTCGTGGGGGTTTTGCTCCCTTCGGGTGGGTTTTCCTTCTTTTTTCCCTTCTCGGGGTGAGATCCTGTATCATTTGTCCTACCTTTTTCCTCCATTCCTTAAATCACTCATTAGCACTAGCATTGTTAGTTTCCTTTATATAATTAAATAGTTCTTATCTCAACTCCTACGGGTTTTTCCTCGGTTTGTTCCTCTGACCCTTCCTCACCGGGAGGGGGTGTGAGGGGGGAGGCGCGGAGTGGCAGAGTGGCTGGTCGTGATAAAAACTACGACAGTTCTTTTTTTGGAGCCCAACGTGGGGCTCGAAAGAGTTGAGATAAGGAACAGATTATAGCGTGTGATAAGTTCCTGCTTTAAAATGTATCTGTGGCTTCTCAAAACTCTGAGTTCGGGGCTTTTCAAGTTGCTGACTGAATGGCAGGATCTGCTCCCCTATGTGCTAGTGATGATCTTGATTTTTTTATGCGCGAGGTGGACTGAGGGAGTTGGCCAGGCTGTTCTGTGTGCTGCTGATGTTGGCAGGGATACTCTCTCTCTATCTCTACTTAATACTGTCGGCTCCTTGATACATCGCAACTTATCTCCTGGAGGTTTTCCACAACCACACCTCTCCCTTTCTCCCCTCGGGGACACAGCCGATAGGAGAGGCTATTTGGTGCTGGGGGGCACGTGGAAAAACTTTTTCAATTTTTCCCCTTTCTTTTCTGTTCGATGGCAAAGGCATATGAGTTTTTCAGAAATTTTTCATGTGGCTGGGTGACCTGTGGCTAGGGATCAGCTTGCTAGTGAACGTTTTAGTGGCTTTGGGCAAAGTTAAGGAAATGTTTTGGGACCTGCTCCCACTGGTCGCAGTGCCCGAGGCAGACGCAGGGTCTGTGCGGTTACCCGAGCTGCCTTAATGCGCAAGGGGGCAGCACGGAGTCGCGCCGGGACCAAGCTCCTAACTCGAGCCCGCACGGCCTCAGTGTCTGCGGCGGCCCCAGCATCTACGTCAGCGGCTAGTACATCTGCACCAGAATCTGCCACATCACCCACCGCTATTCTTGCATCAGTGGCAATGCCTCCCACTACAGCCAGTCTGTCTTCTCCCCCAACCACCCCACTTTCTACAGCAGCCTCACTCCCTCAATCCTTTGTGTGCTATTGTCAGGGGCCACCACTCTCTATGGCCCCAGTCCGGAAAAAGAAATACACACATAAATCAGTCCGTATAGTCGAGGATGGTGAGGTAGCAAGGCCATCCCAATTGACAGAAACTGTCAATCAGGAAATGGGAACAGGGCTAGCTCAAGAGTCAGAGACGGAGGATGAAGCTGTTGTGACCACATGGTCCTTATCCCTGAGGGAGCTACGGGACATCCGTAGAGACTACAGTCGCTGCCTGGGTGAACATATCATGACCTGGCTGCTCCACTGCTGGGATAACGGGGCCAGTAGTATGGAGCTAGGGGGGAGAGAGGCTAAACAGCTGGAGTCACTTGCCGGAGAAGGGGGAATTGATAAAACAATTGGGTGTAAGCCACAAAATGTCAGCCTCTGGAAGTGACTCCTGACCAGTGTGAAGGAAAGGTACCCTTTCAGAGAGAGTGTGCCACAACAGCTGCACAGGTGGACCAGCATGGAGAAAGGCATCCAGTACCTAAGAGAACTGGCAGTACTGGAGATTGTTTATCGAGACCCAAACAACCCACAAGCATCCACTGACCCCGACAAAGGCTACTGCACTCGGCCCATGTGGCAGAAGTTAATGCAGAGTGCACCACCCTCATACTCCAGCATACTTTCAATAATAACTTGGAGAGAGGATGAGGCACCAACCGTAGATGAGATGATCCACCAATTCCAAGAGTATGAGGAAAGTCTCTCCTCCCCCATACAGGCATGTGTCTCTGCTGTGGAGAGACTGTCTAAAGAGCTCAAGGAACTCTGAGAGGAGGTGTTCCGATCCCCACCTCCACGGGCCAGTGTTTCGGTTATAAAGAGCAGGCGCTTTTCTCCTTCAAGGCAGGAATACAACAGATAGCTCTCATGGGGTACCCTGTGGTTTTACCTGAGAGACCACGGAGAGGATATGAGGAGGTGGGATGGAAAACCTACCTCTGTCCTGGAACAACGAGTAAATGAACTGAAAGGTAAAAGATCTACTAGTGGGGACACTGCCAGAAAAGTTGCTGCTCCCGTATCTAAAAGGGATGAACAAAGTGACATGTCCAATAATCCTTTTCTCCAGGACATGAGCGAGGCACGTGAGTATTAGAGGGGCCCTGCCTCCAGCCAGGTGGAGGAAAGGGACAACCGTGTTTACTGGATTGTATGGATTCGATGGCCTGGCACTTCAGAGCCCCAGGAGTACAGAGTTCTAGTAGACACAGGTGCACAGTGTACCCTGATGCCATCAAGCTATAAGGGGGTACGACCCATCAGCATTTCTGGTGTGACTGGGGGCTCTTAACAACTGACTGTGCTGGAGGCTGAAATAAGCCTGACTGGGAAGGAGTAGCAAAACCACCCTATTGTGACTGGCCCAGGTGCCCCATGCATCCTTGGCATAGACTACCTTAAGAGAGGGTGCTTTAAGGACCCGAAAGGGTACCGGTGGGCTTTTGAGATAGCTGCTATAGAGACTGATGAAATTGAGCAGCTGTCCATCTTGCCTGGTCTCTCACAGGACCCTTCTGTTGTGGGATTGCTAAAGGTTGCAGATCAACAGGTGCCAATTGCCACCACAACAGTGCACCGGCGGCAGTATCGCACTAACAGAGACTCTTTGCTTCCCATCCAGAAGCTGATTTGTCAGCTGGAGAGCCAAGGGGTGATCAGCAAAACCCGCTCCCCCTTTAACAGCCCCATCTGGCCATTGCGTAAGTCTGATGGAGAATGGAGACTGACAGTGGACTATCATGGCCTGAATGAAGTGACGCCACCACTGAGTGCTCCTGTGCCGGACACGCTGGAACTCCAATACGAGCTGGAGTCAAAGGCAGCCAAGTGGTACGTGACGACTGACATTGCTAATGCTTTTTTCTCCATTCCTTTGGCAGCAGAGTGCAGACCACAGTTTGCTTTCACCTGGAGGGGCATCCGATACACCTGGAATCGGCTGCCCCAGGGGTGGAAGCACAGCCCTACCATCTGCCATGGACTGATCCAGACTGCACTGGAACAGGGTGCAGCTCCCAAACATCTGCAGTACACTGATGACATCATTGTATGGGGCGACACAGCAGACGAAGTTTTTGAGAAGGGGAAGGATATCATCCAAATTCTGCTGAAAGCCGGTTTTGCCATCAAGCAAAGTAAGGTTAAGGGTCCTGCACGAGAGATTCAATTCTTAGGAGTAAAATGGCAAGATGGACGTCGTCAGATCCCGATGGATGTGATTAACAAAATCACAGCCATATGCCCACCAACGAGCAAGAAGGAAACTCAGGCTTTCCTAGGCATTGTGGGTTTCTGGCGAATGCATATTCCAAATTACAGCCAAATTGTCAGCCCTCTCTATGCAGTGACCCGGAAGAAAAACGATTTCAAATGGGGCCCTGAGCAGCGCCAAGCCTTTGAACAGATTAAGCAGGAGATCGTGCATGCAGTAGCCCTTGGACCGGTCCGGACAGGGCCAGAGGTAAAGAATGTACGCTATACTGCAGCCGGGGAGAATGGCCCTACCTGAAGTCTCTGGCAGAAAGATCCAGGAGAGACCCGAAGTTGTCCCCTTGGATTTTGGAGCCGGGGATATAGAGGATCTGAGGTCCACTACACGCCAACCGAAAAAGAGATACTGTCAGCTTATGAGGGAATCCGATCTGCCTCAGAAGTGGTTGGAACTGAAGCACAGCTCCTCCTGGCACCTCGACTGCCAGTGCTGGGTTGGATGTTCAAAGGCAGAGTCTCCTCCACTCACCATGCCACCGATGCTACATGGAATAAGTGGGCTGCCCTGATCACACAATGATCTCGTATAGGGAACCCCAGTCGCCCAGGAATCCTAGAAGTGATCATGGACTGGCCGGAGGGCAAAGACTTTGGGATGTCACAAGAGGAGGAGGTGACACGGGCTGAAGAAGCCCCTCTGTATAACCAGTTGCCAGAAGACGAGAAGCAGTATGCCCTGTTTACTGATGGGTCCTGCCGCACTGTAGGGAAACATCGTAGGTGGAAAACTGCTGTGTGGAGTCCCACCCGACAAGTTGCAGAGACTGCAGAAGGCCAAGGGGAATCCAGTCAGTTTGCAGAGGTAAAGGCCATCCAGCTGGCTTTGGACATTGCTCAATGAGAGAAATGGCCAGTGCTTTATCTCTACACTGACTCGTGGATGGTGGCAAATGCTCTGTGGGCGTGGCTGCAGCAGTGGAAACAGAGCAACTGGCAGCACCGAGGAAAACCCATCTGGGCTGCCGCGCTATGGCAGGACATTGCTTCCCGTCTGGACAACCTGGTCGTCAAGGTGCGTCATGTCGATGCCCACATGCCCAAAAGCCGAGCCACTGAAGAACACCAACACAATCAGCAGGTAGACCAGGCTGCTAAGATTGCAGTGGCTCAGGTGGATCTGGACTGGCAACATAAAGGTGAGCTGTTTATGGCTAGGTGGGCCCATGACACCTCGGGCCACCAGGGGAGAGATGCCACATACAGGTGGGCTCGTGACCGAGGAGTGGATTTGACCGTAGACAAAATTGCTCAGGTTATCCATGAATGTGAGACGTGCTGCCATCAAACAAGCTAAGAGAGTAAAGCCTCTGGTATGGGGGGCGATGGCTGAAATGCAAGTATGGGCAGGCCTGGCAGGTTGACTATATCACCCTCCCCAAGACCCGCCAGGGTAAGTGCCATGTCCTTACAATGGTGGGGGCAACCATGGGGTGGCTAGAAACATATCCGGTGTCCCATGCCACTGCCCGAAATACTATCTGGGGCCTTGAAAGGCAAGTCCTGTGGCGACACGGCACCCCGGAAAGAATTGAATCAGATAACGGGACTCATTTCTGAAATAGCCTCGTAGATGCTT
Source organism: Rhynochetos jubatus (assembly GCA_027574665.1). Lineage (NCBI taxonomy): Eukaryota > Metazoa > Chordata > Aves > Eurypygiformes > Rhynochetidae > Rhynochetos > Rhynochetos jubatus. Next base: position 84,955,066 of record CM050649.1, on the reverse strand, counting down.
GGGCTGAGGAACATGGAATGGAGTGGGTGTACCACATTCCCTATCATGCACCTGCCTCAGGGAAGGTCGAACGGTGCAATGGGCTGCTAAAGACCACCCTGAGAGCAATGGGGGGTGGAACACTCAAGAACTGGGATGCCAACTTGGCAAAGGCCACATGGCTAGTTAATACCAGGGGTTCTGTCAAGCGAGCTGGCCCTGCACACTCAAACCTTCTATGGACAGTAGAAGGAGATAAGGCCCCTGTAGTACATACTAGAAGCATGCTGGGAAAAACGGTTTAGGTTACTCCCACCTTGGGCGAAGGCAAACCCATCTGTGGGGTTTCTTTTACTCAAGGACCAGGGCACACTTGGTGGGTAATGAGAGAAGATGGGGGTGTCCGCTGTGTGCCTCAGGGGGATTTGATTCTGGGAGAAAACAGCCCATAATTACAGTGTATGAGGGACATGAATTGCTGCCACTAACCCCTGTTTTTGAGCTTTATGTTACAGGCACCCGCTATGGCAGAAAAACCACCCCACCCTACAGAGGTCCAGCCTAGCCAGGAGCACAGCAGTGACCTGACCTGAGCTGGCTTCGGCGCCCAAGGATCCCACACAACCCTTCCACCTTTGCCTGTCCTGAGTGACCCCACACCGGATGGAATCTGAAGTCATGGACTAATGGATCGTTTGCCAAGATGGTCCATAGACTAAGGGAATGATATCCATGTGGCATGGGATGGGAAAGGGGAAGCGGGCTGATGGGAGATTATGGAATACTGTGGGAGGTGAGCTTGATGTGGATGTGGTGAATCTAAAGGGGTAGATTAGTGTCTTAGCTTTGCACCAGTTAGTCTATATTTTTGCACCAGCTGCCTATGTTTTGCTTCACCCCATAACACATCAAGCTGGATAGATGGTGCCAGCCCGGGGCCATGGTACTGCAGGACTGGTGGGGAGGGGGTGGGGATATGGGTGGAAAGGCTTATGGTTGGACACGACCCTGGAAAGGGGAAGGGTCTTAGGGGGCTTCTAGCCAAGGGGGCTGGGGATTTGTTTGTTGTGGGGACCTCGTGGTGAGGTCTAACTATAATTAAATCGTTCTTATCTCAACTCCTATGGGCTTTTCCTCGGTTTGTTCCTCTGACCCTTCCACACCGGGAGGGGGTGTGGGGAGGGGGCGGTGTGGTAGAGCGGCTGGTCATGATAAAAACTATGACAGTACCACTATAAACTTTTGGAGAAAAGATCATATTTCAGAAAGGTGAAAATAAAGTCATATTTCAAGACAGCTACATTTCTGATGACTCTTGGAAGAATATCTATTAAGTTCTCAAAAAATCATGAATTTGAGTCATCAGCAAATATCAATATATTCTATTCAGAAAAGGTTGTTCTGAAACTACTGCCTAGACAGTATTATGTTTTTCAAAATAAGACAATGTTAGCAGTTTCCCAGTTACTGTTTCTGAACAATCCTTTCTTCTGCTTCCTTTCTTCTGCTTCCTTTCTTCTGCTTCCTTTCTTCTGCTTCCTTTCTGCTTCCTTTCTGCTTCCTTTCTGCTTCCTTTCTGCTTCCTTTCTTCTGCTTCCTTTCTTCTGCTTCCTTTCTTCTGCTTCCTTTCTGCTTCCTTTCTGCTTCCTTTCTTCTGCTTCCTTTCTGCTTCCTTTCTTCTGCTTCCTTTCTGCTTCCTTTCTGCTTCCTTTCTTCTGCTTCCTTTCTTCCGCTTCCTTTCTTCCCAATAGCATTTTGATCCGTTCTTATAATGGATTTTTTTTGATTAAGGGATGACTTATCATTGTTTATATTTCAAAACCAGAGACTATAATAATATTTTTTCATATCAGAGCATTTTTTGAGACTTCAAGGTCATAGAAGATCTTGAATTCCAGTGGCTGGTGAAACTACAGAGAAATATGCAACAGGCTTATCTCATTACGGTAGACATTCTGGATAATATTCCATCTGGCATATGGTTCCAGCAATTCCCAGCTGGTGCATGGTCCATTGCACAGTCTACAGCAGCCCCTGGTGGGTTAACACTGGGCAGCAAATCAAAAATCTGCTTCTGGTATTCTAACACACACTCAACTGCTGAAATTCAATGCATCAAAATCTGTATGAGTAGGACTCCAAGTTCAGTGGTAATAAGGAAGAAAAAATAGTTGCATCAAAGGCACAAAAATATTCATGCTGTCTAGCTGGGAAATTAACCTGTTCTTTACAATCAGAAATTAGATCCATTCTTGAGTAAACATTAAGGATAGTAATGAAGAGTTTTACAGTGACTTAGTGACACAAACATTAACCTCTTGTTTTGCCACAGCTTCCTCCTTAACATCTTAGGAAAGTGAATGAATGAGGGTGGGCAAGGGACCAGAGGTGTAGGGAGCAAAGCTTAACTGCTTTGATTGGGTAAAGGCTGTCCACATATCCATATTGTTTTCTATATTCTTCATGCACTTAATGGGTAGCGCTACTGAGGGATGTTTTACTGTTGCAAATTTATTACATGATATGGAAGACAGAATAACCTCCTTCAGAATTTTAGGAACAAAATGGAAGAAGTAAAATCCCAAAATTGAAGATGCAAATAGTATGATAATGGAGTTCATGTCTCTCAATTTGAAGAAAAATATAACCCTTTGTGAATACAGACACCTGCAGTAGGATTTTTAATTGATTCTTATATGGTTTTGTGTGATGTCGATGCATGTCTTAAACCTCAGTTTCATCAGGAAAATAAAATTGTGGCATTTTGCTTGAAACAATTCCATCTTTATAGATTTTGAAAGATGTAATAGTCAAAAAAAGAAAAATAAGTTCCTTGCATCTGGCTCAGTTAATAATTTTTTATTGCTGAAGTATATGTAACAGGCCCACAGACATTATTGTTTTCCTTATCATAATTAGTAACTTTGGAATAGAAGATGTGTATTTGTCAATGGGAATTTTTTCTATGATAAATACTTTGTTAAAGCCTAAGAAAACTATATTTCCTGAGAAGCAATAGTAGAAGATAACAAGTTGACAAACTTTATAATGATAAAATCTTTTAAATTGTACTGGTTGCTCATTAATATCTGTTACATTTGTTGCTATTACATGAATTATTACTACCTGATAGCACTAATTAAGGGATTTTCTGGATGCATAAGACAAAGTTAAATTTTACATTATAAGAAGGATTATTTACTGTCAGATTTATAGCTATAGAACACTGCAAGTAACTGGGTATATGTTATATTCTACACTAAAAATATTTCACATAAAGGCAAAATAAGAACAGAATAAATATTCTCCACAAAGTATCAACGACACTACTTAAGAGATTCGTCGGCATATTTTTATTAAGCATTTCAGAATTCAGTGTAGGTTTTGGAATGGTTGAAGTAGCAAAGGCTAAAATATAAAGATGATCTATTTGAAAGATTCTCCTACAGAAAATGGGTTGCTGGTTGTTGTTGATTTATTTTAGTTAATTTTTAAACCACATAGACAATATCCCTCTAAATGTTTAGTGTACATTAGGTTTCTTATTTTCTGTTCAGCTGCACATGGTTCTAAAGGTATTATAAAGATGTAATCAAAGAATGAATTTTATTTTAGTTATTGTTAAATAGTGGTAGTAATTCCCAGTTCAAAAACATTATCTGCAGTTTTGTCTTTTACCTCCATGAAGTAGACAACCCGTCCTGCTCATCTTGCTATGCATTCTCCCTATTTTTTTTCATCCATCTACAAGCAAGCAATATTTTTCATCTTTTCACATATATAAACCAAATGCTGCCTTAGCAAACTAAAAAATGCAAGTTTGCAAGCATTCTCCAAAGTGTATCACTTATGATTTTAAACCCAGCATGTGGCTGATTAGCCCACCACATTTAAACCTGAGGAAGGAAACCAGGGGGGGAAAAAAAAAAAAGTATCCCTGCTCTGGCTTCACAAACAGCTGAGTAAGACAAAGAAGTACACCAGGAACATAGACTTGCTCACATCCCTGTGAGTGGGTGTTAATACCAAATATTTCAGTAACTTTATTTTTTGCCTTCACTCCAAGAAAATATATGGATAATATGACTTATTTTAAAAGGCTTCCAGAAGTTGTTTAGTTGAGGGGAGGGGGGGGTGGTGTTGGTGTTGTTATTTTATAAAGTAAATCCAAATCTAACTTAATTACAACAAAATATCTAAAATTTTCATTTCTCTATTGGGCATTATTTATAGTATCATGGCAATGTGTTTGACTGACCATCTCTGCAGCAAGAAAAGTACTCTCCTTTTTTTCATCATCCATTTCTAACTCCTTGTTCTGCCAGACAACGGCTGGTTTTCTAAACTATGATTTTGGTTTTACTCCTCGTGTGAGAGTGAACTCACATGCAGTGCACAGGAGTCTCAGGCTGGGTGCATTGAAGTAGCTGTAAATAAACAGTGCATCTGACATGCACATTGTGGGGCAGGAAGTTGCTAGAAGTGTGAGCTGGAGGGTCTAGCAGCTGTGGCAGGGCATGACATACATCACTTGTGCCCTGCATACACCACTGCACTGAGTTTGGGCAAGCAAGGTTTCTCTTGTATAGCCATAGAATTATTCACACTGTTTTCACTCCTGGAAAACCATAACTTTACATAATTTATTAAATAAAACTAGAATGCTCTGAAGTCATTAGAATTGCATTCTTGATTCAGTGTACCTATGATTAAGAGATGAAAGCCCAACATAGCTATCGTTTACTTAGCATCAGAATATACAGTACTTTCTTGCTTCAGTGCTCAGATGTTACTGTAGGAAATGCACCATAATAAGGAGAAATTTAGAACTGTGATAAAAGACCCAATTCTCTATCCCAAGTAGTTAGCTGAGATAAGATGGGAATGCATTTCTCTATACAGAGAAGTGAAACATCCTTTTATTGCTTAAAAAAAATGAACATAACTGGAGAAATGGTGTAACATAGCAAATGAAACTACCTTTGATGTTTGGCTGGTATTCATTCCATATAGCAAGAGCATGGTCAATTAAATGATTATTCTGACCTAATTCTTGACAAAATGAGATCAATATTTCTAAACTTCATCCCTTTTTATTTAAGAAATTCACCAAATAATAATAATATCTCCTTGATTAGTTCCAATGTGTTATTAATATTAAAAATATCTGTGAGCAGGAGCTACTGAAGTATTATGAAAGTCAACTGATTTATTACATTGATATTTTACTTCTTATTTGAAATGTTCTAGTTGCCACATACAAAGTTAATACTGAATGAGAAAGAAACAATGACTCCTTGGATAGGCAATTGTCACATTTCTGCTTAGCAGATTAGAAGCCTTTGTATAAAATAAAACATTTTTGTTGAATTTCATATGATAGTGACTTGTGCAGATGCAGAAAAAAATTTAATTTCTTCTTAATCAACCAACATGCAATTTTAAGGGTTTCTGTTTATGTCAACAAGTCTTGAAGACCAATTGCTTTGTGTTGTATTTTTTTGCATTGCCTTTAAAGCCTGCACATACTCCCTGAAAGTAGCTTCATTCTGAGTGTATGTGACAGATTGTGTTTCTAACCAATCACATTCTCACTGGCTAAAATTATACTTTTCTGTGTCTGAAGACTAGTTTGTAACCCTCTAGGGCATTCTTAAACTTTTGCTTGTGGAGTTTGTTTTCTGGTAGTCTAACTATGTTTGTCTATCTTTTCCAAAATGTTCACAAAATCCCTTTTGTCTGAGTCTAGTACTTATATACAGAGTTGTAAATTAATGATACAAATATTGCTAGCAATACTGGTAATACAACCACTCCCCACCCACCGACTGGCCCATAGCCAGGGAGAGAGTCCATCCCTGGCCCAAGTCCCAACTTAGATACTAAGCATGACATGTTATGGCATGAAACACCCCCCCCTGCCCAGTCTGGGCCCGTCATCCTGCATATGTCCCCTCCCAGCTTCTTGTAGCGAAGAAGTTAGGAAAACAGGCACAGCACTAGAAAGTGCAAGTCAGTACAAACACCCCTCAGCTAAAAGTAAAAACACTGGTGTCATCAATACTATTCTCAGTGCAAATCCAAAACACAGTCTCATACTAGCCACTGTGAAGAAAATTAACTCTGTCCCAACTAAAACCAGCACAACAGTGACATTTCTTTTTAAATCCCACTGCTGGTTTTGGACAGTTTCAAATAGTTTGTCCAGAGAAGTCCCTCTTATTCCTAGGTTATAACACTGTCAAGTTGCATTTTATAAGGTGATCCTGTCTCTCCATTATAATCTTTAAAATAGATTATTTGAAGAAAAAATACTCATGTCTGTACTCCAAAAGTAACCACTCATTTTTAACAAAACCTTTAGTCATCGAAAATTTTATGTAGAAGATGGAAGAAATCCAGTTATGTAAAACCAAACACAGCCATCAAAAGTATTACTTATTATGTAGTACACATTTAGGACAGCAGCAGATTATGTCTTGTACTCCTGTTTCCATCCTTTTTAAAAATACCTAACATTACTACAATTCGCTTGCTTACTAATGTAATTCAAAAATACGTATCATTTACACAGAAAGAGATTTAGTGTGTCTTACTTATCCATCTCAGTTAACAAAACTAGGCAGACATTTTCCAGTTTGTATATTATAATTCTGGATTATAAGTACTTTATTGGAATATAGAAAAGTGATCCATATTCTTGCTGTAATATTCAGTGATGATTTATTAATCACAGCAATTTTATACATTAGTCTCTTTTTACATTTAGAAACAAAATTTCAAGACCTGTGTAAGTACACTTTAGTCAAAGTGAAATAAAAAGCTGTAATACAAAATGCTTCCAGCCTGTTTATATAAACATTAGACTTCAATAATTCTTTAAATAAAGGCAATATCTAAGTACATTAACTCTTTTAAAATAGTCCAATATGCTTAAAGGTATTTTTTTTCTTGTGGTTTTTCATTCTATTCTATGGCAACAAATGTTGATGGATTGAAAATTATTAGCTTCCCCCCAAAAAGGATGGCCACTCTAAACCAAATAGGGCAGATGTACCTAAATTAAACTAGTCATTTCAGATCAAATATCTCATAATTTTAGTCTTAATTTGTGTTAATGAACCACCTAGTTTTTTTACCATGTGTTAACTATATGCTATTATAGTGAACACAATTGATGGCTAGGTGGGGATATAATGAATGAAAAACACTGAGCCACAAATAAATAAGATGGATTTTTTTCTCCAAAATATGCCCTTCGCATATTTATTTACATAACAAATAATGGCCATCAGATTTTAAATAAATAATTGTGTTTCTAGTTATGAAGTGGTGGGTTTATAACAAAATGAGGCACTCAGTGCAGAAGACAAGTATTTGCAAATACAGGAATTGTATTGTTTGAATGTCTAAAATATTGAACGGATTACTGAATGCTGTTTTCATGCTTGACAATTATTTGGCTACATAAGGTATTATATTGTTATCAGTTAGAATAATAATATTTAGGAAACACCTTTTGCTTGGTGAAAAGTGATGGTTTCTGGTAAAGCTACATTCCAGGTATTTTATGTCAAAGTTGTTTCACTGTATGAAAGTTCCTTTTCTGTCACTGTAAACTTTCATGGGGTTATTTATATTCAAGATGATTCAGTATGTATATAGACTATATATACTTCAACTACTTTATATATCCCTCAAAGTCTAAACCTACCACAACAAGGTTTAAGGTTTCCATAAAAACATTCTGAATTACACCATCTGCTGTATTCTGTCCAATCAATATTTTATGTCCAACCCCAAGATCTGACATACCTTGAGGTACAGAAATGTAGCAGATGCTTCTGCTGTCATTCAGAAGGACCTTGACAGCCTGGAGAGATGGGTCAACAGGAACCTCATGAAGTTCAACAAAGGGAACAGCAAAGTCCTACCTCTGGGGTGGAATAAACCCATACACCCATACACACTGGTGGCTAAACAGCTGAAAAGCATCTTGGAATTAAAGGGTCTGGAGGTCCTGGTGGACAGAAAGTTGAACATGACTCAGCAACGCACCCTTGCAGCAAAGAAGACCAACAGCATCCTAGCTTCATTAGGATGAATGTTGCTAGCCAGTCAAGGGAGGTGATCTTTAACCTCTGTGCAACATTGGTGAGATATACCTGGAGTGCTGCATCCAGTTATGGGCTAGCCAGTATGAGAGACATGGACATACAGGAATGAGTCCAGCAAATGTCCATTAAGATGATTAAAGGATCCATCTGTCTTATAAATAGAGGCTAAGAGAGCTGGAAGAGTCTAGAGAAGAGAAGACTTAGGGGGATGTTATCAATATGTATTAATATCTGATGAGGGGAATAAAGAAAATTGAGACTCTTGTCAGAGTTATGTGGTGAAGGGACAAGAGGTAAAGGACACCAACTGAAACACAGGAAATTCATCACTAAAAAATCTTTTTAGTGATGTGTGAATAGTCTAACACTGAAACAAGTTACCAAAAGATGATGTGGCGTCTTCATTCCTGAAGTTATTTGAGACCTGACTTGTCACAGCCCTGAGTGACCTGCTCTAGTTGACCTTGTTCTGAACAGGGCAGTTGCATTAAGGGATCTTCAGAGGTCAATTCCAGCTTCAGCTGTTCTGTGAATCTAGGAAATTTCTTTTTTATTTTTAAGTAATAAGTAGTGATTTCTTGACTTCCCTTGCTTATTTGATTGTCTCTGAACACATTTTCATGTGAAGGTATTTTTTCCTAACATTTTTCAGTTTCATTAACAATTTAACCTCTACATAATGATTTTTTAGACATCTGATTCCATAAATAATTTTCATAGAGATTTTTTTGTTTAAACTAAACAGTCACTCTAGAGTGATTGATCCAAGCAAACATCTCTTCTCTCATTTCACTGAGGACTTTTTCTGATCGTAAACCCCTGTTCTCTTTAGCTGAAATAGCAAACACTTGACTGGTGTATTAACCTTTCCTGAATCTCCTTATATGAGGTGTAGAAAGGATCAATGTATTAATACATTCTGATATTTGAGTTTCATTCTGATATTTTAAATTGTAAGTTTATAGCAAATTAGGAATGTGTAATTTCACCTAAGCTAACTATTCACTAAGTGATATAAAATGGCCAAAATTTCATCCTTCACATTCTAGCATGCTTTTTTTTTTTTTTTTTTTTTTACTTATTTGGCATCATCATAGTACTGAAAGGAATGCTTGAGAAGTTCCCACTGCTTTTTTGTGTAGCTATTATTTTCTTGATGCACTAAAAGCCTAATTCACAGTAATATATAAGTACTTGATACCCAGTATCTTCTACCATTTCAAACACTTGTGCAAGCTGTTTATCTTCAAAGCATTGGAGTGGAAGCCTATATAGATATGAAATAATTTTTTGTTTGTTTTCGGCTATTTTTCAGCTGGATCAGTTCTCCAGTCCAGTTCATTACAGAGCCAGTAGTGTGCCAGTTTCAAATACATGTGCCAGTTTAAGCTTTAGTGATGCCTAATAACTTACAGAGTTTTTATCTGATGCTGTAACAGTGAGTTCTCTCAGATGTCTAAACCAATGGTGCATTACCTGCAGAGATAGATGCAAATAGATTCTCCAGAAGGTGTGGTTTGAATACATATACAAAATATATGCAATACTAGGAAGCACGGAAAAAATAACAACCTGGCATCTCAGCTTAACATCCGACTGAGTGAATGCTGACCCCTATCTAAGTATGCTTCATTCTGTAAAATACGAAGGTCAAGAAAAATCTTTAGGAAATAGTTTTGCTAATATTTCTAAAGCAGTCAGACCCAGTAAAGAAGAGCTTCATAGAAAACTCATAGGGAAATTAATGATTCTACTTTATAGCATGTCCTGGAGAAGCATGTAATGTACAGGTCATTGAGCCATACACTAAACTGTAAGAAGACAAAGTCTTGCATAGCAGATCTTTCTGAATGAAGCTGTCATCTGCCGTAGCTTGTGTCAAAATGCATAATGATGAGAAGGACAAATTAAGGTTATTCAAGTACTTTTACTGCTGCTTCTCTAACATAATTTTTTGTGTGCAATATATTTTTTCAAAGTGTAATACTAAGCAGTCTTTTTCTGCCCATATATATTTTGATACCTTTAGTTCTAATAACTATGGGACACCTTCAGCATATTTCTGCACTGTTCAGATTGCAGGTATGCTAAGAGTGTAAAAGGAAAAAAATGAAAATCTCCATGATAAATTAATGTTCTTTGAAAGCCATAAGGCTGTAACTAATGATTCTGAAAGGCTTATTATAATTTAAATCACATTAACAATTAGCAATATCTACAGTTAAAAATTAATGCTATGGCTTTAGGGCTGTAGCACAGCTGAACAGCTGTTGATATATTATTAAAATGGCTTTATTATAAAATGTCTAAATGTAAATTATTCTTCTTTTATTGTTGTTGGTAGTGTAGGTTTTTTAAGTGTAAAGATGAAAGACAACTAACAGAAATGCAAAACTAAGGCATATAGTGGAGCTTGACACAACTATGACTGTCTTTTTATTTTCCTTTTTTAAAAATAAATATTTTTATTTCTAACTGTTGTGTAACATAGCCAATGTACTAGATATAAAAAACAATTTCAGGTCCTTTCCTTGTTGGGAATGTCTTAGCGAACTTACTGTAGTTTAAATATTTATCATGTACATTTTTGTACGTATCCCAAAAATCACTGAGTTAAGAGACCAATGTAATTAGACATGGGCTAATTCAACAAAGGATTAGGGAGAAACACTATGATAATTTTTTCTGTAAGTATTGTGTTGCTTGTACATTGATCAGGTTGATAAATTTGAAAAAAAAAAAAAAGAAATTAATCCTAAACTAGTAAGAATATACATTTGCTTTTCATGCCCTATTTTTTTCAGATAAAATTCACATTCAGAGGAACATTGCTTAAGAGAGCTTGCATTGTAAATAGCATGGACTACAGCCACAAGGCCTAACAAAGTTTAAAAAAAAAATATTTGTACCAGTTCTTTTAAAAATTTTTAAACTCAACACCAAAATCTCTTACACTTCATTACTTAGTTATCCCTTTATTTATAATGCAGTTATAATTACCTTATTTATATATTATTTAATTAGTCATGTGGTTATTGCAAGCATATAGTCATTATAAGAGTCATGTAAAAAGGTTGATATTCTTTGTCAACTAAAAAATATTTGATGGTTAGAGAAGCTGAACTTGGCAGAAATAAGTTATTGTTGTTCAGAAGATAAAGATCCCTCTTCCTAAAGCACAGAGCTTTTGGGTTTGTGTTTGTTTTTTTGTTTTGTTTTGTTTTGTTTTGGTTTTTTTTTCCAGAGTAGAGACTAAGAAGAAAAGGATTTAAGAATTTATATGCTGAAAAGTGACAAAAGAAATAGGTCTATAAAGCTAATAGAGTTTTTTATAGTTAAGCAGGGTTTTATTTGTTCAGTTGGTTGGTTTGTTTGTTCTCTTTGGTTGTTTTATTTGTTTTCCTACTTTTAGATTCTTTCTTTAATTTTAAATTCCAGTTTATTAAATATTTCTTATTATGAGGCTGAGTATAGTTTTGTATTGGATTATTAACTTCCTTTTGGTAAAACCAACTTTAACTGCGATCTAATTGTTAAGTAGGAGTTTACCATTGCTGAAAGAGAAAATTGTATAATGTATATATAAAATGTTTAAAAGTATAGTTTAGCATGGCATAATTAAATGTTATCATTAGTATAATGAATATACTAGAAATGAACATTAATCAGGAGGATGATTTACCATTTTTTGAAATAAATCAAAGAGAATTTCTAAATTTCTTTTTCTCTTTTTGTGTTGTCTTTTATTTTGCTTTGAAAAAACAGTGATCTGAAACATTTCAACTATCTTAACATTATCTTAAAATAAAAAAACATTGCTTGAACTTTTTCTCAGCAGTTTGTCACTTATAATCATGAACCCTCTAGAAGCTTATAAAATGTTGTTCTTGAGGAAAGTAAACAAAGATATATCCATTAAATTGACTCTAAAGCTTAATCTGTTGGCACTTTGTTATCTATTTTGAAATTCAAATCTGATGAAAAAACTGGATTATAGTGAATATATTTGTAAAATTTTCTGAATAGCAGGGATGTCAATAGTAGGATTTTGTTTTAGTGGCTCAGAAATAGATTTCTCATGCTATTTTAGCCACTGTGGGATCTCCCTCTTGCTCCAACCATAATGGAAGTCATGTGTGGACAAGTGAAGGAACCTAAAAAGGCACTAAAAGGGGGAGAAAATAGAAAAACAATCCAAACAAACAAGCAAACAAAAAACAAACCAGCCAAAACAAAAAAACCACCCAAACTTGTGAGTTGAGATAAAAACAGTTTAATAGGACAGCAAAGGGAGGGGAAATAATAATAATAATAATAGTAATAATAATAATAATAATGATTAAGGAATATCCAAAACGAAGTGATTGCACAGCACAATTACTCACCACGTAGTGATCAATAGCCTGTCCCCAAGCAACAGTATTGCCCAGCCAACTATCCTCAGCTTATATACTGAGCATGATGCCTTATAGCATGAAATATCCCATTGGTCAGTATGGGTCATAGAATGGTTTGGTTCCGAAGAGACCATAAAGATCATCTATTTCCAATCCATCTGCCATGGACAGGGACACCCTCCACTAAACCAGGTTGCTTAAAGCCTCGTCCAGCCTGGCCTTGAAGACAGCCAGGGATAGGGCATCCACAGCTTCTCTGGGCAACTTGTTCCAGTGCTTCACCACCCTCTCCGTGAAGAATTTCTTCCTGATATCTAACCTAAATCTCCCCACTTTCAATTTAAAGACATTACCTCTTGTCCTGTCAGTACCTGCCCTTGTAAAAAGTCCCCCTCCAGCTTCCTTGTAGGCTCCTGTTGTGATTTAAGGCTAGCAATTAAGTACAACACAGCCGCTTCCTCACCTTCTCCCCTCCTTTAGTGGAGAAGAATTGGAGGAAAAGACAACAAACCTCGTGGATTGAGATAAGAACTATTTAACAATTTAATATGAATGAATACTATAGTGATACTATTAATATTAGTGATATTTACTAATATTAATATTATTTACTAATATTAATACTTGCTATTATTACTACTAGTATGAATAACAAGTAATTAAAATAATAGAAAACAAAATCATAGAATCATGAAATGGTTAGGGTTGGAAGGGACCTTAAAGATCATCTAGTTCCAACCTCCCTGCCATGTGCAGGGATACCTTCCACTAGGCCAGGTTGCTCAAAGCCTCATCCAGCTGGCCTTGGATACAGCCAGGGATGGGACACCCACAACTTCTCTGGGCAACCTGTTCCAGTGCCTCACCACCCTCTCCATGAAGAACTTCCTGATATCTAATCTAAATCTCCCTGCTTTCAGTTGTCCTGTCACTACAGGCCCTTGTAAAAAGCACACACACCCCCTTCAGCTTCCTTGTAGGCCGCCTTCAGGTACTGGAAGGCTGCAATAAGGTCTCCCCAAAGCCTTCTCTTCTCCAGGCTGAACAAGCCCAATTCTCTCAGCCTTTCTTCATAGGAGATGTGTTCTAGCCCTCTGAGCATCTTCGTGGCCCTCCTCTGGACTCGTTCCAACTGATTGATATCCTTCTTAAGCTGAGAGCTCCACAGCTGGACAGAGTACTGCAGGTGGGTTCTTACAAGAGCAGAGTAGAGGGGGAGAATCCAGCAAAATATATGATGCAGTTGCTCACCACCCGCCAACTGATGCACAATCAGGTCTCAAGTAGTGGGGAAAGTCAGAGCCTGAGAGTGATAACAGCAGATTCTGAGTGAGCCCCATGAGCAACAGCATTATCAGGAAAGCCAACTGACCCATCAGCTCACTGATGAACAAAACAAACAACAAACAAACACATGAGAAAGAAAATTAGGTATAGCCCCCCGGCCCAAACTGGGCATGATGTGCTATGGAATTAAATACTCCTTTAGCTAGTTTAGATTAGTGGTCTGAACTGTAAACTGACTGGGAACCTCCCCCAGTCACTCTGAAATTTCAAATATAATTAGAAGAAGATTCACAGACATCAGCAATTTCTGTCAGCACCCATGGGTGCATCCCATATTATGAACCCATAGTTCTGTATATGTCTGTTTTTTAAAAATGTTTGCAAACTTGCTGCTCTATTGGCAATGAGTTTCCCTTTCTCCAGACTGTCTTTCTGGTCCCAGAGGCCTGGGATTCCTGAAGGGGGGTCTTTCCATTAAAGACAGAGGTGAAGAAGGCTTTCAATACTTCATCCCTCCCAATGTCCTTTGTGATCAAAGCAGAAGGTTAGAAGAATGGAAAGGTGAAGAGTTCACATCACATTATCTTAAAATGCAATAATAGGCAAGCTCCTTTTGGATTTCCAGAACTAGGAAGTCCATCTCAGATGAAGTGATTTTAAAAAAGAAGGTGATTTCTTCTTGGAGATGAAAACCATGCTTAACTCATAAAGGAGGACAATGTTTATCAGAGACAGCTTAAGACTGGAGTGAATCTTTCAAGGTATGTTTGTAACTTCAATACAGAATAGTCTGCTGCATACAGAAATGTACCTCATAAACATAATGGACCTGAGATGCAGTGTCTTATGTTCTTAGTTAAAATTAGAACATCCAGTGCTGCGCATTTCTATACACATACACATAAAAGCACAGATCTTGTAATGGACATCTGCAGGTCATCTAGTCCTTAGTGCTGCTAAAAGCAGGTCTAAAAAGATCATGGTTTTTAGGGGTTTGTCCAGCCATATCTTGAAAATTCCAAGGAGAGAGGTTCCACAATATCTCTGGATAGCCTGTTCCAGTATTTAAGCACCTTCAATTCTATTACGGTGCACCTCTGAGAAGAGTCTGACTCCTACTTCTCTGTATCTTCCTGTTAGATACCCGAAAATCAGCTGCTATACCTTTATTTTATTTTCCACAAGAAAAGTCAAGGCTGATGATGGGAGTAACTTTCAGAGTGTCAAGAGCGGCAGAGGAAGTTTTCAGTAAGATATGTAACAATGGGTCATTATAGGTACCTTGGAGGGAAAAATGGTAATTCTGTAAGGATAAAAGAGATCCCAAACCAAGAGTACAAGAGAAAACATCACTGTGTTACCCAGCAGTGGAACAGAAAATATTTTTTAAATATTTTTAAATGAAAAGCATAGTGTAAGACTTGCAGCTTAAGACCTTGTTTATACATTAAGATATGACAATTAGCAAACACTCTGTTTTAAATGAAAATCATTACTATAATAGGAAGAGGCTGTGAAAATGGTAATAAATTGACCCTTTTTGGAAACAGCTCACAAGAATTCCATCAAAGTGCAAAAGGTTATGCTCAGGGTAGAGCTACTATGTATGGAAGCCATATGACCAGGCAGGACTCAGACACGGGGGCAATTGCAACGAGTTTACTGTCTTCTTTGAGTCCGTGGTGCTGGCCACAGCTGGACCAAAGGGCGAGGCACTTTGCCTGGTGTAACTGCTTCTTTACAGAAGGTATCTGTATGCCAGAAAATAAAAATCTTAGAATAAGATTCTAAGATTAAACTGGAAGGAGAGTTCACACCAGGATCTGATTAAAAAAAAACCCAAAAACTAAAAAACAAACCAAAACCCCCAAAAAACCCCCAAACAAGACTGTACAACATTGGGCTGACTTCACACTGAACAGTTTTAGAAATTTTGTAACATGCATTGCTTTCCCTCAGCATCACTCACCTCCTGATGCCACAGATGTATATTAGCATGTGACACATACTATATGCTTTATGCCATGATTTATGCCCTTCTTTATGTCCTATTCTAGTAATCACGAGAAAAAAGAAAGAAAAAAAAATCAAGATAAAAGATCAGATGGTTTGAAATAAGAATGAAGAAATAAAGAAGGAAAAAAATAATAATCAGCTATTCATTTCCAAATGGATGCAAGTGATACTGTGGCTGTGAAAGATTATGTGAAAATACAATAAAATCCACAACTATACTTTCTTAGAACGTGGGAGACTTGAAGATAGGAATTATGTCTAAGGGATATCTTTAGAAATTACTAGTGGAAGGTTCTCAACCCTCAGAAACTCTTAAATGCTTTTGAGGAATATTACCTACCTTTCCACTACCTTTCCATAATCAGTTAGCTGGTTTAACATTTAGTGTGATGTTAAAAATGTCACTTTATGAGTGTTTCCATATTCTGCTATAAGTGCAATATGCCATATTTCCCTGGGGTAAACAGTTACACAGGATACATTTACTCCACATCACTTTTATCCTGCTTGACTTCAGCAGCTTCACACTGACATCCCCCTGAGGCATTTATTTTATGTGCTTGCTCTTGAGCCTTGCTGATATTGTGGCAGGCTCATCTCATAAGGCCACTACACTTGAGGGATGATGATATAAAAAATCACAATAGACTAATGCTGGATTTTCAGACATGAAAAAAAAGCTAATACTTCTCTAAAGTTATCTTTCCAGTCATAGACAAACAAAAAACATTTTGCTTGATGGAAAACTTTCTGATAGACACCTTTGGTCTTTCTGCCAGTAGGAGATTTTTGGACAAATATGAGTATTTTCCTCCTATTTGATAATAGCAGCATCTGCTAAGAAGTGCTATGACAGCTCAGTGAATATAAAACGTCCAACTGGGTTCCAAGGTATTGTTGCATTTACTAATGTTTCTTTGTTACATTTGAATGAAGAAAGAGAAAGTGAATACTTCAAAAAGCTGGGGATTTTCCTGTGATACTTCTTGCTATAGAGAGCAATAGAATCTGTACTAGTACTTGCAGAGCGGCAAGGAGACCATCCTATCGAAGTAAAAAGCTAAGATGTTCCTGTAACATGAAGAATCTCACATATGGGGTGTTTGGGCATGTTTCTCAAGATAGAGCTCAATAATTTTATATATGTGACAGTGTGTTGCATATTATTTTCAATAAGTCATATCACTCAGGACTGATTTAACTTACACAAGTCCTGCCAGCAAACCTGCCTCAGTGTGGACTCCTCTCTCCATGAGGCCACAGGTCTTGCCAGGAGCCTGCTCAATGTGGGCTTCACAAGGAGTCATGGCCTCCTTTGGGAAGCCACCTACTCCAGTGTAGGGTCCTCCACAAGCTGCAGGTATATATCTGCTCCACCATGGATCTCCATGGCTGCAGGGCACAGCCAGACTCACCATGGTCTTCATCACAGGCTGCAAGGAAGCCCCCACTCTGGCCTCTGGAGCACCTCCTCCCCCTCCTTCTCCTCTGGCCTTTGTGTCTGCAGAGTTCCCTCTCTCACATCTTGCTCTCTCTCTTTACCAAGAATCTACACTCTTCTGTATTTTTCCCCTTCTTAAACATGTTATCACAGAGGCATAATGACTGTTTGCAGTTGGCTTGGCCTTGGTCGGCAGAGAGTCCATCTTGGAGCCAGCTGGCATTGGTTCTATTGGGCACAAGAGAAGCTTCTAGCAGCTTTCACAGACACCACCCCTGTAGCTGCCACACTACCAAAATCTTCCAAAACATGCGAAGACAATAGAGGGGGCTTTGGTAGCAGGGGAAGGAACACAAATGTGGCTCCTGTGAAAAGCTGCTAAAAGTTGTCCCCAACTACAAGTTGGATCCACCTGTCGCCATGACTGAGCCAGTCAGTGCCTCTGTGATTAACATACTTAAGAGCAGAAAACATGAAAAAGAAGCAGCAGCAGAGGCAGAAACAGAGTGTCAAGAATCAGCATGGAGAGAGGGCTGGGATGCGGGAGAAACAGGAAGGCAGGCATCAAGGTTAGTGAAGAAGGCATGCAGGAGGTATGCTGGAGAATAAGTTCCCTGCAGCCTGTGGAGAGAGGGCAGGCTGTGCCCCTGCCACCATGGAGGGTCATGGGGCAGCAGAGACCCACCTGCAGCCCAGGGAGGACCCCACACTTTAGCAGACAGCTGTGCCAGTAAAGTCTGTGACTCTGTGGTAAGCCCACGCTGGAGCAGTCCAGTCCTGAAGGACTGCATATCTGTGGACGGGACCAATGCCAGAGCAGTTAGTAGAGAAAACTGCAGCCTGTGGGAAGAACTAACATCAGAGAAGTTTGTGGAGGACTGTCTGCCATGGAAGGGATCCCACGCTGAAGCTGGGGAAGAATGTGAGGAGTTGTCTTCCCTGAGGAGGAAGGAGCAGCAGATGCAATGTGCAATGAACTGAGTGCAAAATGCCCATCTCCCTGTGCTGCTGTAGGGGGAAGAGGTAAAGAACTCTGGAGCAGAGCTAGGCCTAGGAAGAATTGAGGGGTGCTGGTAGGTTTTTAGGATCTGTTTTGTTTTGTTTCTCATTGCCCCTCTCTGATTTAATTGGCAACTAATTAAATTGATTTTTATTCCTCAAGTGGAATCTGTTTTACCCATGACTATAATTGGTGAGTGATCCCTTCCTGTCCTTACCTCAATCCATGAGCCTTTCCTTTTATTTTCTCCTCCCCATTCCAGTGGGGAGGAGTGAGTGAGTGGCCACATGGCCTTTTCTTGCCACCTGGGCATAAACCACAACAACTTAAATCTAATACCAAAAATTAATAGAATATTTATATTACATATTTACAATAATTTCTAAATGCTGTTTAGAAGCAGTCATGATGCTAGAAACTTCATTTAAATAGTGTTTGTTAATAAAATATTGGTATGTTTATAGACTGATGAGTATCGTTCACATATTTGTCTATCTTGTTTTATTGTTTTATACACTTTGTTTTGAATGACACATACATGAGTAGTGTCCCCTAGCAAATATGTGATCAAGAAATAAGAGTGAAAAGAGCTTGAAACTCCAAAAAAATTTTGGCAAGAATACAAGCATTTACTGTGGAGAGGAAAGCAGTATACAGAATGATACTGCCAGTTTTATTCTGCAATATTTCCAAGTTCACCACACATAATGGTGTTTGAAATAAAAAATAATCCACTGATGAAAATACTAAACCACAGCATGTTCCCACACGCTAAATGAACCAAAAAAATGAACTTCATTTATGTCCAGTTGACTGTATGTATATTTTCTAAGAGTGCAGTCAGCCTCTTATTTGGAGAGAGCTAATGATAATTTCTATTTCCTTTATCAATATATTTTGAAAATATAAATAATTCAACCACCTCTTCCATTATTCACTGTATTCTGTATTTAACTTCTGTGTGGTAAACAAACTCTAAAAACATATATAATTAAGATAGCATTAGTTATACAGCATATGTATGTTGAGGCATTCAGTGTTTTCTGCCAAGGACACCTATTTAGAGAGAGACAATGACATCTGCAGTAACAAGGAAGTATAAAGAATGCTGTCCTTCTTGTTACTGCCTTCCTGCTAGCACTTACATTTTTGAAAACTGAAAGAGTTTATAATCATCAGAATGAGGTGCAAAACTTTATTCAAAAACAGGTCAAATAACCAGTGTGGATTAAGATTGTGTTTAATCAGTTGTGTTGCAGTTCAGTTTACCCATTCCCCTGCAACGAGGTCTACACTGAGTATAGGCTCAATGACCCAAGATGCCCTACACCACTAAAAATACCCTCTTGCCCCTAAGTTAATAAAGGACAAACAAAACATTATTTCTTAATATTTTTAAAAAATACATAATTCTTGACTCTTTTTTTTCCCCCACAACCAGCTGCTAAGTACTAGATAATCATAACAGCTACCTGCTCATTTCATAGCAGTATGTGGAAACTGCTCAGAAGGAAATACCACAGGAAATGAAGAAAAGGGGGAGATGAAACTCATAAAATTCTAGAGTGTATTAAATTTCTCCTATGTAATAGAGGACCATGTGAGTTGCCCTATGAATCCACACTGGATATCTATGGGTGGGCCACTGGGATGATCCTAGAATAAATTTCTCAAATATAGGGACTGGATTGAATAATATGTAAGTAGATATTCAATGCCAACACTTTTAAATATCTTGCTTAGCCTTCACTTTTTCTGCACAGTACCTTGACTATCCTTTCTGACCTGTACCATCTCTGCTAGACCTGTGTATACGTCTTGGACATTCTAAAACATCTCATATGGCACAATATTAAAAACTTACTTAGATGTAAGCATCTAAGTTTTGGCCAGTTTTGTTCTGAACAGTATCCTACGTCTAAAATTTTGTGGGTAGATGTTATATAAGAAAAAAGATGTCTCCTAAGGGCTTATATCAATTTCTGATTATGATGTGCGAAGAAGGGATACTTAAAGACAATCACAGCTCTAGGATTTCTCTGGAGATACCTGTTGTAGTTTCATGACTAGCCTATTCTACCACTCCGCCCCCCCTGCCACACCCCCTCCCGGTGAGGAAGGGTCAGAGGAACAAACCGAGGAAAAGCCCGTAGGAGTTGAGATAAGAACTATTTAATTATATAAAGGAAACTTAGGGAGTTACTAACAATGCTAGTGCTAATGAGTGATTTAAGGAACGGAGGAAGAGGGTAGAACAAATGATACAGGATCCCACCCCAAGAAGGGAAAAAAGGAAAAGAAGACCCACCGGAAGAGAGCAACCCTCCCACGAAACCGCCTGGGGGCCGAGCAAGTAAGAGAGAGGAAAAAAACTTTCAAACCCCGACTCCCAGACCAATCTGCCCGGCAAGACGCTGGCTCTGCCCGGAGCACCAACCACTTGCCATGAGGTCCCACAACAAACAAACCCCCAGCCCCCTCAGCCGGAAGCCCCCTCAGACCCTTCCCCTTCCCAGGGTCATACCCAACCACAAGCCTTTCCACCCATACCCCCACCCCCTCCCCGCCAGTCCTGCAGTGTGGTGGGCCCTGGGCTGGCACCACCTATCCATCTTGATGTGTTATGGGGTGAAGCAAAACATAGACTAGCTGATGTAAAGCTAAGACAATACCCCTAATAAGTCAAGGCCCAAGGCAGATCTTTATTGGTTCACACCTGTGGGTCAGTGAAAACATGAAATTGAACTTGTAAGTCTATTACAGTTTCGTTCCGGGGGGGGGGGGGGGGGACGGGGGACGGGGGGGGGAGGGGAACGGAACAAAACAAAACAAAACAACAAAAACCCAAAAACTTTCACAACATTAAGAAACAAACAAACAAACCAACAAAAACTCACTATCCAGTTGTTTACAAAGAACTCAATGTTCAGTCTTTTGTACCCCTGGAATGTATTATTCCTAGAAATTATGTCCCCCAGCAATTCTGTAAGCAGTGGTATTTAAGAAAATGCTTCATAAATCTGGCAAACAGAGAATGATACAGACAAAAAACTCAAGCAAATTTTTGTCTATTTAGCATTTAGAGAAGATCTGGAAACTTTACTATACTGGGCTGTGGAATCTTTTAGTGGCAAACACAAAAGGTTCAAAACCTGCTTTATTTCCCAAGATGAATGTTACTGATATCTTCTGCATATAAAATTATCTTGCTCCTCATTTAAATGATGAAACAAATTCCAGAGAATTTTCATGTTAATTGTAATGAGTTAGTGTGGAATTTTTGCCTATGTATTTCCCTGACTAGTTACATAATTTTCACTTCCAGTGACTATTCATGCAAAGAAGATATCAGAGTAATTCGATGCTCATTTTCTACAACCATGTCAAATGCTTTCCAAGTACTAAAATGTGATATACTTCTGCTGCTGTAGTAGTAATATAAAGCCTTTAGGACAATATTAAACTAATCTAACTTTCAACATCTATAATGGAATGAAAAGAAATGTGTAATTGGCTATTTCCCTCTTTTGATGATAACTGGGACATAAGGGTCAGTTTCAGATTTGTAAACATTGACATCTTATCTCCTTTTACGTGCTGCAGTTTAAGGACTTCCTACATGATCTCTGGCAAATACAAATGCTTAGGTGCAAAGAAAAACACATCACGGCAGTATCAGAGTGAAGGTTGGTTGACTAAACTCTGCAGGTGTGAAAATGATAACAGTCAGCCAACAGAAATAATTTTGTCACATAATTTACAATGGAATACAATATACCTTCTTATTTGCCTTTCTATTCTTCATTCACTGCCTTAACAACCTCATAGTGATACATGAGATATTTCAGTACATTTGGGATAACTGCAGGAGGCAGAAAATTATGACACAGAAGACGTATAAACTTTCAGACTGACAGCTGGAGGTCCAGAACAATAACTACCGAAATATCAAGCAGCAACAGATATCCAGTTTTAGACAGCAGAATCAAGCCCTAATTCTTGAACAAAGTAAATTTTGGATTCTGACTCTGAAAGAAAAGATTTCATTCAAATCCCTTAATCCATGTTTAGCTTTAATATAGATAATATTTACAAACATGCTCTTCAGTTAGTAGAACAACTAGTAGTGGGATTGCATAGCATATTAAAAGAGGGGTCAATGACAAGTGTGATAATCTATAGTATATAAACTGTTGTAAATCATCTGTGCTTAAAAAACTGAATTTCAAACATTTCTGCATTTTTTCAAAGTCTGACTTTGTGCAATAGTTTAATCATTAAGAAGCTAAAAGTTCAAATCTCTTGCCTTAAAATAGTCACCTGAGATGCTGTAATGCTATCATTCTGTCTAGCCTCCATTTGATGCTCTGTTAAGATATTAATACCATGTTAGTGTAAGGAGTGATGTTTCAGCTTTTTTGTGGTTTCTCAGCTATGAGTAACCAAGGGTGCAAAATTAATTCATCCAGAGGCATCAACGAAAAGAAAATGTGATTCTGTAGTCTAACAATTCTGGCATTCTCCTGAAAATTGTGGAAGACCTTGATTTTGTTCTTTTGTTCTATAACATTTTTCCTTTTTTTTTTTTTTTTTTTTTTTTTTTACCTACAGGAAAAGAACACATAAGCAGTCTTTAGACCGAAGACTAGAATTCCCATCTTCATAGCCAATTGAACTATATTGCTTTCCATTTCATGAAGTTCACATTTTTGTCTGATTAGTAGCCCAATTAGAATACAGGTGACTAAAAAACACCAATCCTAATTATTTCATTTTCTTCCTAGTACCATTTTTGCATTTATATTAAGCAGTCAGTAAATAACGTTGTAGGAAACAGATTTTTTAGGACTATTTATCCACGGTTGCTAAGTGGTGGCTATGTAACAATCTAGAAACCAAATTCCTATTTCATTAGCCTGGAATCACACTCACACTCATGCTTACTGTTCATCGAGTCCTGTAACAATTGCATTCACAGCTGCTTGGGAGCTGAGCACTAAAAAAGGTAAACTAGAGATTATGTTTCTAAATCAATCAATAGAAAGGTGACAAGAATGACTGATGAATGAAATACTTTACCTGCATTCAAATTTCTTGTGGATTAGGAGAATACAGATTTCAAACACTGCTGGGTCTGTCTTGGATGGAGTTAACTTTTCATAACAACCCACAAACCATGTTGATAATACACCGAAGTTTTGTTATTATTATATATCATTAAATTAATATTATCTATATTTGAACAATGCTTTCATAGCATCAAGACTTTCACTGTTTCTCACTCTGCCCCCTTACAGAGGGTAGGCTGTGTGTGGGCAAGAAGCTGGCAGGGAACACATCCAGGACAGCTGACATGAGTTGCTCAAAGAGGTATTCCATGCCATATGACATCATATTCAGCATCTAAAACAAAGGGAGGGATAGAGAATGTTTGTCTTCTAAGTTAGCTTAGCTATTGCTCAGAGGCTGGCTGGGTATCAGTCTACTTGTAGGAGGCAGTGAGTAATTGCCTTTGAATCACTTCTTTTCTTCTTTTTCCTTAACTTGAATTTTCTTTATCTCAACCCACAAGTTTTCTCATTTTTGCTCTTCCTATTCTCTCCCTTATCCCAGTGTTGGTTGGAGAATGAGTATGTGTGTGGGTACTTGGCTACTGGCTAGTGTCAACCCACAACACAAACCTTCCCTGTTGTTTCCTCCATAGACCAAGAGCTCCAGATAAAACTCAAGAGAATGTACCTAGGAGTGTGCATTGTGGAAATAAAGGGGGGAAGGAGGGTCAACACAAATGCTGCCATGGACTAATTTTGCTGCTACGATTCATATTCCTACTGAAGAATCCTACTACACTTGAGAGAAGAATTGGATTTAAGAAGCAGCCCTCATGAGCCACCTTTCCTTAGTGTCACAACTTGTACAATGTGACTCCTAAAGACCTCAGATGCTTCCAGAATCTTAAATCAGACTTCTAAATGACCCATCCAGGAACTGGGAACTTAACTACACAACTTTAATTTCTACTGTTTCTGTGTATGTTTTTTTTATTTACTTGTTTATTTAATTTACCATCATTTTCCTCATTCCTACTGAGGCTGCTAGCATATAACAGCTGGTGACATTTGTGTATGAGTCCATATCCTTGTCTTTTTATCAGCTAGAGTAATAGTCCTAATGACTCATTACTCAGTCATATGTATCTAGTACAAGAAGTCCAGGATCCAAAGCCTAGACTGAACCACCATACTGTCTCCATCTGTAAACTGTTCATCTTCTAGGAAGTAGAAAGCAAAGGAATTAGTGTTATAGTAAGACACTGTGTTCACCCAAATATCTTGTGATCTTATTTCAGTAGTCTTCATTATTTTTTATCAGATTAAATGGAAGGGGTCTTGACATGAATCCCTAGTTGCATAAAATATTCAAATACTCTAATTCCTAGCTATATTCTTTGCTTCTCAATTGCTTCTGATAAAACTGGACTCCAGGAAGAAGAATTACCTTACAGACATTTTGCTTTTCACTTTGTGCTTTTAGTGTGTGTAAATCATCTCTTAATGAATAAAACGTAATTCATAAACTAAAATAAAATGGTCTCAATATTGTCTTGATCCAAAACTATTGTTTTATTGCAAAGTCATAGCAAACAAGAGGTTCAGTAGTTCTTTCTTACACGTTATTTTGAATTATCACTGAATTACCAGTGAGTTTGTAATTATAAATAGACACTAAAATTAAAATTGTGTTTTCTGAACATTCCATAGAGAGCAGCTGAGCACATGATATAACGTCATTTTGACCATGTCTGTAAGAATAATTTTAACATTCTTTTTGCCATGCAAAATAAAAACATGGAGGCAAGCTGGATCACTTCTATAAGGAAATATAGATTATAAATAATCTAAAAAAAATTCTTTAATTACTTCTGAATTTAAGAAAAGGTATATGTTCATTTTAATATTAAAAAGGAAATTTTAAAAAAAAGGTCATCATGATTAGATTACTAATATTAAACTTCGAGTTATAATGACAGCCACTTCATTAACACTACTGTATTCTCCTCATAACCTAAACCTCTCAGATACACGTAACTAGGTCTGCAGAGCACTTAAAATTGATTGATGACATAAGGTGGTAGAAAGATATCTAGGAAGTAAGATGCATGGCTCACCTTTCCTATGTATTTTTGGTGTCCTAAAAACACCTTTTAATCAGCCTTCTAATATGGGGACCTAGGTAGTGGTTACCTAACAAGCATGTGGTAAAATATCAGATGTTATATCAAAGGTATCTGCACAGGACTAGCTGAGAGGCTTAGAAAGACATTCATCTTTCTACACAGCATGTAGAAGGTCACTCATCATGAGCTCAGATGTTTTAAATGTCACTACATGCTTATGTTTGTACAGCTAAGTCTCAGCCTTCATGCCTATTTTCAAGTGAGCTGATGTACTAGGAATGTCTGAGATGGAGTCAATTTTCTTCAACACAGCCCACGTGGTGCTGTGTTTTCAACATGTTACTAAAAGAGTATTGATAACACAACAGTGTTTATGTTATTGATGAACAACGTTTGCATAGAGTCAAAGCCTTTTATTTTTCCCACTCTGCCCTCTCCAGTGAGTGGGCTTGGGGTGCACAAGATGTTGGGAGGAGACTCAGCTGGGACAGCTGACCCCAACTGACCAAAGGCATATCCCATACCATACAATACCTCGGTCAGCAATAAAAGCTGGGAAGAAGAAGGAGGAAGGGGAGACATTTGGGATTATGGCATTTGTCTTCCCACATAGCTGTTACACATGATGAGGCTCTGCTTTCCAGGATGTGGCTCATAGTCTCAGAGCAAAACTTTTAATCACAATCGCCTTTCACAAATGGATTAAAATAATTGCTCACATTAAAACTGTATTTTCCAAAATGATCAGTCTTAGGGTAGTGCATTGGATTTTTTTAAATACTTTAATTTGCCATCGTTAAAAAATAACAATTTTCTGTATCTTAATTTATTCCTTGAATCTCAACCTTTATCATTCATAAAGCCAAATAAACCACTGCTACCTGTTCCTGAAAGTAAAGCAAACATTACACTCTAGAACAATATACACTAGCACAGACAAATGAGTTGTCTTGCTGAAGAGAGCACCATCCAGGAGACAAATTGTCACTGTTCAATCACATCCGACTAAACGTTTAGAAATTTTGATAACTGTGTTTGAATGCTGTTCTAAGAAATCATATGAAATAGATTTTTCTTGTCTTAAAGTATGCACCTCAGCAACTGAGTTGAGCTTACTAAAATGTTGCATTTTGTTTCCGTACTGAATGAAAGATGAAAGATCTGTGTGACCTTTGTAAGAATGTGTTTTACACTTTAAACCCCACAACATTTAGTTCAACCAGGAAGACTTATATCAATTAAGTTGGCTCTCGGATTTTGGCACTACTGTTAAAAACATACAAAAAATCTTGAAAACAATAAAAACAGAATATAGTGAACTCTTTAGTTCATAACAGTTTAGAACACATGTAAAAACATTCATTAAATGAATTTACTTCGTTGTAAAAAGTGAGTCGCTGTGCAACTTGTTACTGACCCACAGGATCTGTCCACTCCTTCTTAAGCCTTTTCCCTCTCACTGTCAGGATAGAGATAAAAAACCCTGGGCCTCCATGAGCTCAACTTTTGCCTCCAACTCCATGTAATCATTTTTTATGTGCTCCAGGTCTTTCCTGGCAATATTATTTGTGCCCACACAGAAGGACAGCAGGGGGTAATGGTCCAAGACATGGACCTGGAAGAATACATTTTAAAGAAGATGATAATGGCTGGAAGAATATATTGACGCTTACAGTTTGGGTTGGTACTTGACAAATGCAAGTCCAGGTTAGACACAGACAAGTACTTTTTAACATTAGTATCGATGCAATTAACAATAGGCTATGAGAGACAATTCCTTGATACACCTTCTGGTTATTCTGATTGCATTCGAAATCACTGTCCACTCTCTCTGTGTACATACAGTTTACCTAATGGGTGCCAGGCTAGATGTTTCATTAGAGGACTTAAGGGTCCCTGAGTACAGTATTGTGTATTGAACTTTCATTAGAACTCACAGTCCAGGTTTCAGTGCAGCCAAATAAAGAAGTTCTTCATGTTGTTTATGGATTTTATTGAAATGGATCTGATTGATAGGAAAACAAACCAGAGGAAATATTCAGTTGCCCTAGTTTACTGTAATTTTATTAGGTAAGTTAATTAAAGATGAAATAGTACTAAATTCATAATAAGTTTACATTACAGACTGAATCAGCAAGTCAATATGTTAAAATTATGAAACCATCAAATTAATTCAGAAAGTAATCAAATAAAACTCTGAGCTTGACAGTAATATGAACTATCTTATGTTAATCTTGTTTAAATAGAATAAAGGAAGGAACAAGTGTTTTTGCAGGCTTTTCTTTCAAAGTAATTGTTGTGGTTTAACCTCAGCTAGGAATAAGCTACCACACAGCCATTCTCTCACCTCCCTCCCTCCTCCCGTGGAGAATGAAAATCAGAGGAAAAGACAATGAAGCTCATAAAAGTGAGATAAGAGCTATTTAATAATTTAATATAAATGAATACTATATTGATACTACTGATATTAACAATACTACTACTACTACGTAATTAAAATAATAGAAAATAAAACATATGATACGATTTCTCATCACCCACCAACTGATACACAGCCAGGGCCCAAGTAGCGAGAGTCAAGCCTGAGAGCTCAAGAGTCGGAGCCTGAGAGCAACCGCAGCAGAGTCTGAGTGAGCCCCATGAGCGACAGCACAATTAGGAAAACCAACTGACCCACCAACTCACTCACGAACAAGCAAACAAAGGAGTTAACAAAGGAGCTAAGGAGCTAACAAAAAAGTTAACAAAAGAGTTATGGCCCCCGCCCACTCCCCGCTTATGTACTGAACATGATGTACTATGTAATGCAATGCAATTAGTTTGGGTTGGCTGGCTGAACTCTGTGTGTGTGTGTCCCCACTGTTTTTAATGAGAAAGTTGGGAACACAGTGAACATCAGAAGCTGGGAAAGACCTTGAATTTGGTGCAAGCACTTCCCAGCACCAACTAAAAAAAAAAACTTATCAGTACTATTCTCGGGGAAAATCCAAAAACATAGCTTCATACTAGCCACTGTGAAGAAAATGAACTCCTTCCTGACTAAAACCAGCAGAGTAATGTATCTGTTATTTTAGCCAATGCAGTAGATATCTGGAATTGGTTATAGACATGCACTTCAAATATAAATACCAGTTCTACTCTTCAATGCATCCCAAAAAATGATGGTCCACTGCATAAAATAAATGCTAAAAGAGAAATTAAAAGGAAACATAAATATCACATAAAACAAAGTACTAATCAAGGATACTTTTCAGGAAAATATATGTCTGAACAGAATACCAAATCATGACGGGATTTTCAGGGATTATTAGCGTAAAACTGACCTGTTTTTAGAAATGTCTTGGAAAAAAGACTGTAGCCTAAACACAGGCAACACTTTTAATTATAAGATTTGATTATGTTGTCACAAAATCTTGAATTCTCAGTGAGTCAACTATGACTATCTCCAAGAATTTTAGCTTGACATCAGAGGACAGATAACAAGTATTAAGTATTTCTATATATTCCCAATCTAACCTCATTTAAATCACAATTTAAATTGATAAACACTTATTGGAGATAGAAATAGATACATAAGTGTAAATATAAGAACATGAAACTCTCATTGACCAGCAAGTCTTAGTTTCATAGGTCTTGCTATATCAGGTGTTTTGTGGTCCATCAATCTGTGGAATATTTGTATTCAGGCATAAATACATTATCATTATTGTATGCCATGATAGTGAAACTATGCATTGTAGCTCTACAGGACTGTACAAAAACTAATCAATAAAAGGGGAATTAAGGAATAGTAACCTCAAATAATAAAGTCTACTACATCCATATGTTAATTGTTACTTAAGAAAGTGTACAATCTATTTTAGTGGATTTTACCAAAATGGCCTAAATCAATCTTAGGGAAAAATGAACTTCTAATTAAAAAAGAAAAAGAAAAAGAAAAAGAAAAAGAAAAAGAAAAAGAAAAAGAAAAAGAAAAAGAAAAAGAAAAAGAAAAAGAAAAAGAAAAAGAAAAAGAAAAAGAAAAAGAAAAAGAAAAAGAAAAAGAAAAAAAAAAGAAAAAGAAAAAGAAAAAGAAAAAGAAGAAAAAAAAGAAGGTGGAACATGCATTTGTATTTCTCCCACTAACACTCTGTTAACTTTATAATTCAGTTTAGTTGAAAACATTTGTTTATAGTATTTGTTGGTCATGAAATTTATTCTCTGACCCCCTTGGAAAAGGGAGCTTGATCCTGGAAGAATTTCAAATTACTTTTATATTAAATATCACTGAATCGATGCCTGTCTAAAACAAAGATTAGAAGATGTAGTAGAAATACCTTCTAACTGGCCCTTCTATTGTTTCAGAATTGTCCTGAGACATGTCCAGAAATGACACTTCTTCATTCCATCAGTGTGACTGCATGGCAAAGAAAGGCCCACGCTTAACACATCAGCTTATCTATGCAGTTTCCGTCTCCCTCTTGGTTGCTGTAAACAGATCTTAATATGTCTTGAGGACTGGGTAAAATGAATTGCACATAATACTATTCTGTCCAATATAAGCATGGCTATACTGACCTTTGTGGAGTTGGTCTTCTTCCACTTCTGACTGATAAAAACTTTTCCTTTACAGACATCAACAAAAAATAGATACTGAGAGTCAAGGTTTGAATACAAAATAAATAATCAATACTTGCTAAATTAACTTATATCAATCATAGGAATAACAGAAAATACCCCAAATGGATTATGTATTGTGATAAAAACAAGCTTGCTTTCATTTCTGTGGAGGTACTTCTTTGTTGCTGTCTTGGGACCTTTACCTTTAGACTACACAGTGAAATGATTCTGGCGACTGGCATTAAGAAGTGTGTTACTTAAGGTTGCATTTTGATAAGAATGCAATAGTTCTTTAATTTAATAAAAAGTAATTCTGTTTCAGCCATTTACCACAAGATTTCATTTGTCTTTGAGAGCAGTCCAGTGGCCTTCATCTTTTCAGTCTTCTCAGTCTTTTTGGTCTTTTCTTTGTGGTTACTTTAATTATAAAATGCTGCCTTGAATACAACATGTTTCTTTTGTGTGTTTCCTCCTTTACATTTAAGGAATATGTTGATCCACTTTGATTTGCAGTCTTAAACGACTTTATTTCCAAAAATTGTTGTAAAAAAAAATTAAACAAACCAAATAAAAAAATTTCACATTAATGAGTGCTAAATAAATAGAAACTTGTTTAACAACCAATCTCAGAAAAGAAATAGGATCCTCTGTATTGATAACACAGGTTTCTTGGACTAACTCATGTCTGCTCAGTTTGTTTAACATAACACATTTCCCTTCATATTATATATTCAATTATGTCTCAATCATGGTATCTGGAGAGATTTTTTTCTGAAATACGGGTAGATGTGTTGCTTTCTTCCCTTTGCATAATAATGTAATGATGAGAACATCAATTAAGATTGTTGGAGATGTGAGTACTGGAACAAAGCATCTTGGAATCCAGCACCTAGTTTCAAAGTTTGCTAGAATAGTTTTTGTAGTAATCAGTAATTCTTCCCTCACTGTTGTTGAAGTTAAATCATTATTACATAATAA
Source organism: Rhynochetos jubatus (assembly GCA_027574665.1). Lineage (NCBI taxonomy): Eukaryota > Metazoa > Chordata > Aves > Eurypygiformes > Rhynochetidae > Rhynochetos > Rhynochetos jubatus. The sequence continues at coordinate 84,924,075 of CM050649.1, read as the reverse complement.
ATATATGATTTATGGAAACAGAAAAATAAACTGAAAGGGGAGTCAATTATGTGGATAAAAACCTGCTGGGAGCTAAGTAATTGCTTGTATTTTCATTATGTTTCAGGAATTTGTATGTATGTCTTTTATAAACAAATGAATAAATAAACCCTTGGATTACATGAAAAATAGCATAACTGTGGATCAAGTTGTAGAATCTTCCAGCTTCCCTGCCAGCAAAATGGTTCATCAATGAACTACAGAGAATTATTTTTATTCCTCTATTCACCATGTTTCAATTTCATCAAGAAGGATAGAAAACAGCACCATCACAATTAATTATTTTCTTTATGGCTGCGACAAGTTGGAGGGGGTGAGCCAATGTACTTTTGATTCCTTCACTGTAAAGCAGGTCTACATGCCATTCTGCACCTTATTTAGAAAGTTTTCATAGCCAACAAAGTTTGTATTTTTCCCCTGTTACCCTATCACAGGCCTGTCCTCAGAAAACTTGGTTATAAACTTCAGCGGATGGAGAGGTGTTTCTGGACAACAAAAATTCTGATGTTATTCATATATTCTAAGTAGCAGTGTTTCCTATTGACTGTCTTTACAGAATATATGATCAATAAATGGGAAGCACTAAAACTCCACAGGTATGTTCTATGATGCCAAGAATTGTGAATGATTTTCCACATTGCAGTAAGGTAATCCCCTCTTCCCATTAACTATGTAAAACCAGGTGTTTATTATCTGAGCATCATAATATCTGAGTCAGACATATTCAGCTGCCTAATATTATCTCCAGGGCCGTCTGACATGCACTATGTATCTGAATCATATACACAGGTCTGATAGAGAAGACACAGTGCCTTCATGAGACTTGTTTTCTTCTGAGACCACAGCTGGAAGCAAAGGACACCACATGATTATGTTTAGGGATTGTACAGATTCCAGAGGATGTGCTTCAGCCCACAGGTTAAAAAAAATGTTGTCCACATGTAAGTACCTTTATGTAAGCAAGTTTGGTCAACTTTTTCAGTTCACCTTGAACCAGAACTAAACATCTCCATTCAGTCAGCTGTTTTGCTCTCTAAAATCCATTTTTCATAAAGATAAGATCTGTAAGGACAATAGTGAGGGTGTGAGACCAAGCTCATATTTAGAAAGCTAAATTAGGGATTCTAATATGGAAACTTAAATGCAATATACATTAAACAGAGATATTCCAGCTACTGTTTGATTCTCTGGGACAGTCACATAGGGCTGATAGATGTGGCATAGATTCTACAGGAAACCTGTCTCAGGGTGGATATACTGATAATCTCAAAAGTTATTAGGTCATTTTGTATGAACAATTACATTCAGCCAGATGTAATGGACCTGAAATTGTTACCATAGTCATAGCCAGACACTCCTAGAGAATGATTAATCTGCTGTATTTTAGAAGCCGACATCAAGATGAGTCTAATTATGACCTCTAAGTGTGTTTTCTTCAGAAAAAGAAAAATAGCAGATATTTGCATTTTGTTAGATAGATCCCTTCATATGTTGGGAAGTAAGGAAAGAACTACCAAAGGACTCTTTGAAATGTCAGTAATTCCAGAATTAGTAATGTTTGTAAATTCACTATTTAATTTAGAAAGTCAAACACAAGTATTTGAATTCTGCTTGAAGTTAAATTTTCAACGTAAATTTAACTATGGAATCACCTCTCTGTGGTCAAAGATTGGCAAATTATCCATGCATTTGTTTTTCTTAATAATTTTCCTTCTTTCTTTCTGAAATACAAAGTTTCTATTTCTATTTCATGGCCACATTTATAGTCATGATTATTCAAATGGTAGACGAGAAGATGAACATGAGCCAGCAGTGTGCGTTGGCAACTGTGAAAGCTAAATTGTATCCTGGACTTTATCAGAAGTGTGGCCAGCAGATCAAAGGAGGTGATTCTTCCCCTCTACTCTGCTCTCGTGCGACCCCACCCGGAGTACTGTGTCCAGATCTGGAGCCCTCATCTTAAGAAGAATATCGACCAGTTGGAATGAGTCTAGCGGAGGGCCACGAAGAAGATCAGAGTGCTGGAGCACCTCTCCTATGAAGAAAGGCTGAGAGAATTGGGCTTGTTCAGCCTGGAGAAGAGGCGGCTTCGGGAAAACCTTATAGAAGCCTTCCAGTACCTGAAGGGGGCCTACAAGGAAGCTGGGAGGGGGCTTTTTACAAGGGCCTGTAGTGACAGAACAAGGGATAATGGGTTTAAACTGAAAGTAGGGAGATTTAGATTAGATATCAGGAAGAAGTTCTACACGTAGAGGGTGGTGAGGCACTGGAACAGGTTGCCCAGAGAAGTTGTGGATGCCCCATCCCTGGCTGTCTTCAAGGCCAGGCTGGATGAGGCTTTGAGCAACCTGGTCTGGTGGAGGGTGTCCCTGCCCATGACAAACTATTCTATGATTCTATGAAATAGTCAGTCTGCACAACTAATGAATCCTTGCAAGTAGCTAGTACTGATGCAGGTAAGAGGATAATGACTTTAGTGACTTGCCAAGAAAAAACTTCAAATATATAATCATCACCAGTTCATTGTTCTGCTGCACAAAATTAAAACCTTCTGGATCTGTCTTTAATGGAGACAAATGTCTCTTTAGAAACTACAGGATATATTTCATTCTATCAGTTATTCCATAAAAGTTTTGACATTTCCTGAAATTAAAGATTTATTTCTTATGTCCCATTCTGTACCTTCACTATGTCAATTTCAGCCATGTTAATACTAGCAAAGATTGCAGTGACCAAAATCTTGACCCAAGCAAACAAAAATAACAAGCAAATTTATATGTATTTATTTAGAAAATCTAATAATTTTTATTTTTATTTTGGTTTTTATTTTGTGGGGGGTTTTTTTGTTTGTTTTGTTTGTTTGGTTTTTTGGTTTTTTTTTTTATGAGAGAGGTTAGGGAGCTTGGTAGTTAAAAAAGCTGTGACAAAACCAGAACAGCCTGTCCTACACATTACTCTTATTTTACCAAAAGAAACCAGTATTTCATGAGGTTTAGTGCCACCTGTATGTGAAAGCAGATATTTTGTTAAGAAGTTGAAGAGATATTATTGTAAGAAGCTTGAAGTGAGGAGAAAAGTTCTCTAAAATGATTACATATATATGAAGAACAGCAAATATTAAACTAATTACTTTGCCTTGGAAGACAGTTTGACTCCATTTCCAAGACAATTAGACTTTCCAGTAAGAAAGCATACTTCTTCCTAAAGACACAGAAATGTGACAACAGGATGGTTACCCTTGTGTCAAGAGTCATTACGCTTGAATTTACCAAAATTGGAACATAGCTGTTTCAACCTTAGGAGTTATGGTCAGTCACAGAAGCTGACTAAAGGGCACTGCATTCCTGTGTCTGAGTGTCTGAAAAGAATTAAAGATAATACTAACGTAAAAGAAGACCTGTAAAATCATGTGTTTTTTAAAAATGCTGTCTATCTGTAATAATACCAAGTAAATTTTCTGTAACACTTTGATTACTTAATAGTGAAATATTTAACAGAAACTTTAAATTAGTGGAATCAGAAAAATAATCAAAACAGTAAGCTAAGCAAGCATTGAACTATGTGAAGTATGCATCCAGATTTCAAAAATATGTGATATAATTTTTCATTAACACAAAATTTACAAGTCACACAATGCCCTATCCAATCATCATTGCATGTAAAGATCCTTTCATACACCTGACTGTAGGAAAAAGTTGTTAAATAGTAATAACAAAACTCACTTGCAAAGACCTTTTTGTTTACAGAATTTAAAAGCAGAGTTTAATGACTTCTTTAAGTAGGCAAACAATCTTTTATATTTCACATTTCCTTGTCAATTGATGAGAAGAAAATACACATCGTCAGTTTGTGATAAGTCCTGAAAAAATCCTAATATATCCTACTTAGCAAATACCATTCAATGCTATTTCCACTTCTCATAAAATCTACTTATTCCTCATATTCTTTTTTATAAAATTACTTTTTTTGGTTGTCTTGCATTATTTTTTGGCAGTTTTTCAATTCCCAATTGAAAGTCTTCCAGACTTTGATGAAGGCTTGTGGTTTTTTGTTTCATGTAATATTGACAATAAAATGAAATGTTATCTACTTCCAGGTGCTGTCTCCAAAAGATAAAAACAGCAGCAGACTTTTCTATGAAAAGATGAAACAACATTTCTGAAACTATGTATCAGAGAAGGTGAGTATTAATTTGCAAGTGGAAGTAAGAGGCTTTAGGGAAGCAAAGAATTATCATATATTGGAACAGAAGTTCTCAAAGAAGTTATAATGCATTATAAAGAACACAGCTGACCAGTGCAGAAACACAACTCTGCTAGTCTAGTAAGGCCAGACAACCAGACTGTTTCAAAACTACTGTGAAAATGTGAATGAATCAGGCTCATATCTATAAAAAGCTTGTTGACAGATGATGAGAGAGTTGAGGTTCCTATAGTTTCCTGTCCGGTCTCCCATCAACAGTACATGTAAAAATCTCTTTCAACAGCAGCCCAGCATATTAATGTAGAGATATAAGGAAAGTCTATTCCTGTGAATAATATTTGGACTAATGATTCAAATTGTGTCATATTCACAATTTAAAAAACAGTAATAAGTAAAAAAATCTCTATATTAAAAGTCTGTGATTAAAATTTTCCATTTCTGATTATCAAAACTGTTTACTCCTTAAGATAATTCAATTAGTTGTTTTCTGCCATGAAAACTTGCAAAGACAAATGTATTGCTGCTGTCTTCTACTGCACTGTGTGACAGTCTCATCTGCTTCATTTTGAGCTTCTGGCTGCAGTTTATCCATGACAGATCTGAGAAGGGTGCATAAGAAATTTATGATTGAATATGCTGCATAGTACTGTATACATGTGCCAATGGGGCTTTTATAGGAAACTTGGGAGAAAAGCAAAAAGTTGTAGTTCTGACAGTATAGGATTAAAAAGCATTGCTGCAAGAAATTGGATGTGAGTGAGTGGTACTTCCATGATGAGTTTTCAGAGGACAAAGAGATCTTAACACTAGTTTTGTTTAGTTTAGAAAACACTGTTCGAGAAATTTGGACCATCTTTAAGAGAGGTCTCCAGACTATGACTAAACATTATCATTATGACTCATCAGCTAAGTTTTGCTTTAAACCATTATTCTGTATTTTCTAATTATACAAATTTTATATTGTATACATTCTATGTGCCACAGTTTTTATTTACAAATTTCTGGACTCTTTTTAGTCAAACCCCTGAAACTTAACTGGTGTGATGCTCACATCATACTTGAATCTAGCTTCATATATTTATTTGTTAAATAATTTTTTCTTTTTTTGGTAACAAATGTCCAAAAAGCTTGTACTATTATTTTAATTCCATCTTGTGAATGTTGGAAATCTGGTAACCATTTAGAAAACAAAGTAATCTGACTATGAAAGAATAACAAAAAAGAAAAAAAAAGGCAACACTTACAACATTTTTAATTGTGTAAATGCTTTCAGGTATCAGAAATTAAAAACAGTAATGAAATTTTGGTCACTCTAATAAACCCATACAAACTTTTGAAAGTAAGCAATGTATTTTTTAAACTAAAGCTTTGCCTGCAGTGGTAATATTTGGGAGGTATGATTGACTCCACTACAATTGTGATCTGAAGGTGTATTAATGAAATCTTATTAAATTTATTGTCATGATATTCTCATTTAAATTTATGTGATCTTACATCTAATAAGCTTAACTCCCTACCAGAAGGAATTATCTGTGAATGAACTGAACAAAATCTGGTGTCTGTTTAATTTTGAACTGATGTGTTTTCAAAGTAATGCAGCAAGGTTTAACCCATCTTGTAAAATTAAACACATTTTATTTGTTTTATTTCCTAGGAGTTGCAGCATTGACAGGACTGAAAAAAAATTAAATGTAGACAAGTTTTTTATGTAATGCCATGTGGGTAGTTAGGATCTGGCGGCCGGAAGATTACGTGCTGTACGGAAAGACAGGGACCCTCCCCTGATAGCCAGTAGCGTGTAGTTTGCAATGTAAACAGACGGAAGTGACGTGACAAACCTAAGCCATATAACGCGGTGTTACACATCAATAAACGCCATTTGCCGTCCACCACATTGGTGTCTGTGAGCAGATGGCCCGAGCGGCCCGGGGGGGGGTCGCCGTGCCGTTCCTGAACCAGGTCGCCACGCCTTGCGAAGGCAACAAGTGGTGCCGAAACCCGGGAAAACTCGCCTGGATTCGGGTGAACGGCGGCCGGAGCGGCTGGACCAGCCCGGCGGGGAGGACGCTCCCGGACCAACAAGGAGGATGGAAGCCCTTGTGAAGGTCGTATTGTTATTACATGAGCAGTGGGGTATTGATTGTAAACCCAAAGATTTTACTCTCGCAGTTGCGAGGCCTTTTAAAACTGGGGTCATTGACCAGCCAGTGGATATTTTCCACCCTGAGGTGTGGGATAAATGCACTAAAGCGTTAGCCGAGGAGACGATGTCCTCGGGCTGTGGGAAAAACCTTAAGTCGTGGGGGAGAGTCGTACAGGCACTGCAGAAGACCTTAAAAGAACAGGAGACCTGGAGGGTGGCAAAAGACTGTTTGTTGGCCGCCCCGAAAACGGCAGTCGGGGCAGCCGCACAGACTTTGCACCCCCCAGACGGTAATGATTCTGCTGAGCCTAAAGACCGGCAAGAGGGCGACACGCCCCCTCAACTCCCGAACCCTGACCCGCCTACGGAAGCGCAGAAACAAGCTAAATCTTTCTGGGGTGGGCTAGCCGAGGAAGCCAGGGGCGCGGCGGAGAGACCAGAGTCGCAGGAGGGTTGGGTTAAACCGCCGCCCTATACGCCCCAAAATGGCGCCGGACAGAAAGAAGAAGGGCGGGGCGAAGATGCCTGTGGTGAAGATAAGGAGGAAGCGTTAGCAGTATCAAACGCGCGAGAACAAGAAAGGGAGGAGAATGGAAAAGAGAAAGAGGGCGGGGGCGATAGGGGGAAGGAGGGGAGCGTGATCGAAGGGCGGAAAGCCAATCACAGCGGCCATCTGGAGAAACGCCCCAGTAGGGCGAACACCCCGCCGTGCAGAGGGCGGGGCGACACAGGAAGGAGGGCCGAGTCAAGAGGGAGGGAACGACCCGCCCACAGAAGAAGCGGGCGGGGCCGGGTCCCAACAAAAAGGTACGGAAAACCGGAAGTACCCGGTCAGTCGAGCTCCGACTCTGAGTCAGACACTAGCTGGGACGAGCGGCTCGCAACCGATTCAAACTCAGAGGAGGAGGAAATGAGACTAGATACATTCAAAAGCCAAAATACTCCCATCCAAAATAAAAAGGGACCCCGAGAGGAAAATATTCCTCTCACTGATTGGAGGAAAATAAAAATTGCATGTGCCGATTGGGCCCCATCAGCCACTCTAGCGTTCCCAGTCCAGCTGACAGACAGGGGACAGAGGGTCCACTCGCCAATAAACCCTAAGGATATACAAGCGATTCTTAAGGCAATTGCAGATAAAGGGCTTAATTCTGCCATGGTCTGCACCCTCATAGATGGTATTTTCGGGGGAGACGATCTGCTCCCGTTTGATATAAAACAAATGTGTAGATTGATCTTTGATGGGGCAGGAATGATTGTTTTTAAACAAGAATGGGAGGACAACTGCGTGACGCAACTAGCCTAAGTAACCGGGGCGGATCACCCGTTATATGGGTCCGGCGTGCAGCGACTGATAGGTACAGACCCAACAATGATTACCCCCAGGCGCAGGCCCAGGGCCTGGGGGCCTATGAAATTGTGACAACTACTCGCGCGGCTAGAGAAGCTATTCGCACCGCTTCCAGAGTTATTGTCAAGCCATCACCATGGTCCACAATTAAGCAAAATGAAAGCGAGAGCTTTACGCAGTTTGTGGATCGCCTTCAAGCAGCGGTCGACTCCTCGACCCTGCCCGCGGAAGCGAAAGGCCCGGTCGTTGCAGATTGTTTACGCCAGCAGTGTAATTCGGCAACCAAAGAAATCCTGCGATCACTGCCAGCAGGGTCAAGTATCGCAGCCATGATCAAGCATGTCGCAAAGGAAGAGCATTTAGCCCCAATTCAGGTAGCTGTTCGCACCGCAATAGCTAATGTGATGGTATGTTTTAAATGTGGTCAGGCAGGCCACATAGTGGCAAACTGCCCTTACTTTGGGGACCCACCCACAGCGCCCCCCCCGCATCAAAATCGACCGAGGGGACCGTGTTGGGCCTGTGGAAAGAAAGGACATTTCGCTAAAGAATGCAAATTTAAAAACCAGGGAAACGTATGGGGGAGGGGGCACCCGGGCCGCACACAGCCCTCTCCCGCTTGGGACATAAGGCGGCCCAGTTATGCCAACCCCAGATGGAACCTACTGCCCCCTCGAGAACCAACCAATTTTATGACTCCACCAACGAACCATCCAAACCAGTCCCTACCTCAGGAGCAGCAACAACCAGCTCCTGGGGACGAGACCTTAGGGTGGCCCTGGCAGTAAAATGCGATAGTCCACCAGTTGTATGGGGGATTTGTTCCCTCTATAATACCTTAAATGACACCACTATTAGTATCCCCTTTTTGATTGACACCGGAGCAGATGTTACAGTTATCCCTGAAACGAATTGGCCCCCCCATTGGAAATTGGAAAACGCCCCCATGGTAGGTGGAGTCGGAGGACTAACCCGAGCTCGGAAGAGTACTCAATTGGTAGCAATAACGCTTCACACTGAAAAGGGACCAGAAAAAACCATTACCCTCTTTCCATATGTCATGTCAGGAACCCCACCCCTATTGGGAAGGGACGCTCTATCCCTTTTGAAAGCCAGGGTGACAAATTTATCATGAGGGCCACTGCCGCACACCCACTTCCACCTATTAAACTCACGTGGAAATCGTCCGACCCGGTGTGGGTCGAGCAGTGGCCCCTATCAAAGCCTCGAATGGACGCTCTTCTTGAGCTAGTCGACCGTGAACTACAGCGAGGTCATATAGAGCCTTCCACTAGCCCGTGGAACACACCAGTTTTTGTAATACCCAAACGAACCAACGAAGGGTTTCGTCTCCTTCATGACCTGCGTGAAGTAAATAAGATAATTCAACCAATGGGTCCCGTTCAAACACTGCTGTCCATAAACTCCATGATACCAGAAGGGCAACCGTGTGCCGTCCTTGATATTAAAGACTGTTTCTTTTCAATACCATTGCATGAGGAAGACAAGGAGCGGTTTGCTTTTTCTGTCGTGTTCCCAAACAGCCACAACCCAATCAAAGGGTTTTTCCAAACCGGCAACGACAAGGCAGACGCCGCTGCAAAAGGACTGTGGACGTTAAGAGATGCTCGTCAGCTACATGAGTCTCTCCACATCGGAGCTAAAGCGCCAGCAAAAAAAAAAAAAAAAAAAAAAAAAAAAAAAAAAAAAAAGAAATGCGAGATCTCAATTACTGACGCAAAACACATAGTAGCCACATGTCCCCACTGTCAGAAAACACCATTGTGGTCTAGCGGAGTCAACCCCAGAGGTCTTAAGGCCTCCGAGGTGTGGCAAACAGATTTCACGCTCTGTCAATTGCTGAAACCTCGAGCGTGGCTAGCGGTGACCGTAGACACATACAGTGGAGTGATCGTAGCCACACAACACCTTAAGGCCGACTCGAAAGCGACCATCCAACATTGGCTGACGGCCATGGCGTGGCTTGGCGTCCCCAATCAGATTAAAACAGATAATGGCCCAAGTTTCGTCTCTAGATCTGTCCAGGCATTTACATTGAAATGGGGTATCACCCTAACACACGGCATCCCGTATAATAGCACTGGACAAGCTATAGTCGAACGGGCGAACCAAACCCTGAAAGCTAAATTAGAGGTGTTAGCAAAAACAGAAGGTTTTACCAATGCTGTTCCCCCAAAAGACCAAGCACGCCTGCTAGCGACTGCTCTGTTAGCACTGAATCAATTCCCTAGGGGGGAAGAGGTGAATAGCCCCACCCAGAAACATTGGGCTACTCGAGCGCTAGAAGAAGGCCCGCTGGTCATAATTAGAAACGAGCTAGGGGAATGGGAACAAGGGTGGAGGCTAGTTCTTACAGGACGAGGGTATGCCGCGGTTAAAAAAGATGGAAAAGTTAAGTGGTGTCCGCTTAAATCGATCAAACCAAATCTTCAGAATGAAACTAACAAAAATTGTGAGTTTTTATCCACAGAACCGGTTTATCAGACGCCCTTATAACCCGTACGCACTGGTAGCAGGAGAAGACTGCAAGCCAACAAGCATCCTGTCCACACCTGAAAGTGCGAGAAGGATTGGAGAAGCGAAAAAAGAAGAACGAGAAGCACAACAAAACTGGTTTGCATCATGGTTTAACCATTCACCATGACTGACCTCCCTGATATCTACCCTGATAGGGCCAATTATAATAATTGTAATAGCACTGATTTTTGGACCCTGTGTATTGAATAAGTTCATGTCATTTGTTAAAAGCCGGCTAGAAACAGTTAATATCATGATGATAGAATACCGACAATTGCTATAAAAATGTTCTTGTTCAGAATTGTTTAGCTATCTCCAGTCATACCCTGTTATTCCCAGTAACACCCCTGTTGCCTCTCACCTAGCGTGCCTTATATTTTTTATTCAAGTTCATGATATGTGCCAAAATTGTTGTAAAGCATAGCTTAAGAACGGGATACAATTCCAAGATTGCGATATACGTATTTTCGAGATTGTTACATTTTAGCCAATTTACTTACGCATAGGGAGGGGGGAAATGTGGGTAGTTAGGATCTGGCGGCCGGAAGATTACGTGCTGTACGGAAAGACAGGGACCCTCCCCTGATAGCCAGTAGCGTGTAGTTTGCAATGTAAACAAACGGAAGTGACGTGACAAACCTAAGCCATATAACGCGGTGTTACACATCAATAAACGCCATTTGCCGTCCACCACATTGGTGTCTGTGAGCAGATGGCCCGAGCGGCCCGGGGGGGGTCGCCGTGCCGTTCCTGAACCAGGTCGCCACGCCTTGCGAAGGCAACAATGCCATAATCTAATGTGTTTATATTGTAACTACTTTTGTATATATTATTATTTTAGAAACAAAACTACTATGTAATCTTACTCAGAGTTTAGGATATCATTAGTGGAGACTGAGAATAATTTTAATATGCAAACAACATACAAGCTATAGTAAGAATCAGTGAATCATGAGGATGACTCTTTCTTTAAACGTTTTTAACCATTACCAAATGGCTTTTAAAAGCGCATCTTCCTTTTCGAGGGGTGTCATAGTTTAAATCCAGCTAGCAAAATACCACGAAGCCACTACCACAAATCCCCCTCCTCTCCTCCAGTGGAGGGAAAGAATCGGAGGAAAAAGAAATAAGGAAGCTCGTAAAATTGAGATAAGAACTATTTATTAATTAAATCTAAATCAATATATACAGGTACTACTGCTAATAAATAACTAAAATAATAGAAAATGAAACATATAGTACAATATATACAATATGATACAATATGATACAATTTCCCACCATCCACGGATCAATGCACACCCAGATGTTGAGTGATGAAAATCAGACCCAGAGAGCCCAAGAACCACAGCCTGAGAGCGATCGCAGCCCGAGAGCCGCAGCCTGAAGGCCGGAGCCTGGGAGCTAATGCAGCAGATTCTGAGCAAACCTTATCACCGATAACACGACCAGAAAACTCAAAATAATCCACCAGCTTCCACACAAATGAGCCAGCACAGGAGTTAGCAAAGCAGCTAATGTAGGAGGGTTAGCAAGTGACGGGAGAGACGAGCAAGGGAGTAAGGGAGAGAGAGAGAAGGGAAGAGTAATGGCTACCGGACCCTCTTCCCCACCCCAAGAGAGCAGAACATGACGTACTATGGAATGAAATACTTCCTTGGTTAGTCTGGGTCAGCTACAGTATCCGAAGCGGACAAAAGACCTTGAGTTCAGTACAGGCCATCCCCAGCACCAGCTGAGGCCTTATCAATGTTTTCACTTACTGTCCAGCAACAGAGTTCCCTGGCAACCAGAGTAAAGGGAGTTAACCCTTTCCTGACTGAACCCAGCACAAGGGGAAAGCTTTCTATTTGTCCTTCTTGAAATTTTAGAGGTTCCTGCTAATCCATTCCTCCAGCCTGCCAACGTCCCTCTGAATGACAGTCCTGCCCTCCAGTGTATCGACTGGTCCCCTCAACAGTACTCTTCATAAATCTAGTTCAGCTTCTCCTGTTTTTTCTTACAGAAAGTTTCTTCAATAGCTTGCAGTGTGAAATTATAAAACATTGTCACAAATTTTGTTCAGGAATTTTAGGCAAATGCTCATTTACTCAGAGGATTGGTTTCTGGTCTGATAATACACCTATATATTGGTCAATGCATATATAAATGTAAATCAAAATATGAAGATTTATACTTGTATAGAAGGTATATAATCTTGCAAAATCACTATAGAAGGGTTACAACTTCCTATTATATGGTTCTTTCTCTATAAATACTAGTTTAATAAGATAAAACTTTCACAGACAGAAATATTTCTGCTGGCCATTGTAAAACCTTCTGGATGAACGTTCATGAATTCCTTTCTGATTTGTTGAATGCTCATTACTTGTGGATTTCCCATATAACATTGCATCAAGCTGTATATCTGAGGATTTATGAAGTACTTTTCAAAATGGAATAATGTAACATTGTAAAATATATTCAGAATACTATGTGAAGATAATAAAATTGCAAGAAAAGGGACAGAAATAATATAGCTTCTCATTTACTGAAGAATATACACAAAGCCAGAAACTTTCAGTGTTATATTTACAATTTTGAACTGAACATAAAAATGTAGAAAGGTATCAATTATGCAAGGGGACTTTATTATCTGCATATTTTATGTTATATGAGGAATTGACAGGATTGAAATGTCATATGAATATTAATCTTAAATTATAGTTTATATTAATATGAAGGAACATATTTATAGTTGAAAGTATTTAGTATTTTATTTGTTGTATTGTTGATATGTTCCTGAATGTGATGGCCAATTAATTACATATTGTTGAAAAAAAACATAAATTGCTTTCGTGCTGACTTGTCATAAACTGTATCAACACAGCCATTTTTCCCAGTGACAGTGATATCTCATCATATTTGAAATTATGGGTTTAAATCACAAGATATTCATATAATAGAAAACAATATTTTCTCTTCATGTTTTGTCTGTCTTGAAACTTCTTTGGTGTCTCATTCTTGACATTTGATCTGATAAACTCATTCTGAATCATTAAAGGGAGGAGAAAGGTGCTGCAAAAAGACCATTTTTTCTTCCAAGCCCTGTAGAACCAAGATTTTTACTTTAAAGAAATAAAGACAATTACTACAGCCAATAGTTTCTTCCATATCCTCTCTCTAGTTATTGTTAGTTATAAGAACACACTCTTTGTGCACATTTCTCTTAAAGTCTTCCTCAGAAATGAGCACAATTCCAGAACACAAAATTTTCTGAGGTATCGTAAAAACAAAATGAAAAGTAAATACAACAACCTAGATTTCTTGTACCTAAGTTCTATCTACAGAAGCATCTGTAAAACTGTAATAATTAAGTGTATATCTACACTTACACACACAAATCTTGTGAAAACACTGAAAAAAATTAAGACCTTGGAAGTCTATCTAGTCCATCTCCCTGAACCATGATAGAATCAACTATCCATAATCCATATCTTACATTTTTGTTTAACCTGTTTTTCAAAGTGTCCACTAAAGGAGATATTTCCACTAAACATTTCCTTAAGCAATCTACTCCATGTGTGCCATTGAGAACTGTTGCCTAGTATCTAACCAAAACCTCTGTAATGGCAATTTAAGCCATATTAATTTTTATCTTATGTTTAGTCCAAGTACAGGGTATTTCTGTTTAATAGAAATATTTCAGCTACATTATTATAAATATTAATAGAGATTTTTTTAACCTTTAAATAAAAAGACTGAAATTATTTTTTTTATGAAAGAGTGGATACACAAGAGATTTATTTTACCCTGTTGTGAGACAGTGTAAAAAAAATAATAATAATAAAAGAACCCACAAGGGTTTTTATTCTCTGCTGCTGTGCACATTGTTTAGTAATTTGCATTTATACTAAGTAAATTCAAATTGTCTGATTTGCAAGTGAATAAATAACTAACCAAGGTGAAAGTCAGTAGAGAATCAGGCTCAGAATATAGCTCTAGGACTTGCAACTGACTTTTTCCTAACTAAATTTTTGTGTATCATGAGCTATTACATTAGTCACTAAAACAGAGTTACTGAACTTAATGGAATTAATGAAGAACTGTAGAAATATGTTCTGACTGTGGTTTTAAATCCTATTTCACACATAATAAAGCTGGTTGAATGTACTGTTTACTTTCACCAGAAAACTCCTAAAATTGTACTTGTACTTAGAACATGTTTAGTGATAGAACCACATAATTGTAAGTTAGTACTGGTTTTGTTTCGGCTTAAAAAGCCCAGTGAACATGCTGTGCACCAGCAGTTTTACAAACCAAAATTGTAGATTTTTGGATGTTGGGGCATTTTACACTGTGGTCAAAATTTCCTTTACTACGGCAACACTGAAGTTCATAAATCTCATCTCACATGAATACAAATGCAGTTCAGTATTTTCTTTATGTCAGGATGCTTCATGCATTAAACTACAATTTTCTAAACATTACAGACTATTGCAAACTTTTCAAGCCTTCATTCCTTATTGAGCATACTTTTTTTTTTTTTTTTTCTAAAAAGTTTCGGCAAAGAATTGATCAACTTGGTTCTAAGGAAAATGGTTTCACTTTAATGAATACCGTGGCTTTCTGGTGAATCCAGACCTGCCCTGCCCTCCATGCATGTATCTGAGGCCTACAGCATGGGCACAACATACTTTCTTTTATCAGTTGTAATAGCTGGCTTGGTGCTGTCATGTGTACTGCCATTGTCTGCCACTCTCTGTGCTTGTTTAGGGCACAGAAAATAACTCAAGAAGATTAAACTCTGGTGAACCTGGGTGAAGCTTTCATACTGATAGATTGCATTGTTGGCAGTAGAAGAACTGTTTCTGTTGTCATCAATGGCACAGGTTGCATATCCCAGAAATTTTACTAGTAGCTAGATATCTAACTATCTAGCTGACTGTTGAAATAAGCATTACACTTGGTAGCATAGATTTGCAAGTGTGCAATCTCATCTTTAAAGGACTTTTCAAATGTGTTCATACATAGCTAGGAGTAGGAAGTCCTTGGAGGAGATCCTTGCTATGTTGAAATCAGAATTGTGCCATTGACTTCAAAAGGTTTTGGAATTCTCTCTTCTGTTTAGAAATAATTTAATGAGGTTTAACATAAAAAAAAAACCAACAACAACAAAAAAAAACCCAACAAAACAAAACAAAACAAAACCAAACACCAAACCCTTAAAATTTCCTTTCTGAAAAATGCTTAATTTACTTCAAGGTATGTAAATCTTACATAGCATCATCATCAAGAGTAAAGGTTACAAGGCACTTCAGAGAGTAATTCTCAACAATTAAAAAATTAGGAAATGATAGATGAAAGCAGCCCACTGTAAGATATTCCTTGATAGTGTTATCATATGTCTCCCTCTTTCAATGAAAGTAAAAATATTTTATATTGATTTCTATTCTCCACACTTACGATGTTGACAAACTGTTACATATAATGGAAGCTGTTCAAATCCATAATTTCTGAATGTAAAAGTATTCATTTCTGCAAAGTTATTACTGCAGTAGTTTTGGTATTGTATTTGACAGCTTTACAAACAACATTATGTGCTCAAAATACTCCTGCAATCTAAATAATATTCTGCGTTTCCCGTTTTCAGATGTTGAGGCACAGTAATAAGAAAGGAAAAAATTACATCTAATTTTAGGAGGTACAGAGAACCTACATTTTTAAAGTACTACGCATTTTTACTGTGACTGATATTGCAAAGGATATCATCAAACTCTTCTAGTAAAGACTCTTGCACGTTTCATCTTATGATATTTGTTGTTGAGCACACAGAAAACAAGGAGCGTACGATGAATTACTATCTGTGATTTAATTAATTGCCCGTATACAACATCATGAGAACAAATAGAGAGATACAATCCTGTTCTCCAGAAAAGATTCCAGCTCAACCACAAGACCTTTTATATACCTCAGATTCCTTCATCCCCTGCTCCATTTTCTAACTCGTCATTCAGGTAGGATACAGGAGAGCATTTCTGAGCAGCATTTGCTGTCACCATTTATAGTGTTCAGTTTTCTACTTCTGCTTTTTTTCTCTTCCTGAGTTGTTTTCTGTATTTCCCTCCCCAGATTCTCAGTTTCTTTCAATCAGCTCCAGACAGACACTTTAATTGGGAATGCCAATGCACAGCCATAAAAAGCTGATTCAGTAAGTGTCCAGTTTGATTCATATTTCCAGCCAAGGTCTTTAATAGGCACAGAATGAGGAGCTTCTGTAAATAAAAACCATGCATATTAGTATAAAGCAATATCTGAATTAGAGAATTGAACTTAACTGAGGAGCATTTTCTGTTTTGTCAACTTGAGCATATTTTGAGGACATAAGTATTTTGGGAGGGATATTTATCATTTAAACACTGCTAAAAGCAAATTGTATGTGCTTTATTGAAAATTGTGAATCTTTTCATAGAGAGGTATGAAGCCTGATTCACACTTTGAAACACTGACAGTATATTTAATTTTTAATTTATGACACATTGTGTTTTGGGATGAAATGTTACTGGACATTGGAAATGGAATAACAACTTCATAATGTAAAATTTATATGCTTTTTTTAAAGAATACTCTAAATAACTTTGCTTGCTTGTCTGTTGATTCATGCTTGCTTAACCAAAATTTTGTTAAACTAGTTAATATACTTGGTAGAAATGAAGAGATTAATTCAATTTTTCACAGGATTTTTTTTAAATTTCATTTCTCAATATTTTTCATAGTTAGAGATAAAAAAAATATTGAAATATTCTTCTTGACTTGTTATTTTAGTGACTGATATATAATGTAGAAATCTCTGTATATAACTGCTACTCTCAAAACTACTTTGCCCCTGAAAACACAATATTCCAAGCAGTGCAAATGTACACTTAAATATCATAGAATCGTAGAATGGTTTGGGTTGGAAGGCACCTGCAAGATTATCTAGTTCCAACCCCTCTGCGTGGGCAGGGACACCCTCCACTAGACCAGGTTGCTCAAAACCTCATTCAGCCTGGCCTTGAACACTTCCAGGGATGAGGCAACCGCAGCTTCTCTGGCCTCCCATCATGAGTGGAATTGAGGATTTTATTCTTTAAAACCTGCACTTTATGAAGAAAATAAATAGTGTCAGGGAGCCATGCCTCATGGAGTACGGAGCTATTAGATATTTTTTAATATCTTAATAAAAAAGGAGCACAATTACTCGGAAAGTGTTCCTTAGTCTTAGCTATGTCATTATTTATTGAACATAATGAGTGTTAGTTATCTGAAAACTGTAAAGTTCTCTCTTTTCTTGAGGTTCATTTGTATGTTAAAAAAGTAAATTAATATTTTTGTCTTTATAACTAGTTCTGCATTATATGCTCATTTTCCCTAATCAGATCTTAACTTGTGATAGAATACACCACTTTATGTAGAAAGCAATCTTAAAAATGAATATGATCCTTTGGATAAAGCACAGCTTGCTAAACATATAAAACCAGCAAGACTATGGGGAAATTTCAGGCTTTGCTATACCAGCAACCATGACATTACAAAATGATGATACATGCTGTGCAGTTTTCTAATCTATGGTTTTGTTTTTGTTTCCAAGGTTTAATTGTTATAGAAAATGAGTGGGAAGTATCTATCCTGCCTTAGATGCACTTGAGCTCCAGTTGCCCAGCTGTCTTATTTCCTATGCACACCTGTCTGTCTGATACTGAGATAATATTTTTAATAATGTCTACTGAACAGCCAAGAACATGCATGATGCAAATACATATATTCAATATACGAATATATGCATATTAGTTATACACTAAATGTTTTAAAACAAAATAAAATAAAACAAAATTGGTAGTAGGGTTTCTTTGTTAAGCCTTACAAGCTTGGTAATTTTTTGAATTATCGTTTCAGTCCAAATTAAATCCAGTTCCTCTGTCTATGACTCCTGAGAAATAAAACTACATAATATATTGTTTTTTCCATCCTGTCCTGCAAATCAGTACAGAACACTATTGCATACTCTTACTAATTTTGCTGTATACATGTGTAGTAAAACAGTACACTGCACAGAAGGAATGGCTTTAGTAAAAGCACCTCCAAATCATCTAGAACTGAATTACTCCATCCTGTTTCTCCTCTTTCATAGCAGTCATATTTTTTTTCTTTTTTAGGCAGGTATACAGCAGACGAGAAGGAATCTCTTGTGTCCTTAAATCCAGCTATATGCCAGTTAAGGGAAGAAATGACTGCTAGCAAAAAGGCAATCTGCATTTTAATATAAGCATTTTTGTCCTTTCTACATCTAGTAGTGTGCTATT
Organism: Rhynochetos jubatus; assembly: GCA_027574665.1. Lineage (NCBI taxonomy): Eukaryota > Metazoa > Chordata > Aves > Eurypygiformes > Rhynochetidae > Rhynochetos > Rhynochetos jubatus. Next base: position 84,905,480 of record CM050649.1, on the reverse strand, counting down.
TTCACCTCCATTGTTTACAGACTTTCTTTTCATTTCCAGTATAAACCTATTCCAAACAAGTACATTCTGATACATCCTTGTATCAACATGGTTTATTACCCTAAATAAGATGATAATGATAAAAGATCATAATAAAATAGATAATTCTTTATCACTGGAGCTTATTTAAAGACATCTGTTGTATCACCTTTTAAATGTTTAACTGCACATTTAGATTATTTGATCTCCACTCAAACATTTTCCATTCTTCCAATCATAACAATATTCCTTCTCTGGACCTACAACAGTTTAAATTCACTTTTAAAAGAAATGTAATCAGATTTATACATATTATTATGAAGACTGCATTTTTAACTTACATAATGTCATTATTAGTCATTTAGTGTTACAGGAAATAACTATTTTTGGTATGGCCTACATGTGTACTTTTATCTTAGCTGCATTACATAAAGAAAGTCTTGACGTATGATTGCAATGTATGCTATGGTATGCAGAAGGTTTCAGAAACTGGGAAGTACTCCCACGTTTCAGAGAGGATTAGCTAATATACCTATTTCTCAGACATTCTTAAAGAAAATTTCTGAGCTTCTAACGGAACTGTTTATTTGTCCTCTAATGCGTGACCTTCCATTATATATTGTTAAATTTCCATTCATTTCTATTCCTCCCACCCTTGAGATCATGCAGTTCTTCCTATGACATTCATTCCTCTTATATATTGATCAAATCTCTTAATCAAATTTCATCAGCACTTCCAATTCTTCTGTAAGGACCGTTAAAGAAAAATTCGATCAATCCCAAAACTGATCCTTATGCAAAACTTCAGGTAACTTCCTCCCTTCAGTTAATTTCTTCACTCACTTCTTAAACTAATCACAACTTTCAGAATTTTAGATAAAATTTCTACATGAGATGATATCTACTGAAGTTCCTATTCTTATTAGTATTTACGCATTTCCTATGTTAAAAGAAATGAAAAGTCTCACCCCAGACATTATTTGGATTTGTCTTGCCTGACACAGCCTGATTTTGAAATACTCGTGATGGAGTCTATTCTAGTCTTCATTCATCCTCAGTCTGAATACCCACTAAATTTTAATGTAAATCTTTACTTAATAGTGAGACTGGACTAATAGGCTTGCATTTGCCTAGGTAGCTTTTCCTCTATTTTTAGTGAAAACTGTTACACTGGAAAAATAGTTGCCATATGAGAACCAGCAGACATTGTGATTTTCATCAATAGATCTGCAACAAAGCATGTCAGTTCTTTTTTTCAGACTTCTGAAACCAAAATTATCTATGTCTACACACATAATTTATAAATTTAATTTAAATTTTTAAATCTATAGTGAAGTAACATTCATTTCCAAACCTTTTCTTCTCTCTTGTGGAGAGATGGGCAAAGAAGAACCTAATTAAGATCAGCAAAGCAAAATGCAGAGCCCTAGCACCTGAGGAGGAATAACCCCATATGCCAGGCCTGCTTGAGTGCTTATCAGCTGGAAAGCATCTTGGTGAAGATCCCGGGGGTACTTGTGGACAACAAGTTGCCCATGAGTCATCAACATGTAGTTAAGGTAAAGAAGGCAAATAACTTCCTGGAGTGCATTAGAAAGTGTATAAACAGCATGTCAAGAGAGATGATCCTTTCCACTTAGTCCTGGTGGGATCAGTCTGGAATGCTGGCACTATGCTCCCCAGTAAAAGAAAGATAAGCCTATGGAAGAACAACTCACTGCTGAATGGGCCATGAAGATGGTCATTGTGCTGGAGCACCGGACATTTGAGAGCTTGAGAGAACATGAGAGATTTAGTGGCATAAGAAGAAATGGAGCAAGGGAGATGTTATTGTTGTCTATGACTACCAAACAGGAATTGCAGTTACAAGGAATACAGAGCCTGACACCTTTCAGAGGTGCACAGTGGGAGGACATGAGGTGAGTGACACAAGCTGCGACATGGAAAATATGGGCTTCCTTGTATTAAGAAACAAGTCTTTCACCATGAGGGTGGTAAAGCACTGACAAAGTTTGCCCACAGGGGCTGTGAAGTCTCCATCCCTGGAAATACTTGAAGTCTGAGGACATGGCCCTGTGCAACCAGCTCTAGCTGACCCTTCTGGGAGCAGGAAAGTTGGACTAGGCAAGCTCCAGAGATCCATTCCCATCTCAGTCATTCAGGTTTCTAAGAAAGGTACTATATGGAGTAAAATTTATTCTGTCACGTGTAATCTGTGAAAAAAAGGACATGTTTCCAAAGACTGTCTTTCTAGGACACATCTGATAATCAATCTAGATATCAATAATGAGTATTTTAATCCTTTTTTTCAGAGATAAAAAGATTAATTTTAAAATCCCAAAGAATTACAGAAGCATATATCCCAGAAAATGCAGTTATTTTTAAGTTTCCATCTATTTAACCTTAAGGAAAGGGATTATATTAAAGAGTTGGAATTAAAATAGCATATTTTAGAACTTTGTTCTAATACTGATTACTTCAAACTTCTGACTTGCACAGATATTCAAATAATATATCAGATCACTTCTACTTTCACCCGTATTAGGTATTTGTGTTAGCAAATCCAAGTTAAGAACAGAATTTTGTTTTTGTTTTTTTTTTTCCAGTAAACACATATTTTAAAACAGTATTTTTTTCCATGTATAATATTCTCAGTTTATCACTGAAGCAAGAAAGGACTTATTTGATATAATTTTCTATATTTTTTCAAATGATAAATTACAAATATTAATGATTCACATTAATATTAATGCTGTTAAATTAGAAGCACCTTGCTATCTAATGCCTGCCTCAGTTGTATATGACGTAAGAAGAAAGCGTCTTTGAATTTGGGAGTACCATAATGTGACTGGTTCTCACATTGTGGTCTGTCTTCAAAGGCAAATAAGAGTACATAATCTTTCTTAAAAGAGACAAACTAAGGTTTTAACCATTTAAGGTTTTATGTTTTTAACAAAACATAACATCTCATTGCATATATTTTTTGCCCATATTTATGTTGGCTATTGAATCATCAGATGGAAACAGCTAGTGGGTTGTTACTTCCTGTTTATTTTTTGTTCCTGTACTCTGAACACTAACTGCTTCGTACCGATGCGTCCAGCACACATCCTGGGGATCCATACTCCATAGCATCTGTCACGCTGCTACCCATGTCTATTCACTCTTTTTAGATTCTTCAGAGAATAGGATACAAAACATTCTTCACCACATACCTGATTTGGAACTCAGACTATGAAAATTTAAATGTCCCATAGACCTCTGCCTAACAGTTTATTAGCAGCCCAATGGTTGATTATTAGCAGCAGGATCAGTACCACAATTGAAATACAGATCTTTAAAAAGGTAATGCTTGATAGAGTGTTTTTACTAGCTCTGAATTGACAATGACCAAATCTAGTTAATAAAGATTTCATGTTACAGGAGTCTATTTCCCAACTAAACATTAACAATTCTGCTTGTCTAGTTTGGAGGAAATGAGGCTGAGGGGTGACCTCATTGCTGTCTATGGCTTCATGAGGAGGGGAAGTGGAGAGGGAGGTGCTGAGCTCTTCTCCCTTGTATCCTGTGACAGGATACCTGAGAACGGTTCAAAGCTGCAGCAAGGGAGGCTTAAACTGGACATTAGGAAGAATTTCTTTACCAAGAGGGTGGTCAAACACTGGAACAGGCGTCCTAGAAAGGTGGTCGATGCCCCAAGCTTGTTCAGTGTTTAAGGAGCATTTGGACAATGTCCTTAACAACATGCTTGGTCAGCCCTGAGGTGGTCAGGCAGTTGGACTAGATGGTCATTGTAGGTCCTTTCCAACTGAAACTATTCTATTCTACTAATAATTAAAGCTGTAATCTAAAAGATATTCATAAAACCAACTTGGAAGTACATTTTAAGCAGATAAACTCTGTTGAAGTAAAATCTCAACTACTTAAATATCATTAGAAAAAACATATTTGTGAAATTGCTCGTTATTTGTAAATTAAATTTTAATATATTGCCTGACACTTGCAGTAGTGGAGAGGGATTAATGAAATATTTGCATATCTAACTCTGCTATAATAATGATAATACTATAGCACAAATTTTCAATTACTCAATTTATTTTTAAAATGCCCTCACATATTTCCTTGAAGAACATATCATTTTCTTTAGAGGTGGAAGTTTCTGGGTTGCTTTTTTTGTTTGTATGTTTTGGGGTTTTTTTAAAGCAAAACTTAAGGTGGAAGCCATACAGAGAAGCATAAATTTATCAAAATTGCTTAATTTAAGTGTGCAAATTCCACAGAAAATAATTAAGCATCCAAACTGGAACATGCATAGGGTTTCTTACAGGACCCGGAGCACATCTGCCACTGGGGAGTTTATCTGGCTGAGCCTGCTGCGGGCTTCTTTGCAGAGTAAAACTGTTACAAAGAGAGCCCGGAGTGAGAGACAGGAACTTTGTTAGAGGAAGCTCATGCAGTTCAACAAAGGGAAGAATAGTGTCCTGCCCTCAGGGAGGAATAATGTTATGCACCAATATATGCTGGTGGCTGACTGGTTGGAGAAAAGTATTCCAGAAAAGGACCTGGATTTTCTGGTGGACATCAAGTTGAACATGAGCCAGCAATACATTGTAGCAAAGAGTGCTAATGGTATTGTAAGATTCATTGAGTGTTGCCAGCAGGGCAAAGCAGGTGATCCTACCACTATACTCAGCAGAGGTGAGGCACACCTGGAGTGCTGTGTCCAGTTCTGGACCCCCCAGTACAAAAGACACATGGACGTACTAGAAAATATCGCTGCTAAGGTGACTAAGGGTCTGGTGCATCTCTTCTACGAGGAGAAGCTGAGACATCTGGGACTGTTTATCCTGGAGAAGAGAAGGCTCAGGGAGGATCTTATCAATGTACATAGCCACCTGAAAGGAGGGTGCAAAGAGGACGAAGCCAGGCTCTATTCAGTGGTGCCCAATGGCAGAACCAGAAGTAGTGAACACAAACTGAAATGCTAGAGGCTCCCTCTGAACATCAGAAAGTATTTTATCACTGTGAGATTGACCAATTATGTAGGCACAGGTTGCCCTGAGAGGTTATGAATTCTTCCTCCTTGTAGATATTCAAAAGCCATCTAGACATGGTCCTTGGCAATCTGCTCTAGATGCCTTTGCTTGAGGAAGGAGGACATTTTCTGTTTAGTTTTGTTGTTCTACAAACACCTACAGTTGTGTGTATTCACTTTCAGAAGAACATAATAATATCGTAGTGGATTTAATTGTAATATTTTTTTTAAAATTTCTTTTTCCAATTATTCAACTGTTAAAAAGAAATGGTTTGGGGTTTGTTGGATGGGTTTTTCTTAAACTTCTTAACACTTTGATTTATAAGTGCCAACTGATTCAACATAAGTATTACAGTTAAAATCCCAAACTACTTTCTTAACAGTCAAGGTCATTTAGGAATAGCTGTTCTCCAAGTTGCAGAAAAGACTATTTCTTCACTTTTGACATGTGATATTATGAAGCAGCTTCTTTCCCTCATTTACCAAGGTAGAGCTGTATCTTTACCAGCACAAAATGTGAAATCAGGATATTTAACAGAGTGAAATGTCAACATTAAGGTCGTTAATGTGGCTTAGTCAGTATTGTAGCAACTCTTGCCTCTGGGATGTAATTTATACATTGTAGATGTATGTATGCAGAAAGTGTTTTCCATTTTCCAAGAGGTTAGCTGTTTCAACCTACATTTAATTCTGTATTTGCAAACTACGAGTATTAGATAAATGCTACTATGTTTAAGTTATGTACACAATATATAATCCTATATTTTCACCCGAAATATTACAGAGCATGAAAACAGAACAGAGTGTTTCTATTTGTCATTGACATTTAGTAACATAATATTAATTCTAAGAATAATGGTGTGAGTAATAAACAAATGAAGTCACAAATTCTAGTAGAACAAGGTATGAGTGTATGCTCACAAAATCATGCAATACAGAAATCTGAGTGAAAAGTAACTACAGTTCCAAACACTTCAGATACACCGAATAATGAGGATTTTTGAAATGTATAGTATGTACATATCTCCAGGATTTTGGTACCACTATTTAGATAAGAATTTTCAAAGTCTTTATCCATGGACAAATTCTACATTTTCTAAAATCAGCATTAAAATGCTGACTTTGATGGGAATACAATTCCATATGAAACCTATTGGACTTGGATATATCTTGGACAGAACAAGTGCTCTGTTCTCTTCATTCTACGCTGGGGACTTAAACAGATCTGGAGAGGAATAAACAATTGCCTTCCTTAGTAAAAAAAAAAAAATGATGTATCACTGGATGGTGTAGTTCTGTTCTTTCCTCTGTCCTACCCTAAATTAATCTGTGACAATTTTCAGGAAAGGTTCAAATGGAGTGCTGGCAAATAAAACTATTTCTGTGCTTTGGTTCTACAATTTTACAGTCAATGAAAAAATAGCTGAACTGTAATCGTCCAATCTATCCCACTGTTCCATCTAAAAAGCATTGAAACGACCTTTTAGACTGACGTGCACTACTTTATAATTAGGAGTATTTTTGATTCTGGATTTTTTTTTTAGGGAGGGGTGGGGATATTAGTTCTGCAAAAATAAGTGAAACTATTTGAATTAATAAATATTGCAAGGCCAGCAGTTTCAGTCAAAACAATATGCTTCAATTTTTAAATAGCTAAAATATTTTAATAACTCAAGTATTTAGTTTTTATTATACTGTATTGTGATTTTGTATTTATTACATACAGTCTCGTCATTTTTAATTGATAGAAAAAAGTATGTAGGCTTTTGTGACTATGAAGGAAATAATCACAGTTTCTTGGGTAGTGAAGTAATATAGGGTTTGTTTTGTTTTCCTTTTTTAGAAGAGTTGAGTAAATAGAAATCTACAGGATGCCTTTCTATTATAATGCTGTTTTTCACTGCTCTTTTCAATGACACCTATCACTGTATCTGCTGTTAGTAAACCGGTGACTCAGTCACAATAGTTTACCTTCAATTTATGAATGACTTTTTGAGATAATTTTCATCCTTGTTTTCTTGCTTCCTTACTTCCTTTGCTTGCCTACTTACTTGATTGCTTGCTTGTACTGGGAAGCCCAGATCTGGACTCAGAACTCCAGCTGTGTCATCGCAAGGGCTAAGTAGACAGGAAAGATCATCTCTCTTGGCCTGCTGGAAACACTCCACCTAATTCAGACCAGGGTGTTCTTGATCTAGTTTAACCAATAGTTATTAAGTGAAGATCAATAATTTCTTTAAGGTGTTAGCTTTTTGGTGATATATGTTAGTCTGAATGTTAATTTTGCTATTCAGTTCTTACCTAAAAAGTGTATCTTACACCCCTTTTGTCTGAACAGCGCAATCACTTATGTAGTCAAAATAAACAAAAGGCCTGTCCAAGATGTCCAGTTGGTAATCATGGAAAGAAATAAAATATAGAAAAGATGCAGTACCATGACAGGTACAAAAGTTTTCTTATTTACTGCTAAGAGAGAGGGAGAAAAAAAACAAGTGTCCCATTCTACCAAATTGCATCTAACTTATTAACAAAATATTTAAGAGAAATTATATCAATTGGTGAAAAATGAGCAAGAAATTTCAGTTAGAAAAGACCAAACTCTCCTGATCAGTAGTTTCCTTATTAGTATGAACTAAAACATCCTTGCTGTCAAGAGACAGAATGGTACACCATATTTAACTTAAATTAGGGTTGTTTCTATTGGTAGTTATAAACAACCAATGTTCTAAAAAAAACAATGTTTCCTCTTTATTCACACTTCATCTTATCTTTTCAAAATGTGGTGAGCAACTCCTGTAAGTCCCCAACACAGTTGCTGTTGTAGCATTTCAGGTTATTTTTATGATCATGTTGAGACAAGATTCAACAAATACCCTAAATCTCATTGACCCATATTTATTCAATCAGCTTTCCTTTTACAAGCCTAAAATTATTTTCTGTGAAGGCATGACAATGGCATGATAGTAATTTCAGTTTGCTGATTTCAGTTTGCTGATTTCAGGATGACAGGTGAATGCAAAATGTTGCGTGCCTGCCATGGCAGGCAGAGTTTGCCTTTCAAACCCACCCTGAACATCCAGGTAAAATGGCTATCTTTCTGTATGATCAGTATTTACAGACCTAAGCATCGCTTTTCACACTTTGAGTCTTTGCTGTCTACAATGTCACACCTCAAGACCTTCACCTCAGGGCTGCTCTTAATCCATTTTCTGCGCAGCCTGTACTTGTGCTTAAGATTGTGCTGGCCCATGTGCAGGACCTTGCATTTGACCTTGTTGGACTTTATGCTTTTCTCATGGGCTCATGTCTCAAGCCTCTGAAGCCTGTCTAGGTCCCTATGGATGGGAACCCTTCTTTCCAGCCTGTTGACAGCACCACACAGCTTAGTGTCACTGGCAAATTTGCTGAGGGTGTACTCAATGCCACTGTCCATGTGACCGACAAAGATGTTGAACACTGACAGTCCCAATACCAACCCCTGAGGGACGCCTCTTGTCACTTATCTCTACCTGGGCATTGGCTACAACTGTTTCAGTATGACCATCCAGCTAATACCTTATTCACCTGGTGGTCCACCTTTCAATTCCATGTCTCTCCAGTTTAGAGACAAAGGATGTTGTGTGGGACAGTGTCAAAGGCTTTGCACAAGTCCAAGGTAGATAACATCAGTTTCTCTTCCCTTATCCACCAATTCTGTAACCCCATTGTAGAAGGCCACCAAATATGTCAGGCATGAATTTTGATTTTCTCTTACCCTGTACTGAAGAGAAGCTACTCAGCCACTGTGTCTCCTCAGAGAAGAGATTTAATTCACAATTTTATATAAGGAAGCCACTCAGCTGTCATTTGCCTAATACTTTAAAAGAGCAAAGGTAAGCAGCTTCTTTACTTAGGTCATGCTATGCTGTGACAACCTTTTAACTGGACCTCTTCTTTCAAATCGTGCTATTTAGACATCATCAGCAACCCTGCCTAATCTAAAAATGTGAAAAATTAAACAGAAAATTACAATTAAGGTTAAATGAGGCTATCACTCCCTCATGCCATGCAAACCCACTCTAACAAGTGGAAAGCTATGCCTAATAAAGAAAAGGCATATGATGGTGAAGCTTACACCCATCCCTCGCTTTTGGCCATTTTCTCTGACTTTCTGTTTTGAGAGTGTTTCCGTTATGAGAGAAAGTACTGGGCTGGTTTAGGAGACTCCAAGTCTCTGTGAACATCTACAGTTATGATTCATAGGGTGAAGTCCAAAGAAAAAAAACCCAATGCATCTTCATGTGTAAAAAAGATAATAGCTTTTGCAAGAGCAATCTAATTGCACAAAGGCAGGGTATTCTCCCTGTTTCTTGACCTCAGAGGTGCACTCCTGTTTTTTGTTGCTGTTGGTGTTTGGTCAAACATCTTTAAGGCTTCAAGTACCAACTCTTTAAAAATTTTCTTAGTCAAAAACTAGAAACACATTGAATTTCAAACTGGATTGCAGAGTACATGTCTTCAAGGTTCAGTGCAAATATTTTGCATAATTCCAGGTGTAATTTTCTACAGGTGGCTAAGCAGAAGGTATCTACCTTCCTTATATAGCTGTAATAAGAACAAAATAGTTAACTTATACTGAAGAAAAAGGTTTTCAGCAAATGTTCTACAAGCTTGCTTGATCGGAAGTGTAGTATGAAATGTGATTTTTCAGTGCAAGAAAACTCTTAAGAATGCACAAACAGACTATTACAGCAGACAGGTAAGAGCTTTAGGGCTTACTAATTTACTTAATAGATGTGTCCCTACTGAAAATAGATGTGTCTTGTTTCTAGTTTGATCAGCCAGGAGGTTAGATTTTAAAACTTTGAATTGGACTAGAGTGCTGTTGTCATGGTTTAATGCCAGCCAACAACTAAACACCATGCAGCTGCTCACTCACTCCTCTCATCTCTAGTGCGATGAGGAGGAGACTTGGGGAAAAAAAGGTAAAACTCATGGTTTGAGATAAAGACATTTTAATGGGAAAAGAATGGAAGAGGAGGAAGAAGTATATATAAAACTAGTGATGAACAATACAATTGCCCACCACCTGCTGACTGATGCCCAGCCACTTCTTGAAATTCAGTTTCCTCCCTGGCTAGGTCCCTCCAGTGTATATATTGAGCATGATGTCATACAGTATGGAATACCCTTTTGGCCAGCCTGAGACAGCTCTACTGTCTGTGGCCTCCCACAGCTTCTGGCTGGCAGAGCACAAGAAGATGAAAAGTCCTTGCCTACCATAAACACTACTTAGCAACAACGGAAATATCAGTGTGTTACCAGTATTATTTTCATCCTAAATCTAACACACAGCACTACAGCACTATGCCAGCTACTAGGAAGATTAGCTCTATCCCAGATGAAATCAGGACAAGCATATAAATAGATGGCATGCCATATTGAATCTTCATACGAGTTTATATAAAACAAGGAGGAGAACAAGGCTGAAACTTTCAAGTATTGTAGAGTAAATGTACATAATTCTCTGGATTATACTTTCTATATGCTAGAGCTGATATTAGTCATTTTTGTGTTGTTCCTTCAAAAATATTGTAATTTTTCTTATAACTTTAAAATGTATGTTACATGCTGCAATTTTCCATTTATTTCTAGAATAAACAATAAGCAAACTAAACACCATTTAATGTCATCTGAAATAATTAAAACCTTTACATATCTAAAAAACCATAACATTTTACTGTATTTACTACACTCATAAAAACATCTCGTACTTCTAGTCAAATACAGAATGACTAAACTAAGACTACAGCATCCCCTACAATTGATATGCATCTCATTTTCTGCAAAAGATTTGTGTGTGAGAATTATTTTTCAATCCTTTGTTTTATTGTTTCTATTACTATAAAAGGAGCACTGATTATTTGACCCATAATACCTACAAACCCCTTGTTAAGAGCCTTTCTGTTAAAAAAAGATTTTAAGATATGATTAAGCACTAACTTCCAGTTGACAATGTGCTCAAAGCAATTGTTTTAGAAAATCATAAAACCATAGAATTGTTTTGGTTGGAAAAGACCTTTAAGATCATCGAGTCCAACCATTAATGCAGCGCCTGCTGAGTCTACCCTAAACCATGTTTCTAAGCACTATATCGACTTGTCTCTTAAATACCTCCTGGGACAGTGACTCAACTACCTCCCTGGGCAGCCTGTTTCAATGCCTGACAGCCCTTTCTAGAAAGACATTTTCCCTAATATCCAGTCTAAATCTCCTCTGGTGCAACTTGAGTCTGATTCCTCTTGTCCTATCCCTTGTCACTTGGAAGAAGAGACCAGCACCCACCTCTTTGAAACCCCACTTCAGGTAGTTGTAAAAAGCAGTAAGGTCTCCCCTGAGCCTCCTCTTCTCCAATCCCATCTCTGCTCCCAGCCCAGTGAGACCATGAGTGTTCCCCATTATCCTGCTCCTCACTGACTTCCTGCACCCCCGTGGTGGCCTCCAGCTTTGCTAAGAAACTCCTGGGGAACAAATAAGGTCTACTTTGCTTGAGTGACATCTATTGGCAACATGACACAATGGCAGTTGATGAGAAACACTGGAGGGAAACTCAGGAGCAGCACTTGAATGGGAAGAGGGTGTTGAGTGAAGAACATGTGATGAATATTAAGATGACAGGGCCGCACAGATCCTAGCAGCAGATGGAGGTCATGCTGCTTGGGACATACCACCCTCCTGGGATATAACCCCTCAATTAAGCATGACCAAGCTGGTTCATGTCATATTTACCACCATGGGACATGTTGATGGGATGACTCAGACTGTACAGGGCTGGACAATTCATCCATGGAGCCAGAAGGAATGATCCAGCCCTGATTTTGGGGGACACCATTTGGCACTAGAGGTGGGCTGCAGCAACATGGGCATCACCATGTTCCTTGGCAGGACAACAGGATGTCCATGCACATCCCCAGCCTGGCCATGTCCTGGGGGCACCACTGGCTCTGTGACAAGGTCTGACATGACGTGACCCAGCTTGGTCATCATCATAGAGAGGCTCAGGTCTACATGCCTGTGTGGGAGAAGATGCAAAACCTTATGAGAGACAATGCTGATGGGCATTGCCAAGGGCTTTGTGCCCCAGCACTTGATCTGGGGGTTGGTGATGATTTTGGGCTCGAGGCATGCCATCAGGGGCCAATTTCCCAACCCCACAGCCAGAAGAGGGGGCAAAGGACTCACTGTTTCTTGTAGGTGAGCTCCTACTCCTTTTGCAACAGATCCTGCTTGAGGGAGGCCAGCATCACCGTGCTGATGTCCATCTGATAAGACAGTTCAGATGCCTGATCCCCAGCTCCTGCTTCTCCCGACTGAGCCGCAGGCTCTCTGGCTTGGGCTTCCCCACCTCTGAGCTCTTGCGGTCCAGCTCCACCTGGAGCCACCCCACCTGCAAGGCGATCTTCTGGTCCACCTCTTCTGCCAGCTTCTCCAACCACTTGTCCACCTAGAGCTTCTCAAAAACGTGGATCTTCAGGAAGGTCCAAGCCTTTCTCATAGGCAGCGTCCATAGTGGCAAAAGGCATAAATTAGGAAGCCCAATATCAGCTTGTGAATTAGTTTCATTGCTGTTTGGATCTTTGCATGTACAGTATGTAGGCAATGGCCAGGAACTTCAATGCTATTATAAAAGAATAAAAATATTTAAACTAGAAATGATGCAACACAAGAAGCAAGAAACACAATAACATAAAGTTCTAAATATAATGGATGAAGGTTCAAAAAGGTCTAGCAGCTTTTGCTTTTCCTTCCCTTCCTTTCCCTTCCCCTCCCCTCCCTTCCCTTCCCTTTTTCAAAGTATTTACACTGAAGAGATGTGGTGACTACTAAGCAGCAACCCTTTTTCTAAATGTAGGTCCAGTAGCGGCATACAGTTATGAATGACTGAATGAAGAAAATTTTAGTAAAATGCAAACAACCACTATGGTCAAAGGAGCCAATAACAATTCTATGTTTCTTGGAATTTGAGTGTTAAAGTTTATAAATTTTTGACACACAGTTCTGTGTTTGATATGAAAGGATCTGAAATAACTAGCCTGAACAGTATGTCTGTGTTAGCAGACAAGATTAAAAATCCAGGCGTTAAAAGCTGGATTATTTCACCTTCTTTTTCAGCCATTTTGCTTCACAGTGGGGAAGAAGTAGTTTTTTTAGTAAGAAGACTTGTAGTTTCTTAGTCTCCTGGAAGAACATCTTAGTTGAATCCTGTATACTTGACAGCTCTTGTAGCTGAGGATGCAAAATGCTAAAGTTGCCCTCATAAAAAGCCGTTTCCCCGCAGGGCAGTCGCGGGGGTTTGCAGGGTATGGAGAAGTCGGGATTTAGCTCCTGGTTGCCAGGCAACAGGTAAGGAAGGAGCAGGTCTCCTTTCTTAAAGAAATTGAGTGGTCCTCCATGAGTGTTTGCACACAAAGAACTACAGCTTGAAAAACAAGCAACAACAACTTATTTCTACACAGACAAAATTACTCTGAACATTTTAAAGAGGGAAAGGTTCTGCAGTCCACAAACTACCTCCTGAGATCAATAGGGGCATCACTACTTTTTTCCTTTATATGAACTTAGGCATTGGTTTTGTTTGCTTGCTTGTTTGTTTTGGTGTTGTTTTTTGGCTATAGTAGTAATAATAACAGTAAAAATATTTGTAATAGTGATATCTAATAATATAAATAATATTGTTTTAATAATATTAACATTGCTATAGTAATAATAATAATAATACTAAAGGTATGAGTAATATTTGTTCCTACTTTGAAACAATTAATTTCCAGAAAGTTGAAGTTTTGGTTTCGGGATTTGTTGCTGTTTGTTGTTTTTCCTTATAATCTTTCAATACTATGGCCTTTGATATGATATGAAAAGAGGGTTCAACATTATTTCTTAAATAAACATACCCAAAGCAGAACATTAAAGTGTTTCTCAGAAAAAATATTTAATGTCCAGTCGTCCCTCCTTTCATCCAGAAATAAACAAAAATATGTACATTATTAATGCATTGTTAGGTTCCAGGTTTTGATCTTACATTTCATCACAGAAGGTATTACTTTCCATGTTAATGTAATTTACCATGTGTGGCTGCATTTGAAGAAGAAAACAGAAGGTTTATTTAAAAGAACATGTGATATTATACAATGAATTTTTATTGATATATCTAAGTATACTGCTACAAGTCATCCAGATATACACAACTGTAGAAAAATTGGAATCTACGTGGGGAATTGTCCTATTTAAGAAAAAAATGATGGTTTTCTTTATTTCTTCTGTTTACTGGAATTATTTATATGCAAACACATGCCATGTTACACCTTAAAAATGTAACTGTTAGGTTTTCCCTATCTTTATTTAACTTTCTGATAAGCTGTGGTAGGGGAAAAGATAACATTCTCTCCTCCAATCAAGCTGCTTCAATGGCAACATTAGAAGAAATTATGTAAATACTGTGGGAATGAAGGTGTGGCTTTAAATCTTAGAAGTTAACTAAAATATCATGCTTTCCATCTGCTTGTATCAGAAAAATTGCACACTGAGGAAAATATTTCATCACATCTGATGCAGATAAATGCATTCTGCAAAATTAAATGAGATATGTTGGTTCTAGTGCATAAGTCTTTAGGAATAAATTAATTCACTTCAATGAAGGCTGATACATATGTGAAATAAAAGAATTTTTTTTTTTTATTGCAACTTTTGTGAAAGTTCCCATTGTGAAAGGTAGATATTTTTCTTGTCTTTAGAAATATTTGCTGACTGTATTATAACATCATGGCTAGTTTTAAAAATTGAACCCCATGTAAATATGTAAACAGACATGTTTACATCTTTATAAGGGGTTTTGTTTTGAGTTTTACTTATTTATTTAAAATTTTTATCACTTTTTTTTTTTTTTTAATTTAGTTTTCTTAATGCCATCAACAGGTTATTTGGAAATCTGGAATAATGACAGGATATTTGAAAGAACATGTTCAGAATCGTACAACTATGTAATGTCTTTCTTGCTATGATCTTAGCTTTAGTCACCTCATTTTAAACTGAGGGAACGGCTGCCTAACCTAGAGGCCTATGCGATTCTATATTTTAGGAAGCTAGTTTTAAAAACAATCCTGAAAAGGGTGCCTTATGTCCTATAAAAGTTACCAAAGATAAGAAAGTGCATAGGAGTTTAGGCAATTTCTTCAGTGAAACTGGAAGATTGGGCCCCTTAATCTAACTGTAAAATACTTACATAATTAAGACCTTGTTCAACACCCAAATGAACTTTCAAGATCAGTTTCCTTCATCTATATAGTTGACATACACAATAAAAAATAAAATATTTTGCTGGAAAGATGTGAATTTTTTGAGATACCTCATACAGTTCTTTTCTGAAAGCTTTGGGACAACTCTGGTTGCTCAGGTTGAATAAAGATTATCCACATCTGCTTGTTGAATCCAAAATAGCATTTTATATATTTTAGGATGTGTAAAGGGATATCTCTGGATTATTTTTAATATTTTCTTTCAGTTTAGGATAATAAAATTACATTTTCTGAGCCTACTTTCTCTTCTTTTCCATCTTGGCACATTCTGTGTGACATACACATAGTTACTCACCTACAACCAGGAAGCACCAGAAATCCTGCCCTACAACAACAGCTACTGCATGGGATCAATGTGTCCAACTGCACCATCACTTTCTAGTCAGCTGTCCATCCACAGGCCTATTAGAGAAGCAGTAGATATTTAAACAGAAAGATGCATTGTGCTACAATTGTCCTTAGTGAGACAAGACTACCATTAGACTTAGCTGAGAAGACACCTCCTCTGAGGATTTCAAATGAGCTTGAACACTTAGATAATCACTTCATCCATAGCCTCTGAGGAAGTTTTCAGTAGAAAACATCACCGTGATTGCTATCCTACATCACTAAACAGGTTGAAGTTTGGCATTGTATCTTACAATTTACTTTCTTAAATATCAATGCTGATATGCAGGCATTTGCCTGAATGGCACCACATGATCCTCAGCTTTGTTTCTGATCTCATACATTCTCATTTGTTACCTCTTCTTTCATATTACAAGAAAGACAGATTTGTATTTTTCAAACAAATAATTTCTTAGTTTCCCTGATCATCCATGTACTAAAATTCATGATCTGTATTTATACCAATCACACTCATTATTAACAGGTGATTCTATAAATGATGTTTGGAAAAAAAAAACCAAACAACTTTGACCCAGGACAAAAAAACTCTTGTTGATTTTTAAATTTTTTTAAAATACTGCTAGGAATTAAAAAAAATACAAAATTAAAATAAAGAATTTTAAAATTTTAAATTAAATTTAAATACCTTAAAATTTAAATACCTTAAAATTTAAAATTTTAATTAATTAAAAAAACCTTGATTTTAAGTTTTTTTTAATATAGTGCTAGGAATTTTAAATTTTTAAAATAGTGTTAGGAAAATTTGCTTTTAAACATTCTTTCACTTTGCATTAATTAACTACTTTTTTGCTAAACTTTCTAGAGTTAGTGGAAGGGGTTTGATTTATCCACTAACCCTCCTCTCTTTCATATCTTCTTTCTCTTTCTTTCATCCCATGTCACCACCCACCCACCGAAGGACATTTTAACTGTGTTATTTTACTCAAAAACATACTATTAATGAGATGGAGCAGACATACGTTCCCAACACTTTCAAAGCAAGGCCAGCCTGTTGAATCTGTGTGAGGGAAAAGTATATTTACGTTTTATTGGTCACTGGTGTTTATGAAAACATTTTTAATATAGACAAAGTACTGAAGCAATAAGTATTCCATGTATTACTTCCTGACCAGTGTAAGAATTCACATCAGAAATTACAAATCAGTAATTGTCAATGGTGGGATATATGATACTCTCAAAAAAGCATAAATTCAGTCTTGAGGAATAGAGTGGGAACCTGAATCACTCTAAAGTTTGTTAAGCCAAAAGAATACTAGATAGATCACTTTTTTATCTGAGCCAAAATAAAATGCAATTTTTGGTATTAATTACGAAATTACTGTTAAGGTAAAATGTAATTATTAATATAAATCTATATTAATTGTTTTAATCAGTTGCAAAACCAAAACACTTTTCCTTGTATTATAACAATAGTCCCGGAACAGTTGCCAGAAGGCTTGTAAACATCTGTGTTTGCAGGCATCATAATAAAAAGCTAACTGAAACCCCTGTATGAAGTCTCAGAAGTAAAAATTATTTCCTTTTAAGGACAGTGTCTTGCAATTCTTAAAATTAACTTTGTATAGCAATATGTTAACAGCTGGCATAGCTCAAATATCTATTCTCTCTCCCTATCTGACTGCAAGATAATAGTCATCATGAGACACAGTCAGTCTTGTTCAGATAATGTCACCTCAATTTGTACTTGTGTCATCATAAAATGTCTAGCTGGAGCAATTTATAGTTCTTTTGTGAAAAGAAACAGTTTAGACACTCCAGGACATATAACCTGGGAGATTATAAACAATATATGACAATAGACTTTTGTTAAACTATTTAACAGTAATAGGAACATCAAAAAGAAATTGAAAAATAACTAATTACTTGACCCCTACTACTTATAAAATCCATCTAAAATTTGTTAAACATTATGGTTTGTATAATAATCAAAATAGTATTTTTCACCAAAAAAATCATTATTTCAAACCTTTCAGAAAACAGATGCCCATATTAATTTTCATTGACATTTTCATTACAAACAAAAAGTAGATTATCTATAAAAAACCACACAGATCTGCAATCCAGTAGTTTAAAGCTTGTCTGACAATGACAAACAAAAACAAGAGAGGATGCTATTTTTCCTTTGAAACTATTATTATAGTGCTTATACATTTGAAACAGAAATCCTAATTGAAGATTAGTAAAGTTTTAAGTGTAAAGGACATTAATAATTATAAAACAGCATTTCAAAGGAAAGCAATTTTAGCTCTCTTCATAAGTCTATTCTCCATTTAAATGGCTAGTAGAAAAAGAAATCCTTCGATTTTTCAGAGATGTTGGGAAATTCACTTAATGGAAATAAATATCTTACTCTGGGGAATAAAGGGTATATATTATTTGCTGGTATTTTATTCTTTATCACATCGTTTTCTTTTCACTAGCTTACATTAATCCTACTTTTTGTGGGTGTTTTCTTTGTAGAAATGCAGGACAGCTTGTACACCTGAAACTGAGTAAATCTTACAGCAAGGGACTCATGTTGTGGGACTTATTTATGAAGTCACCAAGGATCTCAGACAAAGGTAATCTGTAAGAAATTATTTGTAGCAATTTGCATAGGTAAGAGTTTACTTTATCTTTTTCTTCTTCCAGCATGTTCTGAAAATAGATATTTGTAATATTTGTGCTTATGTGGACAAAGAATAATGAACCAATACATTTTGTTTTTATTAATGAACTCCTGAAAGGGACAAAAAGAGCAGTGTCTAAGTGTTTCTCAGTCGTGGATTTATATTGAAATATTATGAATTGTGGAGTTTTCAATGAGTTTAGAAAACTTACCTGTGAATGTTCTTGCCTTATATCACTCTTTTACTTTGTGACTGAAAGGTTAAATAATTTTGTAGATTTGATGTGCACCCTTTGTACCCTTTACAATGGCTACAATAATAAAGTGTTATCTCCTATTATTTTAAAAGGGACAAAAAACTACACCCTGCCCCACTATTCAGTTTTCAGAGCTTGTAAGATATAACAAAAAAGTTTAGAATATCTCTTAACTGTGAACAAGACTCATATATTTATACTTTTTTTTTTCTGTGACTTTGATCTAGATGGAACAACATTTATGTAGCAGATAGAAGATAGAAATCTTTCTGTTCTTACTATGGATATAGCAGCATGCAGTTGGGGAAATAGAGGTGCATCTTTACTAATTATATTTTTAAATTATTCCTCCTGAGTGAATCAGTCCCTGTCTAAATTCTTTTCAATATCTCTTTGAGTTTTGAATCACAAATCCTTCCATGAAGAAACTTTGGAGACTGTGAACATCACATACCATGAAATGTGAAGTGCATTCAGCGTCCTAATTTCATACAAAGCACATCCTCATAATAAATTAAAGTATGTTGTGGTTTAGGCCCAGCCAGCAGCTAAGCACCACATGGCCACTTGCTCACTGCTCTCCCTGGTGGGGTGGGGAGGAGAAAATAGAATGAAAATCTCATGGATTGATAGGGAGGGATCACTCACCAATTATTGTTATGCTCAAACCAGAATCCACTGGGGAAAAAAAAAATAATTTGTTATCTGTCAAATCAGAGTGGGATAATGACAGACAAAGCCAAATCTTAAAAAGCCTTTCCCTACCCCTCCTTTTCCCTGGCCTCAGCTTTGCTCCCAGTTTCTCTTCCTCCTCCTCCTCAGATGGCACAGAGTGATGGGGAATGCAGGTTGTGATCAGTTCATCATATGTTGTCTCTTCTGATCCTTCCTCTTCTGGGCAGGGAGGGACTCCTTATACTTTTCCCCATCTTCAGCGTGGTGTCCCTCCCATGGGAGACAGTCCTCCATGAATTTCTCCAGTGTGAGTCTTTCCCACAGACTGCAGTTTCTTCATGGACTGCTCTGACATGGGTCCCTTCCACAGGTGTGCAGTCCTTCAGCAGTGGACTGCTACAGCGTGGCTTTCCCACAGAGCCACGGGCTCTTTTGGGGGCAGCTGCCTGCTCTGGTGTGGGGTCGCCCATGCTCCTGACTGGGCTGAAGGCAGGTATCTGCTCCCCCGTGACCCTCCATGGCTTCAGGGGCACAGCCTGCCCTCTCACCATGGGTTGCAGGAAACCTCTGCTCCAGTGCACCTCCTTCCCCTTATTTCTTCACTGACCTTGGTGCTGTGTAGTTGTCTCTCTCACATCCCACTCCTCTCTCCACTGCAGGTTTCCCAGCAAGCTTTTTTCCCCCTCTTAAATGTTATCACAGAGGTAATATCAATGCACTTGAAGCTGGGGAAGATTCTAGCAGCTTCTCACAGAAGCCACTCAGGTAGTCCCTCCCACCACACACATTACCAAAACCCTGCCACAAAATCCCAATACAAAACTCCAGGTTAACAGAAGAAATACATCATTCTAGAAAGCATTCAGATCTTTTTAGAAAAAAGATTATTAAAAAAAGAAAAGAAACAAACAGAAAATAACAACTGTCTTGAAGAAAAAATCCTTCCCAGAAAAATAGAAAAAAGGCTTTTTTTGTTGGGGGTTTTTTGTTGTCTGTTTGGGGTTTTTTTCATGTTTGCTTTTCTTTTTTCCCAGAAGTGGCATTTCAGGAGAAGAGTGGTTGAGTTGAAAGAAGAAAATGTGCAAAGAAACGTTACAAATTAGAATTTGAAATGTAGTAATTTAAACTAATAACTGTTTTGTACTGTAATACTTATTTCTTTTTCTTGTTCCTTTCCTTTTTCCTTCTTTTATTCCCTCCTCTGTCTTCCCTCTTCTTTTTCACAAACGAGGTGGGCCCCTTAACTTCTCATTAATGGCTTGATTTGGCCACACACACACATCTATTGTCATTTGACTTGTTCCAGGGCATCTTGCCAGGCTTTCAGCTGCCTTTTCAGAAGAACACAGATGCTCCTAGGATGCCTGGATTTAAGGCCGCTGGCTGTGTATGTATTATTTTGAGTAAGCCAGTTGTCTTGGAACATGCCAGATACCTGTGTGGGGTGACTGAATGAAATCCTACGGGCCTACTTCAGGATGAGCTGAAGAACTAACTGGGCTCTGCCAAACGACATTTTCATAGACTAAAGCATATGCTTAGAACCTACCTGACATGTGCACACCTTGAGGTACTTTTAGATAATTCAGTCTTTAACAAAAACCCACTATCAGCTTTTAGACAGGCATAAAGAGTTTCAATCAAAGTTCTTGTGTCCAGGTATTTGATTTATAAAACTATCTACCATCGTACCATATTTTTTTTTTATTCTATGACAGAAGGGTTGACATTCGTCTTACCTAATTTTGGGAACATGATTCAATTGCCTAAATGTTTACATTTATTACCATTTGAGATACACTGGTTTATCTCTTCTTACCTCGAGCTACTAAATTTGATGTCAACAGGTCTCCCAGGAGTCTTTTGCCATATCTGCCAGCTTTGCACAGATGCCTTCAGCATCCAATGACATCTTCAATGGTATTAGATGTCTATCTTTAGCAACTGAATCATGCTTTAGGTGTCAGCATAGAGATATCTACATTTGAGCTAGTGAGTGTAGGCTGTCTTTGACGCTAACAAAGAGAAATGAGGTACAATTTATTTTACTTCCTTAAATAATTTATTGAGGGATGAGATTACTTACAATCTGTAAGCTTGTATTTGGTTCCATATGTTATAAACAGACTCTAAGATGACTAAGATGTAGAGATACACATTTTAATTTAGTTGATTTATTGTTATACTTGGTCTACATTTGATTAGATGACTTCCATTCAATATGACCACTCTGACGGCTGCAAACATATAGAATAGTTTCTTTTGGTAACATCAGCTATGATTGCATAAATAGAAATTCCATAAGATTGAATAATTATTGCCCAAATATATCTTTCTCTCTTAAGAGTGCATATTTAAAAATTCTGTTTTAATTTGTTTTAATATTCTACTTCATCCTTCCTTCAAAATAAAAAACTTTTATATATATTAAAATATGAATAAGTTTTTTCATTGATTGTTTTGATTCACTGACACTGAAATCAATACCTACTAAAAACCAGATATCATACAAATTATTTTCTCATTATTAAATAGATACTAGCTAACACTTCTGTGAAATTCAATATATTTGAAATATAATTTACATAATCCTTCATCTTTAACCTACTATTTTTAGCCATATATATATTTTTAAAAAAATGCAAACATAAAAGTTCTCACAAGTCAAAAAAAAAAGGAAGTTCATTGCAGTTATAATCTTTCCATATTTGATTTTTTGTCTGTAAGACAGTTTTATAAAAGATGAATTATATCAATGGGTTAGTTCTGTAGGCATGAAAACAATAGGTTCTTATCACCAAATTTTAGACTTTTGGGCTGGAAACACAGATGTAATACAAGAATATGCCTGCAAGGTAGAAAGGTTTTCATATGAAAGGTGAAAATAATCTAATCCATGAAAATATTGCCAGTGCAAAGACTTAAGTGACAAATTGCCCTGATTCCCCACGAGTATTCCAATCTGCTTATTTTCTAATGCTGACTAACCTGTAGGGGACTAGACTATTTAAGTTCTCCTCCATTTAGCATTAAAATCTCCTAGGAACATAACAACAGGCATGCATTCATGCTTGGAGGTATCAGTTTTGGCTACAAAACTGCCTATCACTGAGCTTTTCTGCAGTGAATAACTCCTGAAAAGAGCTTAGTGTCTTAAGAAGGCTGAAAGCATAGGTTTGGTGCCAGTATTTTTCATAACGGATAACTGATATGAGTGAATATTCCACATGAAATACAAGCCCTCTTCAGTCTGAGGGACATCACAGGATTTCTTCAGTTTGCAGGGGGTTACTGGGTTAAACTGCAATAGCTGATCCACTGTGCTAAGGTTCTGGTAGCAGGGCAGGGGAGGTGGGGGAACTGCAGGGGTAGCTTTGGCGAAAGGACACCAGGAACTGTCCCCATGTTAGTCAGAGCCAGTTTCAACTGGCTTTAAGACAGACCTATCATGGGTCAAACCTGAGCCAATCAACAACACAGTAGCACCTCTGTAATAGCATCTTGGAAAGAGTAAGTAGAGCAGTGTGGCGGCTGTGAGAGAGAAGTGAGAACATCTGAGAGAAACAGCCCTGAACACACCAAGGTCAGAGAATAAAGAGGATGGTAGTGATGCAGGTTATCCCCCTGCCTCCCATGGAGCAACACAGTGGGGCAGATATCAACCCTGCAGCCCATGGAAGACCCCACACGGGAGCAGGTGTATGTGCCCTGAAGGAAGCCAAAACCTTCAATGTTTCCAGTGCAGGAACAGGCTCCTGACAGGCACTGTGGTCCTTGCTGAAGAGTCAGTTCTAGAGAAGGTTTTAATTTAGCTATCATCTCTTAAAAAAAAAAAAAAAGAAGAAAGAAAAAAAAAAAGAGGTTTTCTACAGTTACTAACAATACATTGTTGAGTAGCATTTTTTATAAAATGTCTGCTGTCAGTCTGTGCATACACATAAGTAGAAACAAATGTAACACAAAGAAAAACATACTGTAACTTGCTATAACATGACATCTTAATAGAAAATTATTTAATGGAATTTTTACTTGTTGATGAAGGAACAAATCTTTGCAGGATTTTTTTGTTTCTTTCCAGTTGAAAAAGATTTTCAGAAAACTTTCTGTTAGAGAATCTATTTGCTTAGAATTACTCAGTTTAGTAGGCTGGAAATTTCAGACTATAAAAAAATATTTTGAAAAGTGAAAGCCTTTCATTAATTTATCACAGAATTGCAGTGAGCATCATACAGAAAATGAATCCCCATGCCTCCATAAATAAGTGTGTTACAGTACCTACATATAATAATTTGACTAACTTTCTATACAATTTTCAGGTTTGTAAAACTCAAAGTGAATATGTGGGGTATGAAATCATATTGATCTAAACAAATAAATTTTGTGTGAAATTTTGAAAGAATAAAATATTAACATTCATGAACTTCCATAATTTCATCAGTAATGATAATTCGCATTTATTTTGTGAATCACAGAAGTCCTATATCTGACAGTGATTGTTAGGTTAGTAATCAGCATCAAGGTCAGACTGACAGGCCTGTAGTTCCCCAGATCCCCATTCAATCCACTCTTGCAGATGGACATCACATTTGCTAACTTTCAGTTAACTGTAAATTCCCCGTTTAGCAAGGACAGGCGACAAATGATTGAAAGCGAGCACTTCTGCCTATTTCTTCAGTACTCTTACATGGATCCCACCTGGCACAACAGACTTGTGGGTGTCTAAGTGGCATAGAAGGACAACAACCATTTCCCCTTGGATTCTGGGGGCTTCATTCTGCTTACTGTCCCTGTCTTTCAGCTCGGTGGGCTGAGTATCCCAAGAACAACTGGTCTTACTATTAAATACTGAGGCAAAGAAGGTATTAAGCACCTCAGCCTTTTCCTCATCCTTTATCACTATGTTTCCGCCCACATCTAGTAAAGGATGAAGACTTAGCCCTTCTTTTGTTGCTAATGTATTTGTAGATTTTTTTTTTTAATCTTCATTTACAGCATTCGCCAGATTAAGTTCTAGTTAGGCTTTAGCCATTCTAATTTTCTCCCTGTATAACCTCACAACATCCTGTGATCCTCCTGAGCTTCCTGCCCCTTCTTCCAAAAGTCATAAATTCTCCTTTTTTCCCTGAGTTCCATCCAAAGCTCTCTCTTCAGCCAAGCTGGTCTTCTTCCCTATTCGCTCATCTTCTGGCACATGGGGATGGCCTGCTCCTGGGCCTTTAAGATTCTTAAAGAATGTCCAGCCTTCCTGGACTCCTTTGCCCTTCAGGACTGCCTCCCTAGGGACTATGTCAGCTAGTCTCCTAAAAAGGCCAAAGTCTACCCTCCAGAAGTACAAGGTAGCAGTTCTGCTGACATACCTCCTTACTTCTCCAAGAATCAAAAACTATTATTTTGTGATAACTGTCCCCAACAGAGCCTACAACCATCACATCACCCACAAATCCACTGTTTGCAAACAACAGGTCCAGCAGAATGCCTTCCCCAGTTGGTTCATTCACCAGCTGTGTCAGTAAGTTATCTTCTACACACTCCAGAAACCTCCTCTACTGTTTCCTCTCATCCTGATTGTGTGGTCTATTGGAGATGACCACTAGGATATCTGCCTTGCTGGCCTTCCCCCAGATACTCACCCACAAACACCCAACCCTGTCATCACTTTCATTAATCTCTAGACAATGAAAACACTCCCTAACATACACGGATACCCCACTGTCTCTCCTTCCTTGCCTGTTCCTTTGAAAGAGTTTATAGCCATCCATCGCAGCACTCCATTTGTATGAGTCATCCCACCATGTTTCCACAATGGCAACTATATAATAGTTTTCCCACTGCACAATAGCTTCCAGCTCCTCTTGTTTGTTGCCCATGCTGCGTGCATTGCTGTACACGTAGCACTACATGGTGGGCGAGATAAGAGACAGTTATAATTTATTGCTCGGTAACAAACACAGCAAGCTGAAAAGGCAGGTGTACCTCATCTGTCGTCAGCAGGTCTTGTGTTGTGTAGACTGACCCATGATCAAAACCCACAAAATTCTTCTGACATGTGTTGCCATTCTTCATGCCCCCTGTACCACTTGTTGCTGGGCAAAGGAGGTAGAGGACTTGTGAATGAATAAATGCAGTTGATCCTAGGTAAAATGGACGGTGTGTATTTTAGGTTTTGACTGTCTCTCTCACCATCCAGTTCATCTTTTTATTGGCAATAAATTAAATTAGCCTCCCTCACTTCAAGTCTCTTTTGCCTGTGACAGTGACTGGCAAGTGAACTCCAAGTCTTTATTCTGACTCATGAGCTTTTCCATCTTGTTTTCCTTCCCTGTACTGTAAAGGATGGGAAATGAGAGAGCAACTTAGTGGGAATCTGTCAGCTGGCTCACTACAAGTACCAAAACTCTATGCAGTCACTCTTCTACAGGTCTATGGACTGTTTTCTTTCTTGTGACTTTCATTTTCTGTTGTATAGATGAGAGGAATAAATGACTTCAGGTTTGTGAGACATAATTCACTCCATTATTCTGACCTTTCTGATTTGGTTGGTTGGTTGGTTGGTTTTTTGTTTAGGATGAAGACTTCCTTCAATGATTTACAATGTGTTTCTATATCTTGTTTCTGGAAGCAGACAAATATTCTTAACTTTTTCAGGTTTGTGTAATCCATAGTACTATGCATCTCTGTCTAGTGTCAATTACTGATAATTTTAAATATCACCTTGGTTACACCTTCCACACTAATGAGTTGCTACATACATTTACTATTATGTGTATATTCAGCATAAGGTATTATTTTTTCTCTTTCTTCTGCATATGCATGTAAATACAAAATTCCATATGCTGGATTTTGAACTTTTCAATAGATACTGCATAGCAGGTTGTGAATAAGTGAAAACAATGAATTTTATAACATAGTAGACAAACCTTAATGAAAAGAAAAAAACACAAGTTGAATGGAACACATCCTCAGCACTACAATATATCTAATGTTTTTCTTTGGAATTTATCATATTTTGTGGGGTAAGAAATTACTCACGTGTATAGATGTAATAATTTGTTTCAAAATTTTGTGCATTCAAATAAAACCAAAATTCTTCTTTGTAACTAAAGATTGCCCAAATTCTCACTTCACTGTCTTACACATTTTTAAAGAAGAGATATGACACTCATAATAATGTAAATACCTGAAATCATTCTTGCAATCATGAGTGGAAAAATCTGATACTGTAGAAACATTTGTCTTTTTCTGAGTTTATGAATCTAAGTAATCTGTCCCTTTGTTTGTTTTGTGCTTTTATGTTCCTTTGGAAGTTAAGGGAAAACCCTCCTATGTTTTCCTTCTACGTACAATCATTCTCCACCTCTTTCTTCTGTATCTTCAGGACTTCAACAGAAACGTCAAGGAACAAAAGCCTGTTTAAAGTTTTGACTCAAAAGTGATATCCAAACTCTGTGAGCCATGGTCTAATCTTAAAACCAGTGGATAACATCTTCAAAACAATTGTTGTCATTACAGGTAGACAACTGAATCTTCAGAGTGATGTTTGTCAAAAGATGAAAGAAAAATATGACCATGTTTTATGAGACAAACTGAATGACTATCTTAATCTCAGCGATCATATTTGTTTTTGGCAACCTGATATGTCTGGATTTCCAACTAAACAATTTTGAGATCAACACATCTACTCCGTGTATTGTTATTGCTGTTAAAATAGCAGATTCTTATGAATATCCCCAAAGAAAAAATACTCTGCAATATTTCCAACATGGCCAGTTTATTAAGCTTATCGATGGAGCATGATAATCTTCCTTTTCATTTACTGCAAAAAGAGTATTTTCATGTCTGTGAAAATAATACTTATTTGCACTGTATATTAAAATGTTTTCTAACACTGAAAATCATAATTATGGATGCACCTCACATCATATCATTTTCAGTAAAACAGTTTTTGTTGGGTTCATGTTAGAATTATGCTAATTTTCACTCAGAAAGATGTATTAGATACAGGAAGATCTTTGATATGCATTAAGTAACTTTTATTTTAAATGAGTTTTTGATATAAACTGCAACAATCAGTTCAATAAATAGTTTGTGAACCATGAATTATAAGCAAATCCTTCAGAAAAATACACATTTTAAAGAAAACTGTCCCTTTTTTCACTGGGACATCTATGTATCAAGAGCATTTTCCTCAGGATGTTATTCTCTATCATGAACATTTTGGCATTAATGTCTGTAATATACTATGATATATATCTGTGCTAGACCATATATTTCCATAGAAAACTGAGGCCATTAATATAAGTACAGCACTTTTGCCAGCAGTCAGTGAAGCTGGGGTGCACAAGGGGCCAAAATCCCTCCTCAGGACTCTTCAATGACAGTGGTGAATGTTGGGCTGCATAGATGAGTGGTAACCATCCAAAACACAGACCCCAGGGAGAAAAGGGGAAAGCCAGTTACCCTATCAGTAAACAAGGAGCTCCCTGACCTGGCAGCTTCCAGGACCATTGAGGAAAATGCTGAAAGGGTTTTAACCAGTGTGGGACCTCCTGGGGTCAACCAAAAATGCTCACCCCAAATAATTTTGTAGACCAAAGGGGATATTTCCTACTGAGCTATGGGAATCATTATGGGATGCAAGTTAGAAAGTATTTTTGAACTGTGCACAACTTCTTAGGGGATGTTTTTAAGCAGAATGCAGGAATGTCAGTGACTTCTTAAGGGACACTTACAGAGGAAGAAGCAAAGACAGGGAAAGGGAAAGATTAAGGTCAATCAGAGAGGAAAAAGTGTTGGAAAATAGAGGAAAAGAGATAAAATGGACCCGAGGAGTGCTAATGGCTTGGTGGTCTTCACACTTCTTTGATTAAGCCATATTTTCCTAAGATCCTGTTTCTACCTGTCTTCTGTGTGAATGCACCCTCTATTGTGAGTGTGTGAACATAAGTGAACTTCAAGCTAGAACAGACAGCCAATAGGCTGAGAGGTCTAAGCAAATGTAGTAGGGATGTGAACCTCCAGGCTTGTAGTTCCAACTACCAACACCTGGGCAAATGAGGGGGAACTGAGGCCAGATGGTGGATATGTCAATTTTCTAAGGCCAGCTATTTTGAGATGTGAGTGTGTGTATATGTGCGTAAACACACAAATATATATTGCACTTACAGAGCTCAGTTTGAATCACCTTATCACCTGGACAGAAAAGAACAGTCAAGGACTCCATGTCTGGTCATGTCTGTGTGAGTGCTGTGTGAAGTGCAAGGGCTGGTAAAGGTGTTCTCCACCTGCATTATTCCGTATGTTAGTCTGTATATTCTTATTAGGTATTTGTGTTTATGCTTCTATCAGAAACTCCTACTCAGTCTTGCAACTGGCTCAACCTTCAGACATGGAGTCACCATAGCCTTGCATCTATGAAGCTACTGACTTCAGCATTCCTTAGCAGTGATGTGCCATACCCTAGTCTGCAACATCAGCTGCAGTAACAGTCCCCACTATATCAGAATCAGAAAATACCCCCAAGGGATGTCCCATCCTAATCTCTGGCAATATCTGCTACTCTGGGAGTGCCATAGCAGTGCCTGGTGTCTCTCTTTGGAGCCCCATCTGTGGCCTCCCCTGTGGGAGATGGGGGTCTAGCTGATGAGCTGAAACATCAGCTGAAAGGGCTGTGGGAGGAGGTGAGCAAGCTGTGCACCATTGGGGAGGATGAACAGGAGATTAACATCATCTTTTAAGACCAGACAGAGCCAACAGTCCCAGCCCTTGCTTCAAGAAAAGAGAAACAGCTGGAGACTACCCTAACAGGGAGCAGTTGATGGAGGCACCCACAGTGGGGAAGGTTAGAAATGTGTGACTTCTGGCAACACAGCAAAGCCCCTTCTCTTTCTGCAGTTCTCCAGTAGCTGAACAGGTATACTGCCCTGGGAATGTATGAGGAAGATGATCTCCAGTTAGGCAGGTATCAGAGACACCTCAGCCTAAACCAAAGAAGAAAAGGAGGATGGCAGTCATTGGAGAAACTTTCTTCTGGGGGACAGAGACACCCACTTGCTGATCAAAGCTAATGTTTTGGAAGCTTTGTTACTTGCCACATGGTTGGTACTTGAATCTCAGAAAAATTAGAAAGGCTTGTCCAGCCCTTCAAATATTCCCCCTGCTGCTCATCCATGTAGGTATCAATGATACTGCCAGAAGGCAACCCTCCACATGTCAAGAGTCATTGCAGAGCACTTGGAGCAGGAGCAAAGTAAAGGACAGTGAGTAGTAGGGACAGTTACTCCGGCTGGAGGCCCAGGTGAAGGTCTCTGTCCTTTCAGTTAGGAGGAAAGGCTGAGGCACCATATGATGATGATGAACACACCATCATATCAACACCAGGTCCAGTGACTGGTGCCTGCGACAGGATTTTGGCTACTATGACCATGAGACCTCCTTTGAGAAAAAAAGGATTTCCTAGAAGGGACAAGATCCATCTGACAAATGGAATGAAAGGCTGAAGTATATCAGGGAAGGGTTGTCATCAACTGGATAGAAGCAAAATTATGGAAGGGCAGTGAGGAACTGTCTGGGCCACTGCATGGTGATGCACTTTCCGGGAGAAAACAGCACAGCTGGGGCCATCTCAAAAGCAGACAAACACTTTCAGCATGGGAAACAAGTAGGAGAAACTAAAAGTCTGTCCACAGCTGCAGAGCTATGACCTCACTTGAATTACAGACAGATGGTAGAACAGGTTACATGAATGGAGCCTTAGTGGCTGAGTGCAGACTTTTCAGGTGAAAAAAGTGAGGAGAGGTTGCACTCAATGCCTTTGCATTGGCTGGAGTGCAGACAGCTTTAGAAATGGGAATGAGCTGCTTGAACATTTGCATCAAGGATAAGAGGAGACACCAGTGCAGGTAATAATGAGGTGGGAATCTGTTATAGAAAGCCTGATAAAGAAGGCAAAGTCAGATGAAGCCTTCTTTAGAGGTCTGCAGAAAAGACCCTCACAACAGTGGGTCACTGCACTATCTGCTCAAAGGGTAACAGGGCTGGGTATAAACAATGCAAGGGTTTCTAGAGTGCTTTGCAGAAAATTTCTTGATGTACATGACTGATGACTCAGGTATGAGAAATTATACATTGCTTCATCTTTTAGGTACAAATGAAATACTGCTGAAGATGTGAAGGTCAGGAACAATCTTGACTTCAGTGACCGTGAGACTGTGGAGTTTAAAATGTTGAGAGGATAAAGGATAATAGATATTATGTAACAAAACAGATGCCTGTGATACCTATAAATTATAATTACAATAATCAAGATAGAATAAATTTTCTTTAAACCCAATATAATCTACTAAAATAATATAATCAAAACCAGTATGTAAGCATCTTGTAACACAGTGGCATAGCTGTATGTAAGAGTTTTATGCAAGTATGTGAGCAATGTGAACACCAAAGAGGCGAAGATTTGTGTAGCTGCATGCAGAATAAATAGGAAAACATTTCAACAGTCACTCAAGTAACAGAATTTGCACGATAAAAAATAAGTGCAAATGGCTGCAAATAAGCAGAACATTTTGTTGAATACAGAAGAAAGACAATTAGCAAAAGCAGCAAGAAGATAAACAATACTGGGAGCACAGGTGTCCCAGCCCAGTTATCCTGGGTAGGGGAAGATTCATTGTTGTACCCAGAGTGAGATTAAGACACAAACAAGGTCAGATGCCGCTAACAAGGAGTTTATTTTTGGTGTAAGAAAATAGCGATAGGAGATAGAGAAAATAGAAAAGAGGGAAAATTTAGCAAGCAGTCGGGAGAGAATTGCAAGAGAGAGTCACCACTATGGATCCAGCAGCGTCCCTTTTGTCCGTAGTCTTTAGTGGGAAGGGTCCCACCTCAGGGTTTGGTCCCACAGTCTTTTATAGGCTGTTTTTTGCTGACTCCTGCCTCCTGCGCAAGCTCTCTGGTTACGCAGCTGATCCCATGGGGTGCACAGAACCACTACGTGACAACTTGCATGCTTTGGAAGGCTTGGGGGTCCTCTGTGTTTGGACCCCCCATGAGGCGATGTGATTGTTCTTATCCTTGGTCAGAACTGGTCTCCAGAGGCTATTTGCTTCTAATCTGTCCCATAGGCCATTTGACCCTTATCTATTCAGGCCTGCAGGCAATCCTTCCTCCTCAGGCCACCAAAAGCCAAGCCCCCAGGAAGTTTCACAACTTTGTCAGCAAGCTTTGAGACAATCAGCTCAAGATAAGGTCTCTCACAACAGGGATATGCCGGACAACATATGCCTAACCTTTGGAAAATTTTGTATGTCACTGCTATTAACCTTCAGCTACGTTGGATAGAATTTCTGTGAATATATGTAG
The DNA here is from genome assembly GCA_027574665.1 of Rhynochetos jubatus. Taxonomy (NCBI): domain Eukaryota; kingdom Metazoa; phylum Chordata; class Aves; order Eurypygiformes; family Rhynochetidae; genus Rhynochetos; species Rhynochetos jubatus. Next base: position 84,873,791 of record CM050649.1, on the reverse strand, counting down.
ACATTTACATGCAAGTTGTAAAAGGATACGGTGAAAAGAAAACAGGTGAATCCTACCTTTGAAGTGCTTATTTCTCCTTATTATCTATAAAGAAGCTTAGGTGTCAACATCAGGTCATATAAACTGATTCTTAAGAAATAATTGAATCTCAAAAGATAGAGAAGGTTTAAAGAGAAAAAGGGACAAAGGACACTAGAGGGCTAATAATACAAATTGAATATGAGATAGGGATATTTTCAACTTAAGACCCAAAATGTGAAGGCAAAAAAAAACCAACCAACCAACCAAAACCAACCACCCGCATTACACAGGATTTGCTTGCTGTGATTGTTCTGCAAGATAAGGTCTGTTCTTGTATGTGGAAAGTGCAAGTGATATGTTGTCTATATCTGAGTATGGTTAACATGTTGGTTAAGTTGAAAAGTTATATCTAAAAGTACTGATGAGGAAAAGTTCCTGAAAAGAATACTTACCTTTGATAAAATCTGTAAACAAGCATTTGAAATCTCTTCAAAAGTTCATTGGGATTCACCACACACTGCAGAAAAATAAAAACAAACTCAGTGATTATTCCTGGACCAGGCCTTTCAGGTGATCAGAGAAGAGCAAGCAGAAAAATAGAAGTGTTAAAGTGAATTTCCTGATTGGAAAATTGATAGTTTTGACACAGTTATTGATTTTTCTGGCAGCTGATCACCTGATTATCAATTTTGAAGAACTTATATATAATTGGTGATGAGTGCTTTCTGTATTACTCATCACATTTAAATAACACTTAAATTTCAAGTGTGTATATATGCACTTTTGACTGCTATTCTTGAATGACGACAATTGGTAGCAAGATGCTAAGAATATTGTTTGCAAGTCTTTGTAGAGGTATTTTAAAGAAGACATTTTAGCACTACTGTGAATTCAGAAATTTTTGTTAAATGTAGTAGGGAATTCCATTAGATATCACTGTGTTAAATATGTTGAGTGTTAGTCTTTCCGAATCATGTGGTTCTGCCATTCATTCAACACAGCTGAGCATGGGTCTGTGATCAAAGACTGAGACCAAGTACTCTTTTCTTCAAGTAAGTCTGTTCCTGTAGCCTATGTGCTTGCTCAAAACCATTTTGGTTCTCATGGAGACTTGCATGAAGACACCCAGTTACAACTATTATAGCCATGTCTAGAACATTATAGCTATAAAGGTGTTTATTTTTAAAGTATATATACTAATTGCTGTATACATTTGATGGTGACTTAAATAGGGTTTTAGACTGTCCCAGAAGATGTGGCTCACCTGTATAGTTAAATACTGCCCCTCAGTCAAAATTTTGTTTATTGCTTTCTCTCTCTACTAGTTCTATTAATGCTTTATTCAGGCCATTGACTTATTTTTTAGTGCTTGCATTTGGTGTTAGGGACCATCTCTTCTCATTTTCAAATCATTTTGACAAACAAACACACTTGTTTATTCCCACCATGTCCCTTAAATCTTGCATTCTTCCTTTTGTGTTTGTTGTTCTTCTTGTTGTGATTTGGTTTCTTCTGTTTGCTTGTTTATTTGATTTTACTTTTCCAGAGGTGGCTTCATTAGAAAATCAACATACTTGAACAGGAGCTAAATTGATTTAGTATATGTATATGAGGCAAAGATATATTCAGGTCTTACTTTGTGTTCTGCTCCTGTCTCCTATGGTGTCCTTAGACTGCCAGGTAGTTTACAGTGTAGGATATTGCCATGGTTTACTCTTATCTGACAATTAAGTAACACACAGTTGCTCACCTCCCCAACCCACCCTCCCTTAGTGCAGGAAGAGAGTCAGGAAAAGAGAAGGAAAGCTTGTAATGTTGGGACAAGACATATTTAATAATATAAATGAAAATTATAGTGATATTAATACTAACAGTACTACTAATAATAAGTAATTAAAAAGACTGAATCAAATTGCTGCCAGATACACCTGCCAGCCTGTATTGACTAACCTAAATGAGACACCAACATTTTCTTAGACTAAATTTAGGTAATCCCAACTACAAGTACAGTCTGGGTGGAGAATGGATTGAGAGCAGTCCAGAGGAGAAGGACTTGGGGGTACTGGTGGATGAGAAGCAAAACATGAGCCGGCAGTGTGTGCTGGCAGCCCAGAAAGCCAACCGTATCCTGGACTGTATCAGGAGAAGCATGGCCAGCACATCGAGGGAGGTGATTCTCCCCCTCTACTCTACTCTTGTAAGACCCCACCTGGAGTCCTGTGTCCAGCTGTGGAGCTCTCAGCTTAAGAAGGATATCAACCAGTTGAAACGAGTCCAGAGGAGGGCCACGAAGATGATCCAAGGGCTGGAGCACCTCTCCTATGAAGAAAGGTTGAGAGAATTGGGCTTGTTCAGCCTGGAGAAGAGAAGGCTTTGGGGAGATCTTATCGCAGCCTTCCAGTACCCGAAGGGGCTACAAGGAAGCTGGGAAGAGAACATTTTGCAAAGGTCTGTAGTGACAGGACAAGGGGTAATGGTTTTAAACTGAAAGCATGGAGATTTAGATTGGATATCAGAGAGAAATTCTTCATGGAGAGAGTGGTGAAGCACTGGAACAGGTTGCCCAGACAAGTTGTGGATGTCCCATCCCTGGAAGTGTTCAAGGCCAGCTGGATGAGGTTTTGAGCAACCTGGTCTAGTGGAAGGTGTCCTTGTTCATGGCAGGGAGGTTGGAACTAGATGATCTTTAAGGTCCCTTCCAACCCAAACCATTCCAGGATTCTGTGATTCTGTTACAGCAGACATTGCCCGAAAATATAGGTTAATCCTTGGACACCATTGCAGATACTGTAAAATCAGAAATTAAAACAAACAAACAAACAAAACCACCAAAAACCACCATAACAACTAGCTGTGTATTTTTACACTTTTCTTTTTTTTTTTTCTAAAAGAAGCCTAGTTTTTTTTAAAAACAAACTAAAATAGCCTAGCTTACTAGAGTAGAGATATTCAAAGTAAATTAGCACTGGGACTAAAAATAAACCAGGCGAAAAAGTTACAATGTAGTAGAAATCACTGGATTTTATTTCATTATAAGGAAATATCATCATCATCATCATCAATAATAATGATAGTTAGGAAACGTCTTGTGTCAATTCCCTCTTCCTGGTGCACACAGTAAATTGTCACATCATATCCCACACGTATCTGTGATGGATATATCTGACATAAACCTATATCTTTGGGAAATAAGAAAAGAAAAACAGGGAAAGTAGAAAGAAACAAAGAAAGAATCAACAGAAAAAAAACCCCAATGTGTGGAATGAGATGAAAACATTACAGTTGTTCCTCATCTCCTCTCTCCAAATAGTTTTCTTGCATTTTGTGGTTGTTCAATATGCAGTTATTGTTTAATTTCTTTTTTTTTTTTTTAATTTGCACTTCTCTTTTTTTTTTTTTTCCCCCCTGAAAACCCAGTCATTTCCTGTTCAATTCAAATGCATCATCCCATTGAAAAGACACACAGTATGCTCTCCCTGGGAGACTTGATTTCCTTTGCTTTGTTTTTATGTTGTCCTTTCATCAAAAAAAAAGAAATTCAGAATAAAATTTTCTGGTTGTGTTTTGTCTCTAAAAGCGGTATATTATTCAGAGTGGATCATTAATGTAATTCTCTTATGACTTTTCTCTCCCTCTCATTGACTGGAATGGTGAACTACTCTGTGACTGTAAGGAATCCATTTTCAGAGTCTTCAGTGTTTCATATTGTTGTATAATAGGATGCACAGTGAATGTTATAGTCTTCAAAGCAATAATTCTCTGAATTATTAAGGCCCACCTAATCACATATTCTCTGTAGACAATGTAGATTCCAAGGCCAGATGATTGTACAATATAACTGTAGTATTGTTTAGCTTGGAAGTGACCTATGAAGTTAAGCTAGTCTAAACTACTGCTCACAGCAAAGTCAGTTAGAACAGGTTTCTCAGGAGTGTGTCTGTGTGTCTAATCATGTTCTGATACAATCATGTTCTGAATATCTCCAAGAACGGAAAGTATCTCTGGGCAACCTGTGCAAACAGAGGGTTTTTTCCTTTTCGTTTTTCCATCTCAACATGAGGAAAAAATTCTTTACTTTGAGGGTGCCAGAGCACTAGAACAGGCTGCCCAGAGAAGTTGTGGAGTCTCCTTCTCTGGAAATATTCAAAACCCTCCTGGATGCCTTCCTGCCCAATCTGCTCTAGATGAACCTGCTTTGACAGAGGAATTGGACTAGATGATCTCTGAAGATCCCTTCCAACCCCTAAAATTCTGGGATGCTGTGGTTCTTATGTTGAAGCTGAATTTCCTGTATTTCAGTTTATGCACAATGACTGTTATCCTGTTACTGGGCACCACTAAGAGTCTGTATCCCTGTTCTTTACACACCCCCATCAGGCATTTATACACATTGATAAAGTTCCCCTCAGCCTTCTTATTGGCCCATTTCTCCAACTTGTCAAGGTCCCTTTTAATATCAGCACACCCCATCTTAGTCTTCCAGACTCCACCCAGTCTTGTATTAGCTGCAAATGTGTTGAGAGTGCATATTGTGACATTGTCCAGGTCCTTGGTCAAGCAATTCAAGACTACTAGCTGCAGTGTCAAACCTCGAGGTACACCAACAGTGGCTGGCCTCCAGATGGATTTCTTGCTGCTGATCACAACCACTTAAGACCAATATTTCAGCCACTAGTCAGTCCACATCACCATTCATTTATCTTGTACATACTTCATATTGTCTAGAAGGAAGTTACTGAAGGCTGTGTTGAAAGCCTTACTAAAGTCAAGGTAAAAACATTGACTGCTCTTTCCTTGTCCATCTAGCCAGTTGTTTCTTTGTAGAAGACCATCAGGTCAATCAGGCATGATTTGATCTTCAATAATCCATGGCGGGTATTCCAAATCCCTTTTTTGTCCCTCACTGTATTCTTCAGATTTTTGAAAATGGGTTCCAGAAGCGTTCGTTCCATCATTTTCATTGGAATAAAGATCAGGATGGTTGACTTGTAATTCCCTGGATCCTCTTCCTTGTTCCTCTTGAAGAAAGAAATTACATTTCCTTTTATCCAGTCCTACATAACTTCCCCCAATCACCATGAAATTTCAAAGATTATGGAGAAAGGTGTTAAGATCTTAAGAGCATTTCCACCTCCTCCAGCAGCTCTAGGGATCAGGACCTCTCTGGCCCAACTGTTGGCCCCAGCCCAGTGCCCAGAGAACTGAGTCTCTGCCCAGGTAGAGGTATGTGGCTGCTGCTTTCACCTTTTCAGTTTCAACCAGTAGTGAAGCTAAGTCTCTATCCCAGAGACACACAGACTAACACACACACACAACACCTACACAGCTGGTCACACAGATGGACATGGACAAGGTGCTGTCTTCAACAGCACCCACGTACAAGACTTATACCAGACAAAAACCCAGACAGCCATATTCCCTCCTCCTCTTGGGCTGGCAGAGGCAGAAGTCACTAATACATCACACAAACACATCACACTCTCCAGGTTCCCACACACAGGCACATTTACAGATCTGTCACAGTCCTTCTGCCTTCCTGGCACCCCTGCCCAGGTACTTTTACGCAACCTGATGGCCAACCAGCTTGCTGGTTGGTCTAGCTCAGTTCTTCCTGCGAATGCACAACACTCATACACTCATCCCACAGACATCTCACACTTGCAGATCCTCCTAAATATGAGTATGGGCCCTCCACTCACCTGATAATTTAAAGCCCCTCTACTCACTGGCTGGTCCATTTGGAGTTTGCTAGGGTAAGACAGACACTTTGCCCCAGCAGCTGGCACCAGGCACATGGGCTGTCACCTGCAGTCCTGCTCCAGCCACATGCATGGTCAGACAGTCTCTATAGTCTCCCCAGGTCACCTGACTCTGCCTCTATCCTTTGCAAGTATCCTTATAATGGCTGAATTTTGTCAGGAGCTGCTTGTTCATCCATGTTACTTGACATCCTGCTCAATAAGATGGACCATTCCGGAGCTTGGAGATGACAATCCTGGAAAATAAACTAGCTCTCCTGGACCACTCTTCTCTCCAGGACTGTCCCTCCTGGTATTCTTCCAAGTAGATCTCTGAAGAGGACAAAGTTTACTATCCTGAATCCAGGGTTGTGATCCTACTAGTTACCTTGCTTCCTCCTCTCAGGATGCTGAGCTCCACCATCTCATAGTCAGTGCAGACAAGGCTGAACCAAAAGAGTTCTTAATTTTTTGCAGGTACAGGTTTAAGAGAGCATCATTGATCTTTGGCTCCTCAATCCCCTGTGTCAGGAGATGCACTCTGTACAGCAATGCACTCCAGAAATCTCCTGGGTTGCTTATGCATTGGTATGTTGCCCTTCTAGCAGATATGAAGGTAGTTCAAGTCCCTTGTGAGCACCAGAATCTGCGAACAAGAGGCTTCTTCCAATTATCTGCTTTCAGATCTGCCTTCTTCCCTATGATGTGATCTGTAGCAGACACTCACCACATTATCACCTATGTTGGTCTTTCTACCAATTCTGACCCATAAGCTCTCAGCTGAGTCCTCATGTGACTCAGGCAGAACTCTATACATTCCTGTTTCTGTCTCACAGAAATAGCAACTCTCCTGCTTCACTATCCTGGGCTGTCCTTCCAAAAGTGCCTGTCTGCAGCATTCCAGTTGTGTGTGCTATCCTACCATGTTTCTGTCAGCCAAGTTATATCATAGCCCTGCAACTGCAGGCAGACAGTTTGTTCTTCCTGCTTGTTCCCTGTGTGTATGCAATAATATACAGGCACTCCAGCTGTACTCGTTTCCCAGAGAAAGTATGAGAGCTTCCCCCGTTATGCTGTCCTATGGCCTTATTTGTGTCCATACACTTAAGGTGGGCCATTTCAGCCATGTTGTGTTGATTATGAGGTCCTTCCTTGTTGTGGTTTAATCCCAGCTAGCAATTAAGTACCACACTCCTTTTTATATCACTCTGTGCGATTTGATTGGCATTAAAATGTGCAGCAAAGTGAATAACATAGCAGAAGACATGTCAAAGTAATTCTGTCAGTAATGAAGACTTTAGTTATAACAATAGCATTGTGGAAAGAAAAATGAAGATAAGATAGTGGGGAAGACATGATCAGTGAAAACCAGGTACAAGTGTTTGTAGATGATCAAGAGCAAAGAAAAAGAACACATCCAAATATTCAGTCACTCATCAAAAAACAGAGGAGGTCCCTAGTGTTGCTGAAATGGTTCTGGTCACCTACAGCCTCTCCCTGGGCAATCTCACCACTGTCCTCTTCAATCCAACAGGACAGAGTGAAGGGCAGAGCAAACAGTAAATTTGTTAGTTTCGCCAGAGTGAAATCATATAGGCCTAGAGAAGGAGTTTATTCTTTCTAAGCCATATTGTTCCTTTCTATTTTGATTAAGAGTTCATGTTTCAGCAGATGCCACATACTGTCTTTTTAACTGCCTGCAATCTCTGTGTCATTTTGACCCAGATCACTGTGTTCAGGCCATGAATGACTCCGCTTCATCTTCCTGTTCTCCTCTGTACTTAGCCCTTCAATATAGTTCATGCTGCATGATAATTTGTTAGTGTGTGAGAAGCCAGAAATAAACTATGGCTGTGATAAATGCTGTGTAGTGGAGTATTACCTTATTGCTAGGAAGCTGATGTCACAAACAAGAATGAAAAACTTCTTTCTTTGAGCAAACTGGCAACACTTATGGCTTCCTTATAGTTTTATTATGAACTCTGAGAAAGTGATACTTGACTTATTATTATAGACTTTAGAAAAAATACTTGCAGCTGCAATATCATAGGTTAGCCAAAAATTAAAGGTACAATTTTAGATCATTCAGCCCTGATTGAGCCTGTAAATCAGCTATGCTGGATGCATACCTCAATTACTCTAGAGCTATGCTACCTGGATCTTTACACCACTGGGCTGTCTGATCTAAGCATGTAGATGTAATACTTCCAAGACAGAATTTTGTTTCAAATAATTGAGGGGAAAAGAAAGTTTAGTATTCTGAACTATACTAATCTAGGGCCGTTTGCAGCTATAGGAGAGAGAGGGGACTAGTGGGAAACTGGATGAATTTGAAGTCATAAGATTGGCTAGCCAATTCAACTTCACTGGTTTTGAAGGGAATCCAAAATAGCTTAGACTAGTTGCTTCACTTTTAATTGGTCAAAGCTGGGGTAACACCAATCCTAACCTCATTGTCCAGATCTCATGCCATATTTCACATAACATACTGTTGTGACCCTCACAGTCTACCTAGATCTGTGTTTTATGATGAATTAGAATTGTCTGTGTGGCTTCAGAGATGTGTGATTTGTCATGTAGTATCTCAATATTTTCTTAAAATTTGTGGGTGATAGTGGTGTAAATTCTCTTAGAAATTAATGCACAATTTAATGTACAGATGTACAGTCAATTTTCTCAAGGACAGTTTTGAGGAACAAAACAGAGCAACTTGTATACTTGAGTGAGTTTCTCAAAATTTCCTAATATTTCTATATTTTATTTCCAGAAAGACTTCTCAATATTTACCTGAATCACAACTGTTTCTTACATACACAATGTGCAGAAAAGCTTCAATGCTAGATTTAGATGGACTTGTCTAAATACTGGTATCTCATCAGTTTCTTATCTGTTGTTTGTTTGGTTGGTTGGTTGGTTTTTTTTTGCTATTTGTTCTTCTGGGCTTAGAGAGGCATTTGATTCATTGAAATTTGCTAATACTAAATCCCCAAGTGGAGAAATAATCTGTATCAGAGGTTGCAAGGGTAGTATTTTATTTGCTTTGGTTTTAATCTAAAAAGTTATCTAGTATTCTACTACTAAAAACAGTGGAGAACATATAACTCACTCAGTAAATAGAATACAGAACTGTATACTAACACACCTATTATCCTTATCCTTAAATTCGAAAGATGTGGATTTGATGGATGGACTATTTGATGAACATTAACTGAATATTGCATTTGAGGAATTGGCTGGATGGCTGCATCCAAAGGCTGACAGTCAACAGTTCAATATCCAAGCAGAAAACAGCAATGATGAGTTGCATGCCTCAGTGGTCTGTATTGGGACCAATACTGTTCAATATCTTTCTTGATGACACAGACAGAATGATTGAGTGCACCCTCAGCAAGATGGCAGACAACACCAAGCTGAGTGGTGCAGTTCATACATTAGAGGGAAGGGATGCTATCCATAGGAACCTGAACATTTTTGAGAAGTACACCCATGTCAACATCATGAAGATCAACAAGGCCTAGTGTAAGGTCCTACACCTGCATCAGGGAAAATTTCAGTATCAATACAGGCTGGGGACTGGGGGATTGAAATCAGCCCTGTGGAGAAGTATTTGGAGATACTGATGGATTAAAAACTGTACATGAGAGCGTCTATGCTTGTGGTCCAGAAAGCAAACTGTATCCCGGGTTGCATCAAAAGAAGTGTGGCCAGCAGATTGAGGGATGCGATTCTCCTCCTCTTGTCCATGCTTGTGAGACCTCACTGAGTACTGCATCCAGTCTTGGGGTCTCCAGTACAAGAAAAACATGGACCTGTTAGAGAAGGTCCAGGGCTGGGTTGTGAAAATAATCAGAGAGCCAGAACACCTCTCCTATGAAGAAAGGCTGAGACAGTTGCACTTGTTCAGCCTGGACATGAGAATGTTCTAGGGAGAGCTTATTGCGGCCTTTCAGTACTTAAAGAGGGCTTATAAGAAAGATGGATGGAGAAAGACTTTTTACCAGGGCCGCGAAGGACAGGACAACGGGCAATGATTTTGAAGTGAAAGAGGGTAGGTTTAGATTGAATATAAAGAAGAAATTTTTTACAATTAAGGTGATGAGATGGTGGAACAGGTTTCCCAGACAAGGTGTGGATGCCCTTTCACTGTGTTTAAGGCCAGGTTGGATGTGACTTTGAGCAACCTGATGGAGTTGCCTGTCCCTTCTGAAGAGTTTACAGCCATCCATTACAGCACTCCAGTTGTGTGAGTCATCCCACCGTGTTTCCGTGATGTCAAGTATATCATAGTTTTCCCACTGCACATTGGCTTCCAGCTCCTCCTGTTTGTTGCCCATGCTGCGTAAACTGTTGTAAATGCAGCACTAGATGGTGGAGGAGATAAGAGACAGTTATAATTTACTGCTCAGTAACAAACACAGCAAGATGAAGATCCCCCAAGAAAGATCTTACAGTTTGAATTGCTGTACTTTTTATAGCAAAGGATAATATGTAGCACTTCTCTTCAAAGAATTACAAGCAGTACCAGGTTGGACAGTGGTCATTTTTTATGCTTATCTGTACCAAGTAACATTCACATGCAAGTTCAGAGACATAGTATATACTATTGTAAGAAAATACCTAGCAGTATTCAGTATGGCCTTAGTTTAAACTTGAGAACCAGATCAGAGTAAATCTTGATGCATGTCTTATAGTGTCTTTAGGGAGGAGTAAATCAAGACAATCTCAGGGTTTTTTTTGAGTAAGTGGTTCAGGGACATCCTGAATCATATGATTTGTTAGAACTTCTGTTATCATCTATATGGTGATGGAAAACTCCTGAATGACCTGTCTTTCATATATTTGTCTTACACTTTTCAAAGATTCACACTGTTCATAGCTATGATGCCTCTGGCAAAATGTACCGGAAGAAAATTATGCAGGTGTTACACATGAAAAATGAGTCACATTTGTTTAAGCTTCAGCCATGTAACACCCTCAAGTTCTTTAACTGTGTGACATGACATATTCTGATTTCCGGTTCACCTCCTGATAAAGTTCCTGTTCTTATAATCATGTATCATGTATATCTCTGACATCTCATATTTAGACCGAGGAATCCCCATCAGTTGAAGAATGACCATCAAAATGTTGCTGGTTGCTACACTTTTCTTAATATTTTGTTATTATTTTCTCCTTTCATTACTGAAGTGGCCAGAATCACACCCAGTCAAGACAGAGGCGATACACAGATTTATTTGTCTGCATAATAATGTTTTTTGTTTTATTCACTATTTGATAAGAATTTCTAACTTTCTGTGTATCTCTTTCATTAGCAGTTCATAATAAACTGATGCTGTAATAGAACTGTAAACTTAACATCTTTTTTAAGTTATGAACATTTTAAAATGGCAGTCATAAACATACATCAGAAACAATAGGATAAAGAGTTGTATTATTTCCTGACAATTAATGTGTAGTTTTCATAAGAATACATTTTTTAACAATCTTAGCCTAATCCAGAGCTTACAAATAGTAGGAATACACTGTAGAAGTCCTTTTTTTTTTTTTTAATAATTTTTGATCTGAAAAAAAATTAAGGATTCAAATTTTAATTTGCAGTGCAACTAAGATTTTTCTTTCAGCTAAATAATAAGTGAAATAATTTCTTACCTACAAAAAGTCATATCTGAAGTCCACAGCTGTGGTAATGTTAGTTTACACAGGATCTGGCTAGATAATGTGAAAATATTTAAGTAATTTACCATGTATGATGTAATGTAAAAAGAATAAAAAATAAGTTTCTGAAGTAGAAAAAAGAAGTGAGGTCTATTCAATTTAAATACCTAACCTGCATCTTTTGAAATTATATTACTTTTTAAAAGTTTCATAGATCTTCAATATTTAATCAATGAAGACATAAAAATAATATCACGTGGAGGATTGTATTCACCTGACATTCTTACCTAAATGAATCAGACTCTTTTTTCTTTTGGAGGCTTATCTACACCTTTCTGTTGTTTATATAGGCAATTTAGTGTAGAACTGATTTTTTAGTTTTAGGTGTTCACTAACAATGTAAGACATGGATCAACTGTTACTTTTTTAGGTCCATTTAGCAGAATGGAAACAGTGTCCCAAAAAGTAATCTTAAGATGAGAATGGCCTTTATCCTACCTAAATATAGACATCCATGTTCAAATGCTTATTATTCACCCTACTTACCTTGGATAAAATTATTATTTTTTTCTTATAGGGAAAGAACATAAGAGGTGATGTGTTACTACTCTCCCCACTCCCCATTCCCTGAATACCTTTATCAAATACAGAGTTCCAAGCAAACTACAGCTATGGATTTGTTTTTTAGGAACTTATTTTGTGATAAAAGAGATTGGAATACTAAGAGTATGTCAAATGATTCTATGATTTCCAAAGCTTAACCATTTCAAGATGGTTAGTCTCAACTAATCGCTTAGCTTTAGATTTTATATGATTTTTCTATGTTCTAGGAAAAGAAATTAACTTCTTTACATCAATTGGTGCCACTGAATGTAATTTGACTTCCAATGCAAGGTAATTGTGATAAGCACCAACAGAGACATTAAAAATACGTGGAGAGAATTATACTTTCTCTTAAGATATCTGGTACAGTATTGTTGTGGTTTAACTCCAGCTAGCAAAATACCACGAAGCCGCACTCACAAATCCCCCTCCCCTCCTCCAGTGGAGGGGAAGAATCGGAAGAAAAAGAAATAAGGAAGCTCGTAAAATGGAGATAAGAACAATTTATTAATTAAATCCAAATTAATATATACAAATACTACAACTAATAAATAAATACAATAATAGAAAATAGATCATATCAATATGATATATTATGATACAGTTGCTCACGACCCACTGACCAATGCATAACCAGGTGCTGAGAAGTGACAGTCAGAGCCAAAGAGCCTGAGAGCAATTGCAGCTCGAGAGACACAGCCCAAGGGCTGGAGCCCAGGAGCTGTTGCAGCAGATTCCGAGCAAACCCTATCAGTGATAACATGACCGGTAAAATTAAACAAACCCACCAACTCCCTCACGAACAAGCCAGCACAGGAGTTATCAAAGCAGCTAACACAGGAGTCAGGGAGAGTGTTAGCAGGTGTACAGAAGTAAATGAGCAAGAGGCTAAGGGAGAGATTAATGGCTCTGGGACCCCCTTCTCAGCTATGCCCTGAGCAAGACATACTACAGAATGAAATACTTCCTTGGTCACTTTGGGTCAGCTGTCTGAACTGTGTGTCCCCTACCCTGCCTGTAGTGAGACTGCAAGAGCTGGGAATGCAGCTGCAGTATCAGAAGTAGAGAAAGACCTTGAATTCAGTGCAGGCATTCCCCAGCACCAGCTAAGACCTTATCATCACTACTGCTCTCAGCATGCAAGAACACAGTGTCCTAGCAGCTAAGGTAAAGAGAGTTAGCTCTTTCCTGACTGAATCCAGCATAAGTATACTGAAAAATTTGGTCACAAGCTAGGCAGACAAGAATGTTTATTTCTACTTTTAAAAAAGCTCCTTACAAAATTACGCATTCAGTTATATGGCATGCCACAAAAATAACACCTTTTTACATTTTTTCATGGGTTAGTGTGACTAAAATAGCAACTAAGAGGGCCAAAATTTAAAAACAAACAAACAAAAACACTGAACAAGATAATAATCACAGATTTGACTGGTCTTTGGGCAATGGTGCTATGCAGAGAAGAATGGTTTGGGGAAAGCATGAACTTCAAAATTAAACAGCATTCTTATCAGGCAGAGATGAAGAGTGTTTGACTGAATTTGTTAAGAGTGAAAAGAGGTAGTTGGAAGAATATGCAAGGCAAAAATTTTTGACAAGGAAAGGCTTGAGGAACTTAAAGCCCCACTGAAAACTGAGGGGATCTTCCTACTGATGTCCCAACCCCTGACACTGACCATTCTTCAGTGCAAGCTGCATTGTGAAGGGAGGCCCTTCATGCAAACTTTAGCTTTTGCTTCTTTTCAACAAAATTTTGTAATTCTGAATTACACCCTGTAAATGTAATTCAGCTTTTGCTGTATTTGACCCTTCATCATCAACAGCTACAATAGATCTAGACATGGTCTTTAATGTGGGTTTTAAATAGGCACAGTAAAAGAATATAAACATAATTTTAATTAATTTATCTTACAGCCAGATGAAATTAGATATGATAGAGTATAAAATCAAAGCCTAAATCAAAATGATAAGCATATGCATCATTGGTATAATGCAAACCTTCTTCAAATGTTTTTGAGGTCAAAGTGAGTCTTATCATTGACCTTAACAGTTTTGTAAACTGCCCCCAGATTATTATTTTCTTATTGTTATTTAATGGAGTATTCAAATGACATATGAAAGCTGTCAATGGTTTATCCACACATAGTAGAATGATCTCATAGAGGAAATTTAATTGAATTAATTAAAGCTGTGGTATTATTTTCAAGGATTTGTGTTCACTGCAACAGCCACAATAATCTGATGGATCTTGTCATAAAAAGGCAGCTGATGTTGGGGTTGCTGCTGACAATTATCAGCAAACTAAATATAAAACCTGTAAATATATCTGTCAGTAAGACCCATTGCATCTTGTGTATGTTAATATAAATGTCATGATATCCCAAGATTTTTTTCTTCATATTTTCAGGAATAGGCATAATAAAGACAGAGGATGACATTTCAGTGGTTATGATGCTTACTCATTCTGAAAAGGCATTATGACACAACAAACCCAGTAAATATAGATTCTGATCAATATTGCTATTTATTGATTCCAAATAATGTTAACACATAAACACATCTGTGTTTGCACAACAAGGCATATTCCTGCAAGTCTGCTTCATTGGTTTAACAATGAATTCCCAGCCTGTTGGCCTCGTTTGTAGAGGAAACAGGAAACCTTACAATCAGAAAGGAGGTTTCGCTGGATTATTTCTGAAGGGGACTCCTGTAAACAAGCTGTTCCCAAGGTTGCCTGTCCACTGCCAGCCCTCTGTCTCTGTTCCAACTCTTGCTGTGGCCTTGGGAGTGCACAGCTCCTCTGCAGGCCAACAGCCCTCCCCAAGAGCAGGAGGAAAAGGCGTTCCTTTGGGAGACATCTTGTGTGACAGAATGTAGCAGGTCAATGGGAGATGACAACATTGCAATACAGATTTTTTTTTATGTAATTGATATACTTGAACGGATAACAGCCAGATCTTTTTTAGAGATGAAATATACCCAAAAGCTATCTATACTGTCTTCTTACAGAGCACTGAAAAAAATACATTATTGAATTAATTTATTGTTGTTCATTCTTAGGAGAATGCATTTTGCATAACATACTTTATGGGGAAAAAAAAACCATAGAAAACATAAAAAAAATACAACGTTTTGTGTTGGAAAGGACCTTAAAGATCTTCTAGTTCCAACCCTCCTGCCATGGGCAGGGACACCCTCTACTAGACCAGGTTGCTCAAAGCCTCATCCAGCCTGGCCTTGAAGACAGCCAGGGATGGGGCATCCACAACTTCTCTGGGAAACCTGTTCCAGTGCTTCACCATCCTCTGCATGAAGAATTTTTTCTCTGATACTTAATCTGAATCTCCCCGCTTTCAATTTAAAACCATTACCCTTTGTCCTGTCACTACAGGCCCTTGTAAAAAGTCCACCACTCAGCTTTCTTAAAGGGACTTTTGATCATGTAAACAAACCCACATTCTTGGCTCATTTTTCAGTGATAAAAATACTATTTTCCATGAATAAAATATTTTCCCTTTACTTTTTGAATCATACATTGTAAAATACAAAGAAAACCAATGGAAAATCAAGAGATGTTATTTAATTCTTCTCTCAAGAGGTGCACTAATAAACAAAAATTCAGAATTTATAACAAGATTTAATTTGTGTTTGTATTTATAGTTTTCATATTTTTTTCTATACTAGAAGTAGTTTATACATGGTTTGCCTTCCCCCCCCCTCCCCCCCCCCCCCCCCCCCCCCGCCTTTTTTGTTTTTACTTCTTCATTATTTGGCATTTGTTTTCTGTTTTCCATTTTCTTTTTTTCTTTTTTAAATAACTTATCTTCAGTGATTCAAAATAGTGTATACAAAGATTTAAATGGGAGGAAAGAAAGGATGGAAGGAATATGTCTGTTTCTCTATATCACTGTTTTTTATGCTCAAGGAAAAATTGTTCCAAGTCTACTATATTCTTATAAAAATATCTTGGCTTGATAGAGGTAAAAGCACTCAGTATTTGCAAAAGAACTACTGCTTACAAGTAATTTAATTTCTGCAAGTAACTGATTAAAAATAAACCGGAATCTTCATTTATGCTGAAGTGTTCTTATATAATTTGCCTCTCAAAATCTGAGAAAGGGAAAATATCCAAATAAAAATATAAAGAAAAGCAAATTTCCTAAATGAATTTAAAAAAAAAAAAAAAGGTAGAAAATTGTTCGCCACCTAGTCAAGATTTTAAAAATGAGAAACTACAAATTTGTGGTATGCTTTTGTTCCTTATACATTCTTTTACAAATGCATTTCTTCTGCCAGTGCAATACAGAACTAGGCATCAGGATTAACATTATTTTGATCAGGTATTAATATAGTGCAAATGGTTCCTGGAATATGGTGAATCTAATGATAATTAGAAATTACCATTACAAAATTTTTAATGTATGAGCAAATCTTGCTCCTTGCAATAGTCTCTTTTATCCATATCAAGTTCTCCTTTCTCTGCCATCCTTAATTTGTTCTCCAGGAGCTTGAAGGCTGTTAAAGATTACAAAGGTTTATATTACCTGTAACATGTCTTAATCTCATCCCACCTTTCCTCACAAACTCATGTTCAAATTCAGGCCTTTCAAACTTTCAGAAAAGAAAGGGCTGTACAGACTTAAGATACTGTGAGTGTCATATCAGGCATGGGCCATTTTGCCTATTCATCTTACTGACACTTTAAATAAATTTCTGACAAACACCATTTGAAGAGTAGAAATGGGACACAATAGAATGGAGAGAATTGATTTCACAATTTCCACCTCAGGTTATGTTGTTTATGTTGATTTCCTTGTTTTTAAATGTTCCGATTTAATTTTCTGAATGCTCGTTCTGATCTGGGTTTGAATATCTGCATCAGAGGATGTTGCACAGAGCATGGTGAAATAACAGAAACACAAGTGTGTCATGCAGACTCCTTAGGGACTAAGTAGGCTCTTAAAACAATGCTGTGCTCCATGTTTCTCAGATTCCATCATTAATAGACTAATAGAGTTCAGACTTTTTGTTCTAGCTCTACAGTTACCTTCACCTCAGCACATAAAAATTGTCATGTGTTTTCTTGATTCAGAAAATCACATAGCCTGAGACCCATCTCCTGTACAGATATGGCATGTATTCACCATGCTTCATTTGTGGTTCCACTGATTTACCTTAATCTTCCGATTATCAACGAGATCTTAATCAGTAGTTATATAGTAGATGTGTGAAACCTGCTACATTTCTTGACCTTTCTAGAAAACAGTTTTGTCACTGAGTAGAATAAAAGGCAACTCCTTTCTTATATATGTCTTTTCAGCCTTCTAATCAAAGTTTTTCTTCCCATCTTTCTCTCTGTCTATCCAGAAACACAGTTATTCTGAGGAAAATCTTTATTTTTTTCCCTGTGTAACCATATTGCTTAGAAGGTTAGAAATAAAAGCTTCAAGTAAATGCACAAACAGGCAAAGTTTAGTGAAAAATACCTTTTCTTCGTTTCCTTCAAGAATGAGGTGAATTATAGACGTCAGAAAACTAGCTTTGGAGAAAATAATTAAGAATGGAACTTTTTTTCTTACATTCATTCTAGTTTATATGTTCTGACTTAGTGAACGTACTCACATACCTTATAATGCATCTCAACACTTTTTCGTTGGCTTAACATTGCATTTTCAACACCTCTTCACTAATAGCATCAGAAAGGTTATGATATTGCCAGAGCTCAACTTTACAAATATCTGTGTCTGGAATTAACACATCCTGACCTCATAAATGTTATAACAGAATGCTTCATGATTACACATTGCTTCATTTATACACATTTTAGTCTAACAGGTTAAGGCATTACAAGGTTTATTGCTTTATTAAACCATTAGCATAAAACCCCACAAAACCCAAACAACAAAAAGAACCCCCACAACATTGTGTGTACTATTCTACACACTTTTCCTCTCCTTTGCAAATAACAGCACTTTTAATTAGCTAGGCTTCTCAGGAGCTTAATTGCTTTCTGCTTACATAAGTACCAGACCTTAATATAGACAAGAATTTTCATCCTTTAATTGTTAGGTTTATAGTAGACTACCATAGCGTAGTACATAAAATGATCTCTCCCCTCCCAGTTGTCAATCTGAAGCTTGCTAATTTTTCTTTTTTTGTTATCTATCTCACTGGAGACTCCCCAGGACTCCATATGTTACTTGATAACTGCCAACATAATGTCAAAGATTATAACAAATGACCTTGACCAAAACCAACCCTACAAAGTGCTTGACTGACCATCCAAAAGTCAGCTAACGACAAAAATAAATCATTATGCAATGTTTTTTGAGCTTGGAACTGTTACTTGAACATCTAGCTGTATGAATGCAGCTGGATTCTCTTACTCTGTCTCAAAATTTAAAAAAAAAAAAATAATACTAAGGATGGGTTAAGCCTCACTCTAAATAACTAGCTCCATGGGCAGTAAAACAGATGAAGACTGCTCTCCCAGAACATTTTCTTTGGTAGTTGCATTCATGGCTGTCCAGTGAGACATAAAGCTACTATGTCTTTTGGGATTTTGATATCAGATATGTAGGACTCATTACATAGTCACTGCTCGGTTAGGTGGTCTTTGCTCTAGTGGTCCTATAATGTTCATGTAGATTAAGAAGATCACTGATCTTAACTTCTCTGCTTCTCTGTCAAATTATGTAAATTTAATTGATAGGAATTTCCATTTCTCTAGGAAATCCACTTTAAAACTGTGGCATGTACAAGAGTTCTTAAAAAAAAACCAAAAAAAACCCACAAAAAAACCAGGACATACACACGGCATTAACACATTCTGCATTATATCCACACTTCCAGGTCCTGTTGGTAATGAAGAAGTTAAAATATAGTATCTTTTTATTTGTGCAGGTTGAAACCAATGTCTATAATCCATATCATTTTTTTTACTGAAAGAATATGAAATAAGTCTATCTCTATATAAACATTACTTACACAGATCTGGTACAAAATAGCAGTTGGCTCTAGCTCTCATAACTGACAGGACAGGAGGATAAACTGAACATTTTTTTTTCTTTCTTTAATCATGATGGATATCAAGGAAAGATTCTGCTCTGCTGCAAAATCTTTAAATTACTTTTAAATTTTTACTTATTTTATTTTATTTTAGTCTTATGTATTCACATTGTTCTAATGATCAAAGAAACAAAAACCTGAAACACCCTGCATGGCAGACCAGAGAATTAATCTAAAATATTTTTCTGAAGTTTTTCTAGAAACAGTGTCAACGTCTGAGCTGAAACCGTTGAATGTGCAGTTTCAAGGAGATACGTTATTCTACTCCTGGTTTTGCATGTTTCTTTGAGTTTTGGGGTTTAGTTCTGTTGTTGTAGTTTTAGTGGTTAAAATTTTTAATAAGTCCTGTGTATGCTTAGACACTAAATTAATAATACAATAACAGTTTACAATCAAACTTTAAACAAACAAAAAAAAATTCTTTATGTATAAATATAAGAGTATGGGTTTTATTATTAATTTATGGGGAAGTGAAAAAGACAGGAAGCAGCAAAAGTGAGGTTTACACCCTCTGTCTTGTTTAAAAATATAGTAGAGGTTTAATTCAAATGAAATACTCTCAAATTAACAAAATAAGGACATTAGAAATATTG
This sequence comes from Rhynochetos jubatus, assembly GCA_027574665.1. Classification (NCBI taxonomy): domain Eukaryota; kingdom Metazoa; phylum Chordata; class Aves; order Eurypygiformes; family Rhynochetidae; genus Rhynochetos; species Rhynochetos jubatus. The sequence continues at coordinate 84,854,113 of CM050649.1, read as the reverse complement.
AAAATTAAAACTTCAGTTATGTTGACCTGTGAGATGTCAGATGCAGTCATCTGGGAGATTATTTAAAACATACAAAGAAAATCTGCTATAATGTCTATGTTTTCATAAGCTAGTAATAGAGAGTTTATGTTTTCTGAGATGTTACATAAACATAACATGTTGTTTATGTCAGTTTTTTCTTGTTGTTGTCTAGTGGAATAAAAACACAGTTGCTAGAAGTTTGGTATCTCTCAGGCCTTATAAGATTTAATGAATTTTGTTGGAGAAAAATAGCAGCAAATTATTTTCCCTGGAATGATGCAGAGACCATGCTGAACCTCAGCACATTAGAGACCATGGCAGGAAGCACAAATCTGAGGATAGGAAAAAAGATGGGCCTGAAGGAGTAAGCAGGAAATGACAGGTAAGGTTCAGTCTTAATAAGGTGCAATTAATTTCAAAAGTTATGTAGTTCTCTCTCATATAGTGTTGACTTGATATCGACATACCTTGTATACTCACCCAGAGATTTAGGTGGTGTTTTGAAACATTAAGAAAATAAACATAGTGAGATACTCAGAGAATTTTTGGATTGCTACAGCCAATTTCCCAGTATGATCCCTTTACTTGTTCTGCATGAAGATATCCACTTAGTTTTTCTTTATTTTTTCCTTGACTTGGATAAAGAAATTAAAGTTAGTGTTTTTGTTTATTTGTTTATTGTCCCCCTTGCAATATACTATTAGCAATGAACTGTTTTGAACACTTTGTTCTGCAGCAAAAATTCTAGCATAAAAAAGTAAGAAATCATCCATTTCATAATACATGTATAGTAAAGAATATAAGTTTTGTTGTAATATTTAACTCACACATCAATAATTTTATGTTTGTTTAGGCTCATCATACCATCTGAAAACATCTTAGTTCTACTGCCTTATCATCTTCCACTTTTAAAATTATTTAATTTTTAAGAAGGCTGATGGGACCGTCATTCTTCTATTTGGAAATGGAGAAATAGTCAAATTGGGTCAAAATAAAATCTGTTCACACTTGTACCTGTTTCCTGATAGCAGATGTTACTGAATTTTTAACAGGGAGAAGTATAGAAACTTGCCATAACAAATTGGGGAATAACTGTTGCCACAAAACATTTTTATTTCCTTAACTTTAATGTTTAGGGTTGGTTTATGCTTAGTGCATGTTTGATTGAATATAGTATTTTCATTCATTTTTTCTGTTTGTGCAAATTTGATGATTTGCTTTATAAAAATTATTATTTAAAAGTCATTTCTGGAGTAAAAAAGTGTGAGCAGCTTTCCCTTGAATTTTATCCTCCTGAATCCACTAATTTATTCTAATTTGTGGTCATTTTCTCAGCTTCTCAAACAACAACAAAAAAATGTAAAGGAACAATTACTTCTCATTCTTCAAGATATAAACAACATATGCTTCTAAAACACAGTATTTGTTGGAAAAAATACCAAAACTGGAATGCTATTACTCTAAATAGTTTCTTATTTCCTGGTGAAGTTAAAAAGTATTTCCTCATATGTAAACTGTTAAGCATTAAATAATGTACATAATCATGACAAGCTGCTACAAAATGGTTATGGCAGCATACATTATTTTTGATGGCTCTGCAGTCCTCAGTCTTTTTTTACAGGGGTGGGGAAGGAGAAACTGCATAAATAAAAAAAGATAGGACACAATTGTCCAGGAATGATAGAAAACAGCCAAGAGGATTTTACATCACCAGTATTTGCTTCTGGTCCCTGCAGGACCAAAGCATGAAAAAGTGAAAATATGTTTGTAGTTTACACTGAGAATCAACTGCATTAGAAGCCTTGTGCTATTTCAACAAAGTGTATGAAGATTGACTTGCACAGAGAAGCAGCATGTTGTAGCCATTGCAAAGGTGAACTTTAAGCTGCCTTACTGTATGTAGCCAAATCTCTTTTCTGTGCTGCCTACCTCCATTGCAGATGCTGGACCAAATTTGTGATTGTTCTTTTCTTCCTACTCTCTAAATTCCTCTCATAAAACAGGTGGTGATAAAATTCATAATGTAAGTACTGTTCTTACTTTTTCAACTGACAGTAAAAAATACATGGTACATATGCTCAAAAAAATAATGTCTTAAGATATCGCTTATAATAAATACATCATTTAACCTCATATTTTATATATATAGAAATAAAGTCATACTGTAAAAAAAATTTTTAAACCCTATGAACAAAACCACATGCACACACACAGAGGACACAGACACGGCCAGTCACACAGGCTGCTACAAACTGTCACAGATGCTGCCTTCCACAGCACCCTCGTACAGGACTCACATCAGACACAAGCCCAGACAGCCACGTCCCCTCCTTCTCTTGGATTGGCAGAGGCAGGAGGTCACTAGTGCAGCACAAACACCACGCTCCCCCGGCTCAGAAGCACATGCATATTTGTGGATCCCCCAAGCACAGTCATGGTCCTTCTGCCTGCCTGGCACCCCTGCCCAGATTCTGGCTGCTTTTACACACGCTGATGCCATCCCCAAATCACCTCCTGGTCCATCTTGATGTTTGTCAGTGAATACACTCACACCCCCCACACACAGGCTAACAGACCCCTCAGCAGCTGACACCAGGCACACAGGCTGTGACCCATGGCCCCATTCAAGCAGCCAGTACTGAGTCCCCCACTCATCTCACTCACCCTGGTCCCTCTCTGTAGATGGTTTTGTGACACACAGCATTCCCACTTGGTGGCTGGGGGTTAAAGACCTACACTGGCTCCAGTTGCTGACACGGTAGGTCAAGGGCACTCACCTGCCTGGTGTGACTCCAGCAGCTGGCACCAAATTTCACTCAGGTCTCACCAAAGCTGTTACTGAGTCTTTGCAGCACACACACAGAGAGTGAGATTATGCAGTGACATAGTGAAGAAAAGATTTAATAGATAAAAAAGACAGGACAGACTACAGTGATCAGACAAATGTGCAGACTGGCCCCATTTTGCACACAACTGGACCATCCTATACCCCTTCCTTGCTTCACTCCTCTTTGTTCATCCCTGCTCCCCCCTTCTGCTGCATATTGCCTCATCAATTTGCACAGTCCAATCAATTCAACATCCTGCACCCCCAGGTTGGTACCCTTACCAGCTGCAAAATCCATGCTGCCCATCTCTGAAGTAATTCCTGCAGTTTGTTGATAGCCCACCAATTCATGTAACTGACAGGGTTTAATTGTCCCAGTTGCTGGTTGTCAGGTTTATATCTCTGCATGCGTTGTTTATTGCCTCCCGCTTCTTCATATCATGCCATTTTTACATAGTCCTCAATCAGATGGTTTTGCTGACACTATGCTCACTCTACACATCCTTACCAATGGATGTATCTGACCAAGTGTGTTTGTTGGAATTGTCTCCATGAACAGGCTTTTACCTCTGTATGTTTTGTTTCCGCCTTTTCCTTATTACCCCATCTTCACAAGGCCCTTGAACAGATAACATTAAGGGAACAGATGCACTTTCTTGACACATACTCTTACAAAAACATTTTAACATTTTTTTAATATTACTTTACACATATGCCCTGCCTTATTTTATGTAGTATGGCTTCACTGAGAGCGATGGGTTTGTCTGATAAAGACATTTCATTGACTGCTTTGAAAATATATGTACTATATAAGCACAAGGAAACCGTTTTTAGTCAACATCAATCTGATGCCACTGGTACAGCTTCCAGTGGACTTCATGCACTGGAAATACTCTGTCTACTATTTGGTTTTGCATACCATAATTCCCATGATATTTCATGTGCAGATGAAAATGTAATTTCCAAGGCTTCATCATTATTTTTCTTACAGTTATTTAAGCTGACCAGAATAATGAATAAATGCTACGGAACCTGACGTGCAAGCTTTCTAAACTTGTGTGACGATCGAGCACACCCACACCACCAAGGCAATGTTCACTGAAGTTTGATGTGGGCTAAAAGTCTGAGCAGTTCAGGAATTAGAACCGACTGCTCTTCTGTCCAGGTGTCGGAGTCCTCAACTAACATTTATGCAATCCCAGTGTATTTATGAGGAGAAGGTACATGACCCTAAGCATTATCAGTTTTGTTTTAAACACCAATGCACATCAATACTATGAATTATTCAGGATGTACTGAATTTAAAATGTGTGACTTAGGGCAAATCATCATGTTTAAAATGCAGACAGAAGCAGTGCTTGAGGGGATTGTAAGAGAAAGGGATAACCTCTGGATTAATGAATGTATTACTAAGGATTTTATCATCATACTTTTTTGCACATTCTGATCACAGAAACATGATAAGTACTGAAGTTAAATAGGTTTAAGTCCAAGCTTTCTCATGCCTGAAGAAAAACTCAGAGGTTACATCTTCTGTGATCCATCTATCTGCTGTTCAGAAAGTTAATCAGTCCTCCTGTCTGCTTTTGAATTTAACATAATTAACAGTGACATATAGATCAATATGATTTAGGCTCCCCCATTCTCCCACAGCTTTTAGTTAGAAAGACATTTAGAGATTTATAATTAAGAAGCAAAATTGCTCAGTAACTATATTTTTTAAAATCATATATTTTAAAGAGCCACCATCAAGTTCAATAGTCTTAATATAATTTTAAACCCCTAGTAAATGTGGCAATTAATTAAAAATTATTTGTAGTATCTTAGTATCTTAATCCATACTTGATATTTCTCTCTCTCTCTCTTTTTATTTTTTTTTTTTTTAAGTGTTAATTGTCTTGGATTTTCAAAATATAATAAGAGCACATACTTGCATGATAAGGTTTTAAAATGTTCTTGAATAGTATCTTTCCATTATATCAAAATAAAAATATTGACTGTTGTTCAAACATAAGCTCCATTTCCATCACAGTCTTGGAAAGGAAAGAAAACAGAAATTATGTTATGTATTCAGTGCCAATTTATATTTAGATATCTATCTAATAAATCATCATTCTCTCCACTGAAACCATATTTTCTAGATTCTGGAATACTTTTTTTGATGTTTTCTTTGTCTCTGTTATTATGAAAATATTTCTTATATCCCAATGGATGTTTTAGTCATAGCCTGAACAAAATCTGATTGATAGTTACACCGCTTAAGGAACTTAGACTCTGAGATGTCTCCCTGTCAAAGGAGAGCAAAAACTATGTCTAAACTAATGCATCAAGAAGTGCTTCTGCATCATACTGAGAACCACTAAGGGTGCACAACAGTAATTTTCCTTCATAAAAGAGAAGACATGAAAACATGATTCACTCCTATCCCCATAGGCTTGGAGAGGAAAACAAACGCAAAGCCCCACTGTGACGAATCAGGAACTGAAAACTTGTTATGCTTCAGTATGCATACTTGATATGGTCAAGATCATATTAAGAGTCTTCAAAAGGGAACTTCACAGAACAAGTTCCTTTAAAGTAACTTTGTGTGGGGTGGTGAGTTATCCATATTTTGTGTTATTAATAAGGTACACATCTTCTAAGCATGGATTTTAGAGCACTGACTTAGAATAGGGAGAAGTTCTGTGAGGACCAAAAGAACAAAACCTTACTTCCTATTAATCTAGAGTAACAATATTGTCAGAAAAGGTTCTTCCCTTTCAGAATTAGATAAATATATTTAATTTTCCACCAGAAATATTATTGTTTCATGCAAGAAAAAGATGTAATCTGTGCATCTTAATATTTTGTCATGAAGCAAAATTCTTGCTTTCAGGCCATCCAATAATTTTCCCTTGAATTGTGTTTTAATACCCCAAAAAACTTTACCACTTTTAGTGTTCTTCTTGAAAATAATGCTCTCACTACAAGCATTCTGTTAGATTCCTGAACAGAAAACTTCTTTGATTTTTTGCATAGTCTGAACAGATATATACCATAATACTTTCAATGTATGTAATGTTCTTTGTAACTAAAATTTGTTGTTACATGTTTTCTTACATTCTTCTATTTTTTATTTGATTCTTTTTCTAATGACTATAGACAGGGATGATATCACTGTCTTTAAAGTTATACTCTATTACTATGTAAGAATTGTTAAATTAAAAAAAAATCCCATTTGCTACACTTTCACATAAGCTGAAAAGTAGGCAGTGGTATTTTTATAAACTGCACAAAGGGCTCAAATGTGAATTTGTATTAATTAAGGATGTATTAAGATATATTGTGCAGATTTTTGTGTCTGATGTACATAATTAAAATGACTTATGTCTGAGAATATCATCTGTATGATGATGCTGATGAATAATAGACTCAGTAGTACATAAAATATACCTCAAATTAACACGGCATGTTGAATTGCCTCCTACGTTTTTGGAAACTCATCCAAAGCTTATTGGATTATTCCCTAATTACTAATAAAACTCTTTTCATTAAAGGAAGTTCAATTTATTTGTATGAGCATTTGGTAATGAGACCTGATTTTTATAGATCCTGCTTACATGTAGGTCTGTCAAACGACATTTGAAACTGTAAGAGTTCAAAAACAGAATTTAAAAAAAAAAGAATTCATCTTTCTTTTACTTTATTCAGACACTAAAATATCATAAGAGAAATTGGAAATGAGATTATTTATTTTTTTCTGAGCTTCTGGAATTTCACCTATAGTTTTGTGGTTGCTGTTGCTTGTTATATGACTCTTAATACTCACAAACCCTTCGAATGTTACGAACTGTGCCTCCTCTCCCTCTACTGACTTTCCGTGTTGTAAATATTAAACATATGTTTATTTTTATTAAAACATAGATTTTTACAAAAGTGGAATACTTAGATTTAGAAGCAATGAAATAAAGCAAAAATAAATAAACATCTATTGTTTTTTTAACCTGTCATTTAGGCAGGTAAGTTAAACCTGTAACTAGTTATCAGATGAAACTCCTGCTGTCCCAAAGCACAAACAATGGAAAATATTGATAGAAAAGAGATAAAAAACATTGTGTGGTATGATATTGCCTGCCTTCCGTGCTAATTGATAAGGTTATTCAAAGACAACAAAATAGAGTTACCTAGAAAGCATAAATTAAGAAAAGCAGTTATTTGTTAGTTACAGTTCTGACCCAGAATGATGTCAGAAAAAAGTCTGGACCAGCCTTTTAAGGAGGAATTTTGGTTTCAGGAAACTGAGAGGTTCTTTCATTACAGAAATCAGACACAAATATTATGTAATGATTATGTAATGACAGGAGAGAAGCTTGGTGTCTCTGCAGGACTCTCCTAAGATTTTGACCTTTCATTCAGGCAATGCACGCTTTTGTTAAAAATTAACCTTTATGCCAGACACTAAATAACAACTTTAATCTCTATTTATCTGAAGGAGAGACATGAATAACAGTTCAAGGGTAGATAGGAAAAAAAGCCATACCCAACAAAAATCCTCACCAACCTGTAGAGTTCTAGGATTTCATTATCATACTGTTACCATGTTCTACTTTCTAATGTAGAAGTAACTTGGTAAGGATTATATCAGCATGTAACTGGATAAATGCCGTATAACATTGATAGTGTGTAATCCAGTTTATGCATATTGGCTAGTTATAGAAACCTCAAGTAGGTAATGGTTTAGTAACAGAACTTAAAATAATAGCACACTCAGTTAAGTTACAGATGGTAGGACAAGAGATGCCCTTTCAGCCAGCATAATTCATTTTAATAATTAAAACATTAGTAACAGCATTTTTAGTGTATTATATTAATGTACATGTAAAACTAGCAAGGTTCACATTAAACATGCCCCAAGATACTTTGTACTTTCTGACAACAGATTGGATTTCCCAGCAGTTTTATATCCTCCTGTGCTAACCATCCATGCAGAAAGTACAGCTGTTGGTGGTCAGCTTAGAAATTCAAATGTTATACTTGAAAAATCAGGACAGCATGACTTCTACATCAGGGCATCTTACAATGGCTATATAATGGAAGAAACAGTGCCCCAGTAAAAAAAGGCATAATTCATATATTTTATGCTGATGGCAGTAAAATGCAGCATAAAAACAACCTTGAGTTTTTCCATGAATGGAACACTGTCTAAATTTATTTTACTTGTAAGCAAGCTGTTTTGAAATTAATCAGCTGAGTTGCATGTTACCTTGGGTTTTGTTATATAAAATTATGATCAGCTATTATTAAGTTACTGTTCAAAAGAAATTAACATGGAATAAGAATAGGAATGTCACAAAGACAGTCTAATAACTTATCAGAAATTACAGATACACAGCTGGAGGGCTACTGCAAAGTCAGTGGTGACAGATTCTTTTCTTATCATCAAAGACCTTTAACAAATCAAAAGACCTCAGTTTAAAAATGTTCACAATAAATATTTGATTACTTCTTGGAAAAATATAAGCCCAAAGCACACTTCATCTGTAACACTCTGTCATATTGCAGTGTGCCCAGGTGGTTAAGGTGGCCAGTAGCATCCTGGTTAGTACAAAAAATAGTGTGACCAGTAAGACTGTGTCTCAGGAGACACCTTATCACTCTCTGCAACTACCTGGAAGGAGTGTTGTGTGAAGTGTGAGTGTTGGTCTCTTCTCCCAAGTAACAAGCAATACAACAAAAGGAAATGGCCTCAAGTTACTCCAGCTGAGGTTTAGACTGGATAATAGGAAAAATTTCTTCACCAGAAGAATTAGCAAGCGTTGGAACAGGCTGCCCAAGGAAGTGTTTGTCACCATCCCTGCAGGTAATTGAGACCTGTAGATGTGATGCTTGGGTTTAGTGGGACATGGTTTAGTGATGGACTTGACAGTGCTAGCTTAATTGTTGGACTTGATGACCTTAATGGTCCTTTGCAACCTATATGATTCTTGGATTTCATCATTCTAAATATTTCTCAAGTACTGTTGTTAAAAAAAAAAAAATCAATCAAGACAAAGCAAAAGGGAAATAATCTATGCATATGGGTATATACCATGGGGTTTTTAGCATTTTTCAGTTAGTGAACCATGTCCAAAAGAACACCTAAGACTATAAATACAATGACACCTATAAAATAGTAGTAAAAAACAAAAACAGCTTATAAATTTCTTCTATAGTTTTTGGTAACAAAAGATAAAGTACAGAAAAATCACTGTAAATAGCCCAGAACAAAGCTTTTCCCAAATCTTATGCTTATAAGAATCCCGTCATGATACAGAATATTGATACAGTAGAGACAGCATAGCACATTGGATGAAGGGCATGGCTCTTGATTATAAACCCCAAATTTGCCTTGATATCCTTCATGATGACTCATAACAACTTTGCATTATATAAGTATTTAGTATCATATACATTAAATATATTGCAAAGTACTTGAAAGACATATAAAGGCTAATCTTTAAAATTATTTTGATGACTTTAAATTAAAGAAAATGTTTTACTGAAATGTTCCTTGGTACAAGTTCCATAAGAAATTTATAGCAGAATGAGAACAATTCAGTCATAAACAAATTGCAAAATTATTCATTTAAAGATAAAAATTAAAACATAAAAAGTAAAAGCATAAAAAGCATTACCTATCCACTTCTCATGGGTGCTAACTCAAAAGATAAAAATTAATAACATAGTAATATGTCAAAATGGCTGTTGAACAAAGTTAATTTGGCTTCATCATATGTCAGATCTGAAACAATTAATATTAGTGTTTTGCTGCAAAGCTTTTTTATTGAAAGAAACTGTGGAATAATAAAATAAATGGGTTTACTTTCTGGTGAAACTTCTACAGTAAGATGCAACACTTAAGCTTGGGAACTGTGCAAGTGGGATGAGAAGAAGGAAAGGAGAAGTATTAACAAGAAAATTAATAATCTCCACAATACATTTATTTACTCTTTCTTTATTTTCAGTACTACATACGATACATCGATTTACATCTGTGAACTGTTTTAGATTCCTTTCAGTTTGTGGTGAGAAGTGAAAATAATTCTCCACTACCATTCTAAAAGTACAAATGCTTTGGAGTTTTCATGCTGAAAACTACCTAGCTTTAAAGAACAGGGTAATGAGCAAACTTCTAAGTGCTGTAAAGACTTCTGTCCATATCTTCTCATTAGTGTTTTTCTCACACAGCAAATTGTACACTTATTACTACATTCATGATCCTGATTGAACAATAAAATGTTGTGCTAATCAGCCATCAGATGTTAGCTTTCTTCAAGCAAATAGAGGGATATTTTATCCAGGTGTATAAACAACTGATGGAAGGTGGAGCAAGACTCTTATCAGTGGTGCCCACTGATAGGATATGAGACAATGGCCACACAAATTATATTTCACTTCAATATAAGAAAACTTTATTTTTTTTTACTGTAGGAGTGGCCAAACAGTGGCACACATTGCCCACAGAGATTGCAGTCTCCAACCCTGGAGACATTCTAAAGCTGACTGAACACAGACCTGGGCAACCTGGTGTATTTGCCCCTGTTTTGAAGTGAAGTTGATGATCTCCAAATGTGTTTTTCCAACTCAAATTACCTGTTTCTGGTTTTATATTAAAATGCTCTTATCACAGAAAATAATTTTTCCTTAATGAAAAAAAAAAAAAAAAAGCATACAGATTTTACTGTTTTGACATGACAGGGAACCTGGACTGCATCAGGAGCAGTGTGCCAAGCAGGACTAGGGAAGTGATTGTTCACCTATACTCATCACTGGTGAGGTTGCACCTGGAATACTGTGTTCAGTTTTGGGCTTCTCAGTACAAGACAGACACTGAGGTGCTGGAGGGTGTCCAGAGAAAGGCAGCAAAGCTGGTGAAGGGTCTAGAGCCCAAGTCCTGTGGGGAGCAGCTGAGGGAACTGGGGCATGTTTAGCCTGGAGAAGAGGAAGCTCAGGAGAGACCTTATGTCTCTCTACAACTACCTGAAATGAGGTTGCAGAGACGTGGGTGTTGGTCTCTTGTCCCAGGTGATAGGACAAGAGGTAATGGCCTCAAGTTTAGACTGGATATTAGGAAAGATTTCCTCATCGAAAATGTTATCACGCATTGGAATGGGCTGCCCAGGCAGGTGGTTGAGTCACCATCCCTGGACAGTATTTAAGACACCTGTGGACAAGATGCTGAAGGACATGGTTTAATGGTGGTTTTAGCAGTGTTAGGTTAATGTTTGGACTTGATGGTTCTGAAGATCTATTTCAGCCTAAATGATTATATGATTAATAGCAACCATGATATAGAATTGAAATAAAATAAATAAATAGCAATAGAAAGAAAATATGAGTTCAAATTTCTATTACATTACTGTTAACTTAGCAAGTAACATTTTCGGTAAGGTAATGCTGCAGTCATCATGCAGACTAGGTAGTACATAGTGAAACAAGCAGATATTTATTAGTGCTGTTATTGTTGTTATTACTATTATTGCATCATAATTAGCCAGTCAATACACAGACAAACTGAAAGGCATAATTCTCACTAGAGCTTTGACTGTGACTGTAATTACCTTGAGTATCAGCATAAAAATAAATATTTCTAGAACTAGCATCAAAGCAAGCTTGTTAATGTTGGATTTTATACTGTATTGTATATTTTTAGAAAGTTTCTAGGAAGACATTTTTCAGATGGAAAATTATTGGAAAGGATCTGCTTATCCAAAGAAATATATCTTATTATTTTGTCTTTTTGTCATTAGAATAGTGCACAGTAACATCTAGGTTAGTATGTGCATTATTTGGGAGTAAAAAAATTACATTATGGACATTATCTTTAGACTAGCCAAGACAAGGACTTTTCTGGAAACACAAATTTTGCAGGTGCAAATAAATCCAATCAGTTTTATGCTAACAATAATTTATAAGCATAGTTCATATAATTTAGTCATTTATACAATTTCATGCACCTGTAAGACAGTTACTTAGATATCCAAGTCAGATAAATTACAGCTATGAATGATTTCACATATAATTCTGAACAACTCTGGAACCAGATGTAGAAAAAAAAATCCCTGTATTATGTTATCTAGCTTCTAGAAACATATACAGAAACAGAACAGATACAAATACAGATGTCGTCTTAATCTAGCCTATCCAAATATCTGAAAATGAAGCATGACCTATGTATGATATATAACAAAATTTAAAACTTTCCTCATTGAAAAAGAAATACAATATTTGCTTACGGAAAATAAAAGACTTTGTATGGAACAATTATACTCAGGCACTCTTGAATTGTATGTTTTTAGAAAACATACAGAAACATAGAAAAAATATATAAGATATGTAATTATTTCTTACATTATGTTAGATATGATAATTACCTAGTTTAGAATTCATAATGAATCCCTTAGGTTTAAGGCCTTGGACCTCAGTTTACACCTGAACTTTGCTTAAGTGGCCCAGATTTCACCCATCTAAATTTCTGAACATTTTACAGGCAGATCTTTGGAACATAGCAGATCATTTGCTATGCCCAGCTTTATATAATGGTAAGGTATTTAATTTATAAAAGATGACATTGGACAAGGTTGTGTAATTTAGACCACTCATCCTAAAATTGGTAAGTTTGAAATGGGTTCTCAAGATTTCTGTGGTTTTACTTGGCTTTAATAGGAACTCAAGGCAACTGATGGAATATTCACAAAAGGCTAATGTTGTTAAGAATTTAGGCATCACTCAAAATCATCCCTTAAGTCAATGAAGAGATGTGTTTATCTCGAAGATGAATGGCAGGAACCTAATTTTGTGCCCTCCAATTATTACTCTGGAGCAGCTTATTTCTCTCTAGTATCTATGTGAACTGAGGTGAACTCTAAAAGAACCATTCTCTCCAGGGTAATCGTAGCCTGTACTTTCATGACTTCCTTCCTTAGGTCGTGAATTCCTGCCTGGAACACAGTTCAGGTATTTTGGTTAGATATCTGAAGTCTGGTGAGCTGAAGATGAGAATTATTTCAGATACAAAGTTGCAGATTTGTAATATATGTCACTTTGATGTCCTAATTCTGAAAATAAAGTGATAAGACATCATGTGATTTAGTTCTTCCATTCCTTTGCTCACTCTTTAACTGTGCCAAAAGTGGTAGACTTAGACTGAACATTTATGTACACGACAGCAGTTTAACCATTTACATGATTCTATGTATAAGTGCAAGGATGGTACTAAAAAAAATACCTTGCTTACATAAGAAAAAGATGTAAAAAATCTACCACACATTGTAAACTAATAAGCAGAGTCAATCAAACAACCATAGAAATGGGCTGAAATATTTAAAGAATATCTTTTAATTAATAGTCTGTGCTGTTTCAGAAGTAATGATGTACTTGTAATTAAGGCCTAACTTAGGTTGTGTATGTCCGAATTAAAATATTAGTTCCACTTTAAGAGAAACTAATCTTTATAGATTTTCTGTTTGCAACAGTTTAAAAAAACAAATAGATTTAAGAAACAACTGTATCCTTTATTTGTTGAGGCTGCTATGCAATCTTATACTAGCTAATATATGATTCATAATTTTAAACTACTTATAACTGTAGTTAAAGGAATATCCCATAGGAAGGAACACAAGTGATGCAATATGTTTCAAAGTAAACCACAATCTAACACCCATGATTATTTTAATTTCAAGGGCAATGAACAGATTCAGGCTTGATCTGCCAATAGAGTTCACTGAGTGTTGCTAAAGCTTAGTCACTGTAGAGTATAATTCCTTGAGTAGTAACTGGATTACCAGTGCTGCTTTTCTTTTCCTCCACCAGGTACTACCCCAAACAAGAAAAGAAAAAAACCCTATTAACTGCAAATGTTATTAATGTGTGCAACATATATTAAATTCTATTTGATTGTAGCAAAGATGAAATGATAGTTGTAGTACAGATCTTTGTATTTATGAGATAAAACAATCCTACCATTTGTTAAATGCCATGATGTGACTTTAGATGTCTTGAAACAGAGTATTAAAGTCTTCTCTTCTTACTCTGTAAGTCTCAGTGAAGACCCAGTATGTATTAGGGTAGGAATTTGACTGAGTCTCCAAAATGGTTTTCCTATTTTTATAGCTTGTAATGAAGGTAAAGGAGATGTACTGGGAAGGTCCTCCCAAAACGATGGTGATACATCTTGATGGGAGTATGCTGGTTTTGGCTGGAATAGAGTTATTTTTTTCACAGTAGCTGCTATGAAGCTATGTTTTGAATTTGTGTTGAGAAGAATGTTGACAAAATATTGATGTTTTGAGTTGGTGGCAAGCAATGTTTATATTAAACTAATGAATTTTTCAGTTTCTCACACTTCTCCTGTTCTTCCAGCAGATGATGTTTCTTCTTTGTAAGAAGCAGGGAGGAAATGCAGCCTGGACAGATGACCAAAAAGGACATTTCGTGCCATGAAACATTCCATAAGTTGAGGGAATTGGTCTGGACAGACAGTCACTGCTCAGGGACTGGCTGGGTGTCGATCAGCCAGTGGTGAGCAGTTGTATAATTTTTTTCCCCCACTTTTTCCATTATGTATTAATATTATCAACAGTATTATCATTATTATGATTATGATTATGATTATTTGGTATGAAACTCTTCTTATCTCAACCCACGAGTTCTCTTATCTTTTATCCCATCCCACTGAGGAGGAAGAAGGTGAGGAAGCAGCTGTGTGGTGTTTAGTTGCTGACTGGGGCTAAACCAGGCCAGGGAGAAAGTCTTTATTAATGCTGACAATGTGCCCGTTCTCTTCCATTTGAGAAACAGATAAGACTTGATCGAAAGTGGCATGTGTTTCCCTTAACGTAACTGATGTATTCAACTGCAGAAACATCTAAGTGTATCTGATAGCTATAGATTACTACACATATATAGAGGACTATTCTATTCTCTGAAAGAAATATTTCAAGAAAACAGAAGTGTACAAAATTAATTGATTCAAAGTTCTGACACTTTACTATCTCTTGCAGCTGATAATACTAAAGGAAAATATGAGAAATATCCTTTTTTATAAAAGTTAATGGAAAGTGAAACAATACTTCATTCTAGATAATTCACTGTATTACTCAGTGGCTGCATAATAAAACCAAGAAAGTATTCTATAAATAAATCATCACTGAGCTTAAAGATGTAATACAAGTATCTATGCGGCAAGATTTCAGTACTGAGATATTTAATTTATAATCTTGTATCCATGCAACTGTGAGCCTGAAGCATCGCACAATGGCACATTGTATTTTTGAAGTTCTTTTAAAAGAAATCACATTCTGAGAATTATTTCTGTTCATTACCTGATTGTTACTGCTAAATTATTGCAAGATAATTAACCTGGGTATGGCAGAGGGTGATTCTTAGGGTTTGAACAATGCTTGTATTTCTTTCACACTGTGCTGAAAGTTTTTAATTATGGTGTGTAAGAGTTACAGTGATCTGATTTTGGTTATAATTAATTCATCAACAGGTAAATTATGAAAAAATAATTGAAGAACAATAATTTTGTAATGAATGTAATTTTTCCAGAATGCATTGAGAAGCACAGATCTCCACTAACTTTGGTCTACAAGGTACACATGGATATCTCAGTCATCTTACACTCCCTTAAGGCACTGTTTTGGGTTCACATGGCAGGGATTTGGCTGCTCTGAGCAGACCCCATGAGCAACTTCAGTGTCACATCTGTGGTAACGAATTTCAGAAAGGGTAAAAAATGCTGTGTGGCAGCTGTGACAAAGGAGTGAGAAAATGTGAGAGAAACAACCCTGAAGACATCAAGATCGTTGGGGAAGGATGGGAAGGAGGCACTCCAGGTGCCATGGCAGAAATTTTACTGCAGTCACTGGAGAAGACCATGGTGAGGCAGGCTGTCCCCCTGCACACCATGGAGGACCACAGACTGGAGCAGATGGATGTGCTCTGAAGGGAGCTGAAGCCCATGGAGAGCCCATACAGGAGAAGCGTTCTGGTATGGGCTGCATCCCATGCTGAGAAGCCCAAGCCACACTGAAGCAGTCTGTTCCTGAAGGATTGTAGCCCATATGAATGATTGAACTCCTGAGAAATGTTCACAAATATAATTTAAAAAGCCCCCAAACAAACAACAACAACAACAGCAAAACAACCAACACGAAAACACCTTGAAGTAAACTAACAAAATGTTGTGATGGAGTGAGGCTGAAATGTGCTCTTTTGGGAAAAAAGGGATAATTACATCACAGAATCATAGAATAGTTGGGTGAGAAGGTACCTTTAAAGGTCAACTGGTCCAACCCCCCTGCGACAAGCAGGGACATCTTCAACTAGATCAGGTTGTTCAGAGCCTCCTTCCAATCTCACCTTGAATGCTTCCATAGATGGGGTATCTACCACTTCTCTGGGCAACCTGTTCTGATGTTTTACCATGCTCATTGGGAAAAAAAATCTTATTTACCCTCTTTTAGCTTAAAACCATTAGCCTTTGTCCTATTGCAACTGGCTCTACTAAAAAGTTTGTCCATATCTTTCTTATAAGCCTCCTTCAGGTACTGAAAGACTGCAGTGAGGTCTCCCCAGAGTCTTCTCTTCTCCAGGTTAAATAACCACAAGTCTCTCAGCCTTTCTTCATATGAAAGGTGCTCCAGCCCTCAGATCATTTTCATGTCTCTCCTCTGGACCCGCTTCAAAAGGACTATGTCTTTCCTGTCCTGAGGCCTCCAGAGCTGGACTCAGTAGCATTGGAGTAGAGAGTTATAATCACCTCCTTTGACCTGCTGGCTATGTTTCTTTTCATGCAGCTCATGATGCGGTTGGTTTTCTGGGTAGCACATGCATACTGTCCACACTTGGCTTTTCATCCACCAGTACTGTAATAGTTTAACTCCAGCCAGGAACCAAGTGCCACACAGCTGCTTGCTCACTTCCCCTTCCTCCAGTGGAGGAGGATAATCAGAGGAAAGGCAAGGAAACTCATGGGTTGAGATAAGAACAATTTAATAATTGAGAATGAATGAAATAATGGTGATAATATTAACAATACTAATAATACCAATATTACTACAATAAAACGTAATTAAAATAATACTACCATTACTACTCATAATATCTAATGAAAATAATGGAAAATAAAGCAAGTTCTACAACTGCTCACCGCCTGCCGGACTGACACCCAGGTAGTTCTGAGTAGTAAGGACCAGAGCCTGAGAGCCAGAGCGAGAGAGTGAGAGAGTCACCGAGAGAGCCAGATCTCCAGCCCACCCCTCAATTTATACACTGAGCATGGCAGTTTATGAATCAAATATCCCTTTGGTCAGTTTGAGTCAGCTATCCTGGCTGTGTCCCCAGGCAGGGAAGGGGACATCAGAAACTGAAAAAATCCTTGAGTTTGTGTAAAATATAGCCTCATACCAGCTACTGTGAAGAAAATTAACTCTATCCCAATTAAAACCAACACAAGTAACCCCAAGTCCTCCACAGGGCTGCTTTCAATCCTTCCATCTGCCACCCTGTACAGATACCCCCAAACCAGGTACAGGATATTGCACTTGGCCTTATCTTAAACTGGGAGGGACTTTGCTCCTCCAGTGCCCATATTGTGGTCTATTCACTTGAGAGTTGTGGGAAGGGAGATTGCAGGGGAAGACTGAGGCAAAAAAAAAAAAAAAATGCTGAGTAGTGCATCTTTCTCCTTGTCTGTTATTATCAGTTTGCCAGTCTTGGTCAGCAGGGGTAGGATGTATTCTTTGACGTTACTTTTCTGGCTGACATACTTGTAGAAAACCTTAGTATTGTTCTTTGCATCCCTTGCCAATTTCAGCTCCAGCTGCCCCTTGGCCTTCCTGACCTCATCCCTATACAACCAGGCAGTGTCCCTGTACTCTCCTCAGGTTACCCATGCCTGCTTCCACTGCCTGTGCATTTCCTTCTTGCTTTTTAGTTTGAACAGCAGGTCTCAACTCATCCATGCCAGTCTCTTGTTTTCCTTTCCTGATTTCTTACACCTGGGGATCAAGAGCTGTTACACTCTTTGCAAAGCATCCCTTAAGCTCTGTCTCTTGAGAGACAGCTTTTCAGACTCTATCCATTTCTTGATGTAGAGGGCAACCCCTCTGCCGCTCCTTCCTTGCCTGTCCCTTCTGAACAGCCTGTAGCCATTGATAGCTGCACTCCAGTCATGGGATTCGTCCCACCAATTTTCAGCAATGGCAACTAGGTGGTAGCTTTCTAGCAGCATGGTGGCTTCCAGCTACTCCTGTTTGTTGCTCGTGCTTCATGCATTTGTGTAGAGGCGCTTCAGCTGGGTTGTTGGCCATGTAGTCATCTTAGAGGAACACCCCTCTATTGCACTGGTGCTTCCCTGTTGACTCCTATTACCTGAGGAGTCCTTGGATCATCTCTGTAAGACTTCAAGTGTGCTGCAGTGTAGCCAGCTCATCTCAGACCAACAGGCTAAGGGGCCCTCGCTAGCACCTCATCCCTCTTGGAGTGTCATCCCACAGTTTGTCACAGGCAAGCCCTCTCCTTTTTCATATAGATATGCCAGGGACAAAAGTATTTCTTTGAAACGACTTTTTAAATAAAACATCATACCTCATTTCTATATTGTTGTCCTTTATTTCTATATAAAAATTGTCATACACCTTGGGAATACATTCCTTAATCCTTATAACGTATGGCTACAGAGCTCACTTGAATTAGAGTTTTCTTATCCTGGGTAGAATATCATACTGCTATAACTGTGCAACTTTCTTTACCCAAACTACCTCATTCAAAGCTAACTCAGGTGCCTTTGAAATGTATTACAATGAGCTATTATTCCAGGCCAATATAAACTCTTGGCATCTAAGAACTGCAAAGGAAAAGGGTCTCTCTTGAGTATTTAAAGGCTGTCTACCTCTTCCCAGTCCTAAAATTGCTAAGAGATATTTTTAATTGCTTTTCAGTATAGAAGTTTAAGAATTATAAGCACAGATATATTTTTAAAAAAGTTGAAGCTAGTAGCAGTTTTTTTACTATGGATGATCTGATTTCTGGTTTACAATAGTGTAAACACTTTCAAGGTGCATTGGTGTAAGGATGCTGTATTGAAAAATGAGGTCCAAGCTTCACTGTAATAACGTAGTGCACAATCATTCATTCAGCAGGAACACACTTCTGCATTATCTTATATATATATATCTTTTAATATAGTTCTGTAGAATTTTGAAAAATTCTGATGCAGCCTGTGATCTTTAGTAAAACTGCTTTATTCAGCAAAATTACCTTTGTTCAATTTTCATGTTATTTCTAGAATAATTTTACAGATACAACAATTTTCCAGAAAGTTTGTTTCTTATTATGTATTATTGTACATATACATAAAATATACCTTTCTATTTCTAGCCATCTACTTTATCTTCACATAATTTTCTTGTGACATGGACATTTTTCTACAGTCTAGTCGATTTTGGAGATAATATAAATATAACAAGTATATGAGCTTCATAGAGTCATATTGATAAATCTCAGCCAGAGAAGCATAGGGCCCATTTGAGTCCAATTGTCTTGTCAATATGTTAATATAAGGTGTTTAACACCGACTTACATTGCCCACCCTCAGAAATTTTCCCTTTCCATGATCTATTTCAGGTGCAAATTATGAGATTCAGCTTCAGATTAATGTTGGGAAGAATCCTGTACAAAAGTAGTCACCTGAAAAGGTGGAGATTAATTATCTCCCAGGTGCCAGGGCACAATGCAGGCTGGTGACTCCCTTGGGTTGGGAGTAGGGTTGGATGTGTTTTTCCTGACAGGTGCAGTCTCACAGGGTTGTGCTCATGAAAGTACTTTTGCATGGAATATTAACATTTTTTTTTATAAGTAAACATTGTTTTGAATAGGTACAACTGGTACTAACCCATGAACTTCTATTACCCTAACACATTTTGGAGAATACAGGAATTATAAATTATTTTTGTGATATTGTCTGAGATTGCTTGACAACCTGTTGGGTCTTTTTGTAGAAAACCCTTTAAAGCCAGCAAAGGCAAAGCTTGCATAAAGTACTTTTCCTTTGTTGTGAGGGATTGCACTCAATTGTTGATGAGGCATAAATTGTTGAAAATTGCCACCTCCCTTCTCTTTTTCAAATAATTCAGAAGAATTTTTGCAGCATGCTTTAATAATAATATTTTACAGTCTTTCTAAGACTAGGAATATGCTGAGACAAGTAATATGCAATCTTTCAAAAACTAGGCATATGTCTATCTGACCCAGCAGTCAACACATACTGAATGGGAAGCAAAGAAGCAGACAGCATGACCTGCAACAGAACAAGATATCTGAGGAAGAAAGAAAAATGTGGACAGGCAGTTGCTTCCTTTTATTTATATCCCAATGACAACCACACTTTCTAGGATATCTCTGTTCCTACTTGCTGCTGATAAGTAGTTCACTGGGCAACAATTTTAGGAGTAAAATTGCTGAATATTAAGAAGAGAAGGAAGGAATTACTGAAGTTGTGGATTCTTAAAATTGTTGAAAATTGCTTTACAAAAAAAAAAAGAAATTAATCCAAAACAATATATTGAAAACTTACATTAAGAAATCACGTATAATGTTTATTTCATTTCAAAGACAAGACAGACACTGAGAAAGAAGAAAATGTGAAATCTTTGTGTTCATACAATATGAGTTTGTTCTCTGTGTACATGAATGTTTGTACTGCTACAGAGAAAACACAAATAAAAGAACAAATACAAAACAAAAATTTAAAAAGTTTCTCCTATTTGTTCTCTTTATAACAAGTATTGTGGTCCTGCATAACATTTCCTACCTCTAAACTCAAACCAAGCAATTTGTGGTTTATCTTTTCTAAATATATAGGTCAACAAAAAGAAATATGGTGAGTGTTATGTTATTGTTTAACATCTTTAACCCATGATAAGTCCCAGACAGTAACCTTAGTATGATAATAAAATCATTCCTAATCCCTTTTTTATCTTTAATAATTCAAGTAATACAGTTGTGGAAAACCACCACAACAAGAAAGCCACCAACTAACCAACCAACAAAAACTCCACATTGGAGATTCAGACATTTTTCACTAAGTAATTACAAGTTAAGACAGGCACGATAACCCCTTTCTCAGTCATACCAAAACCCTCCTGCATAGGGTATGAGATGGTTAGCTTTTAGTTTTTTTTGGAGGACATCCAATTTTCAGGTACAACCTGAACTTTATGCATTAACCCATAACTTTATGCATTACTGCACTAGATCTGCAAGTACAGCTAGTTCATCCTGAATTGAATGCTGTTTCACAACAAAGGATCCCAAAATCTGATGTCAGTGTTGCTAAGTGCCTGATTACACTAACACTATCATGTGCTGCCTGATCATTTGTCTGAGCTGGCTGTAACAGAACAGTTAGAAGAAATGTAGTATTCAGAACATTGCTGAATGCAACACAGGCATTTTAAATAACAATAAAGATGCAATTACCTTTGTTACTTTTGGTTTGTTTCTGTGGGGTTTTTTTGTTTGGTTGGTTGGTTGTGGTTTTTTTTTGGTTTTTTGTTTTTTTTTTTTAAAATTAGATGATGTATATATGACTATATGAACACTGGATGTGATAAAAAATTAGAAAATATTATGACCAGTTATAGTCTTCATGTGAATTACCTATGTGATAACAAATCTGCCTTAAAAAGGTCTTTGTACTAATGACTGAAGGCAGACAACTTACAATGAAGAAAGGTGAAATTCACAAAGCATGAAATGAAACATATTTATGTTTCATGCATTAATCCACATATAAAATTACTAATGCTGACCTACTCTTTTCAAAAAATATTTTCCTGCTCCTAGAAATAATTATGATATTTTCTGGTTAATTTATCCATATTGAAAACTGGGTATTGTTTGAAATCCTAGAATTGCAGAAAATTGTACATGAACTTTTAAAATGATGAATGTTTTTGATAGACAAGATTTTTAACCTACACTCAGGGCAGCCAATGACACTGAAGATGGGGCACTCAATTTGTTTTCAAATTAGAAAACCACTGTCCAGATTCATTCTGACTTAAACAAATGATTTAAATGTATTTACTATGTAGAGTATTGAATATTGAGGTCCCATTCTGACTTCTTGGAATTGTACAGTCAAATATTTTTGTGAGGAAGTACAAATTGTGATGAAATGTGAGCCATCATCTTAAAATTCTTTGAGGAATTCTTTAATCTCTTGCATAACCCATCATGCTTTATTTTTTGTTTGTTTGTTTTGTGTGTTTTCTTTTTCCCCCCACTTTCATTTTTTCTGAAAGAGTTCTTTCACCTCTTTTAGATAAATGAATATTAATTATCCAACCACCAATAAAATTCTCTGAGAGGCACATTCCAATTCTTTCAGCATTATCCTGGTTTGAAAGAGACATGTTCAAATTGATTCTTGGTCAGAATTTGCAAGAAAAAGAGCTTGCAAATGAACACTGCGTGTCAGATGACTAATGCCTAATCCTCTAGGTGCTAGCTGTAATACAGTTGCAGCAAATAGAGATAGGATAGAAGAAGTAATGTAGCTTTTTGTAATGGCATCATGGAAACACGAAAGCATGAAATTCCCTTGTAGGAAATTAATGAGACTCAACTCACCTAACTTTAGCCATCTGCAGAGATAACTAGTCTTCTTTAATAGTCAGTTGGAAAGCCAGGCACTTTCAACTGACCCATTTTATGTTTACATGGAGGTGGGATTCATCTGGTTTTAGAAGTCTAGACATCTAGCCCAAAAATTACCTTCATATACCTGTATCTGCTCAGTTATATACAATATCCAGAAATCAAAAGATCACATGTTCCAGTGAAGGCATCTTAGCAACTTGGGAATTTTTTTCTATTTTCATGGAAAGTATGTTATTTGTTGCTGCAGGGAATAGCCTGTGTGGAAATGTCATTCTAAGGACATTTTAGTACATATTTTATACTAGATATTCAATACACAATTTAAGGCCAAAGACCTGGTGAAGGAAGTGACTGGTCTAGGAGTTATAAATATACTCTTGAAATTTTAACTGCCAAGAATTTTTCATTCATCTTGTTGTAGTCTGTTATATCTCATTAATTTAAGATCCTTGTTTATGTGCTCTGATGTCTTTTCTTCTAATAGGATAAAATTAGAGCTCTAGAATTAGACCTCTAGAGGTCCCTTCCAAGCCCTTCCACTCTGTGAATCTGTGAAAATTCCCCCATGTCATAAATCAAATAAAGTTCTACCTGTAACTTCTTGTTGGTTTACCTAATAATTCTGTAATATAAGCCATATTGTCAAGTAAATTTATTTCTTAAGACAAATCCACTAATAATATTTCAAGTGAAAAAAATGAAAAGGAGGAAGAAGAACCTTTCAGCAGCATTTGGGGTTTGCAGAGTAACTTGGAACACCAGAAAACATTCAGACAAATGAGAAACAACCTAGGGGCCCTGATCACTTCTGAAACTCACATGGCATAGCAACTGGCATGGTTAACACTACTAACAAGAGTAACGGCCATGAACAGCCACATCGATGACTACCTCTGACATTTAGGATATTAATAGGATGTGATAACTCAAATAGAATCTTCTCTGGACCTGATGCAACATTTATAGCTGTCACCCACACTTGCCCTTGAGTTCTCCACCCTTGTTGTGCTCTGACCTTTCTGTCTGTGTCTGCATTAAGCCTGCCTCCTTCATCACCTCTTGCTCCCTATGGATGAAACAATTCTTTTTGTCACTTATAAATAAAGTTCTATCAAAATATTTCTACATTGAGAATCTAACCATTATCACTGTGAGTCTGTAAGATACATTGGCAGGAATGTTATATAGCAGTAGTTCTTCTAAATTTTTCAGTCACTTTCAAGGAATTTAGCCTGATACTTCCTTAATAATATGCTGCATTGAATTCCACTTTAGGTTAGATCTGCTGAACTCAATCTAATTAAGAAACTGTTCAGTGAATATTAAATTTTTTTCCTATTCTTCTTGAGTTCTAAGTTTATTAGTAATTTATTTTTCCTTGTAGTTGAGATAAATCATTAAAAATCAATTTTTTTTTTTAATAGCTCATCTTTTTCTTTTTTTTTTTTTTTTTTTTAATATTGATGTGCAGGACTTCAAGGAATTTGCTTAGATTGCAGAAGACTGACATTTCTTTTAGGGTTCTTGAGTGATGAAATATTTTGCCATGAAATCTGAGTGTTTCTGGAGGGAATTAGAAGCTATTTTATTTGTCTCTTTGTCTAAGGAATTCAAAAGTCCAACATGAGGTAATGAGCAACCTACGGGAAAGAAATAATTAAATTCCCGGTACATAGCACTTACTTACTGATGAATAGTTTGAGTATCAGGAAAGTGTATGTGATGACACACCATTTATTCCTTCTCAGTTTGATTCTTTAAGCCTTGTGTCATTTAGTCTGATACATTGAGTAATACCTGTATATTGATATGAAAGATGTATTCAAAATCATTATTTATTTTGCTTCTCTTCTGCTCTCATTCCTACAGAGCGTAAATGTATTAAGCTGCAACATGCAACATAAAGGAAAACTGCCATTTGTTTTAAACAAAAAAGTAAAAATTACCATATTCATATGGGTTAATTGCTATTCCCTCAACTTGACATATCAAATAAAGAGATGCTATTATTTTATTTTATTGTTAACATTCTTTTTATTTTAATGTGCAGGGCAAATATTTACCAGTCATTAAGAGATTATTGATCATATAACTCCAATTTGACACGTTTGTTAAAAGCTAAACTTTTACAACGTGAAATGCTATTAGTTTGTCATCATGTTTCATCTTAATTCATTATCCTACTACATTGCTAAGGCAGTTGCAAGTAAAGTAGAAAAACAAAGGAAAAGGTTTTTTAAAAAAATATGTTTACTGATAGTTATATTAGTTGTTTTATGGATTTTATCCCCTTTCATCAAGCTGAAAAAAGTGTCAAACTGTTAAATAATGTAACTGTCGAGAAAAAAATAAAATAAAATAAAGTAACCGTTGCATGATAAGATTAATTGGGAACTGGCTGGAGGAAAGAGCTCAGAGAGTTGTGGTCAATGGGGCAGAGTCCAATTGGAGACCTGTGGCTAGTGGCATTCCTCAGGGATCAGTGTTGCGTCCAGCACTATTTAATATATTCATCAATGACCTGGACGAAGGGATAGAATGCACTCTCAGCAAGTTTGCTGATGATACCAAACTGGGAGGAGTGGCTGCCATGCCACAAGGCTGTGCTGCCATCCAGCGTGACCTGCACAGGCTGGAGAGCTGGGTGGGGAGAAATCTAATGCAATTCAATAAGGGCAAGTGTAAAGTGCTGCATCTGGGGAAGAACAATCCCATGTGTCAGTACAGGTTGGGGGCTGTTTTGTTGGGGGACAGCTCTAGGGAAAAGAATCCTGGAGTCCCAGAGGACAACAGGATGACCATGAGCCAACAGTGTGCCCTCATGGCCAAGAAGGACAATGGCATCCTGGGATGCATTAAGAAGAGCGTGGCCAGCAGGTTGAGGGAAGTTATCCTCCCCCTCTACCCTGTGCTGGTGAGGCCTCACCTGCAGTACTGTGTCCATTTCTGGGCTCCTCAGTTCCAGAAGGACAAGGAACTACTGGAGAGGGTCCAGCGCAGGGCCACTAAGATCATTAGGGGCCTGGAGCACTTTCCATCTGAGGAAAGGCTGAGAGAGCTGGGTCTGTTTAGCTTGGAGAAGAGGAGGCTGAGGGGGGATCTTATCAGTGTTTATCAATATCTACAGGGTGGGTGCCAGGAGGATGGGACCAGGCTCTTCTCAGTGGTGTCCAGTGACAGGACTAGGGGTAATGGCCATAAACTGATAAACAGAAGGTTCAACCTGAACGTGAGGAAACCCTTCTTCCCTGTGAGGGTGACAGAGCACTGGAACAGGCTGCCCAGAGAGGTGGTGGAATGTCCTTCTCGGGAGACTTTCAAAAGCTGCCTGGACTTGTTCCTGTGTGATCTACTCTAGGTGATCCTGCTTT
This sequence comes from Rhynochetos jubatus, assembly GCA_027574665.1. Classification (NCBI taxonomy): domain Eukaryota; kingdom Metazoa; phylum Chordata; class Aves; order Eurypygiformes; family Rhynochetidae; genus Rhynochetos; species Rhynochetos jubatus. The sequence goes on along the minus strand of CM050649.1, from coordinate 84,828,205 downwards.
GGCAGGGGGCGTTGGACTAGATGAGGTCCCTTCCAACTCCTAACATTTTTTGAATCCCTGATAATTTAAAAAATAAATAAATAAATAAATAAATAAATAGATATTTTTATTTCAATTATTTTTCAAATCCCTGCATCTGATTGTGGGGGTTTTGCTTTTAATTTTCTTACATACAAGAACACATACTAGACATTTTTTATTTATATTCTGAAGTCTGCTTTGTTTACACTATCCTTTTAAGTGGAACAGTTTTTAGGTAGGATGTTTGAAAGTATAATCAGTGCTAGTCTGTTTCTGATAAAAATAGATTTCAAGAGAATTTGTGAATTATACACTATGTACTAAACACATATGTAGGTGTAAAACCAGTGTGTGATTGGCTCAGAAAACTAGAACATTTTCACCACTTGACTTTCTAGTCAAATTGTCATTTGAAGATCTTGCCAATTGACAGTTTCCCTTGTAGACTGTGCACAGTTACTTTCATTTCTTCATTATGGCAGTTGATGTTCATATCTGAGATAAAAGCACTTCAATTTGCCTTTTCTGCTGCTGTTGTCAGTATCAGCATGTGATGTTCTGTGCTGGTTGTAAAGGTTCTTTCAGTTTTATGACTGCTTGCTATATAACAGTAATTTTGTTAAGCAAAATTTTACTACTTCAAACCAATATTTTGATGGATTCAAAATGCCTGAAAATGCTATTTCAAAGTAATCATTATTGTTACTGTGAAGCATTACAAGTGGCAAAATTGTTTGTGATCTTTTAAAACTTACACATCTAGTTTTCTATTGCTACGCTATTCATAAAATGAAAAAAAAAAAAGTTTGCAAATCCTTAGCATTGTAATTATTTTTCATTCTGCCAATGTGTATTTCATATATTTATATGGTGATCTCCACTTAGCTGAACATAATTAAGTTAAAAGAGTTTAGATAATGAACACCTTACCATTTTTTACTGATATTTGAATCGTTTAGAATTCAGTCTAAACCATATCAGATTTTCAAGTATATGTAAGAGCACTTTCATATTATTACCATGATGCTGTTTTTTAGTTGTGGTTTGTTTGTGGTTTTCTTTGTGTATTTGTTTGTTTGTTTGTTTGTTTTTTAATTTAGACTGTTAACTAGATTTTATGCTGATTTTGGCAGTACAGAATCAAAGAATCATAGGATTATAGAATTGTTTTCTTGGAAAGGATCTTTATGACTCCAGCCATTAACCTAGCACTGCTAAATCTACCCTTAACAGTGTCTCTAAGCACTACATCAACTCATCACTTAAATACCTCCAGGGATGATGACTCCACCACTTCACTGGGCAGCCTGTTCCAATAATTCACAACACTTTCTGTGAAAAAATATTTCCTAATATCCAATCTAAACCTCCCCTGGTGCAACTTGAGGTCATTTCCTCTTGTCCTATCACTTGTAACTTGTGAGAAGAGACCAACACCTACATCTCTGCAACCTCCTTTCAGGTAGATGTGGAAAGCGATAAGGTCTCCCCTCAGCCTCCTCTTCTCCAGGCTAAACCACCTCAGATCCCTCAGCTGCTTCTCAAAAGATTTGTTCTCCAGACCTTTCACCAGCTTCACTGTCCTTCTCTAGACATCCTCCAGCACGTCAATTTCTTTTCTGAAGTAAAGGGCCCAAAACTGAACACAGTATTCAAGATGTGTCCTCACCAGTGCCAAGCACAGGTGGACAATCACTGCCCTAGTCCTCCTGGCCACACATTTTTTGATACAAGCCAGGATGCCATTGGCCGTCTTGCCCACCTGGGCACAGTGCTGGCTCATGTTTACCCAGCTGTCCACCAACACTCCCAGGTTCTTTTCTGCTGGGCACCTTTCCAGTCACTCTTCCTCACACCTGTAGCTTTGCATGAGGTTGTTGTGACCCAAGTGCAGGACCTGACACTTGGCCTTGTTGAATCTCAAATGCTTTGCAAGCTATACTTTGCTACAGTTTGTTGCAGGAATATAGTGTTTCCTTGAAATCTCAATTGGCTCCTTGGGCCATTTTTGGTAGTTTGTTTTTTTTTTTTACTTTTGTGATCCTTGGCCATTTCTTGCTGTAATAGCTGTTACCCCGTTATCCATTCTACTAAAATTATCTCAGTTTCAAAATTCTAATACAAACTATTGTTTTCAAACATTTTTTACCATTTAGAACGTTCTTAACAAACATGCCCACACTTAGAATGAGTCTAAAGTTGGAGTAAAGTTTTTGTGGGTATTTACTTTTTCTTTCAGTCAGAAAACATACTATCACTACTTTGTGCTTTTTATTTATATAGAGAGTTTCATAGAGTCATATTTATATAGTTTCAAAGAGTCATAGTAGCCACTTCATAGACCATGAAAAAGAAAGAGACCTGTAGTCAAAGTACAAGAATTAGACCATATGAGACTTGAGGTCTGTCACTATCTCTCTCAAGGCCTTCTGTGATTTGGGGTGATCCATTACTCTGTTGCAGTGGATTTTATTTTCTGAAGTAGTTTAGGTGACACAGGCAGGTTCTTCCTCTTACTGTTTATTCAGACATAGAAATGTATAATTTCCTGACCAATGGAGTTATAAATTGATTCAGTGATTTCTTCAGTTGTCCAGGAGACTTTTCTGTACAGCCTAATTTCTTTCCTGTGCTGAAAAAAACAGGACAGCTGCCTAAGCAGCAAGTGACAGAGTCCCTGCAACATCCATGAGGTGTCTATTGCTGCCAGTGAAAAATGATGGAAAACTGGGAAGCAGCACCTTCTGTCACCAGTCTGCTTCCTTCTGTTTTCCTTCTTCCTTTCATCCTCCAGTTCATCTGCTAGTAACTGCAGCAGTAGTAGCAACCTCTCATGCGGTATGATAGCACAGGAGCATGTGTTCTGCACTTGCTACAGCATCAAGATGGAGATTCAAAATCTCTTTATAGACCCAAAACTGCTGAGATTATAAGTCACAAAAATGCTTGTTCTCCAAAGCCTCTGAATATCTGTGTTATAGGTTGTTATGACAAGGTAAAGATAGTAAGTAGATTTATGAAAAAGTGGGCTGCAAATAATCTGGAGACATCCATTACTGACAAAAAATTCAGTTTTTCAGAGGTAAAAGAGCACTGACCCTTTGACAGTGTTTGATGGAAGACAGATATGAGACATTATCCAGTTGTCCAAAAAATGACAGAAACAAAAATGGCAGAAACCATGGGGATCTCTGTTACAATACTTTGGCTTCCTTAAATATGTTTGAAGGTATTAAACCAGAAGAAAACAATGGTTTTTGTTTAGATAAGGTTAATTTAGATTTTTTTTAACATTCCTTGGGTTTTACAGTAATAATGAACCAAGGGTTTTAGAGATATCAGAGGTGAATGGTTAATGCCAATGCATATCTCAGAAATGAAATTGAAGATAATGTGTTCATGGAGGAAAAAAAAAAAAGAAAAAAAAAAGTTGCTTAAAATCATCAAGGAAAGTCACTGAAACATCTAGTAATTTACAGACAAATTCCATATGTGTTGGTGAAAGTTCAACTATCCTGACTTTGTCATTACAACACTCAGGCAGACTACCACATTTGACATTTCTGTGAGTCTCTACTGTTTCCTCCTGCATTCCTGTTGTTAAGAAAATCATCCATTTGTCATGAAGACTTTACGTAGTTCGCTTGAGCTAACAGACTTACTTCTACCTGAAGTAAATAAAGCAATGTTCACACTACAATCAAACTGGCAAAAAGATCTTTTACAACACATGGGTTTGAATGTCTGTCAGTAGCTTCAACACATTGACAGAAAAGTAAGAATATAAATGATCATCCCTGAGCATCATCTTTCATGGTAGATTTCTGATATAAAATAAGCATTATGATTTTTTTTATCAAGTCAAATGACGTGTTTTCCTTACATAAAATGTTGTTATTCGCTTTTACTAATAAACAAACTGACCTTGGAATCATATTCTGATTGGAATAACATTCTGATTCTGTTTCATATTTAACCTCAAATTCATGGAATATACATTTTTCAAAGAATGAGTTTTTCTTTCATTACACTAATGCATAAAATCTATTGAAAAAAACTCAATTTAAAAAATAAATTCAACTTGCCATGCTCTGAAAGGTAATTTCTTATGAGAATTTGGTCAGGAGAGAGACTGAATGAAGTTAAAGTAAGAGAGGCTATTGCAGCAGAAAATAAAATAGAGATTAAAGAAAAAATCATTACATTATGAAAAATTCAGATGATGATGTTGAAATACCATGTTCTCTGGTTCTGCTCGTATCTCTCTCTTTTCTCTAGGAATTCACAGCACCTTAGCAGAGAGAAGAGAATCAAGTGTGATAGGAATTGATTTTTTAAGTAGTTCTCAATGAGAAAGTAAAAAATATCACTGCCACAAGACATGGAATTAGCCATAGAAATACTATCATATGATTCTTGCTGACATTGAAAAAACTGTATAAATTTGAAAGAATAGATGGTGTATGTTGTGGTTTAACTCCAGCTAGCAAAATACCACCAAGCCACTACCACAAATCCCCCTCCCCTCCTCCAGTGGAGGGGAAGAATCGGAGGAAAAAGAAATAAGGAATCTCGTAAAATTGAGATAAGAACTATTTACTAATTAAATCTAAATCAGTATATACAGATACTACTAATAATAAATAATTAAAATAGTAGAAAGTGAAACATATGGTACAATATATACAATATGATACAATATGATACAATTTCCCACCATCCACTGATCAATGCACACCCAGATGTTGAGTGATGAAAATCAGACCCAGAGAGCCCGAGAACCACAGCCTGAGAACGATCGCAGCCCGAGAGCCATGGCCTGAGGGCCGGAGTCCGGGAGATAATGCAGCAGATTCCAAGCAAACCTTATCACCGATAACACAGCCAGAAAACTCAAAATAATCCACCAGCTCCCACACAAATGAGCCAGCACAGAAGTTGGCAAAGCAGCTAACCAGGAGGGTTAAGAAGTGCCCGGAGAGATGAGCAAGTAAGTAAGGGAGAGAGAGAAGGGAAGAGTAATGGCTACCAGACCCTCTTCCCCACCCCAAGAGACCGGAACATGACGTACTATGGAATGACATACTTCCTTGGTCAGTCTGGGTCAGCTACAGTATCCGAAGCGGACAAAAGACCTTGAATTCAGTACAGGCCATCCCCAGCACCAGCTGAGGCCTTATCAATGTTTTCACTTACTGTCCAGCAACATAGTTCCCTGGCAACCAGAGTAAAGGGAGTTAACCCTTTCCTGACTGAACCCAGCACAACAGTATGATACAATATGTTACAATTTCCCACCATCCACTGACCAATGCACACCCAGATGTTGAGTGATGAAAATCAGACCCAGAGAGCCCGAGAGCGATCGCAGCCCGAGAGCCGCGGCCTGAAGGCCCGAGCCCGGGAGCTAATGCAGCAGATTCCGAGCAAACCTTATCACTGATAAAACAGCCAGAAAACTCAAAACAATCCACCAGCTCCCACATGAACGAGCCAGCACAGGAGTTAGCAAGGCAGCTAACGCAGAAGGGTTAGCAAGTTGTCTGTAGAGATGAGCAAGGGAGTAAGGGAGAGAGAGAGAAGGGAAGAGTAATGGCTACCAGACCCTCTTCCCCACCCCAAGAGAGCAGAACATGACGTACTATGGAATGAAATACTTCCTTGGTTAGTCTGGATCAGCTACAGTAACCGAAGCAGACAAAAGACCTTGAGTTCAGTACAGGCCATCCCCAGCACCAGCTGAGGCCTTATCAATGTTTTCACTTACTGTCCAGCAACAGAGTTCTCTGGCAACTAGAGTAAAGAGAGTTAACCGTTTCCTGACTGAACCCAGCAAATGTGCTATTTTTTATAGTTGTTGCTAAGCAATGTTTATATCAAGTCAAGAACTTACTCACTTTCTCATACTGCACCTGTGTTCCCAGCTTCTTGTTTACAAGCTGGGAGTAATTTTATTTTATTTCAATTATTTTGAATTATTAAATTGTTCTTATCTCAAACCATGAGTTTTCTTGCCCTTTCTTCCAATTCTCTTCTCCAAAACACTGGGGCAAGGGAGAAGTGAGCAGACAGCTGTGTGGTGCTTAGTTGCTGTCTGGGGTTAAACCACAACAATGCATCATTGGTGTGTAAACATCTTTTGCTTCTCTGCTGAGCTTGTTTTGTGCATGAATGGAAGAGCTAGGAAAGAGGAAACAGGTCTTAATAATCTATTTTTTCTCTCATGAACACTTAATTGCAGCCATAGTTTTTTAACCCACTTATACTCTGTTGCAGCTGGCTGAAAATAAATAATATATGGCTTGCTTTATACATCTACTGGAAAGAAAGTACAGCAGATGTAACTATTGAAAACTGGTTTTCTTGGCTTCTTTCACTCCCCAACTAAAAGTTGTGTGTCATGGCCACTTAGCTTCCTCTACTTTCATGAATATCCGTTTTTCAGTCTGAGAACAGCTGGTATGCGTACACTATGATCTGAACAAAACTGGAATAAGGTAAATCTATAAGTACTTTCATGTGCTTAACTATATTTTCTTGAGGAGTGGAAAGGTTCTGGTTTTTATATCTCTAGATATTCTACATGCTTTTTGAGTTTTCATAATATATGATAATAATACATAAAGAAATGTAGTTTGTCTTAAAAGACAATGGTGAATGTAACACACCTGAATTTAGTCTTAATGAAGATACTAACAAGGATTCACTGCATAATGGGAAAAAACAAATCCAAAACCACCACCATAAACCCCACACATTTTATTGAATCATATCACATTTTAATTTGAGAGATATCATGGTTTTATTTCTTTTGAAAAATATATTTCAAAAGAAATTTTCAGAAAATCCCTATGAGTCAAAATTTCCTAACAAATAACAGCAAATGGCATTGAGGACTGTGATAATATTTATCATAACATGGCAATTCACTTTCAATTCAGCGAAGCTTACTGATATGAGAACTTGTATAAATAAAACTGGAATATAAAAACCAGACAGGCTCTTCAGGCATATGTCACAATTTTTTTTTCTACCCAAAAATAGAATATACAGTGTTTGATTGTGGATCTACTTACCTACTTAATGAAGTGGGTGTCCTGGTCAGTGAGGATATGGAGAAGGCGGAGTTACTGAATGTCACTTTTGCCTTAGTCTTTACTGCTAAGACCAGCCCTCAGGAGTTCCCGAGTTTGAAAACCACAGAAAAAGTCATGAGGAAGGAAGGGTTGGCCTCAGTTGAAGACGATTGGGTTAGAGATCAATTAAGCAAACCGAACATCCACAAATCCATGGGCCCTGATGGGATGTACCCACGAGTGTTGAGGGAGTTGGCGGAAGTAATTGCTAGGCCAATCTCCATAATCTTTGAAAAGTCCTGGAGAACAGGAGAGGTGCCTGAGGACTGGAGGAAAGCCCATGTTACTCCAATTTTCAAAAAAGGCAAGAAGGAGGACCCAGGTAACTATAGACCTGTCAGCCTCACCTCCATCCCTGGAAAGATGATGGAACAACTTGTTTTTGGTGCCATCTCAAAGCATGTTGAGGAAAGGAAGCTTATTACGAGTAGTCAGCATGGATTCAACAAGGGAAAGTCATGCTTGGCCAATCTGACAGCTTTTTATGATGACATCACTAGATGGATAGACAAGGGAAAAGCAGTGGATGTGTTCTTCCTTGACTTCAACAAAGCTTTTGACACAGTCTCCCATGGCATCCTCATAGACAACCTTAGGAAGTGTGGACTGGACCACTGGGTGATGAAATGGATTGGGAACTGGCTGGAGGAAAGAGCTCAGAGAGTTGTGGTCAATGGGGCAGAGTCCAATTGGAGACCTGTGACTAGTGGCATTCCTCAGGGATCAGTGTTGCGTCCAGCACTATTCAATATATTCATCAATGACCTGGATGAAGGGATAGAATGCACTCTCAGCAAGTTTGCTGATGATACCAAACTGGGAGGAGTGGCTGCCATGCCACAAGGCTGTGCTGCCATCCAGCGTGACCTGCACAGGCTGGAGAGCTGGGTGGGGAGAAATCTAATGCAATTCAATAAGGGCAAGTGTAAAGTGCTGCATCTGGGGAAGAACAATCCCATGTGTCAGTACAGGTTGGGGGCTGTTTTGTTGGGGGACAGCTCTAGGGAAAAGAATCTTGGAGTCCCAGAGGACAACAGGATGACCATGAGCCAACAGTGTGCCCTCATGGCCAAGAAGGACAATGGCATCCTGGGATGCATTATGAAGAGCGTGGCCAGCAGGTTGAGGGAAGTTATCCTCCCCCTCTACCCTGTGCTGGTGAGGCCTCACCTGCAGTACTGTGTCCATTTCTGGGCTCCTCAGTTCCAGAAGGACAAGGAACTACTGGAGAGGGTCCAGCGCAGGGCCACTAAGATCATTAGGGGCCTGGAGCACTTTCCATCTGAGGAAAGGCTGAGAGAGCTGGGTCTGTTTAGCTTGGAGAAGAGGAGGCTGAGGGGGGATCTTATCAGTGTTTATCAATATCTACAGGGTGGGTGCCAGGAGGATGGGACCAGGCTCTTCTCAGTGGTGTCCAGTGACAGGACTAGGGGTAATGGCCATAAACTGATAAACAGAAGGTTCAACCTGAACGTGAGGAAACCCTTCTTCCCTGTGAGGGTGACAGAGCACTGGAACAGGCTGCCCAGAGAGGTGGTGGAATGTCCTTCTCGGGAGACCTTCAAAAGTCACCTGGACTTGTTCCTGTGTGATCTACTCTAGGTGATCCTGCTTTGGCAGGGGGCATTGGACTACATGATCTCTAGAGATCCAACTCCTAACACTCTGTGAATCTGTGAATCAGGCATACTATTCCTGAAAAAAAGACAGGTTGCCACATAGTTTGATTATCTTATTACTATCACTCTTGTTTCTCTAGAGATCAGGCATATTTAAAACATTTTTGGAAAATAATTTGTAACAGTTTGAGTAGCTAACATTTTTGTATTCTCAGATATTTAGAAGGTGACTTTATCTTAATATTTTGCTGCTACAACTTAAATAATTGGTATCTATACATACATGATGTAAATCTGTTTAATATCATGCTCAATGCCCAAAATTTCTGAATGAAAATAAAGCAACAAACAGGAATTATGCAATCACTCAGAGACACAGATTTTCTGTGTAACCTTTCTTTTGTTCGTGCTTTTCATGACCTGTAAAACAATGAGAAAAATGAGTTCTGTCAGAAACAGGTAGGTTGGATGGGTATGTGGAATTTAATTTAGAAGCTTCTTTCCATTCTGATAAGTACCATGACATTTATTTCTGTGCAAGCCAATGCATTGTGTGTTTGGAATCTTTGATAGGGGAATAAAACAAGAAGAAGAAAAAAAAAAGCAACAAGGCAAAAATATATTTTATTTTTGCCATGAACTTCCAAAAGGTCTTCTAATAGGTCGTAATTACTTAATGGGAAATGAAGTATTTTTGTCTAGCTGCTTGTCTCAAATCAATGCAAAAATGTTATTCATCTGGTGAAGTTAGAAGGAGAATTTGAGTTACATAAAACTTATTAAACTTCATCGTTACTTATCAATATTTGATTCTGAACAATATTACAGACACACAGATATTACATTTTTCAAGCATTTTTAAGGCCAGCTCCTAAAGTTGAAAAGGGAGTTATGTTTATTTGAACTTTCTTCATCTGAAATACTTGGAATTAATCTGACTCCAATTTCTTTGTGCACCAGAAGAATGTGGATTGTTCTGGAATGTGTTACAGATCACTATTTCATCGCAACATTGCAAAAATCACAGAGGTGCTTCCTGAAAGTGTTCTGTGAAATCTTAATTTGCATGTAATATTGTTGTAGGCAAAACATTCTTGACTTGGGGAATTATTACTTAATTTATTGTTGATTTACACAATCTTCTGACCACTGATATGTTTACTGAGAAAAAAGATAATATAAATAATTAAGGAACTGTGCTAAATCTTTTTCACCTCCCTGGATTAAGCCAAACACCTATCGTCTCCCTTCCCAGTCTCAGCTTCTCTTATTTTCTCCCTGAGTTACTATCAGTAGGTCCCTGTTCTTTCAGCACAGTGTTGACTGGCACAGAAGATTTGTGTGTGTGATGACTTCATCCAGTTCCTTCTTTCTGCTGATCTTTACGTTTGCAAGTTTTCCTCTGCTGAAGTTCCTCAGGTGTGTCCCTGTCCTGATGTGGGCTGACCATGACCACAGTCCTTCTGGGGTGTCCTTGCCCCAGTATGGTTATGGTATGTATATGACCCTTTCGGCTTCAGACGTCTCCTTCTTGACTGTGTCTCTAGCAGCACCTCCCGAAGTGTCCAGTGTGTCTCCAGCCCCTAGCAGTTTCCAGTTTATTTCTCAAACATGTCTGAGTAGGGAAGTTGTGTTTTTCTCTGATGGTCTCGAGTTTCAGTGCATGATGGGCTGCTCACAACAGTTTCAGGGCTGTATAGAACTGGATGTGATTGCCATTTGGTAGTTCACAGTCTCCTCCCACACAGGTCAAGCCTCTAGCACCCTGCTACTTCAACCCTGCAATTTATGCTAAGTACAAAGATATAGTTGATTGAAAATTATATCTCTGATGATTGCAAATTGATTTAATAACATGTCTGATTAATAGTACATATTACACCATAAAACTTCAAGCAGAAAGTTCTAAGGTTCAACACTGAAATGACTAAATATCCTGTCATTTAGTGGTTATTTAGCTTTATGTTAAGTTTCTTTATTACTTATATATATGCTGAGAAATATGTATGTCTATGGATGAGATGTTCAAAGGCAAAATGGGGGAAGTCTAATCTGGCCAAAGGGAAATTAGTGGACCAAGAGTTGTAAGACATAAGCTGCAACCACGTGATGCACTGTTTCTTAAATCTGAATAGGTGAGAGACTTTTAAGTTAGACCAGCCATTATTTATGAAAATCTCTTTTCCCATTCTAAAATACAATAAACATCAACTGCAGAATTGCACCTACGGATGAGGTCCAGTGCCCTGGCTGCACATGAGGGGCTGGGAGCTGTGTCCAACAAACCATTTAGGCCAGGTGAGCTTAAGCTACACAGCAGCACTAGAAGGAAGTGGTAAGTGACAGTACTGGGAGATATGCTGCTGGAGGAGATGAAGGTCTGTATCTGCCAACCTGACCTGCTGTGTAGGGAGTTTGCTGCTTGTCAGAGGCTTAAACACAGGTCTGCATGCAGCTGTAAGGTTATTATCTCACTGGGCTCACAAAGACACGATGGGATCACTGACATAATCAGAGTGCTGCAGTGAACAGATACAGACTCTTTCTGAAGTGTAGCCTGGAGCAGTGAAGAGAGGGATCTGTCTTTTACATGAGAGAACAGTGGGAATGCATAGAGCTTTGCCTAGAGAAAAATGAGGAGCCAGCTCAGAGGCTATGGGTCAGGATTAGTGGGAAGACCAGCATGAACCATATTGTGGTGTGTGTCTGCTAAAGATTGCATGATTAGGAAGAAGAAATAGCTGAGGCCTTCAGACAACTGGAAGAAGCATCAGATTCACAGATCCTTTAGGGCCTGTATCAGTAGGACAATGGGTAATGTTTATAAACTAAAAGAGGTAGATTTAGATTAGACATAAGACTAGACAAGGAAGAAATTTTTCACAATGAGGATGGTGAAACATAGAGACAGGTTGCACAGATAGGTGGTAGATGCCCTATCCCTGGAAACATTTAAGGTCAGATTGGACAGGGCTCTGAGCAACCTGATCTAATTGAAGATGTCCTTGCTCATTGTAGGGGGATTGGACTAGATGATCTTTAAAGGTCCTTCCCAACCAAAACTATTCTATGAGGTTTCTATGATTCTAGTCCTCATGAAGGACTTGAACCATCAGCACATATTCTAGAAGGACAACACAGCCAGGACAGAAGTAACCCAGTGGGTCTCTGGAATGCATTGATGACCACCTCCTAACACAGACAATTGAAGGGTTGATGAGAATCAGTTATTGAAATTTTATGATTCCATGATAATAACTTCTAGACAGGTAAGATTCCAATTAGAGTAAGAGTACACAAACCCTGACGTCTGTAACCAGGAGATGACATGATATTTTAGGACACATAATATCTATCTTCTTGAAGCTGCTTCATTTTTAAGAAAATAATTGTGTTCTCAAAGTAATTTTTTCAGAACTCTAACTAGTTGAATGTGCTAGGTGGATATGGAGTCATGGTTACTCTGGAATATGAATATTTATTTATGCCATGACTGTCATTCAATTTTAAAGGGTTTGTTGAGGAACTCACACTCTAGAATACCCATTAGGCTGATGACTAATTTATGAGAACATAACTTATCACTGAAAATCTGGATGTAAACTGTGGTCCAGGAGTCTGTAAAAGTGAGCAGGGCTCATTTTGACTGCTTTTGGGGTCTGACTAGACATATACTGAGGATGTCCACTCTTTGGGGGCAAATCTATGCAATGGAAGAAACATCTTAATTCAGGAAACCAGTAGAATAGGCATCAGGCAAAACTGAGATAGACTCAGTGCTGCAAAAAATTTAAGCAATTTTTACATACACAAATCAGTCTGGGACAAAAGAACAACTCAGTCTGGGACAAAAGAACATTAGGCTAGTCCCTCCAATTTATAGACAGAATCAGCCATACTTAAATAATTCATCTAAATGATGAGAAATGTGCAAGTTTTAAGCAAAGATTAAATCTTTATCTATAACTGATTATCTAAAATAGCTCAAATGAATCACACCCTAAAAGTGACTATTTATCTGAATTAAGGATTCAGGGATATTAGATGACTGTTCAGATAGAGATGTCCTACAATGGAACTATTTGCATTTGGTTTGATGAATATCACTTTATATTAATTAGAGACAATGCTCCTATTTATAAACCTTGATGAAGTTACCTTCTCAAACTGTACAGTCTTAGTGCACTCACAAACTTTTCTTTCAGACTTTACTAAAATATTTTTCTACATAAGTACCCCATAACATTTGGTTTAAAACCTTTCCTTAGACCGTTTATTATTCCTCTGTAACTGTAGGGAATTGTAACTTTTTCAGTTAGTCCTACTTTTTAGACAACTACAGAGGTCTATAAACCTCATTCACTATTTTCGTCTTTCATATTATCCAAATCTTCAATTAGGTCTATATACACTACACTTAGCAAGGTACTAACATTACAACCATGCCAATATTACAATGCCAACTTCTGGTATTCCTGAATTTCAGTACCAGGATAAACTTTTGAGAAATGTTGCTGGCTATAGACTTCTACTCTCATATCTAACATTTGGATAAGTTTTATAACAATTTTTATTAACTGTCTTATATTAGCTTCATTTAATCAATATCTCTTCTGACAATGGATTGTAAGACACTGTGAAACTTTTCTAAAACCAAGTTATGGGACATAGCTAATTTTCCCCTTAGAAAGTTTCAAAAACAGAGGGTTTGAGAATCTTAATTTTTATGTTGGGTCACTAAAATGATATGGCATGGTTAATTTCCTGCTTGTGAGTATGGCCTTATGTTTGTATGTGGAGGGTGTACCTATTTAATGGGGCTGGAGTTCACTCATTCCATAAGAAAAAAATGTGCAGAGTCTTCTAGACAGTTATTTTTTTATGATTATTGATTAACATACTTATTTTGTTAAGTTTTGAGGACTGTTTTGTTCTTGAAATCATAAAGTGCTGGCTATGCATATGTGGAAAAAAAAAGAGAACTAAGAAGAATGTATTGATGAATAATAGAGTAAGCTATAGAGTATGCTACTTCTATGAACTAAAGTAGTCTTGTGACTGCCTTTAGAAGCTTGGGGAGGTCAGATCCCTGAGCAGAACACAGTGAAAAGAAGCAGAATTTCATGTGTATTCCTATGTTCATTGCTTTCTATAGATGTCTTTTTCTTTCAAGGTTTTATTCTGTGATTCATACTGAGTCCATGTTAGAGAGTAGGTGTCTTGTAATTTTAGGTGCCCAACTTCCTTATTGTCTACACTGGTCTTCATTGTCTTAGAAGTTAGAAAAAAGTTAAAAGTTTCTAGAACAGCAGTGTGTCTCTGAGATTCCAAGCAATGATAAACATGTGACCAGTACTGGTATAACAAGAAAAAAAATGAAAAGACAAACTAACTTCATATAAGAATAGCATTATCTTTGGGATTAATTGTTCTCATCACAACTCTGAAGATAAAAATTAAAAGACTAAAAGACTGTCAAAACTTAAATTAACTAAATTAGAATCCAGTCCATGCCTTTACAATGGACCTGAAATTTTGCTGCCTCCTATTTCATTGATTTTATTGTTTAAGATTTTTAAAAATAAATTTTTTTAAATCTGCAATCCTAAATTCAAAAGAAATGTAAAAAAGAATTAAAAAAGAAAAAACTGTCAAAATTGAACTGTGGTGGCAATTCTTTAAATCTGATTTCTAGTACCATAAACTCCTTGACTGCAACTGTCAGACTGATTTTCATTGTTATACATGTCTTTTTGTTAGTTTATACATTGTAACTGCTGGTACAGGAAAGAATAAAAAGAGATATTAAAAAAATTCTTGATGCAATTTAAAACACAGAGAACCTGGCTAAGACAGAGTGTTTGAAACTAGATTGGAAAGCAAACACTTGGTAAATTTAAGAACTTTAAATCTTTGAAAGAACAAACCAAATTAACATATTACAATAACAAACTAATAAAACTACACAAAACCACATTAATTTTGAACACACTCCATATTTTTGACTGCTTTATAGCTACAGATTTTTTTTCTCACAGTTTTATAAGTTAAACTATCTTTCATATTTAAATATTAATAAAATATTAATTTAACAATATAATTTAGAATTATTAGAATGAGTGGCAATCAACTCCTGGAATCAGCTATTCCAGGAAACAAATATCCTGGAATCAACTATTTCACTTATGTACACTGATTTGTCCATAATCAAAACCTTCCAGGATTGGATTCATCTAAGATGGCGTTATCTATCTACACCATAGACACTTCGTAGCCACAGAGGTTCCTCTAATAGCTGTCATTTAGCAGAGTCTCTCCTCATGAAAATTAATTCAAGGAATAATGCAACCCACATGTTGGAAGTGTACCTACCTTAATAAGTCATCTTAGTCTTCAGTCGCAGAAGGAGCTTAAGCTATTTTATACTAAAAATAAAAATAAAGAAATAAAAAAAAAATACAATAAAAAGCTACCTATAGAATTTGCAGTAAAACCTAAAAAGTAATTAAAGTTCATTTCTACCAAACTTATAACAATAAGATGGGGATTGAGTTGCAATTTTATAAGTATTGTGATGCCAAGGTTTGTGATTATAAATGCAACAATTTACTTAGAAAAAAAGACTTTGCTGGAGTGACTCAAACCCAACTATCATTGACAAAGTCTGGTTTATGTTTACAACCCTACAGAGGAAGAATTTAACTAGTATATTCAAAGGAAAACTGCTTCCTATAGATTGTAGATTATTTTCAACTATAATTGCCTTGAGAAGATAGGGTAATGTCTTTGGAGATGATCATCTAATCTTGAAAATATTTCTGTAACAGTATTCTAGGAAGTTAGCTTGCTGTGATTATTGGTTTGGTTTGGTTTGGTTTCTCTGTGTTTATTTGCAGTTTTACTCTCTTATCTCTTTGTTCATTTTATAAACTTAAAATAGACATAGGTAGTTTAAATCCAAAAAAAGTGAACTCTATATATATTATCTTTTTCTGGGTATCTGTAATGTCAAAATATATCTGAACAAAGTGTACTTTGTCAGCACAGCTGAGTTACCTGACAGAAATGAACTCATTTGATAAGTGGAGTTCAAATATAAATTGTATAGCTGAAGTTAATATTAGTTTTTAGGGAAAAAATAGAAGGAAATTAGAAAATGCACCACTAATTTGATTATACAATACAGAATATAGAAAGAAATAAAATTGGCAGATGTAATTACAAAGTGAGGCCCATATAATTTCATCTGACATAACTCAGGAGTAACTGAACTAAAATCAGAAAAACTATCAATGTATATGTACTACTTCTCTTTCTAAATTTAAGGTCTAATTGGTACTTTGAATTCGGTGTTATCTCTCTCAGTATTGTGTTTTTTAATTGGCTTTTTCCTTCCTCAACTTAACGACAAAAATAGAAGTCTATAAACTTAGAATAATTGATATCTAAATTTGAATTGTATATTTGAATGCAAAATACTTCTTGAAGGTCATAAAGACCAGTGGGTGGGAAATGATGCATAATCTCAGAACGGGATCTGGTAAGTGAAATACACATATTTAAAATATGAAGGTAAGATCATCACTTGGTTTAAATAATGTATTATATATTTAAGACACTATTTTCTTCCAATATGCTGAATACTAAATCACTCAGCACCCTTTTATTTTTCATGCATGAAGGATTAACTGACCGACACGTTCAAAAATGGCTAGCGTACAGAAATAAAGGACTTCTAGAAAGCCCTTTGGGTAACACTGCATCATGTCAACAAAATGCAGAGTAGTTTTTGAGTTAGAAAACCTGGTAAAAAGTAACACATCTTTAGGCTAATTTGACATAATAGATGGATAGTAAAAGAGGAGATGAAAAAGTAAACCGTATTTCTCTATAATGTATCATTTTAATTATTTTTTCTAGATAGCATTCTAACCTTTTAAAATACTGTCTCATATTAATTCAAAAGTACTTAATTAATTAAATTATCATAGAATCATAGAATGGTTTGAGTTGGAAGGCAACCTAAAGATCATCTAGTTCCAAACCCCCTGCCATGGGAAAGGGACACCTTCCACTAGAACAGGTTACTCAAAGCCTCATCCAGCCTGGCCTTGAAGACAGCCAAGGATGGGGCACCCACAACTTGTCTGGGCAACCTGTTCCAGTGCTTCACCACTCTCTCCATAAAGAATTTCTTCCTGATATCTAATCTAGATCTCCCTGCCTTCAGTTTAAACCCACTACCCCTTGTCCTGTCACTACAGACCCTTGTAAAAAGTCCCTCCCGCCAGTTTCCTTGTAGGCCCCCTTCAGGTACTGGAAGGCTGCAATAAGGTCTCCCCAAAGCCTTCTCTTCTCCAGGCTGAACAAGCCCAATTCTCTCAGCCTTTCTTCATAGCAGAGGTGCTCCAGCCCTCGGATCATCTTCATGGCCCTCCTCTGGACCCGTTCCAACTGGTCAATATCTTTCTTATGCTGAGGGTCCCACAGCTGGACACAGGACTCCAGGTGGGGTCTTACAAGAGTAGAGTAGAGCGGGAGAATCACCTCCCTCGATGTGCTGGCCACACTTCTCCTGATGCAGCCCAGGATACGGTTGGCTTTCTGGGCAGTCAGCACACACTGCCGGCTCATGTTCAGCTTTTCATCCACCAGTACACCCAAGTCCTTCTCCTCTGGACTGCTCTCAATCCATTCTCCACCCAGCCTGTACCTGTAGTTGGGATTGCCCCAACCCAGGTGCAGGACCTTGCACTTGACCTTGTTGAACTTCATGAGGTTGGCTGAAGCCCACCTCTCCAGCCTGTCAAGGTCCCTCTGGATGGTATCCCTTCCTTCCAGCGTGTCAACCACACCACACAGCTTGCTGTCATCAGCAAACTTGCTGAGGGTGCACTCAATGCCGTCGTCTGATTTAATTTAAACCTGGACACTGAAGGAAACCAAAATATATGGAATGCCTACTAAGTGGACAAGAGATTTAAACAAACAAACACACACACAAACAAATAAATAAGAAACCATGATTTCTGAAGGATGCAGGCCAAAACGTCTGGGACATAAAGGGAAAAAATTGAAGGGTAAAAAACAACCTTTTTTCTTTCTGCTTGCTCTTCCCTTCTTATTTGCATGCCCCTGAGGAAGGAAATCAATAAGATTCTACCTGACATATTTTGTATCAGAACAGAAATTACATGAGAGGAAAAATTAATATGATGCAGTGAAAAATAACTCCCTTTGCTCAGAAAATGATTACTTCTGTACCTTGGCAAGTGTAGGTGGAAAGACTGTCAGCTACTGATATTTTCTTGTAATAAAGGTTAAATAAGGAAACAGAGTGCTCAAATTCCTTTATGCTGTTACAAGCAAGGGCTGTATTTCACAAAAGATGTTTAAATGTCATCTAGTTTAAATTACAATAATAGTCAATGAACAGTGCCTATGAGTTGAATTTTTTATATAGATATACATTAATTATTTGCAGTGGCTATTGGTTTCTAACCATTTAAACATGGTTTAAGCTTGAATAGGAAAAATAAAGGGAAAAAACCCTGTTAAAAGTAAAAATACAACAGAATGTAATTCTGCTCCAATGGAAGAGGTAAAATGGAAGGAAGATGGTATTAAATTATTTTAGCAATGATGGTATGTGAAAAAAAAAATCACAGGGTACTGAATGAATAAAGGAAAGGAAAGGCTGAACTAATCTTGAACATTTGACTGAGTTAAATATCATCAGGGAGAAATGACAATTTCTAAAAGAAGTGTAGATGGACAAAACATCACAAAAATACAGAAAATAAAAATCTACATTTGAACTATTTGTTTGAACTCACTTTTGCAGTCAATAGAGAAAAACCTACTGTTCTAATGTGAAATTTACTCTTAGAAAAATACCTACATAAATTACATAATCTTGCTACTGAAATGCCTAATTCTTTCCACCAATTAAAAAAGGATCTGTGAGTACATATTGTCATTTATTCTGTAGATTATTCATAAAATAAGCAATTTTTTTGAGATTTTTCTCATAATGAAAAATTTCATTATAGTTGATCATGGTATTGATTCACTTATTTTGATTTGATGAATTGGTTTAGAAAACCATATACAAATTGTATACCAGAAAATATATCTTTTTGCCCACAGTCACAAAAAGGGAGCAAATAATGATGTTCTAATCAGAGACAATATTATTCTATAATATGATGTGGAAACATGCTCTTTCTAAACTTTCACCTTGATATTTAGCTTTGTCAGACTTCACAATATGTGTTCTCAAACTTGCACTAGCAGATTTTGGTAGGCTGGTGTGTGGCTAGATGTTCTAGCTTGTGATAAACTTGGTTTAAAAACACCTGTTCATGTACTGTCTTTAACTTAAATTATGTTATTGTTGGTATTCAGAAGCACTTAAAAACCTAGATAAGATAAATGAGATTCTTTCATATAGATGTTAAGGTTGAATAGCTCATTTGGTAGAAGAATTATATAGTTGATTATAAATTACTCTTCTGATTATTCTACTGAAAGATTTGAAAAGTATAAATTGGAGTTCATGAATGACAAATAAAATGCATGTTAAATTTTGACAAAAAGATGGTTGAAAACTGTGTTATATGACAATTTTATTTACAATTACTTTTTTTTTTGTGAAATAAAAGCTCTAGTATCAGAAGTATCAGAAAACTATACCTACATATTTTTAGTTAGTTCAGGTTCTAAACTTTTTGAGACTTGGTTTGGGTTTTCATTGTTTTCACTATGATGCCACAGAATATAACTGAATGAACATTTTAATTCATTTGGATTGTACTTGACTTAATGAATTATATATTTTGTGTTTTATTTCCGTACTTTTACACTAGTTTGGTAGCAAATATTTGGCAATTTTAATTTTGTTTTTTACTGCAACTCTTCACAACATTATTCACCAGTTAAGTTTTAAATTTTAAACCGTGCAGTAGGATGAGGAGGATGAAGTGCAACACAACATGATACATGTGAGAGATGTAATCTTTCTGACTCTCACTCTCTCACAGGTGTGATTTATGAATAATTCAGTCACTACAGACAAGGGACTTTAGAACTGATCCCATGTATCTTTTCCCTCGTTGTACAATGAAGCATAGCAATATATGCTTCCAAATACTTTCTGTACTAAAGTAATGATTGCTTTTCCATACTAGTTTTGAATTATATGTAACATCTTGCTCAACAATATTTTCACAGTAATGCTTTGAAAAGATCTTTGAATGAGCTCAGACTATATATTTTTTGAGAAAACTTCTGAGTACTTAATCAGTAGAACTAAATAGTGTATTCTGCTGTAGAAATGTAAGAATATTAATTTCACAGTGCCAGATGACATTAGAAATGTATTTAAGTTTGAACATCACTACTGTACACAGATTATGTCATTCAGTCAGTAAGATAAAATGTTTAGGACAGATTCATGAAAGTGCTCAAAACAACACCTTAAGTAGTGTAAGCATGAGGTCTTGTTAAATTCAAATTCCTCACTAGTTACAGACCTTTACTTAAAAATCTGGCCACAGATGAGGATACTGAGTATCCAGATATTTGATTCCAGCTCCTTTGAAAATGAAGTAGCACTGAATTTGACAGTGTAAAGGAACGATTCAAAATGTCAGAGATGAAAACCAATATATTACATTTTCAGTTTAAATGCTCTGATATTTACCTTATTTTTTTACTGAATATTTGTTATTAAAAACCTGGATGGTTAATTCTAAATGTATGCTATTGGGAACTGCAATCCTATATAGTGAGAATGACAAACAATACAGTTTATTTTCATTACTCACCTGATTTAATACTATGGTTGCTTTCAGTAACAAGATAAACTTCAGGCATTCGTTCTCTCTAGGAATCCAGGTTGCAAAGGTCTTTACAGAGTCTCAAGTGCTGTCTTTGAGATTTGAAGCATAGGAAGTGAATAAACAAATTCTGAATCAGCCTGCTTATGTTTATTTATTAACAATAAATCAAAGACAATTTTTCACTGACATTAACATCATGAACTCCTTTTTAAAATAAGATATTAATTATGGAGAGAGATTAGTGTTTATTTCTACCATTCCTCAAAAAACTAGACCATAACAACCCTAAGAAAATCAAAACACACACCAAAAAAAAAAAAAAAAAGAGAGAGAAAAAAAAAGAAAAAAGATTGGTCAGAACTAACTATCATGCAAACCAGCACTCATGCAGTGAGCCTTCAAGCGGCTCATCTGGAACATCTGGAACACTTTCCAAATGAGGAAAGGCTGTGATAGCTGTTATTATTCATCATGGAGAAGATAAGGTTCAGGGGGATCTTATGAATGTATATAAATACCTGATAGGAGGAAATGAAAAAGGAGTCAGACTCTTCTCTGTAGTGCCCAGTGACAGGACAAGAGTTAATGGATATAAATTAAAACACAGATTGCAGCACACTCAGTGGTTTACCCTGATGCCCGAAACTGGCTGTAAGAGGGACAGTTATGTGGTCAAATGGTGAGCATGAAAACAAGAGTGTTATGCTTGTGTCCACTCCAGAGACCGTCCTTGCACAAAAATAATGACTGTGATTTTTCAAAGTTTGTTCTGCAGCCAGTAATAGAACTGGGGCATCAGCAGGGGGGAATAGAGAAATCCTTAGTCTCTTTACTGTATGACAGACAAATTTCTCCTTTCTCTTATTCCATCAGCATTTCATTCCCTCTCCTGAGCCAGACAGACTTTATTTTTGTGGTTTTGCTGTTGCTGGTTTACTTTTTCTATTAGTTTCCCCTTTTATTTAGTGCATGCCTTTCTTCTACAAATGTCGTTTTCCACAATGTTTCCATCTACTTTTCTTCCATTCATTTTTTTCTACTGCTAAATGTCTTTGTAAGCCCTGTAGTATCTTGGCGTCTCTGTGTTGCTATGCTTTGTGGTATATAGCGCTAAGAGCTAGGACGCAGACTAAGTCACCTATTGCCTTCAGTGACAGATACCGTGCAGCTGAGAGTTTCCACAGCACAGACAATGAGAAAAGGGGGAAACCTTTGCTTTTCAAAAATCCTTTGGTGTCAGGAGGAGGAATTAAAAAGAAACCCAACAGTTTGCCTGAAGTCTCTGGTGAATGTCATTGGAGCTGACATGAATGAGAATAATAGAAGGGACAAATAAGTGACTGTCACTATTGTGTGCCTTTAATTTCAAATGACTGGCTGCTAGCAGGTATGATAAAACTCCTTTTCTTTGGTTTTCTTTATACTACTTTTTCCACCTACCTTCTGGTTACTTTTCATAACATTGACCCTGTTGTTTCAGCTTCTCACCACATGGTAACTCATATTTATGCAGCCCTGACTTAAATTTCAGAAACACTTTGGGATTTCAAAGTTATTAGTATAGACTTATTTAGTTTTTCCTGAAATTTCTATCAACCTGCGGTAGTACGTCAGTAATATTGATATTTGCATTAAATTTTCTAAAATATTTAAAGTATATTACACAAATTTGATAAAATCTGTGTGAGGAAAGAAAAATTTCAGCACATGTGAGAAAGCATAACACAAAATATATTACCAAGAGAGTTACACCAGCTAGAGAGTTACACTAGCTAATGAAGGCTGGTGAACGCAGACAGATAATGACAAATTAAAGAAAAATAAAGTGACAAATCAAACCAAAACAACAGCAACAACAACAACAAACTGTTCAGGGAAGATATAAGAATTGGTTTTATACAGTTCATAAATTGTGATATAGTGCATCATTATGGAATAAGTCTTTTTACTTAAAGGTGGAATACAATAAGTTTCAGGGTCTAAGGTTTTCAGACAGAAGTCATATAAGCAAAGGAAGTCACGGACATAGGTGCAGTAATTTAGAGGCAAAAATAAACTACATATAAAATGTATGATTATTTATTATAAGTTGAAAGTCTGAAGGCTCTGATGTTACTTACAAGAATGTTTTTAAGACATCATGACACAGGAATTCTTACATAAGGTAGTAATTAAATCAACATTTTTGTTATAAAAATAACACAAATAGTTCAGAAGCTAAAGTATTTTGTCTTTAATATTATCGGTTGCATTTCAAGCTTTCATGCATAAATGATCAGTTTATTTGATAAACCTGTATATTTTATTAAAAGGCTATATTTTTTAATTTCTAATGATGAAATATTGAATATTTGAAAAAAAAAAAGGTACAAAGGAACCTCAATGAAGTAAATAACACTTACCACATTGTTTACCTGTTGATATTGTTAAAGGGAAGGCATTTGGAATGGAAGAAGTATAAAATCAATTTGATACAACAGACATAACGATTAATAATAAATCTAAACCTTCACATAGCCTATTCTTCTGGTACCCAATTCATTTGAATATCTCAGGTAAAATGACCTATTTTTCAAAACTACTTAACACACCTTTTTTGAGGGATAGGAATTTGCTGAGCTGCTAAATGTATGGAACTTCAGTAAACTACAGTGGTTTTTCATAAACTTAAGAAACACTATACTAGTCTAACTTCAGATTCTACGTCATTGAAACCTATGACCCTAAATAGTCAAGAGGAAAGTCTGTTGAAATCAATACTATAATTTTACATAGATTCATAGAATCATAGAATGGTTAGGGTTGGAAGGCAACCTAAAGATCATCTAGTTCCAAACCCCCTGCCATGGGAAAGGGACACCTTCCACTAGAACAGGTTACTCAAAGCCTCATCCAGCCTGGCCTTGAAGACAGCCAAGGATGGGGCACCCACAACTTGTCTGGGCAACCTGTTCCAGTGCTTCACCACTCTCTCCATAAAGAATTTCTTCCTGATATCTAATCTAGATCTCCCTGCCTTCAGTTTAAACCCACTACCCCTTGTCCTGTCACTACAGACCCTTGTAAAAAGTCCCTCCCGCCAGTTTCCTTGTAGGCCCCCTTCAGGTACTGGAAGGCTGCAATAAGGTCTCCCCAAAGCCTTCTCTTCTCCAGGCTGAACAAGCCCAATTCTCTCAGCCTTTCTTCATAGCAGAGGTGCTCCAGCCCTCGGATCATCTTCATGGCCCTCCTCTGGACCCGTTCCAACTGGTCAATATCTTTCTTATGCTGAGGGTCCCACAGCTGGACACAGGACTCCAGGTGGGGTCTTACAAGAGTAGAGTAGAGCGGGAGAATCACCTCCCTCGATGTGCTGGCCACACTTCTCCTGATGCAGCCCAGGATACGGTTAGCTTTCTGGGCAGTCAGCACACACTGCCGGCTCATGTTCAGCTTTTCATCCACCAGTACACCCAAGTCCTTCTCCTCTGGACTGCTCTCAATCCATTCTCCACCCAGCCTGTACCTGTAGTTGGGATTGCCCCAACCCAGGTGCAGGACCTTGCACTTGACCTTGTTGAACTTCATGAGGTTGGCTGAAGCCCACCTCTCCAGCCTGTCAAGGTCCCTCTGGATGGTATCCCTTCCTTCCAGTGTGTCAACCACACCACACAGCTTGCTGTCATCAGCAAACTTGCTGAGGGTGCACTTGATGCACAATTACTGCTCAAATGATTTCTACTAGTTCCAATGAAAATATATTTGTTGCATTAAAATATCAGTCAAACAAAAATTTACCTAATTTTGCTTATTTTATGCTTTTATTTGCATAAATTTTATTTCATCACCTTGATTGCCTGGTCACCCAAAGAAGCAAGTGATAGAACTGTGACTAAAATCCCTGACTTCTGAAGCCCAGTATTTTATTACTGGAAAATACAACCGTAAGAACCATTACTAAATTTTGATTCTGAATTCCAAACATACTTAATCTGTTCTTATTTTAACTTCTATAATGTTCTTCTTCCAACAGCAGACAATCACATCTTTTATCTTCTCAGTCAACATAAGCAATTACCATTCTACTTTAGAATCTAATTCAATATTTTCCACATTTGGTAAAATGATGATGAAGCAAATAGATTTAGAAATTCATTATGTTTTTGAGAAAATGTAGTGTGAAGGAATAGAAAAAAATAACATGGTGGTGATGCTCAGAAGTACTACGGATTTGTAATTCTGTCACAGGAATAGTGTGTGATTCTGAGTTCAGCAACTACCCGTTAGGAACACCATTCTGTTTTTTGTCCATTGAAGAAAATTCTGTGTAGGCTACAGAACACAGACAGTGGCATAAAAGTAAGCAGCATGGAGTTTTTTGAAATAACCAGAATGTAAAGGAAACACAGTGTCACCAACAGTTAAATCTGTGGAGGATTGAATGAATTATTCTTAATCAATAAACTATAGGTTTGCTCTACTTTTAACACTTAGAAATTGTTTCTCTATTCTGATAAGCAAACTGAAAGCATTTATTAAATTTTTTCTACTAATACCTTCATTCATTCAAGGTTTTCCAATAAAGAAGATTATTCCAGAATATGATTTTTAAGGGAATTCTGGAAACTTCTGTACTGGTTCTTTGAGTATCCGGGCCAAATCTGCAGGACACTGTGGGCAATACATTTCCTTGTTCTATACAAGTTAAAGGTTTAAAGATATTTTCATTTTACCACTCTTCTAGATATTAATTCTCTAGAACAGTGACATCTACAATACTGAGTTTTCATGTGGTTTTCTTTCTTTTTTTCCCCCTTACTAATAGGGTATTCAGTTTCCTCTGTCTATTTATTTGTGCTGTTAAAAAGTGAAATCTCAAAAGATTTGTATTTTATAATTTATTTTTTTTACTGAAATAGATTTAAGATCTCACAATTCCTAACTTATAAAGTTTTGTAGAAAGAAGGTATACAGACATTTAGGGGACATCCTAAATGTGTTCAGCAGGGACGGTGTTCGGTAATAACAAATGATTTGCACATATAAAAGAAAGAGAAACAGGTGAATGAACTACTAAAGTAGACACTACTGATAAATAGGATGAGTGGGCTGAAAGATCATATATAAAATAAAAGAGCATGTAGGTAGTGAGACATGTAACTGTCAGGGCCTTTAATAATTATTTAGAAACTTTTTTTGGTGTGCATGAGAGTGTTCTGGGGGAATGGATTGCAGAAGAACATCAGAGGACAACACAGAAAGCGTTTTTTACTGCAGATAGACAGAAAATGTCAGTAAAAGTCAAAAAGTTTTGATAATTGAACCCAAGTTGAGTACTGATAGACAGCTTAATCCATTTAAGAGCTTTAATATTTTCTATCCCAGTATTGATCAGCTGTAGTAAAATAATTTCAGTTTGGAACTTAGATAAAGAGGCACTAGTTCTCCAGTCTATGCTTAAATTTAGTGGAGAAATGCATTTTCACAAAACCAAGGTAGTGTCAGATTCCAGAGCAAATTATGTCTGAACAGCTCATACTTTATTCCTGGCACAATGCCTTCCTTTTTACTATTTTTTTTCCATGATCTCACTCTCCACGAAATTGTATTAAGTAGGGAGGTGTGGACAGTTATCATTTAAAAGTCAAACAGCAGAGGTTTCTCATGGACCACAGTCTTTTATAGTAGAGTTTTCTTGCTTTAAAAAAAACCTATCACATCATGGATAAGCATAAACATTTTTGTGCCACTCACAATTTTCAACTTGTGTGACTGTTTAGTAAAGAAAATATTTTTTCTCAGTTAATTTCAATGAGCATCTTGCCTGCATGTGAAAACATACTATAAAGCTTTGCTGCCTTCTTTAATTCTGACCCATACACTTACCCATTTTCATTCCCTGTCATTTCCTTTCCATACTTCGTTACTGCTTTATGGAAACTTTGATATTAACCATTCCTATAGACAAAATATATTTCTTACTCCACAATCCATTTTAAAATATTATCTGTGACCACGTGCGTTGTCTCTAAACAGATATTGACAAGAAATACAATGCCAAAATCTTAACTGAAAGCCTCAGTATTTATTTTTCTTTTCTATCTCTTGTTTATTCTTTGTCCTTTTCAGTGCAAACAAGTTTCAAGAGTGTGTGTTTACAAGCTAATATCATTATGCAAGATTTAAATCTGAAGAAATATTTTTTCTCTTCACTATCTTTTCCTGGAAATAAATTGCTTCCTTTTGTTATATGTTTTGGCTTCAGTTTTCAACATTTCTGAGGCAAAGAAGAACAAAGGATAGACAAATAATGAACATATTTAAATATTCTCTATTACAAAAAAAAAAAAAAAAATATAATTAGACCTTTTGAATAATTTCCACAGAGTCTTTAAGGTTAACAGCTAAAATTTGATTACAAGTTTCCTGAACCAGTCACAGGCTGAGTCTACTAGATTGTGCTAATTGAATCACATTAGGCATACTGTTACTTCAATAAATAAGTGTGTTGAGCAATTGCTTTTGACAGGTTGCACCCAAGGCAAAGAAATGCCAGTAAAAGCTAAAAGAGATCAAGAAGATAAAATGTTGTTTCAGTAGAACATCCCTGAAATATTCTGCATCTTAACAGCAGAATGAATCAACTATGATACAACACCGAGAAAGTGAGTATAAATCATGATTTTTAATATATACATAGTATCATTATAATATCCTGTAGCATATAAATGCATTAGATCTTAGAAATAGATCATTAGAAATAATGGTAATAAGCATTTAGAGTCTAGGGACTAGTTCATTACAAAGGTTCCCAATACTTGTATTATTCTCCTTGTAGAAAATTAGGTCCAAAAGTGTAGGGATAATCCTTAATCGACAGTAATAAGAAAAAAAAGAGGATAAAAATAAGGAAAAAAAGGAATAAAAGGAATAAAATCAATTAGACTTTAAGGATGGGATTAAATAAGAGTTTCAGATACACAAACTTTGGTGTCAACAATCTTTGTACATGCAAATAACCTATCTCTAACCTTTTGTAGCAGAAGACGACACAGAGGTTCAGTTATCCAAAAGGATATTCCTCCTGCCACACCATACTAATTTTGTCTTGGTTTTGGCTGGGATAGAATTTATTTTTTTTCTAATATCTGTTGTAGTGCTGTGTTCTGAATTTATTATGAGAATAACATTGACAAGACACTGATGTTTTTAATTGCTGCTAAGTAGTTTTAGTGTTTATACTAAGTCAAAGACTTTTCAGCTTCCTGAGTTTTGCCAGCAGGGAGGTGCAAAAGAAGGTGGGAAGGGGGTATAGATGAGACAGCTGACCAAGACTGGACAAAAGAATATTCCCTACAATATAATGTCCTGATCAACATATCTAACTGCAATTGTGCAGGGGGTGGGAATCACTGCTTGGGGATGGGATATCTAGCACCAGGTAATGATCAATTCAGCAATTGTTGCATTGTGCATCACTTAGTTTTGTATATTCCTTTACTATTGTTATTAATACTATTTCCTCTTCCTCTGCTGTCCTATTAAACTGTTTTTATCCCAACCCACAATTTTTTTTCTGAGTCTCTACTCCATCCCACCTCTGTGTGGGGTGGGGTAAGCGAGCAGCTGCATGATGTTTGGTTGCTGGCATGGTCTAAACCACAACAAATTGAAATCATCTTCATGTGGCTGCCAGCTATTACACTGGACTTCAGAAAGAGCTTCTTCTGGACTCACAGCTGGATACCAGGTAAGATACCCCAGGACACTTCAAATAATATAAGAAGCCTGTGTGTGAGGAACTCAATCTTATCTTTAATTAAAACAGTCAGAGCATGTCAACTTATCAATCAAGAGGTTTAATTTAGTTGTCCACAAGACAGATACCAAGGGCCATTGGAGACACCCTACGTGTCATGGGAACTAAGGGAGACGTAGCCACAAGAACACCACTCAGTGACATAACATGGAAGATTTATTTGTTAAGTGGAATGTGTATAGAGAGTGAAAACAATTTGAAATCTATGACACAAACATACTGTACAGTACATGTGCTCACCACCCAATGTCAGATCCAGGTAAGCCAGCGACTCAGGCTCAGGGGAACAGGACACTGCAGGTGATCAAGATGTGAGTTCTGGCTTATGTCCTGGCTTTACAAGTATCACTTCCAGCTTGGGCTCATCCTTCACCACAGTGTTCTTCAGTCCTGGAGGTATTTCCTCCACCCCACAGACTATTGCGTTAGGGAATTTTTATGGTACACCTTGAGGTGAATTAAATACACACTTGTGCTTAAATAGCAGTTGTTACCTGGTCATTGATGTGTTACATGGATGCAAAGTTCATCTATGCTTGCTCATTTCTTTCCTGGGACTACTTAACCATTAAAGCAGAGTAGATGAAGTCCAAAGTTTTTGGGAAATCCTACCTCATACCAATTACCTGGGTTTTTGTTATTTTCTCAGTTCTTGTCATGGTCATCTGACTTAGAACTGGGTAGATACAGACAAGATTTTACCAAGACTGAACTGTGGTTTTGGCTAGGCTTCACGTTAGAATTTCTGGTATACCTCACCATGCCTTTTCCTACTCCACCAGAAGGAATGAATCTTCTGTACATGTAATGTCAGATTTTCTAGCCCTCAAATTGCACTTTCAGTGGGCAACTGAACCCAGGCCTATCTTTCTTTTTACTTCTAAGTGATACGGCTTGCTTCCTAGACTTTGTTGACTGCAGTGAGTAAATTTATTTTGCTCTTAATGTTAATTTAGCTAGTAACATTTATACTATTTCAAGTTGCATAAATGCTGTGCATTTCAAACATTGTAATATTTAAACAAAAGAATTATTTGATGGTCAGTAAGAACACCAAGAGTATAAAATGCCTCACCCATAAAAAAGTTTTCTAGAACAGGTCAAATGAATCAACAAGAAGAATTCTCTACAGGGGCTGTTTAATTACCGCAGGGTGAATAATGCAGTCCAGGATATCTAAATTCTGGGTATGTAATGTTAGGTTAGATGAAATTCTCCTACTTTGTAGCTGAGTGTAAAGAGAATAATCTGGAAACAATCTTGGTTCAACTCCCAAGGTATTTTATTTCTAATATATGAAAAATTTAGGATTCTGTGAAAAAACATAATCATACTCCATGTTTGGAATCCATATATCCCACTTGCATGGCTTCAGAAGAAAAAAACCCATCAAACCCACTCTGTTTGAATAGAGTAAATACAAGCTTTACATTTGCACCCAGGAAACTTAAAATCGTACATAGTGATCTGTATATTTTTTAATAAAACACTTACAGTTAAATGATCTCATTTGATGTATTAGATGCAGCTGAAGTACACTTTGAGGCGTAAATCGAATATTAACATACATTTTTTTCCTAGGTAACATCCTAATTTTGCAGTATTTTTTTGTTATGTTTATTATACACAGTATAGGAAGTTGTAGATTCTCAATCTTAATTTCTGAGTTTTACAACCTCATAGATCAAAATAAAATTAAAGAATGTGAGACTATCCACTATGGTATTGTTCATAACTGAATCCCATTCATCCACATTTCCCAGTCCGCATCTGTTCATCTCTGAAAAATACACTGTACTTCTCATGTATCATATGTTTAGCTGAACAGCTGGTACAGAAGGCAAAGAAGCCAGATCCATGAGCATGTTGCTACCTGTATGTTCAACATGCTCAATATGCTACATAAGCGGATTCACCTAGAATAGGGATTGGATTAATTTCCAAACTGTACACACTATCTATCTGATTCTTCTTACGTATTATGAACAAATTGTCAAAGCTAAGTCCCTTGAGAGGCACAGGTTTACTGAGGTTTCTATCTGAGGTTGCAGGTATAACACGAGACATATGGGATGCCTGTGCCTTTGTTGAGTGGAAATTGGATGTCAGGTGTGTCACTAAAATGAGATCTAAACTGTGTCACTCTCTAAGGCATCAGAGTCACTATTATGGCTAGTGGAGCTCCAGGGCCACTTAGTTTTGAAAGCAAAAATGTACACTGCCATTTGAGATTTCCTATACCCACCCACCTGTGCTTCAGCTGCTGATTCAGATGGGCATGGGTCTCATTAAGACCTCTGTCACAACTGCAGGCCTCATGTAGATTTCCCAGATAATCCAGTGAGTTTCAAATTACACCAGACATCTATGTTGAACAACAGAATTGATCTCATAGCAGCATGGTCAATGGAGAGTTACTCATTTGTTCTAAAATAACTGTCTATTTTAGAGTGAGATGGGTCAATTGAGTGTATTGATTACCCCATCTCTGTGGGAGTTATACAGCTAATTCACTTGTAGCCTCTTACAGTAAGCTCACCAAGGGTCTATACTCTTGTCTGTACACAGGTTCTTGATGTGTTCTAGAATATGCTTTTTATGTTCAGCTGTTTCTCCAGGAAGTTAAAAGTCCATCATAGATCCTGGGTCATATCTTTCATCCCTGTGCTAGTGCCCTAGATGTCTGAGGTTATTTGAGATATCATTGGATACTTATGTGTGGATGACTGAAACAATTTCCTTATCTTGTGAAAGCTAACTTCAGTGTAGTTTGTCTGCTACTTGTGGGTCTCAAGATCTTATTTTATGAAGAGTCCATTTTTACCTTTGATAAGCTCTCCTTTCTACATTTTGAATGTTTTAAATTTTTTTCACTTAATTGTCCCTTTTTTGGGAGTCTGCTTAACTGAGAGGGAACAGAAAGAGCAGGATTGTTCCCTGAGAGGAGCTGGGGCAAAGACGGTCCACAGTACAGGCAATAGCAATGATCTTACCAGAAGAGGAGCAGGTCTTGAGTTTAAAAGAAGCTGCTGGTACCATGGACAAAAGCTGTTTTCAGGTGACTGTGGTCTGGGAAATTAAGGCCAAGTGGGGTGGTCTCAGGACTCAGAACTCCCTGACAGTGATGATGAATAAGTAATATTAACATATGGAGTATACAAAGTTTACAAAACCAGAGATGTTCCAAAGATAAAAATTCAAAATTATAATATAAATTAAACAAATGTTTGTTTCACATGTTTAAATTTAGACTTCTAAATTTAATCAGATTATCTGAGTATTATCTTTGGAAAAATCAGGTTTGCTACTTAGCTTGAAATGATGACCCTTGATCTACTCTGTTATCTCCTGATAACATTGTTATGACTTGCTAGTAATTACATGATCACTGTGGTATTTGCCAGCTGAATCCCAATGAAAGTTCTCCTTCTGTACCAGCAGAGAGATGAGAAAGGATATCCCATAGTAACAAAAATGGCACTACATGTATCTGTTTAGGCAACTAACTTATTAATTGAATACATGTCCATTAAGTACAATAGGATATTAGGAATGTCTCATGCTGACATCCATTTTTTTCAGATATCTACATTGAAAATGATGTTAATATGGACCTAAAGTCAATTCCCAAAATCCTGTTAATCCTTACTAATGTTCACTCATAGCACCTACACTCAGTTTCAGCTCTATAATATCATTACCTTTCCTGTGAAGATGCCTTATTTTCTTACAAATTGTTCTGAGGACAATTCTTAGAAGAACAAAGAAGGTCATGAAGTGGCATAGTAACAGTAATATCCCATAAGAAACTACTTTCAATGCTGAAAAAAATAAGTATCTACAGATTTAATGGTCATTTTATGTATTTGAGGTAAAAAGAGAGACAAAAATATGTAAGGAGAAAGTTAATAAGAACCAGTTGAACCACACTGTTTTCACTATTGGGACAATCAAGAAGTAGAACAGGATGTGCAGAGAGCCCTTGCAGTCTCCATTCTTGAAAGTTGTCAAAATCCAACTGCATAAAACTGACAAAACTGTGATCTCATAGATGACTACTCAAGGTTTTTAATGGAAATCTGATACCTATCCAATTTTGAAGGTTTGGCATTTGCCTTTTTGTTGTTTTCTTTCATTTTGTTTTCCATAAAAATATGCTTCATAGTAGACAGAACATATTTAATTTTTAGTAGTTTTGTGTTTTCTAGATGCAATTTTTCTTTCATTCATACATGAACAGAAATATTAAGTCTCTATTAGTTTTACATTTTGTAGCATGGAAAAGCTAGAAATTATCAATTCCACTCTGCATTTCAGCTATTTTGCACATCTCATATGCAATAGCAAAGGCTTTTCACAGTAATGATTGGTTTACCATCTTCCAAGTATAAAACTAAAAACATTTGAAATAATATTTAATATGAAACTGTTGGATTCAATAGGTTTCTTGAGAGTGATATAATTACACCCTACAAAATATTCAACTCAAACTACACAAGTGATCTTACCTGGTTGTGGTTCTGAAGTATTTTTACTGGACTAGGTATTTTATTACTTCTAAGAACATACTTAATAAGAGCTGTCTCGTGTTTAATTATGAAGATACACTGTAAAGGAATTTAGAGAGTTCAAAGGAATAAATGAATGAGGATCTGACCCTGCTGCTGGTGAACTCTAGCAGTTAACTTAGATATGAAATTTGGATTAAAAAAAAAGGCTGCATCCTCTTTATAACAAAGTATCATCAATAAACCCTCTTCTTATCAGAGATATGGAAGGGAGAGGAACAAGATTACTGAAAATATAAAATATTTAGTTGATTTGCCTTTTGCTTTCAGTGAGAAGTATATATAAATGTCCCGAGTTTAGCTGGGATGGAGTTAAATTTCTTCATGGCAGCCTGTATGGTACCATGCTTTTGGATCTGTGGCTACAACAGTGTTCATAATAGACCAATCTTTTGATCATTGCTGAAGAGTTCTTGCTCATTGTCAAGTTTTTCTCTTTTTCTCAGAGAGTAGGCTGGGGGTGAGAAATAAGCTGGGAAAGGACAGAGCTGGGACTGCTGACCTGAATTGTACAAATGAATATTCCATAACATATGTCATGCTGAGCAACAAAACCTAAAACAGAGGAATATGAAGTGGGGAAAGGGGCTGGTGGCAGGAAGTTTTCTCCCAAGGTAGCCATTGCTCAGCGACTGGCTGGGCATCAATCTGCTTGTGAGAGTTGGTGAGCGATTGCCTGTGTGTTTGTTTTTTCCTTTCTTTCATCCATTAACTGTCTTTTCCTAGACTAATGAGTTTTCTCATTTGTGGTCTTCCTATCCTCTTCCTTGTCCTGATGGGCAGGGGGTAGTGTTCAAGCATCTGTGTAGGTTCTCGGCTGTTGGCTTGTGTCAACCCATCCCAATAATAATGAAAATTAATTTGACAATAAGTAATTATGAAAGGTTTCATTAACTATTCTCCATCCTGGAAAAAAAAAAAAAAAAAGGCAAAAATACCCAACTACCAACATTCATATATGTGGAGATAGATAGATAGATAGATAGATAGATAGATAGATAGATAGATAGATAGATAGATAGATATAGATGTGTGTGTGTGTGTGTGTGTGTGTGTGTGTGTGTGTGTTGTTCCTCTTATTGTTTCCTAGAAAATGTTTCCTCTTACAATTTCCCAGTAAACTCAGAAAGAAAAATGATGTTTCAAATTTTGACAGAAACTGCTATTTGATAATGGAAGAAGCCTGGTACAGAATATAGCCTGATGAATCTTACTCTAAATTAGACTTTTGAGACACTGATAGCTTGTACAAGAGTCAGACTGTGCATAACATTGCTGTGAGGTACCTCACCCATTATGTGCCCATACCAGTACTGTAAAAGAGACAATCTTGGCTTGTTAAGGCAGACTTAATGACTGTAAAATAAAAGAAACAAAAAGAAGATGATAATAAATATGAGGAAGAAAGAGACACATGCAAGACAAAACTTAGCCTAATTTTTGAGACTTAAAGTGTATTTAGTTAATGGCAAGATGTGCCCATCCTCATCTTACAGAAGAACGATGAATAAAGACATCTCTGATTTCAGTGAGACTGGGGTTTCAGCCCCCATTTCAGCCAGTGCTTTAGGTTCAGGTAGAGACATTAGAAGTTTTTTTAATGTTTACTTAATAATTCAGTAATAAAACCTTTAGAGTCAGTTTGTGAGACTTTACATATTTTGTTGAATATGACTAGACCCTCTGACATTTGAAGGATTGCTTGCTTGTTTATGTGCTGGTTTAAAAGAAGTAAAATTCTTCCGGGCCTGTTTTACACATGCTGTGTTTCTACCTATTAATTTTGAGACTTTCTGAAGCCGGACCACCTGTGTGTTCTGCCTATACATTTTCTGCTTCAAACTGTCTTGTTGCCATGGAGTTTCTTTTCTGTATCAGAAAAATAAATTATTATTTATATTATTTAAAAAGGACGATTTTTGCCAAAGTAAAGGCATAACTAACCATATATGTAATATCATTAGACCACAGAAAGCTTTAAAGCAAAATAGAAACTATTAGATTGTTTCTGATGTTTATCTAAAAGCTGGATTTGTCATTAACCAAATAATTTCATGCACATGGTTCTGTCCATACTGGATACCAGGTCAGCCCCTACAGTAATACAACCATTCCCAGGCTTTGGTGTGAATGACCACTGGAACTAGACACAGGAATGCAATTTGTGTGATCTGCACTGATGATGTAGGTGTACAAACCATGAATCAGAGAGAGTGAAACACCTGTTTTTCAGAAAAAAAAACTTTGTTGAGTGAAATGCATAACCAAGAGCAATCAAAGAAATTATTCCTCTAACTGGCTGAGATGGTTGAA
Organism: Rhynochetos jubatus; assembly: GCA_027574665.1. NCBI lineage: Eukaryota > Metazoa > Chordata > Aves > Eurypygiformes > Rhynochetidae > Rhynochetos > Rhynochetos jubatus. The sequence goes on along the minus strand of CM050649.1, from coordinate 84,792,907 downwards.
AACGGTGTTTTAGAGTGCTTGAGTTGACTTAGGCCTCTGGAAAACAGCAAAGGACAACTGAAGATGGTAGTTCGGGATTCTGTAAGCCGTATTTCAAATCCCCAAGCTATTAATTTTAAAGGACCACTCTCTCCAAAGTGACAAAGAGTCAAAATTAATTTAAGTTACATGTATGCAGATAATCCCACATGGACTGAAATACAGCTAAAAGACTGTAGCAAGGGATAACTATATTTCAGCTTATGGAATGAACAATATTTCCCTGGGGTACCTTCAAGGGAACAGTGCTAATGGCTAGTTACACACTTGAATGATAAGAAAGAATTAATTAGTGACAAGCTAATGGATATCGTAGCATATCCATAATTTGGAGAAGATGAGAATATTACTGAGAACAAAATATTAACTTAGATCCAAAAGAAATTTATAATACTGAACAACACATACAAAAAAGTTACAAAATACATATGATTTCAGGGCAGTAGTTGCTTATTTTATTTGTTTGCTGGGTGTTTTTTGTTTGTTTGTTTGTTTGTTTTAAATAAAGGTTATGAAAATTGCAAATGACAGTAGTAGATATTACATCAGACATAAACTCAAAATTATTTTGGTCACAATTAAAAATCAGCAAGATTTTCAGTATTTTTTCTGTAAAGCAAAGACCATCTCTTCAGCCTGGAGAAGGGAAGCCTCTGGGGAGACCTCATAGCTGCCTTCCAATACCTGAAGGGGGCCTATAGGGAAGTGGAGGGGGACTTTTTACAAGGGCCTGTAGTGACAGGACAAGGGGTAATGGGTTTAAATTGAAAGTAGGGAGATTTAGATTAGATATCAGGAAAAAGTTCTACGTGGATAGGGTGGTGAAGCACTGGAATAGGTTGCCCAGAGAAGCTAGCCGTGGATACCCCATCCCTGGAAGTGTTCAAGGCCAGGCTGGATGAGGCTTTGAGCAGCCTGGTCTAGTGTAGGGTGTCCCTGCCCATGGCAGGGAGGTTGGAACTAGACGATCTTTATGGTCCCTTCCAACCCTAACCATTCTGTGATTCTAGGATCTCTCCAGGAGAAATTGATTTATTTTAACTTTCCCTTATTATGTTAAACTGCCTAGTTTATTTTTGTGCTTTCAGCAATTATGTTATTGCTAACCCTAACCCTAACCCAAATTACCTGTTATGATATATTTCAACAATTCTTCTCTATACAGTTCAAATATAACTACAGTTGTAGATGAAGATTCCTAAAAGCTTATGCAGCAAAAGGAGATGATACTCTAAATCTTCAAGCAACAGAACCAGGATCCTGTATATATTAATCATAATATACAGAAAAAAACCCCATCTAAAATGCATAGTACCATACACTTGCTTATTTTTGCTTTGCATTAAGTATAGTTCTTGTGAAAGCTATTACTTAAACTGTACTTTTCTCGTGGTAAATGAACTTCAGTAATTAGTCTACAGTTTTATGGAAAATATATATAACATGTTGTTATCTTTGGATAGAAACACATTATGTAGCTGTTGATTGGTATTCATGTTAATATACATACAGCTACAAAAAGAATAAAAAACAGGAGAGATAAAAAGAAAGAATATGACTGAGTAAACTAGGAATTTAATATTCTTTTCCAGTGAGTAAATATATACCATTAAACTTATGACTATATTGCCAGAGCAACAAAATGAATGACTCTAAAGTCAAGTTATAATTGAGTTTTAAGGGATTTTTCACACTGTAGAATTTAAAGCAGAGTATCACATATTATATGACACTTCAGAAAATCTGAAATTTTGTCATCTATCAAATCAGCTTGGTAATTAAGATTCAATTTGACCTCTGTGTTAGGGAATCTCATGGAATTTATAGACTAAAATGAAACTGCTTCAAGGCAGAACAAAATTAGAATGTCTCAAATAACTTGTAAAGGTTGGGAGAGTAAATGATGAAATATCATTACAATTCAGTGTGCTTCCTGGTGCATCCAACAATTCCATTCCCTCATGACTGACTTAGAGTATTAATTTAATGGCAGATCCTGATACTTTATTGGACATCCTCCAGACAAAGATATGGAGCATTCGAAACACCTCACTAGGATTCAAAGACCACATTATTTCTATTCTTTGAACATAATTTTGGTTGGAAGACATGTTTTCCAAAATCTACAAAGGTATGGACTGTAGCTTGTTTTCCTATTAGGTTTAGGTTTTGGGTTTGGTTGTTTTATTTTTTCACTTAGTAGAGTGATTTCTTTTTGGATCACTTCATGCAGTAGAACTCTTAAAGAATGAAGAATGGCTTTATGTATCAAAGCGACTATTCCAAATAGTATTTTTTATATTAAGGCAATGCCTTTCAGTTTGTTTATGATCAATATCCTTTGGATTAGTTATAAGAAAAAATATCCCCTGTGGATCAAATATAGAAAAATTCTTGTTTAAACTCAATCTGTTAGATAATATCCACGTGTTATTGAGATAATGAAAATGTATAATGTAGGCTTCAAAGAAAAGTAGTGCCAAAAAGATCTTTTCTTCTTTGCTGTAGCTATTGCACTGTAAAACATTCAAGACTATACAGGATGGCATAAAAACCTAAGTTTGGTGTTTGTCTTGCAGAAAGCACTATTAAAAAAAAATGTAGAATCCCCTAGTTATGACTTCTTTATTCTATCTTGAAAACAAAAATCAATACACTATGCTTTACAAGAAGCAGATAACTCAAGCCAAACAAAAACCAACCAAACAAACATACAAACAAAAAACAAAGCCAGAAAATCACCCTACACTGAAAACCTCAAACACTGTAGGTGTTTTTGTCTAGCTGATAACCCATACAATTCAAATGGTACTGGGGAGGTGTGTGGGGGGTATTTCTCTCCACTTGGGTTCAGGGTTGATTTTTTTTTTCTCTCCACTCACATTTTGCTTGCTGTTTTTGGAATCTGGTTGTGTCGGTCCACAGGTGGTGATATACTGTATCATATGTTCTATTTTCTGTTGGTTTAATTACTTAACAGTAGTAATATTATTAGTATCAATATAAGTTTCATTTATATTATTACATAGTTCTTATCTCAACTTTTAAGAGCTTCCTTTGGTTGTTTTCTTTTTTTCCTCTGACCCTTACCTACTGTAGGAGCAGTCAAGCTGAGTAACTGATTGGTATTTAATTGCCAGATAAAGCTAAACCATGACAATCTTATAGAACATGTGAAAATAATGTGATGTGAACATAGCTTTAAATACTGAGTTTGAGAATATGTATTGTGTTTTATGGCCTAGTATTTCAAATTGGATGGGGATGAACTTAGAACAATTATTCCTGTCAACTTATTATTGTCACCAATATAGTTTATATTATGTGCCTTCAAAAGCTAAAATCTCACAGAAACACGGAACCGTTGAGGTTGGAAGAGACCTCCACCTTTAATGGATGTATCTGTTATTTTTAATTAGTAACTAAAGGAGGAACTTGTCTTATAACTGAAGTTTCTTTCAGTGACATTTATACAGTAAAGATAATTTACAGAAGGCTAATTCAGGATTACTTCTATTTCTCTATTTCAGCAGAACTAAGGATATAATGACAAAAACGTATCAAAGTCAAAATTCAAATTGCTATTACATTCCCATTAGATACTATACCATTGAGCATGTTTAATTTCATGAATATCTCAGGATCATCCAATTTATGAATTATCAAAGCTGAAGTTTTATATAGTAATTTTTTTCTGGTAAGGTGATTCATGAAGCAGAAGCTGAAGCAATTGGACCATTTTCCACAGAAGTTTGAATTTCATTATATTTTTCAAAATGCTTCATAATACTGCAGTGTTCAAATGACCTCAACCAGCAGGCAAACACTGACATAGTCACTTGCTCATTTCTCTCTTGCCCAGCAGGGTCTGGGAGAGAAAAGGAACAAAACCAAGAAAATTAATGGGTTGAGGCATAGACAGTTTAATATGTGAAGGAAAGATAAAACAAAATCCAAAACAAAACATAAAAGGACATTAAAACAATCGTTCACCTTCTCCCACAAGAAGACCAACATTCAGGCAGTCTCAGAACACTGGTCACCCTGAAAACCAAAAAACAGGTTTTCATTTTGTTTCTGATCATGATGTCATATGTATGGGATATCCCTTTGGTCAGCTGAGGTCAGTTGTGCCAGCACTGTCCCATCCTATCTTCTTGCCTACCTCCAGCCTACTGTCTGATGGGGAAGAGTGGGAAAAGAGAAAACCTTGACACTCTGCAAGCACTGTTCAGCAATAATCAAATCAGTGGTGCATTACTAACACTCTTTTAGCCACAAATCCAAAACACAGCATCATACAAGCTTCTGTGAAGAAAGTTTAGTCCATCCCAGCCAGACTCTGCATTCTCCGCACTTTAATCCATACTCTTTTTGTCATGCTCAGGTCCTACACTATCGAATACATCCTCATTCATCATTCATGCCATTTGAGGAACTTACAACAGTAACACAATCTAGTTGACTAACAATCATTTGACACAATATCAGGGCAAAGAATGACCACAGGATCAAAGAGACATTCTTTCTATTGAAAGATTTTTTGGGGATATTATTTTTTTGTTTTGTTTGTTTGTTGCTTTTGGTTTTGTTCTATGAAAGTGCCCACACAAAGAGAAAATCCTGTACTTAATTTCAAGTTGTGATATTTGCAATTATTCTTAGGGTGTTTTTTAGGAGATTCAATAATCACTCCATTCATTAAGATAACACATGAATTCTTACAAGATGTGAAGCAAAAACAGGTCAACAGAACAGAAATAAGATAACATGATAACTATAGTATGAAGCCTTTTTTTAAAAGTAAAGTCACAAATTGCATTCTTTTGTAAAGATAGAACAGGGAAGAAAATTGCTTTTAGCAAGGTTTATTCACATTGGTGTTCTACGGGGAAATGCACAAAAAAATTAAAAACTGAGACTGATTAAGGTTTTTTTCAGTTTAAGTATGCTAAGCCCTGTGTCATCTGGCATGAGTTGGGGCTTCTTAAAGTTCATTTAAAAAGGTATAGACAAAAATAGGGGAGTAATGTAAGGATAAATGACCTGTCCAGACAGCCTTTGAGAGAGGCAGGCTGTGAGTCACTGCAACAGTAGCAGACAGTCCCATGGGAATCTGATGAGCTGATCTCTACCCAATCCTGTAACTGACAGTGTGTCAAGTTGCTTGACACCCCAAGAGAGAACCTAGACACGATCTGATACAGAAGATTTCAGGAGTGACTGAAGTGTAATAGAGGGGACTCCATGGCCCAGACACAGGACCATGCATCACACATCTGGGGCTCCTTCGAGGGCCACTCTGATATTTTACCCCAGGCCATTTACCTTCGAGGACCACGCTGATATTTTACGCCAGACCCCCAATCACATTATTTTTCATTCTGTCTTAATTTGGAACTGAATATATAAAAATTACTTCAAAATCTTATTATATTTATTGCATTGAAACAGCATTTATCAAAATATATCACTAAAATCTGACTTCAGAACAAAAAGAGAAAATCTGTGTCTCTGTGGTCATATATTAGTACATACATTTAATTGAATGGATCTTGATTCATTAAGTTTTAGACCAGAAGATACAGGAATATCCATATACATTACGCTGTATGAGATCTTAGGGTATCTGTTTCTACTTTATTTGCATCCATGTGGGCATAAATCATGAATGCTTCTCCCTGTCATAACAAATTTATCTGCCCAATCTATTTCACTGGGATAAATTTAACTAAAGTTGTCTTGCCAATTACAATTAAAGGTATTCTGATCATGTTTAAAGTAACAAATTGTTAATACAGTCTTTTGTGACGTAATGGAAACCAGAAAAAAACAGTTGTGGATGTCCCATCCCTGGAAGTGTTCAAGGCCAGGCTGGATGAGGCTTTGAGCAACCTGGTCTAGTGTAGGGTGTCCCTGCCCATGGCAGGGGGGTTGGAACTAGATGATCTTTAGGGTCCCTTCCAACTCAAACCATTCTATGATTTTATGATTCTATGACTCTTGCTGCCACTGGCCTGGAGAGCACCACCAGCCCGCTGGGGACAATCAGACCCAGGACGAGTAGAACAAGAGCCCTTTGTGTCACGAGGAGGGGAGCATTCTACAGGACCCCCAGAAGGAACTTCCAGGGCAGCAGACAAACATACCCACCAATTCTCAAATGGGACCCCATCCGGGAGGGCCATAAACTCCACTGTGGTCATCTTCTGCCTTCCAGTGAGGGCAACAGGGTGCAGGCAGCTAGCTGTAACTGTCACAGATCCCTTCTTCCTGGGGAAGACAGCACTGTCTACCTTGGGACCCAAAGGAAAATTGGAAGGTGAACATAATAAACATGGAAAAAGGATAGGTACTTAACAACTTAACTTTTAATGATTTTTTTTTTTTTCTGTATTGGATCATTTTGACTGTTTAACTATTAAAACATAAAACACATTAACAATCAATATTTGGCTCCACATATACATTGTTTACCTTTTGTCCACAGAAAACTATGGACAGTATTTTAACTCCTACACACAGCTTAGATAGAGCAGCTGTGTACAGCCTGGACATCAACATCTCCCTGTGAGTAACTGTCAGACATTTCCTGGCTCAGCCTACTATATGTCCTGTCATGAGAAGTCTAGCCATTTAAATTTGTTGTATTCAAATTTTCAGACAATGAACGGTTCTTTGTTTCCAGGCATATGGCACCTAGCTTACATTCCTACATCTTTCTGCTCATTTTAGTTCTAAGTTCCTTTTACAGATACTTTTCACAGCAGCAAAGGAAGCTGAAGTGCAGTAAGAGAAAACATAGGAGATACCTGGACCAGAGGGTACCCATTGAGATTTCTTAAAGAACTAAAATTCAAAATACCAGCATCATGGGTGAACCATGCTTTTTAAAAATGCAGCACCTTCTGCATATTGAGAAGTCCCTAATGTATTGCTGACTATGAAAAAGAAGCCAAAAAAATAAATCCAAATTAAAGGCTGGACAGTGTCTTCCCAATTCTCTGGAAACCTAGTGCTTGATTCAAAGAAAAAGAAATGTTGCTCCAGTTTTCCTGGAGTGTTCAGATTTTTTTTTTTTTTATTCAAACAACCGAATTGAAAACAGAAAGCATGGCATAACCACAAAATAAGTATCAACATGTACATGTGATTTTGTGAAATTAATTTGCATCTGCATCTTACCAAATTTATTTTTGCTGTTGTCAGGTAATAATGACTATTTTACATCTACTTCTGATGGCTGCTTTTATGCCTGAGGCAATTTTCGTGGTACAACCTTTCATTTGTACTCATCTCTAGTACCAAACCAACAGAAATACTGGGCTGTAAGAACTGTAAATTTGGAGGTCTATCCCAAGAAAAGCCTCCTGTCCCTGAACACTGAGCAGTGGGAAAAAAGCATATTTAATGAATTACATGAATACAGAGTTAAAGGTCAGTAGATCATTGCAAAACCTTGTGGGGGTATCTGCCACCTCTAGAATTAGTTTAAATATTGTTACCTGGAAGTTGTAGAATATTTAATTAGAGTTGTACAACCTTTTAATAGATCTAGACAAGTAATGTTTCTGTGCCTATAGGCTATGTGAGTATATCCTCCAGGTTTTCCATGTAACTTCTGAAAAGAATTAAGCATCTAAGGAAAGTATCTGTCCACAGCCAGAAAAAAATGGAATGTAAATTTGTTAAATAAAGGCAATAGGAAACATGGGGATTAACATGAAAAATTCAGGGACAGGTACAATTTTCTTACAGGAGCATGACCTTCAGAATTACATTAATACTTTGTCGTTCGTATAAATACCTATTAGTTTCTTTTTTTTTTTTTTTAATGCTGTAAATGCAAATGCAGCTGTATGAAGTCAGATTTCTTCAAATCTGAACTTTATTATCTAAATTTGTACATCTATATTTGTTGGTAATTGCTTTCTCTTTATTTATTTGATGTTAAAAAAATGTAGAAAGTGAGAAATCCACATTAATTACACAAGTATAGTTTCTGAAATAAATTTTTGCCTTTTTAACATGTCTGATTTTTTTTTTCATATGTTTGGATACCAGTCGCCTGGTGGACATAATTTATTTGAATTTTTGCAGTGATTTAGGAAAAAAAAAACCATCTCCTAAGTCTATCAAAGGCATAGAAGGTAGAAATTCAGAGATTCCACTAAGTCTTTTAATGACACAATATTGTAATATTTATTTTAGTTTCATGTAATTATACAGGAGGATTTGTCTTTTATTTACCTTTTTTTTTTTTGGCAAGCAGAGACAAAATCATTAGAAAATGTGTTAACAAACAAAGTTATGTATTCTGAAAATCATGAGTTTTAACAAACATTCTTTTTTAACAACTTTTCTTTCCATTGCCTGAACCAGTGGTTTTCAGAAAAAGAAACCAACCAACCAAACAAACAAAAAACCAAAAAAATAAAAAAAACCATGTATTATTTCTATGGCAGTGGAAGAAGTAGGAAAGTAAAAGGCAGAGAAGATCACTGCATGTTGGCTTAGATATTTTTGTTGTATGATACCTACCCTTTAAGGTAGATAGAAGAGGAAGGGAAGAGGGGAGGGGAGGGGAGGGGAGGGGAGGGGAGGGGAGGGGAGGGGAGGGGAGGGGAGGGGAGGGGAAGGGAGGGGAGGGGAGGAGAGGAGAGGAGAGGAGAGGAGAGGAGAGGAGAGGAGAGGAGAGGAGAGGAGAGGAGAGGAGAGGAGAGGAGAGGAGAGGAGAGGAGAGGAGAGGAGAGGAGAGGAGAGGAGAGGTGAAGGAAATCAGTATTTTTGTCTATCTCATCATGAGAAATGAGAAGATAGTTGGACAGGTTTGAGATTTTTATGGTACTCTTGAAGTGAGTTAAACACACATTTGTGCTAAAATATATTAAAATAAAACAATTAGCTGACAATGAATTGAACAGTCCTACCACCACCACAAGTGATTCTACAAGGAGTTTGTAAAGATGTATGGTGAGTTTATTCTTTATATATACTTGCAACAGCACCATACCTGTAAGTGTTCACAAAGGCACCTCAGTCTGGGCCTTGGGCCCATCCCCCAGGCCACATCTGCTGCCCAAAGGTAGTCCCATTTCAGGATGGTTACAGGACTATGCTGAGTCTATTTCTTATCCCATCACCAAGGGAAACTTCATTCCATTACAGGAAGTCATTCTGTCTCTGGAGTTCCTGCTGCCAGCCAGTTTAACCCCTTCTGCAGTTGGGGCTTCTTGCCCTCCATGACAGATCATTTGTCTGTCACAAATTATAACTGCTGAGCAGTTACCTGTTGAATTTCCCCTTCAGAAATGTGGAGAAAGACCATGCAAAAGACAATTCAAGAAGCATAAGAAAAAAAGAAATTGATAGAACAGCTATTTAAACATGACTTAAACTTATAACCACCTCAGAAGTAATGCAGTTCTTAGTATTATGAGTATAAAACACTTTACCTATTATCTGAAGTACTACCTCTTTTGAAGATAGTACTTCAAAAAATGAGAGAGGTTTGAAATAAAAATTGTTGGGTTTTTTTTTGGTTGGTTGGTTTGGTTTGGGGTTTTTTTGTACTATTTAAGTGTATTTTATTATAACTAACCACTGCAAAACTACTGGGGAAAATACAGTCACAAGCCTTGAAAAATATCTAGGTCCTTCTTTATTTGATTATTTTTGCAGTCATGCAAAGCAAAATAATGGTGTTAATAAAGTACTAAATAGCATGAAACCTGGTTGAGTTAGGGATTGGTCTGAAATTAGACATAAATTAAATGTTGAGAGTAAAAGTATTTGCAGAAGATCTACATGTTTAGTTAGCATGGATGGAGTTTAAGATAGTGTAGCTGAATTAACTTTTCATGTTGCCCTTAACTACCTGTTTTTCATTAGCAACTCAGTATATTTTTTTTTTCTCTGAGCTGACATGGAAAGATAATCACTAAATCTAACATTTCAGCAAAGAAGCCAGTCCCTTGAAATACTATAGATGATTTATGCCAAATTTACAGCCTAGGTACAAATCAGTATATTCCCAGACACACATTTAGTCATTCTTATTTCTGTTGAAAACCTTCTATCAAGAAACCAGATTTTCAATACCCACTAAATTCCTCTAAGAAAGTTACTGCAAAGTGAGTTATAATGGTTTCTTCATTTAAGTTGGTAAATAGAAGTTTGGCATCCTGAAAACTCTAGCTGTTACTTTAATATATTTCAGAAAAAGCAAAAAAGAATAGAGTTCTACACCTCTGAGTTGCTGGTTTAAAAAAGGATATATTTATGTCTGACATTGAAAAGCCTCATACTGTGTTGTTGGAAAAAGTATTGTGGACCTCTTGAATGAAAACCAGCACACATCTGAGATTACTGTAGGTCAATAGCATCACTTGGATCCCATCAAGATTAAGCTATAGATATTTTAAATACCAGCACTTTTTCATCAATTATATTTTAATGGCCAGACACTGCTGATACGTTGTGATGCTAGAGGGTGAGAAAGCCTATTTTGAAATACTAGCCATGTCATGTTGAATAGCCTCCCCCAGGATCTTACACATGTTCAGACAGTAGGGGATTTTATAAGAGATGTGTTGAATTAAGGCTGGTTAACTCAGATGAAAGAACCACTCTCTTGAACAGGATGAACACAATTCGTGCTACCAGAATTTCCTCATATACCCCAGCACTCCACTGACTTAAAGAGGATGTTAAATTAAAGCAATGTCACAGCAGCAGGGAGAGGATTCCAGCAGAGATAGCCATAAAATTAATTTTTTCTTATAGCAATAGCTGTTGCATAAGAGACTGAGGGGGCAGGAGGGGATGGGGGTGAGGCTGTGTTTAGTTCCATGACATAAGCAATATGTCTGAAATTTATGCAGAGGCTAATAATGGTGCAGTAAAGAGGTATCATCAGTTAGTCCAAGTTAAAATGAAACAATTTTACTTCTGCTACAATCAATGACATAATCTTTTTCTGCTTGAAGTGGAATTTATAATGATAGTATGTCACAGTTCCCATTTAATATTTTCTAAGGAAGTATTCTCCCATCCTTTCCTCTAGAAAATAATTGAACTTTAAATACTTACAGTATCATTGCTCTTGGTGAATTTCTGAAATGACAAGAATGAAAGAGATTGACAACTTACTGCCTTTCTGACAGGTTTTGGCAAGTCAGGATAATTACTTCAAAATTCAAAATATTTAAGGAAAAAGAAAAACATACGGTCTACTGATGTCAATAGGACCAGGCAGTTCTTTGGGATCTTTTGTTAGGAGAGGCAGTTCCTTCTAATTCTATGGATTTTTCCTAAAATAAGAGATATATTTAGTCCACAGGGAGGCCTATATACAAGTGTCCCAGTTAGGCTGACATCTAGGAAATCTGCTGGAGCATAAAGAGTTCCTCCTTTTGACCATATTTGAGTGGTTCTTTCAGGTGCCAAGTAGACTGTTATTGGGAATGGTGTGAAATCCAGATCTGTTCTGGGATGAAATCATCATACAACCCCATCTTCTCACCCAGCTCCAGGTACTAATAAAAAGACAAATAAATATTTTATATTCAGAGAAGACATATATGTTAAGTTTCAAACTCAGATATCTCCAGAAGTAACTTTCTCTTATGGAAAGAACCCACCTCATTTCACAACATCACAGAATCACAGAGTGACTGAATTGGAAAGGACCTCTGCAGGTCATCTGGTATAACCCCACCTGCTCAAGCAGGGACAATTACAGCTGGATGACCTGGACCATATCCAGATGGCTTTTGAATACGTTGAATGATGGAGACTCTATAACCTCCCTGGGCAACCTGTGCCAGTGCCCAGTTACCTTAACAGTGAAAAAGTATTTCCTGATGTCAGAGAGAACCTCCTGTGTTTCATTTTGTGGCCATTGACTCAGGTTCTGTCTCTGGGCACCACTGAAAAGACCCTGGGAGCATCCTCTTTGCATAGTCCCTGCAGGTATTTATACATGTTAAAAAGAACTCCCTGAGCCTTCTCTTTTCTAAGCTAAACAGTCTCAGCTCTTTCAGACTTGCCTCGTATATAAGGTACTCCAGACACTTAGAAATATTTGTGGGCCTTCACTGGACTCCTTCTAGTATGTCCATATTTCTCTTGTACTAAGGAGCCCAGAAATGGGCACAGTACTCCAGGTGTGGCCTCATCAGTGTTTGCATATTGAGGAGGGATCACCTCCTTAACACAGCCAAGGATTAGCTTTCATTGTGGAAAGGACACCTTGGTGGGTCATGTTCAAGTTGCTGTCTACCAAGACTCTTAACTTACCCTAAACTCAGTAATATGTATCCATTTTTGCTTTATTTTTAGGATTTGCAAAAGGAGTATCATTTTTAGTACAGATCTGAGTTTGAAGGAATCAGTTTATTTCTTATTTGTATGTAGAACTGAATTTATTATTAACTTTAAAAAAAAAGTTTTAATTATTAATAATTAAACAATAAATGGACTTTCTGGAAGAAGTCAAAAGTGTTAAGATTAATGAGAAAAATCTAATTTTCCTAACAGGATAAGCTTTCATTAAACAATTAATATATGCTGTCAGTTCAAGTATTAGAACACATTAAATCTACCAAATAGTCACTGAAATACATTACTTTAAGAACTGGATTTCCCCAAAAGCACTGAATTTTAATAGAATTTCTTTATTTGTAAATTTTTTGCTGAAACTTAGCTGAATATCTCTGGTTTACCAATAAATTATTAAATAATGAATAAGTAATAAATAAATAAATAATGAATGAATGGGATTGCTCTTTAACAAAAATCTCTTTCCTACAAACCTACTCTTTCAACTAACCAAGATTCTTTGTTCTACTACCACACATTATCTAATCAACTTTCTTTATAATTTTTTCATTATATCCTGCCTAAATGTTGATAGTGAGTTTTCTTGTTCCAAACCAGAATATGTGTAAAGGTTTTCAGAATAGGAGCTAAACAAGTGTTCTTGCTCTGGAAGAGATTACACTTAATTCGATTGAAAAGTATACTCTCCATTTTGGCAGCCTCACTCACACTCTTTGAGGGCAAGATTCATCTTAGTTAAATCAGTGTACATGCTTATGTCTCCTTTAATCTTTTTAAGCTCTGTCTATAGTGAAGGAATTTAATTATTCATTCCTTACATAAAAATGTACATATCCAAAATAAGATGAGCTGATCATTCAATTTAAGAGCTTATTTACCTCCACTGATAATACAGCGGGTGTAATTAGGTGTAAGGTTACATGAAAAGGGTCTACCCTCTGACAGATAACTTTTTAGAAAAAAACCTATATCTGACTGTAAAACCAAAACCTGGAAGTTCTTTACTGTTGCTGTGAAACAAAGACAAAATATATTAGAGAAGAACTGACTACAGTACTGAGACCTACATGACTTCTAGGGTAATTTGTGAAGCCCTATAAGGTACTCTAAAAGAAGAGGAGCACTTTCTAATGATTGATCATTTTTTCATAGAGCTTACAGTCCAGCTCTTATTTTGGTTTTGTGTCTTGCTGTTTTCTGCAGGGGGAGAATGGGAGGAATGGGGCGAGGGAGGTTGGGGGAGTGGGATGGTGGTTCTAGGGGTGTTTGTTTTGGTTTTAGTTAGGTTTTTTTTAGAAATTCTATGTTCTATTTTCAGAAGAATCTCACAGACTGTGCAGAACAAGATGTCAATCAGCAGTGCTCTGCATCCTTGAAACAAGCAGAGGAAACTGAAACAAAATAATAGTAAAAGGTCATAGTACTAGATACGCATACTATGCCAAACACACTTAAAAAAATGAACTAGTTCATAAATAGACCCATAAAGAATCATTCAGTGTCACAGTGGTGCATATTGCTATATGCAATCATTACTATGCAGAACATGTTTCATTGTTGTTATCTTAACCTTCCCGTTACTTTAACAGCATTTTTAAGTGCATAGTTGCTTTGAAAAAAAGCAAGAGAAGAGAGGAATGAGTACCTGTGTGCTTATTACTAGTGGACAAAATATTTGCAAACTCTGTTTGGTGGTTTGGGTTGGTTTATTTGTGTTTTGGGGTTTTTTGGGTTTTGTTGTTGTTGTTTTGGGTTTGGGGTTTTTTTTTATTAATATTGCCTAATTTTGTGATAGCAATGATAGTTTCCTTCTGTGTCAATAAAAAGTGAACTTCTCCTTTCCTACCTGACCCTCACTGATGTGTGTCTTTAAATGTACAGTCTTTAAATAATCTGTTTTCTGGAACTAGGAAGAGTGAAAGGGGTTGACAGTATTCTACTTGGCCTACCAACCTTTGAAATCTCATTAAATCTAAGTGCATTAAGAAATGGAAAGATAGGGAGAGACAACTTGCCACTGTGAAAGAAAGAAAAAAACACTTCTGAACCAAGAATTTGCTCAGTATTCATGATTCAATGAAATTAGGAAATAAGGAGGTTTTAATCTGTGCAAATGCAATTTATAAAAAAGAGGGATCTATCAGGTGTTGGAAAAAATACCTTTAAACCCTTTAAAAGGAATTTAACTTGTATCCTCTGTACTTAGATTTTTCATTAAACTATGCACATTAATATGACAAATTTATTAAAATTATGTAACTTTTAGCCACAAAAGATAATTTTAATAAATGACAGGGGTGCTTACATATGATACTACTTATGCAACCAGAAAAATATATCACTTTCAGTGTATTTTAATGCATAGCGACTGAAATTTTGGAATAAATTATGTTTGCAGATCTCAGTTGGAGATGGTATTTTAAAGAATACATTTTTCCAGTGTTAGATGAAAAAAAAAATTCAAAACAACAACAACAATAATAATAATTATGATAATAAAATACATAGCAATTGTAGAATCCAAATATTAGTAACCTATTTCAGGACGAAATAGTTTCACATGGATTAATTACCAAGGAAAAGTTTCTCTAAGTGAGATTTAGGTAGCTAAACAGAAATTCAGAACTTTTACATGCATCAATTCAAAATTATAATTTCTAACATTTTTATTCAAAATTGTCCTTATGCCAGGAGCACATAAATTATTTAAGTGCCAGTAAACATTGTCTGGTGTGTTTTATTTGCAAATATAAATGTAACCATGAGGAAAGAGTATCTTAAAGATGAACCACTTGTTTAAATATTCTAATGTATTATATTATATAGAGCGGTTTGTATGATTACCTCAGAATATTAAGTGTTTTTAAGAGAAAAAACAATCAGTGAGAATGTCTTGAGAAAATGAGTGGAAACTGGCAACTTTGTAACCTATGTGCAGCTTCTGGCATGGCTAGAAATCTTCTATATTTCACTGAAAATAATTATTGTCTAGAGGAAGAAGATTTTGAATAAAGAAAATAAAAGCAAAAAAAAAAAAAAAATCACTTGTAAAACTTACAATGGTCTGAGGTCTTACTGATGTACCTACACAGAACTGATACAGTGTGCAGAGGGCTACAATTGCTGCCACAGTAACATTGGATAAGAAAAATCAGAAAAAGTGAGGAAGAAATCTTAAAAATCTGAACTTTTCTCTTAGAGTTCAGACTAGTGTTTAATTTCTGTGTGAAAAGAGTAAACATTGAAGCAATTGACTCCTCACATTCTCAACCCATTCATTTCCTATAAGAATAAACTTTCACCAAAAGAGACCGTGCCATGACATAGCTGACAATTTGCAAACTTCACAACCTATATATTTGCATTACATTTCAATAATCTATGCATATGAACTACCTAATTCAAGGGTCTGTGCATCAGCATCACTGGTTTTCTGTCAATAATTAAAACTAAAGATTTAATAAATAATTTTAAAGCAGCTTTAATCACAGCATTATGAAATTAGAAAAAAAAAAAGGTGTCTCAAGGTAACACAAGTAACTTAAAAATGTAATGGAAATGACAGTGTCTGATTAAATTTCAGGCAATTGATTAAATTCTTCGGAAGTAATATGTATGTGAATTACACTCATTAGTGTAAAATGTTAAAAAATTAGGTCTACTGAGACAGGTTGATAATAGAATATTATCAAAGCTTTTGGATTTTTCCCATTTCTTTTTATTTTTTGACCCTTCCTGAACTTTGTATGTAGATTTTAGAATTAAAACAGTACTTCTCACTTTTTATATTAACTTATTTTCATAAGAAATTACAATTTCTGCAATATAAACCTATTATGAACCTTGGAGTTGCTATGAGTTACAAAGTGCTTAAAAGTTTAATCGAAGAGTGATCCACATAACAAACTTTTCAATTGTTTTCAATGTTGCTGATTATTTAAAATTGCACCACTATTTGTTGTATTAAGATAATACTGTATTTCACCAAATACAGTGCTATAAGTGGTTTGAGCTATTATTATAAAGGCAAGTCTTTATTTACTGTGTAACACTATTAATGTGTCTCATACAATTCTTAGTATCTGAAACCTTAATCGAAGTTATTATATTAACAAATAATATATATATTCAGTCTTTACAAAAGATGCATTCATTAAGAAAAAACATTTTGTTTCTTCTTCATCCTTTCTCAGTGAGATGGAGTTTCTTCAGTAAGAAATGTCTTCGATTTGTTGTTTAAGTTCTCAAATTAAAACGTGTAACAATCACTCAAAACTCAAAATCACTGTCCTTCCCCAGATTAGCACCATAGTTTGGATTATGTATGACTTCATTTTACTTTTTTCAAGACACTGTAAGAATGTTGCTATTTCTTTCTTTCATTTGGGAATTAGAGAAAGGTTTTATAATAACAAACAGGCATTAAAACTTCAGAGGATTTTTATAGCAATATCTCTGACATAGACATGAGTGGTAATATATTCCAGTGTTAACAATTCTGCCTGTATGTGAAGATAAATAATTTCTTGCAGTTTAATGCTGTATAATAAAAAATCTTTATTATCTAATACATTATGGTAGTTATAAATATGTTAAGTCCTTCGGTGGAAACATGGGAATACTTTAAAAATGGACTCAATGAACAGTAGGAGATGAGAAAGAAGGAAAAGATAAGAAGGGCACAGACTGTACAAATAAGATTAACTATTGTTTAGCGTGAATATTATGCACAGCCATATGGAGGATTGAAAAGCCCATGCAATGCAGAAATTCCATACAGCACCTATGCTGAAAATGTAGATAAAGTTTAAATAATGATGAATCGGGATGAGGTTAGCCTCATGATCTGGAGGGTATGTCATTCACTCAGTCATTCCCCTCGACTACATACAATAGTCCTGCGACCATTACAGCTACCACCAAAACTGCTAAACAGCTCGGCTTTTTGTATCATCTTTTCCTTATGGGGAAATATTAAAAAAATAAGATGGTGACTGATGCAATATTGAAGGAGACAACATTAAAAAAATCAGACAGCTAAAATGACTAGATGAATCAAAAGGTTTAACATGAATAAGGCAGGAGGTAAATTCCCTGAGGGATAGAGAATACAAGGTGATGGTGGTGTTGGGTGTCATTTGCCCTTACTTAAGGTGCCTAAAATGTGAGAATGGTGAATGCACATTATGCAAGTGAGACTATATAGCAGTCTGGCAAGGGCAGACCAGGTCTTTCTCAGGGAGCCAAAGCAGCCTTTGACAGTTGGAACCAGTGAGAACTGGTTGGAGTCCGCTAGAGCTGGATTCCCCTCCCCATGCTCTCATAACTGTCACTCCAACAGTGTGGGGATACCACAAAGGAAAGTGTTTCAGGCTGCTTAAAAGATTAGCGTCAAAATATTAAGGGGAAAAGCTATCTTAATACGAATTTGTGAAAAATGCAACTTAACAGAATTTGATGGCAAGGCGCACTCTCTGGCTTATTTGACATGGAAAATCAGACAAAGGTGAAATCAAATTAGCACCAGGTTAAAAAGGTTTGTGCATGAGTCTAAACTGGGTTGGTGTGATTTAGCATAGGGAAAAAGGATAAGGAAGTTCCTCCCATTGAATTAATAGGTTCAGAGTAGACTCCCTTGCTTTTTTAACTCCTCAAAGAGAAGTTTAGAAGTGGATGAATCTACTCCTAGTCCCAGACTTGGGCAATGGTTTATTTCTAAGGATTTAGGTGTAGGGTGTTGTGATTTTGTGTTTTGTGTACCTTTGAGACAGCAGCAGTTTAAAACAGCAGCAGTTCAAAGCTTATTAGTGCTGTTCAAATGTACCACTCAATTAGATTATATAGTTCCCCAGTAAAACTTAACTATCAGTGAATCCACACAGTAACTTAATCAAAGACTTAACAAAGTTGTCAACATAAAGTTGCATGCACACACAGAGACAGATACAGTTATGGAGATCTAGATAGATATACAAAGGTATACCTGTTAAAATTTCCCCTTGAGGTTGGTGAAAACTGTCAGGTAGGACACCAATGAATCTCTCAACGGGTGAAGAGTTGAGCTTAGAAGAGGTTTTCAGCCCAAGTTGCAAGGTTCTCTGATTCCACAACCCTGAGGGTTTGCGAACTCCAAGGGGTGTCCCACTCAGGGAGAGATACTGGGTACAGCCCACTGCAGTCTAAAAGAGCTGAAAGGGTCTCCCTTGGAACTACTGTTTATAGAATCATGAAAGGATTGACTTTAGACATCAGTTAAATTCCATCCTTGTTACAATCCAGGTTGGTAATTACTGACATTCTCTAATTGCCAATAAAAACCGGTGCAAACTCTCCTGGATTATTTCAGGGATGTCAGGGGAATGATCAGTTATTCCATACTTATTCCCCACTGAGGCAAGGTAACCTAATTTCTGGGACAAACAGTGGGGAGGTACAGTTGGTGCCATTCCCCATCTTAGCAATGCAAATGTTTTTGATAAAGTTAAGGCACACTTAATCGTCAAACTCACTGCACAATGGTCAAGGCTTATCAGAAATATCTAAGACTGTAGAGTGGTCCAGGAGCTGGGGAGGGGATATACACCACAACAGGGGCGTCAACACCCATTTGTGTCACAGGGTGGGAGGTACCTGTCACCTCCCTCATGGGGCCCCCAGAAGGAGCTAGCAAGGAAGGCAGGGGAGAAAAACATAAAAACATCCCTAGGTGGACCTAAAGATCAAGGAACAAGAAACGCACCATTAATATCATGCTCCTCCCACTGAAAGAGTTGGGGCAGTGGTGATGCAGATACAAACCCCCTTCTCCCTTGAAAGGCAAACACTGCAGCCAGTAGAGCCTGAACCAGCATAGGAAGGGTGAGAATAACTCCAGAGTAAAAGGATTGACACCAGAACTTTCTGTAAAGCAATAGTATTATCAGTGAGACTGTTGTAATAACATGATAGTTTGGTCTATGAAAGTTTAGTACAAGTATAACTGGACTCATAACGACCAAATAGTGTATTTAGACTAGACTATTAAGATTTTTGTTAAACTAACAATAATTCCTATCTTTATGCATGTGATGTCTTCCTTTTTGCTCATAAAAGAATTTTGAGTTAGACAGTGACTCTCAAATACAAACTAATCAACAAATCCAACAAATGAGAAAAAAGTTAAAATACCTATGGGTGTTATATCTCACAGAGCTCCTTACACAATCATAAAGACTCATTTTCCATTCTTAATTTCAGGTTTCATCAGCCAGAGATTGTCTTCAAACTTTTGTCTTGAGGTGGTAATATGTTTGTATATCTGTATGCATATGTTCAACTGAATAATTTATGTGTGCTTTACTTCATGATCCATGTCTTTTTCCTTAAGTGCTTCCAGCTCTGGAGCCCCCAGCATAAAGATGGATATCAACTAGTTGGAATGAGTCCAGAGGAGGGCCACGAAGATGATCCGAGGGCTGGAGCACCTCTCCTATGAAGAAAGGCTGAGAGAATTGTGTTTGTTCAGCCTGGAGAAGAGAAGGCTCCAGGGAGATCTTATTGCAGCCTTCCATTACCTGAAGGGGGCCTACAAGGAAGCTGGGGATGGATTTTTACAAAGGCCTGTAGTGACAAGACATGGGGTAATGCATTTAAATTGAAAGCGGGGAGATTTAGATTGGATATCAGGAAGTTCTTTACAGAGGGGCTGGTGAAACACTGAAACAGGTTTCCGAGAGAAGCCGTGGATGCCCCATCCTTGGAAGTGTTCAAGGCCAGGTTGGATGAGGCTTTGAGCAACCTGGTCTAGTGGAAGGTGTCCCTGCCTACTGCAGGGGAGTTGGAACTAGATGATCTTTAACGTCCTTTCCAATCCTAAGCAATCTATGATTCTGTGACTGGGTAACATTTTCTCGTGTTTGACCACTATCACAATAAGTTTTTCTTGTGTTCAGATGGAATCTCAAGTGTTTCAATTTGTGCCCATTGCCTCTAGCCCTGCCACAGCACAATACTAAGAAGAGTCTGGTTTCCTCATCTTTTTTTCCTTCTTATCAGGCATTTCTATACATTGCTAAGATCACTCTGAACCTTCTCTTCTCGAGGCTGAAGAGAGACTCTTAACTACTAAAGCTCAAAAGATCCACAGATGTTAGCAGGAATGCTAACAAAGGAGGTAGAGAGAGTGTTAGTAAGTGTACAGAAGTCTAAAGAGAAGTGTAATGGCCCCTGAACCCCCTCCCTACCTATGTACCGAACATGAAGTACTATGAAATTAAATACCTCATTGGTCAGTTTTCAGCTGTCTGAACTGTGTTTCCCCCTACACTGCCCGTAGAAAGAGAGAGTTGGGAATGCAGCTGCAGTATCAGAAGCTGAGAGAGAACTTGAATTTGGTGCAGGCATTCTCCAGAGCCAGCTAAGATGTTATCAGTGCTGCTCTCAGGGTAAATCCAGGAACACAGCTTCATAGCAGTCACGGTAAAGAGAGTTAATTCTTTCCTGACTAAAACCAGCACAGATTTGATACATATGAATGAAAGATTGCAGTTCTCCAGAGAGCTTCTGCTTACTGTAAATGTCGACCACATTATCACTTCTACTGGTAAGTCTTTGAAGAGTTTTTCTAAGGAAAGGCAAAGGCACTCTCATGGCTGTAGAAAAAAAGATAAAATGTGTATTTTTAGATGGCCTTAAATTTGCATGTACAAACATTGCTCTGTTCCAAAATATCTGAATTGTGGAATGGCTTTTTATTAAATAACTTTTGTGTATTAAATTCATTGATCCTTGGAATATGATTATTATCTGAATATTACAAGTACAGATTTGATCCATTTCTTTACAAACAGCTTACTCAAGTCAGTTAAAAGTACTAGTTAATAAAGTTTTTCCCATTTCCCATTGGGAATATATTGGAGCTATGTCCTTAATGATTTGAAAAAGTTTGATGACCTTTAATTAATTAAAAAGGTCAGTACCATTTCATACAATGTTCATTTATTGCACTATTTTTGGACTCTGAACTGATTGATGGGCTAAGACAATTATATACCACTCTTTTGTGAACTGGTCAAAATCGCTTAAAAATGTTTATCTGTGAGCTTAAAAATGTTTATCTCTTTTTCCTCATATCCTTACAGAAGAAGCTGTCCTAGAGTTTCACTGGTCTGATGGATAGAAAATTTATTTCAAATTTATTAATTTACCAACTTGCAGATGGTACTTCCTGTTCCCGTCCTTTTCTTTAACTTTAGACTTACTTTGCCCTTTAGACTGCCTGTGAAGAACTTCTGAGTGTATCGTTTCTTACAAAGCATTTTCCTTGCATAAGAAATATTCTTTGTCTGCACAAATTCAATTTAAATTCATTTTTTCATGAACACCACATTCAAGAACTGAACACGATACTCCATTTGAAGTTCCATCAGTGGTGTAACACTTCCCTGAATCTATTGTAATATAACTTCTGATGTATTTCAGCGCCACTTTTACTTTTTGTATCAGGGACTGTATCATACTCTTTATGCTGTGCCGAAGATCAGCTATACTGATAAAACTTTCTTCTTATATGGTAGCCATTTTTAATGCAGAAATTGTCATTATTTGATCATAGATGCCATGACATCTTACTTCATTTTACTAAGTTTCTATCAATTCAAAATATGAGGTTTTCCATGGGTAATAGCCCACTCTTTTTCTGTTGTGATAATACATCCAGAGCTTATTTTACTGGCAGACTACATCATGCACTCTTCTGTTCATTGGTCTTTACAAACATTTTATGAAATTGAAATTTTTCTAATATATTAAAAACCTATGTAAGCAGAATTAATTCTTATACATCATGGGTTTCTTGCTGACAGGCTGCTGTCAACACAGGTATCTTTAACAGGGTTAGCTAACATGCACATGAAAACTCAATCTATTCCCCCCTGAGGACATGAATCCTACTGAATCCACTAAGTCTGAGAATAAACTCTTGTTCAATTTGGTCCCTAAGCTTTCTTCAACTTTTTAGGTAGGCTTAGTGTTTTTTAATTCACTAACTTGTTAGTGTCTTTCTGGAAGCATAATATATAAATGAGAATGCATCATCTTAATGTGATTCCAGTTTAATAACTGATCTACAGAAAATTATATACTTGTATAGTCCACATCATATCACAATCTTTTTGTCATTCTTCAAATTAATATTATATTTATCTTTTTTTTTTTTTTCTGTTCCACAAGTATTTAGTTTCTGATACATTATCTTCTCTTTGCTGTATTTCCAGCCTAAAACTATTTGGATTCTTTTATAATATGTTGATCCAAGATCCAGCATGGCACACTTTCCCTTAATGAACTTCAGAAGTTAGTGTCTAGGTATTAATTTAAAGAAGATCAACATCTCAAAATGAAGCCTACCCAAAGTCACTGTTCAGATAAGTGATGTGTGGACTATATATGTCTGTCTCTAACTAACAAAAATAATTTTATTTATACTATAGAACAGAGGAGAAAGAGATGAATTTGGTTATTGAGCTATTGTCAACTTCACAATTTCATAAATGAGTCCGAAGTATATCTACCTAGATCTGACTTACTAGATCATTCAGATATGCAAGGTAAACAAAAAGAGGAGCACAGATTTCATGTTAAATTTCCATCATTGTAACACATTTGCAGTGAAAGCCAGGAGATGATAGCAACTCAGGTAACAAATCCTATTTATAGTTAGATATGAGGAAATGCAAACATGTTGGTCTACATAACTAGCAAGGCTTTTGGCAGCTTACGTTAACATTCTTAAAGTTAAAAAACAATAAATAATGAAATAATTATCCCTTGATGGGTAAACACTTTACAGGAATGTCTGACTCCATGTAGATGTTTGAAGCCAAAGTAGAAGAGCTGTGAGTAGGGACCAGGCTGCTAGCTACAATATGTCAACCAGGGTATTTTCCTGTCCTGTTAAGACCCTTCTGAAAAGCAGCCTGCCTTAATTTGTTGTCATTCATAAACCTGCTGAGGGTCCCTTCTGTCCTGTTTTCCTGGTTGATAATAAAAAGTAGGGGACCCAGTAGTTATTCCTGAAGGATTGTAATCAACTACTAGTAACCAGAAAACAGTCAGACTTTGTGCCAGTCAGTTTTCCTCTCGTCTTACTGAACACTTCACTCTCTGTCTCCCCAGTTTGGCTATAAGGATATTACGTGAATCTCAGAGGCCTTGCTTGCAGTCATGCACTGCTGTGCTGCTCTCCTCTCATAAATGTGAGTCACCTAATCATAGAACTCAAGCAAGTTCTTCAGTTATGATTTACACATGGTAAATTTCTCTTGGGTATTCCCAATCACTTCATTGTTCCTCACGTGCTTTGAAAGGCTTCCAGGAGGTTTTCCTCTGTACTTCAGACTGCATCAATAGATATCTCAAAACAATTCCTCTGTTGGTACTAGATGTCCCTAAATACATAAAACTGAAAAACAGTAGCCAAAGCAACTCAAAGCTGAGGATTTAGCACACTAAATTTTTTAAAGATATTGAAGAGAGAGAAAGAATAGTACAGCTAGTCTGCAGTGATGCTAGTGAGCTCAGAGTATGTCTTCTCTACACAAATGACTGCAAGTGTTACCTGTAAATAATAATAGTCATTATTAACAGAATAAGAGGTAAGACAGCTACTAAACTTGGTACTGTTTAAGGGATAGCTAATCAAACTGATGACGCACGTTACTCCCAACAAGTCTTAACTGTAGGCATTTCATAAGTAAAGGGAAACTGGTGAAATCAAAGGTTTACATAAAGTGACAGTAAACCCTCACATTCAATAAATATATTCAAACAGAAGGAAGAATAGATTTTAAAGTTAAGGATTTCTGATTAGCAATGTTTTGCTGATAAAAAAACCAACTCTAATTTCTGATGACTGAAATTATGATTGGTCTGAAATAGAAAATGCTGTGCAACTCTACCCTGGTTAGAAAAAAAAAAAAAAAAAATTCTTTTTCAGGTTTGTTTTCCTACATCATTAAGACTTCTGATTCAATGCAGTCACCATGTATCTGCACAATGACATTTATCAGAAGTTCAGAATAGGATAAATTCAAGTTGGATGTGTTTTGAGTAGACTAACATCCTAGGTAGAAGTTTTTTTGTTCCTTAGATTTCATATTGAAATCAGAAAATATGTTATCATACTCTATTTTTTCAGTATACACTATGAATCTTGATTTTTATTTCCTAAACGTTATTCATTTGAATTTTGGATCTCCTAAACTTTGAGATTTGTCACAATGCCAGCCTTTCCTTGAAGTCAGGCATTGGAAGAGGAGGTTGAGTTGTGTCAGGACTATTTCATATTATCAAGGTTCTTATTTAAGTCTCTTAACTGTAGGTTTTCATATATCTTTCAGTAGATTGTTAAGTGATGTATCATATGACTTACATGACTTTTTATTTGTATATCCGAGAATACAAAAGAGTGTGCTGCAATTGTTTGTAAGGTGCTTATTATCATGTGTTTTCAGAAATAGATTAGATAAACCTAACAGCTCTTGGAGTGGAACGAGTAAGTGCTAAGTTGCTATGGAGTTTCATTCCATACTTCTCAACCATTCCCTCACAAAATATATCAATGTGGCTGGGATCTGAAGCTTTGCTTAAGAAACATAAGATAGAATTAATCCATTACCTTGCATGCCTAGCCTTCTTAATTTAAGAGGTTGGAAATGCCTGAGCAATGTTTTATTTTTTTAATTATAACTTATAAAAGATACATAATCCTTCAATGATTCAGTGATATCACTGAAATATTACTTTGTTATATTTTAAAATTTAAGCTGTGTTTTGACATTTAGAAGATGCTTAGGGCTATGAATAGCTTGCTGCACTAAACAGAAAATATGCAGTGCTATGCTTTGCTGTGCACATACAAAACAGCTGTTTCACTTGTTTTCTCTTATGTTAACTGCAATCCTGAAGCTTTATTTCCCACATTCAACACCTGGAAGGGCTAGAAGAATTAACACACACTTCTGATCATGACTTAGACTAAGACTGGTTTACTCAAAAGTGTGTCAGTTACTGTAATTGATGTTTTATTTAAGGCTGTTGAAACTTCTAGTATTTTAGGGGCCTATTGATCACTTTTTTTTTTTTTTTTTTTTGTCACCTTAATGAAGATCAAAGTTCTCAAGTACTTTTTGTGCAATTGTGGTACAAATGTTAGTCAAGTATTTGAATATGTCTTTACAGATTACGTATCAGGAGCTACATATCTGGAATTTGAGAATCTTATTACAGAAGAAAATAAAATTTTTAATCTTTATGTTTTTATTGAGGTAAAAAAAAAATAGTTAAGAAAGAACTGCCCCATTCTATAAACACTGTTGTCAGTAGGACAATCAAAGATCAAATTTGCAGTTCAATTTCTTCCAAAAAAAGGATTTGACATCTTTGCAAGTCACATTTGAGCTTTTGATCCTATGAAGAGCACTCTCTAATAACACAGAATTATTTCCCTGATTATTGCTCAGGATTGATATTAAAGAGTTGCTTAGTGGTAAAAGATTATAAGGCAAACCAAAGCAAAAGTTTTGGTTTTAAATGAATTTATATCTGAAATGTCAAAGCCACAGTACTACATGCACTTCAGACTGAAGGATTTACCAATGGCTTATCTTCACCATGGACATAGGGAAGAAATCAGTGGAATATTTAGGTTTCTCCACCTTTATAGTTAAAACCACCAAGGACTCTAAATCAAATTAAACATTACTGAACAAATATAGAAATTAATCAAGGCTGAGAACTGGTTTCTCAGTCATGTCATCTCAGCAGAAGAGTAATTTTAGGCTGTGAACCTCATTTCTTCCACTAGTCTCAAGGTATGTTTCTAAGATTACACAGGATATGATGTTTCAAGCCCTACTGCAGTCTTTTGGCTGATTTAGGCAGTTTCTTGTCTCCTGGGTGCTCCAGTCCAGAAGCCTCACTAACCACTTTCTGTTCTGCAAAGATTTAGCCTCCTGATTGGATTTCATCATTGGCCTAGGTATCAAACTGTAAAATTGTACTTAGACTTATATTCTCTTATATGACTATTTATTCTATTCAACTGCCACAGCTAGGAACATTCTTTAAACTACATTCCCCTTCTTCCTTACACTTTTCCAAACCTGTGAAACTTGCTTCTTGCCTTCAGAGTGATTCTGCATTAGAAACACATAAGATGCTGTGTAGTCTGCTGGTTTATGAATTACATAGCTGTTTGTTAGTTAAACCTGTGGCCAAGAGGTTTAACTTAGAACCTTCAGCTCTCTTTTCTATAAAAGTTATAGGGTGCTAGGAATCCTTCATGCTTTTTATTGAGGTCAATGAAGCACAAACAACGTATGGCTGCATAGACTAGCCAGTGTTTATGAGTTTTCATGGGACATAAGTTCTAGGACATCTGTTTTCTGAAGCCTCAATAATTCTCTGTGCCAGCATATGTAGAATTATCTTTCCTTTCCTAAATTTTGATGAACACTAAATGACCTGGCAGAGTATCAATTTCAAATACTGATACTCAGCACAGTGCTCACTCATGTATGTGTGGAGAAGTGAACACCTGCCAGTCTAGATTATAAGAAATCACAACTCGTTCAGAAAGTTAGTGCATTTACATCTAAATAGTGTTAGACATGCAATATACAGACAGCTCAGTAAATCTAGGGGATCTACAAATTTTGTTTAGTAACACAGCTGAAAATGTCTAGGCATGATTTTCCCTGAAAATTTTGGCAGCTTTATCAATTCAGTCCTTACCTAGGGCAGCCAAGTCAGGGTTTTCTCCACTTACTAACCTCTAATTTTGCATAAACACCATTGTAGTCCTCACAGAATCTGGAACTTGACTCCAAGAGTTTTGTAGATGTCTCCCCCATCCTCCACTAAGGGATTTTATTGTGCTACATTTAAGACATTGACAAAATATTTAACCCAAAAGACACAAAAGTATTCTGGATTTAACTAATATTATATATGTCTGGCTATCATATGAAAACCATACAATTTTTTACAACTAAATTTATGAATAAGGAAAATAAATTACCTCTTTACTTTACCAAACAGAAGTTTAGGCAGTCTTTTATTACCTCTACTATAGTGCTGAAGTTTTGTGGAATTTTACTACTCATTCAAATATTAAAGTCCCTACAATAAAAAGAAATAGAAACTAACAGAATGAGATAAAGTATATGTCTGTATAAATTTTATTTGATATAACAACTGAAACTAACAATCTTGAACCATCCCATCTCATTACACAAACCAGTTCATTAAACATACTAGTGCTAGATTAGAATTTTACAAATTATGTTTCTTACAGTTTTGTGAGAGTTATGGAAATGTGAAAAAGTTTAAAGAGACTGTGGACACACTTGGGAAATGTCTCCAGGGAAAACTATCCTAAGGAGAAAGGCTGCTTTATGCTTCATTGAAGTCTATCCTCCATTATACAAGAACATTTCCTGTTCTCTGGGGTCCTGTGTTGAGAATATTCTGGTGAAATTAAAGAAAAAAAAAAAAAGTCCTAGATTTATGTATAGCTGGAGTAGAAAACATACATATTCCTGTAGCATCTGTTTTTATTTATTAATTATTTCAAGAACATAGTTCATGAATTATCTTGTTTGATGAAACTGGAGAATTCTATACAAAACAGAAAAGAATTAAGTCCAAAAAAAGTCCAGTCGTTTTTTGAGAAATGTATAACTATTTCCTGGGGATTTTTTATATATATATCCATATGTGTACATATATATCTATATGTATGTGATTGTGCATACATGTATATTACACACATACATATTGTATATATGACTGTGTATATGTGTGCATATGTATGTAACATACACACGTATATATGTTTTATATATATATATATATATATAATGGCAAAAGAATCAACTTAAATTCCCCAAAAGGCAAAGCATTGTGAAAAAAAAATCATATTATCTAAAGTTCTCACTTTATCCATGGAGTGACACTGATTTAATTCTGTGAAATTAACATCTGCAGGAGCAGAGTCATCTTGTCTACTTTTTAGCTACCTTAAAATATGAGTATGGAATGTCAGTTACTTGCTTAGGCTCCCTCTATAAGAGACGATCTACCTTAGAATGGGATGACATGTCTTCCCTAAAGAACAATAAGAGCTTATGGTAGAAAATCTGTAACTGTAAAGTGAAAAAACCTCCAACACACATTGAAACGAATATTAGCCTTTTTTCTATTTAGCTCACTTTACTCAAATTCTGATACATTTCTGAACAGCATACCATCATGGCGTTGCTCAAAAGTATAGCAAACAACATGATAAATAACGTATTTTTGTATAAAGCACAGGTGTCCTTACTTTACAACTTCAACTATTTTTTAGAGAGGTGATTTCTTCAATTACAAGTAGATTCTGTTTTGCATAATAAAGATAAGTAGTTACTTCAAGGATCAGTTAATATGATCTGTTTCAAATAGCAAGTTCAACAGATTTTCATGCTAAAAGCACTTTTTCTATTAACTAAGTGCAGAGGGCAATTGCCTCATACCAGGTATATGCATAAAAGTACAGGTAGTTAGATGAATTCTACTACCCCAGTGTGTGCCATTTGTTAATCAGGTACTAAAATTCAGTGAAATAAATGGAAAAAAAAAATGTTAAAAATATGTCTTTCTTTGCTTTACTTCATAAGTCAGTGTATCACTAGTTCATGAACACAAATTTGGACAGCTAAAGGAATGTGTTCAAAACATAACATAGTCAGTATGCTTAATGCTTTACTTTCCCAACACATATATGTAAGTTATTGAGCAATTTTGAGAAGACCAGACAAAATCTTACTTAATTTTAGAGGGAATTATAGAGACAGAAATGGTATTAGTCATATAACTGCAGAGACAATAAAACATCCACTGTTCTAAATACCCATGTGTTATTAAAGACAATGAACACTTCACTTTTGTGAGCTGCTAACAGTATTATTTTTAAATTAGAATTAACATTAGATACTTAAGATGTCATATCACACATACTATTTTTGCTTTTATCCATGGTTTTCAGACAAAAATCATTATTGACTGATGACAGTGCTCTGACAGTGTGAAAAGAGCTGTTAAATAATCCATTTACTGCTCGATTAATATAGATTGCTCATTTAGATTGATAATAGCTGTTGCTACTAAAACTAACAGATTTAAGTGCACTGATCACACAAACTGGAAGACTCAGGATATTTACTTTTACAGATTATTTTTGTTGCTATATCCTGAAATTACTTCACAATATTAGGTCTTTGCATTATGTAGAGCTGAGAGGTGGTTTTAGATTCCAGCCTCATGCAGCAACAGGACATGTCATCTCATCTTCATGTCGAGATCTTATCTACAGAGGATTGGCATTTGTATGGCAAGGAGCACACTATGGTTTTTGGTAAAGTACAAAGGTCCTCTTTTGGGAAGTTGGATGTCCACTTACGGGATTGTTGAAATCAAAGACATGGGACGAATTTCAGCAAAGTTTCTAATAGTGTGCATAACTGATGGACAATAATAATAATGTATTATTCATTAAGATCTCAAATTTGTTGAAAATCCTTGCTTTTTTTGCTGTAATGTACCTGCTTTGTACTTATCATCAATCTTAAAATTTTCAGAAGGCCCAACCTCTCACATCTGGTGTTGACGTCATTCAAATTCATGTCCTACTTAGATACCAAACTAGACTAGACTGTAGAAGCAGCATTGTAGCTCAATGCACAGTAAAGTTTTGCAAAATGTCTGCCCCCTGCTTTCACTCCATAACCCATCGTTACTTCTCTAGCCTCTACCATTTTTAAATCAAAAGGAAGTCCAGGGTCAAACATTCATAGAGCAACTAAGACTTTTGCTTGAACATTATTTATGCAATACTGAAGGAAAAATTATGAACTGCACAATGAGAGGAATAGAATAACAGAAATGTTACTAATGAAAACAGTTATGAAAAATATAGTAAAATGGTAAATTTTGATAAATTGGACCAAAAATAATTATTTTTTTTTTCTTTAGAGAATATGTGTAAGAGAGAAAGAAAAAAATAATAAAAGGATAAAGTGATATTTAGAAAGTCATATATAAATTATTTGTGGATTTTTTAGTGGAATCAAGTCTGTTAATGAAATGTGACACTTCTGCATGTTATTCTGTAGCTGTATGGCTTATTGACACTTGCTTAACTATTATGATAAATTTATTGGTTTTTCACTGATGAAAAATTAAGGAGTAGAGAATGAATTATGCATCCCAAAATATTTGTAGAGGATAAAGTCTTAGAATACTTGCTTCACTTCAGAGAAAATAACAAAGAAATCAAAGAAAATAAAAATCTAAGTATTGGACTGCTAAACTCTGTGAATTCTGAAGTATTTGCTTTAATGAAGTTATTTCTACAAGCTGAGGTTTTCTCTGCATGCTCTGCTAGGTTTATTTGTTTGCAATGATAACATGGCAGAAATGACAGATCATGACAACGCAAAGTGTAACTGCTGGTTTTGGCGAGCATAAAGATAATTTTCTTCATTGTAGCTAGTATGAGGCCATGTTTTGGATTTGTGCTGGAAGCAGTTTTGATAATACAGGGATTTTTTTTTTTATTTTATTTTTTTTTTTGTTATTGCTGAGCAGTGTTTACACATCATCAAGGTCTTTTCCGCTCCTTATGCTTCCCCGTCAGTGAGTAGGGTGGAGGTGTACAAGATGTTAGAAGGGGACACAGCCAGGACAACTGCCCCAGCTGACCAAATGGATATTCCATATCATATGACATCATGCACAGCAAATAAAGCTGGGGGAAGAGGAATAAAGTGAGGTGCATTTAGAGTTAGGGTGTTGGTCTTCCTTAATAACTGTTAAGTGTGATGGAGCCCTGCTTTCCTAAAGATGGCTGAGCACCTGCCTGCTGATGGGAAGTGGTGAATTAATTCAAATTTTGTTTTGCTTGCGCTCACATCGTTTACCTATTAAACTGGCTTTATTTCAACACACAATCTGTCTCACTTTTACCCTTCTGATTCTCTCCTTCATACCACTTCAGGGGTAGTGAGTTAGCAGCTGTGTGGTGCTTTGTTGACAGCTGGCGTTAACCCGTGACAGTTACAAACTCTGGGTTCTCAACTTCTAAGTCAAAAGGAGGTTTGGTTTTTGCTCATGGAGAAGGTTATCCAGATGGATTCTGTTGGCATGGGAAGGTTAGCGTTATGATAAAGAAGTAAAACGTACAAGTTTTTCCGTTTTGTTTTGACTCTAAGGCCATTGTTGGGTTGGGGGACAGAAGCAACAAAAAGCAAAACAAAACTAAACCAACGATATGTTGGTCACCTTCAGGCCCACAGTTTGTATCTATAGAGCTAAAACTCTCATGCATTTCTTTCATGTAGGAAGTCACGTTCTCATTTAAGGAAAAGCATTTGTCCTGAAGA
Organism: Rhynochetos jubatus; assembly: GCA_027574665.1. NCBI lineage: Eukaryota > Metazoa > Chordata > Aves > Eurypygiformes > Rhynochetidae > Rhynochetos > Rhynochetos jubatus. The sequence continues at coordinate 84,761,066 of CM050649.1, read as the reverse complement.
GATTGTGCTCTAAAATGCTGATTTATTTGAATAAAGGTCACAAAGAAACACACATTGCCTAAGTTTACCAAATTAACTGGGAAAGTCAAGGCAAGTTAGAGACTGAGAATATTAGCTAATTATGTTGTGGATTTTCCTCTCACACTGGGTTTCAGTTCATACTACTAACATATATATTGCCACATTTACTGCCTTTTCAGTCCTGGACTATAAAAACTCACATATCACAGTTAAAAATCCACACACAATGGAAAATATAGTCTGAGGGAAGAAGAAGAAATATTTTTTTATATAGGCAGGACATGCATCTCAATAAAATTTAATTGCTTCTGTAATGAGCCAAGGACTTCTCCTTAAACTCATTGCAGAATTCTTACCTGATCTCTTACTTGTATGACCTCCAGAATAATCTATTTTTTTATCTAAATCAGTTAATATAATTGATTATAATAACAAAATAAAACAAAATCTTATTTTTAAAAAATTTTTTCCAAAAATTGTGGGTTTAGCTACTTACCATATTTAAGGATATAGTAACTCCATATGGACAAATGTTCCATTATTTTCTTATATTTGATAATTCATATCCAATAAATGGTTACCTTTCCTGTGGATTATTTTCTATGAATTCTTCCTACAATTTAGAAGAAGTGTCCACTATTATCTTTTAAACTCTGTATGTAATTTGAATAGTCAATTGATAAAGTGCAATCAAGATAAATTGTGTCAGAATGAGAAATGAACAAAACCATTACCTAAGATCAGAAGCAGGGACCACCTTTAAGAGTTATTATCTTATATTCACATGATAATAAAAAAGGGTAATCCCAGTAGCCTAGAGAAAAAAAAATAAAACTATGAGGTGGGATTGAATGAGAAAGTTTATAGGAGCAAGAATAGCAGCATCCCTCATGGTAACTTGGAAACAAGTTTGCACAGCAAGGCAGAGGGTAAGTGCTCAGCATTGACTTTATACGGTAAATGGCAACTACACTCTTCTGCCTCCATCATCATCCAGTTATACACTTCTACCTACATAAAAGCTATTCATATTTCTTGAAAGTTTAATTAGCAGCAACTAAATAAGATTTTGCTTTTCATAAATAACCCCAAAACTTATTGATGCAGGGTAGTAGATAAGTTGAGTGCAATCATCTGTAAAAGTTTTCAGAAATAAGGCTCAGTGTGAAAACTCTTTCGGATTAACATGATTTGTTTGTGCATTGATACATGACTGCTGATAAAAAAACCACCTTTTTTTTCTGAAATTCTTCACGGTGGGGGTGGTGAAGCACTGGAACAGGTTGCCAAAGATGTTGTGGATGCTCCATCCCTGGAAGTGTTCAAGGCCAGGCTGGATGAGGCTTTGAGCAACCTGGTCTAGTGGAGGGTGTCCCTGTCCATGGCAGGGGGGTTGGAACTAGATGGTCTTTAAGGTTCCTTCCAATTTAAAGCATTCAATGTTTCTATTGATATTATATTATTGTTAAATTTAATTATTTCAATCACTATCATTATCTATTATTATTTAGACTATCTAGAGACTTCTAGGAAAGGGATATCATTAATATTATTGCAAGATTTACTTTCTATTCTCATGTGCAGGAAAGAATAAGTATCTCAAAGAAACAGGGACATGCTATTTTGTGTGTCTGTTTAATACTGTGTCATAACCTTCCAAGAACAGCTGGCAGACTTTTATGTATACATTTCTGGTTTTCTGATAAGAAAGTATCTTGCCAAAAGCTAAAAACTTTGACTACTTAACTAGAATTCCACCCATCCCAGATGAAGAAATGTCTGTCTGTTAAAGAGCCCTGTCTTTTTAAACAGTTGTTCAATATTTGTAGGTGTCCATTATGCGTGGACAGATCAGACCTATTGAACGTGCTGTAGATATCCATAAGTCTGACATGCTTATGGTTTGGTGTAATTTGTTCATATTCACTTGCCATCTGTCTTGCACATATACAGTCACTGTGTGCCCACACTGAATTGGACCCAGTGAATATGTCTACACTAGCAAATAATGCAGATAAATAGGGCTGGCCTTGCACAGTTAAGCAACTGGTACTTGACGATGTGGTGTCCACAGAATAAGTATTTCAAAGCAACTTTATTTTGAACTGAACATCCATGACCTGATCAGGCACCAGGCAAACACCTGGAGCGTGTCTTCTCAGTAAGTTTCATTCAAAGTGGTTGCTGAGGACAATATAGGGATCTGACCCAAAAATCACTGCTAAACCAAACTGAAATTGCTGTGTAGATGCCCCTACTTCCCTCTGTCTGAAAAACAGACCACTGGAATGCAACAAGTTATACCTGAAGAAGAAGGAGAAAAGAATGTGTGTTTGTTTTGTTACTTTCTGCTGGTTTTGCCTTTCATGGAAATGTATCCATAAACTAAATCTTCCTTTGGCAGTAAACATAGATTATAGATTAACTCTGTAATAAAGGCAGGCACTAGAGCTAAGTTTTTAGTACCACTTTCTAAGGCAAAAGAAAAACTGCAGAAATGTAGCTGTACTGATTCACAAACCAAATCAGGCATCAGCATTTAAAGCATCTACTGCAACTAGGATTATCTGAAACATGTTCCACATCCTAATAATAAAGACGAATAGTGCATTCTGTGAACAATCATTTTTTGTAAGTAAACTATAAAACAGCAAGCAAAACGTTCTCTCATTACATGCAAAGATTTGATAATATAGAAAAATTCTTTTTAGGGTATATTCCATCCTCTGTACAGACAGAATAAACAGTTTAATTACTAAAATGAAGCTGAAGTATACTACAAAATTTTGTATTCCCTTTTCAAAATGAGCTCTCACTTTTAGCATCTATAAAAGATAGGTTAACACTTTGAATTTAATTTTCATATCTTGAAAAAACCACTGTTTCTAGAAAAATGAAAATGTTTGATGCTTAACATTAAAAAAAAAAAAAATCAGCTTACAGAGGCATATCAGGATAAACAAACTTCTTGTAACATGTTGCTATGCGTCCCATAGGTCACAAACATGATAATCATAGAATCATCATAGAATCATAGAATGGTTTGGAGTGCAAGGCACCTTAAAGATCCTGTAGTTCCAACCCCCCTGCCGTGGGCAGAGACACCCTACAGCAGATCAGGTTGCTCAAAGCCTCATCCAGCCTGGCCTTAAAGACAGACAGGGTTGGGGCATCCACAACTTCTTTGGCAACCTGTTCCAGTGCCTCACCACCCTTTCTGTGAAGAACTTCTTCCTGATATCTAATCTAAATCTCCCTGTTTTCAATTTAAACCAGTTATTCCTTGTTCTGTCACTACACGCCCTTGTAAAAAGCCCCCCACCAGCTTCCTTGTAGGCCCCCTTCAGGTACTGGAAGGTGCTGTAAGGTCTTCCCAGAGCCTTGTCTTCTCCAGACTGAACAAGCCCAATTCTCTCAGCCTTTCTTCACAGGAGAGGTGCTTTAGCTCTCTGATCATCTTGGTGGCCTCCTCTGGTCTCGCTCCAACCAGTCGACATCCTTTTTACGTTGAGGGCTCCAGAGTTGGATGCAGTACTGTCTTAGCTTTGCACCAGCTAGTTTGTGTTTTGTTTCACCCCATAACACATCAAGCTGCATAGGTGGTGTCAGCCCGGGGCCCGCAGCACTGCAGGACTGGCTGGGAGGGGGTGGGGATATGGGTGGAAAGGCTTGTGGTTGGACAGGTCCCTGGGAAGGGGAAGGGTCTGAGGGGGCTTCCAGCCGAGGGGGCTGGGGGTTTGTTTGTTGTGGGGACCTCGTGGCGAGTGGTTGGTGCTCCAGGCAGAGCCAGCGTCTTGCCGGGCAGATCTGTCTAGGAGTCGGGGTTTGAAAGTTTTTTTTCCTCTCTCTTACTCTCTCGGCCCACGGCGGTTTCATGGGGGGTTGCCCCCTTTGGGTGGGTTTTCTTTCCTTTTTTCCCCTTCTCGGGGTGAGATCCTGTATCATTTGTCCTACCCTTTTCCTCCATTCCTTAAATTACTCATTAGCACTAGCATTGTTAGTAACGCCCTAAGTTGTACATGGAAGAATATCCATCTCAATAGGTCTTTGTAACTTCTACTGTTAATACACTGGTATATCTGAATTTCAATAATTTTAACACCATTAAGGACTTATAGAGACTGGAATATGGGAAACTCTAATGGTAAAAGTTGTTAATCAATTGATAACCTCTGAAATTGGAGATCAAGAATTTGATCATATTTTATTAGTTTACAAACCAGTGCTTACATTCTGTGTAAGGAGATGTGGAAAGTGGTAATGTGCTTGTTTAAGTTATTTTGTTGAGGACTATTCAGTATAAGAAAATAAGTAACAAAGAAAGTAATAATTAAAAACTTAGGTACAGAAACAGTTGACATACTGAGCCCAGCACCTGATCACCACTGTCTATACCATTTTTTTAATCATATAAATCCTTTCTTCTTAACTTTTTCTCTTTTTGTGTGTGTGTGTGTACTTCCACTCTGTCTTCCTGCAAATAGGAAAGCAGCAGCAACCTTTCAGCCTGGGAAGAGACCTCAGGTCCCAGCTTACCAATCTGGGCTCCAGTGGCCAGGTAGAAGGCAGTCTTGGACTGAAGCTGCTGCAGGAGGCAGCCGCTCCTAACATACCTTAACAGTCTGAATCCCAAAATTCTCTAATATGGATTTTTTTTTTATTTTATTTTATTTTAAAGGCTGAATATGGTTCTGGCAGACTTGCATATTGAATGCAATATGTTATTTTTAGAGATTTTAAGTAGAAACATCTCAGTTTTCCTTCTCAAACCTTTGTAAATATAGGGAGAATATCACTCTATTACAATGGTTTTTAAAGAAGAAAACATATTCAGGGAAGTGACTATTTCTATCTTTCATTTCTATAGGATGAGAAAAACATGAAAGTTTGCCTCAAAGCAAATGAATGTTAACTACACTGGATTGGGATGGGGTGCACTGCAGATATATTTCAAAGCAGAAGAAAAAAAAAAATGTATCACCTATTAAACCCAGTGGGAAACTTAGTAAGTTTATATTTAAATAAAAGATGCAACTTCAAGTATCATAGCATCATGTACACACACAAAACCATTATAATAACAAAATAAAACAGGTGTGTTCCATACAGGATAGTAAATATGCTTTCATCCCATAAAATTCTAGCTCTTAGAATTAATTCCGTATTCTTGTAATGTTGGATATTCCTTTTTTTTTTTTTTTTTTTTAACCTTCCCTGCCAAAAGGCTTTGTTTTCACTGAAAAAACATGGCTTCATGAATTTTACCAGCAGCAAGGATTATTTTCACAGAGCTCTCATGGTAAATTAGAAACGGGTGAATCTCTACATGCTTGGAAGTACAGCTGAGATAAGCAATTTATCTGAAATTTTTCTTAGTGGCCTAGGGCCTTCAGTGGGCATTATTCAGCATTCCCCCATATGTTTGGAGACAGGAAGAATGAAAGGAAAACTATTTGCAGAAGTCATTTTCTCAGGGAAGTTTGGAAGCAGTAATTATTTGAATTGTGTCAACATAGGAGAGAAAATAATTTCACATCTTTTTGTTTAGATAAATCTGCTCTCCACTTGGGGGATCATCCAGCTTTATTGCTTACCAAATGGGGGTGTTACATCTATCCATGCTTTTCTCTACTTAAAATGCTTTAACATAGCACTTGAAGACACCATGAGTTCTAGTCCCTGTTGTGTTGACATTGCAGATTTTATCTACTCATTATTTCCTTTTGCATCTGTGTAGGATAAAGTCTCATTACTACCCTAATTTTATTCCAGCTGTGTAACGCTAAAACATTTTAGAAAAGGGAAAGTAGTCTGTCTGATATTTTATCTTGGGCAGTTGGTGAGTAATGTCATCTCTAACACTCCTTGATCCTGGATCCTTAAATCTTTTATTTCTCCTCCCTCCATTCTGTTGCCATTCTCTTTCTCTGTTGACTACAGATAGAGCCTCATTCAATAGTTCTGTGGTCACAGTTCAATACTAGACAAATTGTAGTCAAAGCCATTACCTTTACTGCAGTCCTTCTCCAAGTCAGCTTTTTTACACCAACACAGCTACTGCAGAATACCCCTAATTCAATAGCTAATATTCTTAATCTCAGACCTCCAAAATCTGGTTTTTATCTCCATTTATTTATTTTTATTTAATTTCTCTCAGTCTTTTAACAGTGCTCCCAGAAATAATAATCTATCTTAACTTGAATTTCAGAAGTGGTTATTATTTTGCTGATGTATTTCAAAATCTTTTTTTTTTTTTTTTTTTTTTTGAATCAGAAACAGGATTGACTCAAGAAGAAAATATTTTTGCATGAATTGAGGCAATGGAAACAGTCTTCAAGTATCACATTAATAACAATAGCACAACTAATTGCAAGAAGTACTTCAGGATTTTGGTGGATTTACTCAAAATAAGCATAGATCATACTTACAGAATCTCTGTTAGTGGTTGTCCCAGTTTAGACACTAGCTCAGTAATGATGAGATGCATAATTTGGATTACTATTCAATATCTATCTAGAAATTATGTATCTATCTCTGGATTCAGAGACTATAGGTTTACTAATTTGCATTGTTTCCTCAGTGCCAATTTGCAGTTATGGAATGCATCAGTCTCTGATTTTTTTCTCTATACCTATATGAACAATTTTTTACATTATGGGAGTGGCCTGTCAAATTGCCAGCATCTATATAAATTTCCTGGGCTTTCACAGTCCAGAAACCAAAATGAGATCTTGCATTTTAACTGATTAAATCGTACTCGGTATTCCAACAAAAGAATATAAGCAGAATTTCTATTTCTATTATTCTGTCCATTGAGGCAGCCATATCAAACTATCAATTACTAGAAACTGAGTCAAACAAATGATTTTGAGAAATACAGATTCATCACTGGTGCCTGGCATCTTGGGATCAACTTCAATCTTTTATGTGGATTTGCTTCTCAGGAAAAAATTGACCATGACTGCTGAAAGCAGTCCTTCTGCCTTGAGGGGAAACATAAATACTAGAGGTGAAGGGCAGGTATAACATCATCAGTAACAACTGAAAATCTCCTTTAAGAAAGAAATTCAAGACCTGACCATCAGTCGTAGAATAAACATATTAATGGGTAATAATAATATTCAGTAGACAAAAAAATATTAGAATAACAAGGGCAATCACAGTTGAGTGCACAATTCTTCAGAAGACTTGAGCCTGCAAATCATGTTGTTTTAGTTGCTATCTATCTTCTTTTTTCCTTTTTTTCTGCTGCATGAAGACTGTTTATGACAAAGACTGTGTTCATATTTGGACAATTCTGGCACACGAAGGCTTAATAAAGGCACTGCTGGGATAATAGAATCTTTCAGAAGTAACTTCTAAAATTAACAGTTAAGATTAATTTGAAAGGAGGAAACATTTGTGTTCAGCTGAGTACATGAAAAGGTTTTATTTGTAATTTAGATAAATGTTTTCCTGGCAATGAAACTGAATGTAAAAATATTAATTATTCACAATGTAATAATTAAGAAATTGGGCAAATGTAATCACATTGCACAGCTAAATGAAATTAACAGATGTCAAGAGAGGAATAGGATAATAATAATATATTATTAAATAGGGGAAAAAAATGCATAGAGGTCTAGTAATACCACTATTTTTAAGATGATTGTTAAAATCATCCCTTAAATCATTCCCTTAAATAGGACTGAAGGGAATAAAATATTATTATGTGTGCCTGAGCATGTGCTACATTACTAAATTTTCTGAACATGAATTAAAAAAGATTTACAAGTAAGCCTGGTTTCTATATCTTACTGTGTTCTTCCTCTCACAAATAAGAGGATGTACGTGAAGAAAATTATGTGAATAATTTGCTAGATAGCTAGACTTCACAAAAGAGGTCTTGCACCAACCACCCTCAGGGATCTTTAGAAAATCATACTCTATCTACAAACAGGGCTTTCTATGTTAGAACATGCCTTCCTTGAAAGACATATGGATTTAGTGGCTTTGTTTTCCCTGGGCACCAGGTCACAACTTCGTAGACCCACATCAAAAATATTAAGTGCTAAAGGTGCTTATTAATGGAAATAAAGTGTGGATTGCTAAGGAAGTATGACTAGTGTGATAGTGCAGCCTGAATAATTCATTTATGCTTTCAGTATGAATTACCCTTTGGAAAAGTCCACATCCATTTTCACCGTTTACAGAGGAAGACTAAGATCCTAATCTGTGCACTGAAGTTAGGTGCCTAAAATCAAGCACTACAAATACCCACCCAGAAGAAAACAACTGCCCAGAACCTAAAATGTATGAGGTACAACTTCAAACATTTTTTTCTCCCCATTTAAATGTTCATATCTGTGCAAACAAGCATATCATAGGTAGACACCAACCAAAAATGCTTTTACAAATCAGTCAAGTAAATGCAAATATATAAAAAACGTAACCTCTATGATTTTTTAAGTTTTCTTTATTTTTTTTTAGAATTGTGTGCATGGTTTGACTTGAAAAGCATAGAACTACTCTAAAGTTCTTCAAATATTAATTTTAACTTAGCATACAATTTTACAATAATTTACACAGGCTTTGCTTATTGAATGAACTCTTTACATTTCCATTTTCCAAGAGCTCTCTGCAGCCTCTCCTTTTCAGCCTTCCTATCCACAAAGTAAGTAAAGAATAATCATGTCTTATGCCATGTCCAGAGATTAAAAACAACCCTACTGTTTCACTAAATTCCATTTAAATAGATACAATTTTTTGTGGTTTAACACCAGCCAGCAACTAAGCACAAAACAGTTGCCAAAACGTAACCCCATACTAGCTACTATGGAGAAAACAAACTCTATTCTGGACAAAACCAGAACAAAACCTAAGAAACACTATATTATACACTAAGTAAATATTAGGAAATAACTGATTTTTAAATTAATTTTCAGTTTTAAGAATAAATACACATGTGCAGAATGGAACAAAATTCAGCATCATTTTCAGTGAACTCAAAAAACAAACAAATACTTTCACAACAGAATAAATTGTCTTATTCTGACAAAATGGTTTATTTTGAAAACTTGAATTATTTTCAAATTTTAAGAAATTTCAAAATGAAAAGTGAATTTAAACAAAAAATGGGACAAATATCAGAACCTGTTATCATTGAAATGAAAGAAAAAAAATAAAATTTCACTATAGGAATTCACTTAGAGGAAAAAAAAGATCTTGTTAAATGTCTTGGTGGTTTTCCATATTTGGTTGTTTAATGGCAAAAAAATTATTTTGTACACGGTTTCTGTTACCATTCATTTCTAAGAGGAAGGTAAATTTCCTGTAATGTGGAAGAGAAAAATCTTCATGCTCTCTAATTTGTTTAGTTCCCTAGTGTGCTGGGTTCACTCAGGAAAGAATTAACTCTCTTTACCGTGGCTGCTAGGAAGCTGTGTTCCTGGATGCTGAGAGCAGTACTGATAAGGTCTTAGCTGGTGCTGGGGAATGCCTGCACTGAATTCAAGGTCTTTCTCCTCTTCTGATACTGCAGCTGCATTCCCAGCTCTTGCTGTCTCACTACAGGCAGGGTAGGGGACACACAGCTGACCCAAACAGACCAAGGAAGTATTTCATTCCATAGCATGTCATGCTGGTGGTATAGGAGAGAATGGGGTCCAGGGGCCGTTACTCTCTTACTCTTTCGCTCATTTATTTCCGTACACTTTCTAACACTCTCCCTGACTCCTGCGTTAGCTGCTTTGCTAACTCCTGGGCTGGCTTGTTTCTGAGCAAGTTGGTGGTTTTGTGTCGTGGTTTACTCTGGCTAGCAAAATACCACGAAGCCGCTATCACAAGTCCCCCCTCCTCTCCTCCAACAGAGGAGAAGAATCAGAGAAAAAAGAAATAAGGAAGCTTGTAAAATTGAAATAAGAACAATACACTAATTAAATCTAAATCAATATATACAAATACTACTACTACTAAATAATTAAAATAATAGAAAATAAAACATGGTACAATATGATACAATATAATACAATATGATACAATTTCTCACCATCCACTGACCAATGCACACTCAGATGCTGAGTAGGGAGAGTTAGCTCCAGAGAGCCCAAGAGCGTTCGCATCCCAAGAGCGAGCACAGCAGATTCCGAATGAACCCTGTCAGTGATGGCACTGCCAGGAACTCTAAACAACCCATCAATTACCTCACAAACGAGCCAGCACAGGAGTTAGCAAAACAGCTAATGCAGGAGTCAAGGGGAGGGTTAGCAAGTGCCCGGGAGTAGACAAGCAAGGGAGTCAGGGAGATAGTGTAATGGCTACCAGATCTCCTCCCCACCCAAGACCCAGAAGATGACATACTATGGAATAAAATACTTCCTAGGTCAGTTTGGGTCAGCTGTCTGAACTGTGTGTCCCCTACACTGCCTGTAGTGAGACAGCGAGAGCTGGGAACGCAGCTGCTGTATCAGAAGTGGAGAAAGACGTTGAATTCAGTACTTATCAATACTACTCTTGGCATCCAGCAACCACAGTAAAGGGAGTTAACCCTTTCCTGATTGAACCCAGCACAGCTTGTTAAGTTTTCCCGGTCGTGCTATCGCTAATAGGGTTTGTTTGGAATCTGCTGCAGCAGCTCTTGGGCTCAGGCCCTCTAACTGCAGCTCTCAGGCCCTCTGGGTCTGATTTTCACTTCTCAGCACCTGTTCATTCATTGATCAGTGGGTGGTGAGTAACTGTATCATGTTTTATTTTCTACTATTTTAATTACTTATTATTAGTAGTATTTATATATATTCATTTATATTCAAATAGTAAATAGTTCTTACCTCAATTTTACAAGTTTCCTTGTTTCTTTTTCCTCCAGTTCTCCCTGTCTGCTGGAAGAGGGGATGGGGGATTTGTGAGAGCCACTCTGTGGTCTTACACTTGTCCGAGTTAAACCATGACAACTAGTCAAAGACATTGTTCAGAAGCATATTTTACATAAGGTTTGTTATTCAATGTGCTGATTATTCCCTTCCTTCACATATTTATGAAGTCTTATTGCTAACCAACATGAAAATAGATGACATTATTGAAGTTTTTGCTAAAGTAAAAAATGTTGAAGCCTTCTACTGGAAATTTATAATTATTGAAATATAAATATACATACAGATAAATATGTATGGCAAATAGAATATGTATTATTGAATATATCTTACATAATAATAGTGAATATAAGGTAATCTTGGATCAGCTTGTCTGGGAATGTAAGTTCTTCTACATCATCTCTTACAGGTCACTATTAGGAAAATAGATTATACTCAACCTCCATATTATAGAAGTAAGTGCATTGTAAAATCTAATGTTTACATTTCATGAGACATTCAATTAGATCCTAAGGATGTTCTCATGTTATAAGAGCTCTGATTCAGCAGGCCACGTATAATCAAGGAACAAGTGAAGACAAGGTTAATGAATGTACGAAACATAGTTCTCAAAAATTCCAAACACTGTGCCTAAATCAAAGAACCCTTACATTCTTGGTAGTTAGGTATGTTGGCATTTGTTAAAAATAGGAAATTTGTATCAACTGGCCTGTTTTACATAGTAACCTTAAATGGGATAACACGCTCCTTAGAATTCAAGTTGATCATCGAATGGTTAGGGTTGGAAGGAACCTTAAAGATCATCTAGTTCCAACTCCGCTGCGATGGGCAGGGACACCCTCCACTAGACCAGGTTGCTCAAAGCCTCATCCAGCCTGGCCTTGAAGACAGCCAGGGATGGGGCATCCACAGCTTCTCTGGGCAACCTGTTCCAGTGCTTCACCACCCTCTCTGTAATGAAAGGATCACTCACAAAAAGGTAGAGATTACATCTCATGGCATTTGTATTAGTATTCTTTGTACATAACTGTTAGAAGCTCTGAAAATCCACAACTTACAGTTTCAAATAAAATATACAGTAATTCTCTCTTTCTTGGATCCAATACTGTTTTTGAAAAGAAAAAGTAAAAAAAGCCCAAATTATACATGTTAAATATCAGGCGTAAGTAGATGAGTAGTATTACATCAGTTTTACAATAAAATTAATTATAATCAAGTCCTTTTGTGTCACATTGTTTACAAACACAAGATATCCTTGTTGAGCTGATCCATATGGACTTCTCTTCTTTCAAATCCAGTCAGGACATAGTCCTTCCATAATATTGCATACAGAATTAGAATGAAATGGTATGAGTATATTTCTTCTGTACTGTTTAGTCCTTATTTCATCTGAATCCCAACCTTCATACACTGACTGTGTTAGGAACAGAGAAAAGACATTATTTCACTTATGTTCCTAGTACTGTTCTGACAGTTTGGAGTCTCCGTTCCCCTGACACATACCTTTTTTATCCTCTTCAATTTTTGATAGCTGTATTGTTAATCCAAAAAGAAACAAACAAACAAAAAAAAGGAGTAAATTTTTAAAAACATTCTGGGCACAAAACCAGAGAAAATTACCTTGGAAAACAGTATGCTGTAAGTACTGCTTAGCAGGATGATTATCACAGTTTTAACAGTCCCATCTTGTGCAGCTGGTATGCATATATGCAGCCAATTAATTTCACCAGTTACTTAAATAGTTTCCAAATTACTTATGTATTCAGCATATGTATTGATTCACTTGACTAGGTTGATTCTAAAGAAGCCATTACTGTCAATCAAATAAAGGATATGCATTCTCAAAATATTTATGTTTAGCCAATTACATAGTTAATCAGAAAAATAATTTAAAAAAAGTATTGAAAATTACATGACCTTTTGAAAGACTATCACTTCCTTACCATGCATGCTCACATATACCATAACATTATATTTAAAGAAACAAATATCAATAATGTCAAAATGTGTCTATCTAGAATAATCTGGAGAATTTGTTGGATTTATAGAGAAATTGTGCTGTTGTAACTGAGAACAAAGATTCACATTCTGACTGTCTCTAAAGGTTTAAGGAATAGATAGTATGTAAACTGTAGACATAAATGTCATAAAAGTATGTAATTTGCCTGGACACAAAATTAATTACTGACCATATAAAGGGAGATACATAATCTCTGTAATGTCCAGGAGGCACACAACTGCTCAGAAAGGGAGTTTATTTATCACTTTTAACTTTAGGGTACTCAAATGTTTGAATTGCCAAGAAATAATTATCAACTATTCTGGACTTCAGCTGCTTTCCACTCTCCACTGCCAGTGCACAGAAAAGGATTCAATAATAATTACAGGGAGAGAATGAGAAAGTGACTCTGTAGCTGACTGTGTAAGATACTCACATAAGAGGGGTGGAATTGGATTCTGATCCTTGTTGCTAGGACTGCTTCTTCAATTTCCTTAATTAGTTATGTAAAATACACAAGCACTACTGGGAGCAGGGAGCTTAACCCATGCAAGCATACTAATCAGTAATTTGTGCAAGTATATATTCTTGAGAGTGCTGCTGGGCTACAGAATCATTCTTCATTTTCGGTTCTCTAAATTGTAAGCCTTGAGTTCTTCATTACTCCATAAAGATTTTTCACCAAGGGAGGAGAAAGTTGCCTGATAAACAAGACAAATTTAAGGATCTCTTACTTCAGGGCCTAGCTGAAGTAAGGTCACCTGGTACAGCCCAGGTGGCTGGATCCCTTTCTCTCCTGAAAACCTCCCATGCTCAGGTGATTGTTGCCACCTGGTAGGAGCTACTATTGGCATTTTTATATAGGTTCAGCTACAACAGCCAAACAAACAAACACATTCCATTGAAAATATAAGAGTCGGGAAGGTTGAGTAAATTCTCAATTTTTTGATTTTGTCTTTATTGTAAAGAAGTATTTTATTCCTATAATTTTTTTTTACTGATTACTATCTCAATCAATATGGGTATAGTTTTTATTGTTTAAATAGCTATGTTATTAAATCTGACCATTTAAAAAAATAACAATGTGGGGTTTTCTTTCCTATATTTGTTTTATTGTGGGTTTTTTTTTCAGAACTCACAGTTTTACAGAACGTGATTACCAGCTCCCCAAATGCTCTTAAAAAAAGTAAATGCTAAAAATATCTTTGAAATAATTGCTAGAAATATAATATGGATCATATACAGATGTAAAACTGTATCTATCTACTTGGTCATCAGGATGATGACAAATTCTGAATTATAATGTTAAAAGGGATAAAATACAAAGAGTTACAGAACTGTTAACCCACATTCACAGTAAAAGAATAGAGTGCTATGATTTAATGTTCCTTGCAAGTTATTTTAGGGAAAGTACCAGTTGTAGTTATGGTTTTATACTGCCTTTACTATTTTCTTCTGCTGTGTTAACATGAAGATATTTAGCTTCTGAGAGCCACCATAACCTAGGAGTAGCTGTAACTCTTACATCTGTCTCTCTTACAGAATAAAGCAGTGTCTTAGCTTTGCACCAGTTAGTCTATATTTTTGCACCAACTAGTCTATGTTTTGCTTCACCCCATAATACATCAAGCTGGATAGGTGGTGCCAGCCCGGGGCCCGTGGAACTGCAGGAACAGTGGGGAGGGGGTGGGGATATGAGTGGAAAGGCTTGTGGTTGGACAGGACCCTGGGAAGGGGAAGGGTCTGAGGGGGCTTCCGGCCAAGGGGGCTGGGGATTTGTTTGTTGTGGGGACCTCGTGGTGAGTAGTTGGTGCTCTGGGCAGAGCCAGCGTCTTGCTGGGCAGATAAGTCTGGGAGTCGGGGTTTGAAAGTTTTTTCCTCTCTCTTACTCTCTCGGCCCCCAGGCAGTTTCGTGGGGGGTTTGCTCCCTTTGGGTTGGTTTTCTTTTCCTTTTCCCTTCTCGGGGTGAGATCCTGTATCATTTGTTCTACTTTTTTCCTCCGTTCCTTAAATTACTCATTAGCACTAGCATTGTTAATAACTCCCTAAGTTTCATTTATATAATTAAATAGTTCTTATCTCAACTCCTACGGGCTTTTCCTAAGTTTGTTCCTCTGACCCTTCCTCACTGGGAGGGTGTGTGTGTGGGGCAGAGTGGTAGAGCGGCTGGTCGTGATAAAACCACAACAAGCAGACATTCCAAGGGAGTTTTAAATGTATGCACATGAATGTAAACTGTAAATCATTTGTATTTTATTACTTCTGGATTATATTTGGACAAGTTAGATTTTCCTTTGTCAAATCTCTCCTCATTCTAAAAAACAAATTATAGTTATAAAAATAAATGCTAAACCAACCTTAGGTTTACAAATTGTAACACCTTGTGCTATGAGTGTGATTTAGATTGATATGTTGTCACTTCAAATTAGTTTACATTGGCAGCTGTGGTTCTTTTTGAGAATTACAAGATAATTTGGTCAACAGCCAGAATAAAGTGATGCAAAAGTGTCTCTGCATTTATTGTGCTTCAAGGATTGAGGTCTTTTTTTTGCATTAATGCTCCAGAATAATTTTATGTATGTGGTGGTTTAACTCCAGCTAGCAAAATACCACGAAGCCGCTCTCACAAATCCCCCTTCTCTCCTCCAGTGGAGGGGAAGAATCAGAGGAAAAAGAAATAAGGAAGCTCATAAAATTGAGATAAGGACTATTTATTAATTAAATGTAAATCAATATATACAGGTACTACTAATAATAAATACTTAAAATAGTAGAAAATGAAACATGTTACAATACATACAATATGATACAATTTCTCACCATTCACTGACCAAAGCACACCCAGATGTTGAGTGATGAAAATCAGACCCAGAGAGCCCGAGAACCACAGCCCGAGAGCCATGGCCTGTAGGCCAGATACCAGGAGCTAACGCAGCAGATTCTGAGCGAACCCTAACAGTGATAACACAGCCAGAAAACTCTAAACAACCCACCATCTCCCACACGAATGAGACAGCACAGGAGTTAGCAAAGCGGCTAACGCAGGAGGGTTAGCAAGTGCCCGGAGAGACAAGCAAGGGAGTAAGGGAGAGAGAGAAGGGCAGAGTAATGGCTACTGGACCCCCTTCCCCGCCCAAGAGACCAGAACATGACGTACTATGGAATGAAATACTTCCTTGGTTAGTCTGGGTCAGCTACAGTATCCAAAGCGGACAAAAGACCTTGAATCCAGTACAGGCCATCCCCAGCACCAGCTGAGGCCTTATCAATGTTTTCTCTTATCGTCCAGCAACAGAGTTTCCTGGCAACCAGAGTAAAGGGAGTTAGCCCTTTCCTGACTGAACCCAGCACAGGATGTATATAAACTTCAAACTGAACTGCTCCGTTGATATAACTTTTAAGAAACCTCGATAAAAGAGGTAGTTTTAATTACTGAGAGGAATGAATGAGTTAATGGGATCAGTGCAATCCCTACAAGCTAGATGGTAGACAATTATTAACAGAATGTCTGTTTAAGGATTTGGCTTGATTTTAGTTTTCAGTTTCCCAAGAACTGTAAGGTTCAAATCACATCTGGAGCCTCAGAAGTTCTTTCTCCTACCCCTTCAATTCCAATAAGTGTAACTCACATTAAAGATTAAATTGGATAATCTGTCTTTCTGTTTGGGGGGAAAAAAAATCAGGAATTAATCTGTAGAGACTTTAAATCTCCTCCTCTTTGGATTCCCCATAATTTGTCAAATGCCATTCTTTAGGTTCTTTGATAGAGAATACTGAAAAAACAATGCATTTCTTTCAATACAGGTTTATTTCATAGATAGCCAATACCTGTCAGTAATACATAGTAATTGAAATAACAACCACAATTATTTAGAAAATGTACGTTTCTTTCTAGGGCTTTATGAAGGACACAGAATGGAAAGAAATTTAGTATCTGTATTTCCTATTTCTCTGTTTCAAGAACATTTACTCTGTGAAGTAATTGTAAAGTTAATGCAGAAAGTACAGTGGGTTAACTGAAAAAAATTACCTCATCATAGCATCACTTAATTTACTTGTTCCTGAGCTTCTGAATGGACTGAATTAACCCAGCAGTAAGTTTATATGTTCATTTTTCATTGCTTAATAAGCCGTAAGCACTTCAGAAATGGTTTTACAAAATCCAGTATGTTAACTAATAAATAGTTCTGAAAATCAGGAGCAAAAGAAATGTTCTAAACTTCACATTGTCAGATTGAATTGCACATGGTTGGATGAAGGATATTGATATCCCCCTGCACAACCACTGTGCTTTAGAGAAGTGGTCTGCTTATGTAGCAAAAAGACTGTAGGACGTTACAAGAAGAACCCTGTATTTGATTTAATCTGCAGTATGAATGACATCAGTTCAAGAGTACATGGATACATTTGGAGATTATATGGGATGTCTGGAAATTTCTGTGAACTCTGGTCCATTTTGCAAGTCAGTACATACACAAGCCTGTGCTGAAGGAAAGCACAGTTCTTGCATCTCCCAAGTATTGTGTATTTCTTCATCTAAGCAAAAGCATGAATTAATTTTTCTCCCTTTCTATTATTCTTGACAATATGGGTAATAACAATCAAGAAAAACATGTTATAAATATTTTTGTAGGCTTGCTTATGAAGCTTTCAGAACACCTGTTTGTATACAGGTCTCTAACCTGATATTATTTGACAACTGTTTTCTCTCTTAAGTCATTCTTGCCTTCAATACAGGAAGATAGCTACAGTATTCTATGCAAGTTTGGGTACTGAGGAGCAAGTAAGAAGGCAGATGAACAAGAATGTTTGTAAGGAATTTGTAAATGGTTCAGTCAGAAGAACTATATCAGTGAAATTTCAAGATTTTACTGCCTGTTGCATACGTGATGCTTGACTTCTTTTTCATAGTGCTTAACAAATGTTAACTAATGACCCAATACCAAATTTGAAAGTTTGTTAAATTGTGGCATCTATAATCTAGATCACAGAGTGAGTATTATTAAACTTTAAGAAATCATGGTTAATCAGAAACTGTACTGAGAAAACCTTTTCGTTTAACCTTTTAATATAATAAACAGATTTTGTTAGTAGCTTAAATCAAACATCTATTTGCAGTGGTTTATCTTTAAATCTTAGTTGTAAATTGACACTTGCAAAAATTAGTAATAGGAAAACCTCTATGAGGCTTTTCATCAAAATGTTCAAAAAGGTCCGAAGGAAAACCTGTCTTTACAGATAGCAAGAGTTCTTCTTTGCAAATGGCAAATAGTTTCCAGTCTCATGATTGGAAGTTGAGCTGTCAGTCAGCAAAATACACCTGTTTCTGACTAAGTGTTTTGATGTCACTAAGTTTTTAGAGTGTGTTAGTTATCATGTATTAAGCTGGTTGATCAGAAATCACCTCTTTTTCATCAGAAAGATAGGCTAGGTTGTGGTCATCATATATTTTATAACCACAGAAATATGTTTCTCTTGGCAGTAAAGCTTCATCTCAGCCTAACGTGAATCTTTGTGCCCTGGATAGTGACTACAATAACTACAGTAACTATCAATGTAAACTTTGTGTATGGGATTAAAACATTTTCATGCTCTGGAAGACAACCATTTTAATATTTATTAGTTTCACCTAGCATAAAATTGATAATATTAATGATATAAGTTCATAGGTATGTCTCTGGATATTAATTGGGAAACTATGTTAAAATATTACTGACACATTATTTGGAAAAGGTTTTAATTTAAAAGCATGTGTATCAGCCACCACAGGTATCTGAATCTATATTGATGAGTTCTGTGCTCCTATTTTTGCCATTTTAGCATTCTATTAGGTCTGAGTTTTAAAGTGTGTGTGTGTATTCATATGGAGTATAAATACAAAAATATTTTCTTCTTATTATTTTATCTCTGTGTCCTATCATTCCTTAGAAAATAATTAAGCTGGAGATGGATTTCAGTTTCTTATCTAAATACTGTCATTTCTGTCATATAACTTGTGTCATTTACCTGTCTCAAGGGAGTTAGTTTTCTTCTCATGTCTTTTGCCTACAGGTGGTGATAGCCAGAGAGGAACTGTAGAGGTCAGTATTTGAAATCAATCAACCAACCACATGGAACACAACCACATGGAACATCAACTACACTGGAACAAAAACCACCAATATTTTCTGAAGTTTAGTTATCCATGGGGAATTGTAGACTCTATTAAACTCCTTAGTCTCTTAATATCCTGATATTTCCTGGCAAGCCTAAACTATAGCTCAAATTAATCTCATTCATCACACAGTGTAAATCTGATGTTTTAGTAAACTCATTTCAAGGTTGTGTTTGGTCTACTGGTAGCCTAAAACAACAGATTTCCCTTTCTCAAATCAAATTCTATATTTAGTTTCCAACTTCCTCTATTTCTAACCTTTCAGCTTTTAGTGTGTAACACGGGTTTAAAAAAGTATATAACAGAAAACAAACTATGTACCCTTTTTTTCATTTTTTGTAAGAACTTAGATTATTTCTCCATAAGTCCACTGGAAAGACTACATTGTAAATCATTCCACCAACAAACAGTTCAGATAGATAAAACAGATTCAAATCCCAAGGTGTCCCTACTTTTTTTTTAATTATTATTATTATTTTTATTATTATTATTATTTTTCAAGAAAAGAAGAAAGCAAAGACACAAATTAATATTTAGAGAGTACTTTCTCCAAGGCAAACACATTAATCTTCTCTTTCATTGGACAAGTTTTTAGCTTACAAGTTAATGAAAGAACTGTCTTTAATTTGGCATGCCTTTCCTTGATTGAAACGGTGTTTGTGTCCTGACTTTCAGGCCAATGTCCTTCGGTTTAGTAATGTAAGTGTTCATACACCTCAGAGAATGACACTTGGCCAGTCTTCATGCATTATGCCAACTCAGCTGAAGTCAGAGGTGAACTTTTTTTCTATAAAAATGCAGAGACAGAACTTTACATACCTAAATACATATCTGAGCCCATCCATTTTATTCCAAATGTTGACTTTATATTATTGCTCTGAAAAAGCCATGAGGTGGAAGTTCCTTGTGCATCCTGACATGGGAAGAAGAATAGAAAATAGCACTAGCTGTTAGAAAACTCACAGAAGCAGTATTTCTTTTGAAAGCAGTCTTATCAAGAAATAAACTGTTAACTCTATAGTAATTTAATAGGGAAACTAATCCCAAAACAAGCAAATAAAAAACCCTCCACATCTGTATGTTAATTTGGCAATTTTCTTAGGTTTTTGCCTACCATAGCCACTGGACCAGTGTAGTGTGATATACAAACTATTAAAATAAGTAGGCACTTTTTTGTTGAATGTAGATAACATTTTGTAAGAGTTTGAAAAACAGAATAATCATGGTGCTGATAGCAAGAAAAAGAAAGTGATTTACTTCTCCTTTAGCAGCTTGTAACTATAGATTTCCCTGTGATTCATAGAATATTTTAGGGTGATATGTGTGATACTGAGGATTGCATGATGTGTAACTCCTTCAGGCAACCTATGTGTTTAAGATATCTTTTAAAAATGTTTAATGCATTAAAATTTCTCCTTGAGTTACTATTACACTGCATAGTCACTGTTCATTGTCAGTAGCCTGAAACATCATAGTCTTATACCAGCTTTTACCTCTTTCTAAAATATTTCACACCTTCAGTCTACCCACTTGCCTGTAAATGAAAGGTAGTAGTTTCTGATACAGCTTCAGGGGTTATGCTAGACACCAAAGATAAAAAGAAAAGGAAGAAGATGTTAAAGAGAGGTTTGCCAAAAAGGGGAGATGAAGGAAAAGGTTCAAATTGTTCTCTAGTCTCAATAGAAGCCAAAAGGCGCTTAGTGTTCAAGTGCCATAATCTTGAAAATTTATGTTAGATCTTTGGCCACACAGCTGAAGGAAGCCCAGCTCATCTCAGTCCTTCCTAATTTATATTTTGTTACCTAAAGCCCTTCTAAGTTCAAGTAATTTCTACACTGTCTAGCCCTCTGGGCACTCAACTTCCATATGTAGCTTTGTATTTAGCAGAAATACTCTGTATGCAAAAATCTTTACATATGAACACATATCCATAAGCTTTTAGCAGATGGATATTTATCACTTATTTCAAGTTCATTTACAAGGTACTAGTACAAGGTACTAGTGCCCACTCTTTATATAAAGGTTCACTGGTTAAACAATCAGTTAATTGGTATTTCCTATATGTTCAATGGAAGATGTCAAAGCTTAATTTAAGGAAGAAGTGTGACTATATACAGGTACTAAAATTCTTCAGAAAGTCAAAGGTTTGAGGAAAAGGACCCAGTTTTGACCTCAACAATTCCATTCTCCCACATATCTTCTTTTGCCACCCAGAACTAATTTTCTGTTTTCAGTAAGGCAACATTCAGTTGGATACCTCTTTGACTATTTAATAATATACAGATCATATGAAGTAAAATCTCTGTATGTCATCATTGTCCAAGCATTTTACCATAAATGATGTTAATTTTCTTCAGAATAAGCTCAGAAAACATCATGCCACAATTTTGAGTTGTTATATCTTTAATTAAGTATGGATATATATATATATGAAGACCAGATTTGTTGCTGTGTGGCTCTTTAATCTACACAATATTACGTGTGTAGTAAAGGATGCTTTTAAATTTTTTTCTGCAGTGCCAGATTGAGATGTTCTGAATGGTATTGTTCTACATAAAAGGCCATTCCTTTTCTTTGAACACATTTAGATAATTCCCACTCAACGATCCAGGGTGCTGTGACTCATTTATTACATTGTCACATGCAAAGAACTCATTCTGATAATGTTTGTTTGTTTGTTTCCTCATCTGTTTTGTGTTTTGCATAATGATTGTCACGAATGGTCACCAGTAGGAAGGCAGAAGCTTCCCTGTAATGTATGCTTATCATTATACTACTTATTATTCCCAAACTCATAATATGGAATTTTATCAGGACCATTCCACTACTATTTATAAAAGGCTTCTAAAACAGATGGTACTTGCCTCCATCCTGTTTCATAAATATATTTTGCATGCCTAGTTTATTGCTAAATATTGTTATTTTCCTAGTAATTCCATATAAAGTAGAAAAATGCTTAATGATTTTGTTTATGAAATACCAAGTAATTATATTTACTCTTTAATTGGATCATATCTAAAAATGAACTTTGAATACTAAAAAAAAAACCCAAACCCTTTGGTTTAATTCCTAAGAAGATGTGGAAGTACTAAAATGTATTATGCTATGCAAAGTTTCAAGCAATTGTTATGTTAAAGTTTGAACAAAGAGGAAGAGACTTATATGAAACTACGAAGAGGAGGAATGTGTGGTAGTCTCACAGCTACTTAGAAATCAACAAATAACTGAAATCACATATATTACAACTTGACTTGAGAAGTTGTTGAGAAACCCACTTGCTTGTGTTCTCAATTCTGTAGCAGAATATAAGCAAAGAAATATTTCTTGACTCTGTTAATTTTGTAAAATAGAGTCCTCCTTATACTGGGTTTGCATAGCAAGGTTTTGGTAACGGAGTAGTTGCAGGGATGGCTTCTGTGAAAAGATGCTAAAAGCTTCCCCCATATCCCATAGACCCAATGCCAGCTGACTCCAAGACAGACCCACCATCATCCAAAGCTGGGCCTATCAGTGATGTTGGTAGTTACTCTGTCATAACACATTTAAGAAAGCGTAAAAAATACTGCACAACAGCAGTTGGAAGAGAGAAGTGAGAACATGAGAGAGACACAGCCCTGCAGAACCCAAAGTCAGTGAAGAAGGATGGGGAGGAGGTGCTCCAAGCGCTGGAGCAGAGGTTCCCCTGCAGGCTGTGGTGAAAGCCATGGTGAAGGAGGCTATCCCTCTGCAGCCCATAGAGGTCCAGGGTGGAGCAGGTGGATGCATGCAAAAGTGGCTGTGACACCATGAGAAGCCCACACTGGAGCAGGCTCCTGGCAGGACCTGTGGACCCCTAGAGAGAGAGGAGTCCAGGCTGGAGCAGATTTGCTGTCAGGACTTGTGACCCCGTGGGGGACCCACGCTGGAGCAGGCTGCTCATGAAGGACTGCACCCTGTGGACAGGACCCACGCTGGAGCAGTTAATGAAAAAAACTGCAACCCACGGAAGGACCCATGCTGAAGAAGTTCATGAAGGACTGTCTTACATGGGTGGGATCCTACACTGGAGCAGAGGAGTGTAAGGAGAAAGGACCATCAGAGACAAGTGATAAACTGTTCATAACCCCCATTGCCCATACCCATGTGCCACTGCTAGGGAGGAGATAGAGAAATTGGGAGCAAAGCTGAGCCTGTGAAGAAGGGAGGGGTGGGGAAAGCTTTTTTATGATCTAGTATTGTCTTTCATTATCATACTCTGATTTGATTAACTAATTAAATTGATTTTTTTTCTTTCCCAAGTCTAGTCTGTTTTGCCTGTGATGGTAATTGCTGAGTCATCTCCCTGTCCTTGTCTCAACCCATGAGCCCTTCATCACATATTTGTCCTGTCCAGCTGAGGAGGGGTAGTGATAAAGTGGCTTGGTGGGCACATGTCATCCATCTGGGTTCAACCAACCAAAAAATTATTTATTTTATTATTATTGTAGCACCTAAAGGTATTAATAAAACAGGAATCTATCAGCCCCACCACTGTGACCACACTGTAGGGACTCAGTACAAAGAAGACCCTTGTAACTTGCAAAAACATTATCTATATCACTATTATTACCGTTCTTGCAGGTCAGTGTCAGAATCAGGGAAGCCAGAAACTGCTTTATATATTATTTTTGGTGCTGTTGCGCCAACTAGAGGACCCATTCTGTTTAGCCTTATAAGTGTGACTGCTCAATGAGAGCTTAATTTGTGTTTTAATCTATGTATTGGCTGCAACCAACACTTCGATTAATAGCCACATTTATTACAGATCATTTTCTATTTTAAGGAATTATGGAGAGCAGATAGAAATAATTCTGCAGGTGAGAACTACAATTCTATTTCATTGTGGTACAAAAAAAGTCAAATTGTAATACTGAAAGAATCAAATATAGATACTGCTTCCCTACAACTGAACGGTGAAAACGTTAGCTCTAGCTATATGGAGAGTGATTGCTAAACTGATAAAGATATATGGATACTTTTTATCATTCAGGTGTAAAGCCCATCTTCTTTTCACTCCATCCCTTCTTACCATAGTGTTTATGATAAAAGTCTCTAAAAATGAGACCCAGCAGCTATTTCTTGTCTATCCCTGACGCAGTAACCAGATACTTGAGAACTCCTTTATGTTCCCTCGTACTTTAGCTATCCTTATTCTCCTTTCAACCATTGCAAATTTCTTGATGGCAACAAGGCCTAGGAATCTCATTGTATATTATAATGAAGAAAAAAATCATAGCAAATATAGAACTATGTGAATAATTTAAAAGCAAGCACATAGATTTCCATGCTTCACAGAAGAAACGTGTGAAGAATTTTGCTGGGCATGTACTGCTTGCTTTTTGAGTGCGTTCACTATTTCACAGCAATGATCATGTCTTTAAAAAACTTAGTACTTGTAATTCAGGAAATGTATAAGACTATTTGTCTTCCTGAAAGGTTGACATAATTAGCAACATAGAAAGATAAGAAGAATGGCTGCAAGTCTGAAAATTCAGAACTTCTGATCAACTACTATCTACAAACAACAATAGCTCATACTCATGAAATACATCAGAGAAAGTCAAACCAATTTTGAAAAATCACTACAGATTTAAGCATTTTTAGGAACAAGAAATGGTTCTGGCTGTATTTCAGCACTCTAGAATATACATTATTCATAATTTCTACCTAGTGTTCAATCTTGCAAAAATACCTAGAATCCTTTCCAAAATAAACTCTTAATTCAATTTATATTTTCTGCAAAACAGAAAAATGTATTTACAGATGTGTTTTAACAGCTTAAATTTTTGAACATTTAAGCCAATGCATTTGCCAATTTACACTGAAAAAGTACAGTGGAAAAATCAAAAGAAAAAGGTGACTTTCTATTTTAATTCTAAAACTAAATCTTTGAAGAAAATGTTAAGTAAAAAAAATTTTAACAAAATTTAATTGATAAAATATACGATATATGAAAGAATAGAAAAAAATAGAGTCTAGAAAAAAGCTCTCCTTTCATTTTTTCAACAAGATGCAGAAGATTCATATCTCAAAGATGGCAATGGGTCTTAGTGACTTTATTCACATGTGTTATGTGTAACACTGATTTACTCTCAGAGTGATCCTGTCTATACTTTCAGTGTTTTATATGTTTTTATAAGTATTCTCTATATACATCATCACACATGACATCACAGTATTTTTATATTTATACATTTGTCATTCTGCTGATATCTGTAATGGTTTACATTGACACAATTTGCATGTTCTCTTAATATGCATGAGTCATCACAATAGGAAAGATAATATGTTCTAGTTAACAGTGATAATCTCAGAAAATCTGCTTAGATTCATGGGGTGAAAATAATATATAGCTGTCAGGTTCCAAATGCTCATTTCCTGCAAATCTTTCTTATTTTTTAAAACATCAAGCATCTTCTTTACTTTCACACATATTTAATTTAGAAAAATTTAGGAATGCCAGAGTACATGCTGCATGGAGGGTTTCACATCAGCTGTGTTTCATTAATGTGACAGCATATCCTGAGATCATATAGACGAGTACTGTGGAAAGAGATGGAAAAGTAGGATCTTGCCAACCATTCTGCTTGAATAGTAAGATCCTGTGTTTTCTACCTGGGAAGATTTATAACTTCTGCTGTTTGGGATTTTTTCGTTTTTTTTTTTTTCCCGTTTATTTGTCTTTCTATTCAGTACTTCTAGAAAGATCTCTCCTCCTAGGAATACATGATTAAACTGAGCTATCTTGTCTGAAAGCAGTACAGACAAGAACCAATTTGAGTTTTGACTTTTAGGGATTGATTGAAGAGAAAATATCATAGGTATAAAATTTGTATAATGATGAAATAGTATGACTGGAGCCAATTACTCAGAAGACAACCTTTGTACTAGTGATGAAAAGAGCTTTACTTTAAGCCACAGAAAATAAATAGGCTTTAGAGATGCTAAAAACATATCATGTAGACAAAGTACTTTCAATTTAAGAATGTTTTAGTAATAAGGCAAAATTTATTTTTTTCTTGAACAGGGCTGCTATTAAAAGGAATTGAGATGACAGGGAGTGGGAGAGAAAGCTGAAGGGAATCACTTTGCTGTTAAAAGCAGTGTTTTGGGAAGAAGTATTCTTTTAGAGTAGGTAATATTTCTAATGTAACATTTCCAATTTTCATAAAGCACCACTATAATACTCAGTTTAGTTCTGGCTCTTGCAAAGAACAAAGTTCTTTTCTTGAAAGCTTTTATTGGTTGTCTGAATTTCTCCCCTGAGTGACCTATTTGGGAGTAGCACCATTAACTTGAATTAGGTGCTAACTAAAGCAGAGTTTGATAATTGGTCTCTTCTGGTGGGAAAGGAAATCCTTCAGTAATAGTAGATGAGTGCTGGAAATGATTGTCGATGGCAGGTACACAATCAGGGTCAGTGAAAGATTCAAAGCTGGTTTACATCACTGTGTGACCCCTAGTTTAGAAATAATGAAATATTTCCTCTGCTAATGCAGAGGCATTGGCTGAATGACCCAGCCAGAAATCGATCATATCCAAAATACCATTTTAAGAAAATGCCATTACACTCAGAAACATAATAATTTTTTTCTTCTACCTGATGAAAACACAAATCTGGATTTCCAGTGGATATTTTGGACATGAGCCCACAATATGCCCTTGCAGCCCAAAAAATCAATCATATCCTGGGCTGCAAAAAAGAAGTGTGGCCAACAGGTCAAGTGAGTGATTCTCTTGTTGTGCTCTGCTCTTGTAATACCTCACCTGGATTATCATCTAGATCTACAGCCCTAAGCAAAAGAAAGACCTAGATCTGTTAGAGTAGGACCAGAAGAAGGTAACAAAAACAATCAGAGTTCATGAACGCTTCCCCCATGAACACTGAGATTGTTTAGCCTGGACAAGAGAAGGGTCCAGGGACACTCTACTGTTGTCTTTCCATATTCAAAGGCAGCTTATAAGAAAGACAGAAGGTACTTTTTAACAAGGCCTGTAGTGACAAGGCGTAACAGTTTTAAGTGGAAAGAAGGTAGATGTATATTGGGCATGAGAAAGTAATTTTTTACAATGAGAGTGGTGAGACCCTAGAACAGGCTGCCTAGAGAAATTGTGGATGCCCCATCTGGGCTTCCAGAAAGCTGATCTAGAGAAAGATGTCCTTACCCAAGACAGCATGGCTGGACTAGAAAAACTTTACAGGTCCATCCCAATCCAAACCATTTGATGATTCTTTGAGCTAAAAACCTGAACTGTACAAAAGCAGAAGTCCCATTTGGAATTTGTTATGATTATTAGCTGCTTAAAGGAAGATGACTAAAAGCAGAAAATACCACCTCACTAATATTGTGTGAAAGAATGAATTTCTACCATGCATTTCAAAATGCATAAAGAGCTGATGACAAAACCCTCATTACTTAATCTGACCTCCAGTGTAATATAACCTGTAGAATTTCATTTAGTTGCTTCATACTGACATAAGTAATTTAACTTATTTAATCTCTGTCTTCAGGCCAGAAGTCACAAAATAGAGACTCTCAGAGAAATAAAATTTAAGCACAGATATGGAGAGGTGAATTACAGAAGGTCTGGAGCATTGCATGTCACAATTACATTTCTAGGAGGTGCAGTTTTGATGTAGTTGGTCAGCTGTATTATTCCTTTCTTGACTATTTTCTGTAGCAGCATCACTGGCTAAAATCTTTCTTCTTTCTTTGCACCATCTTTTAGTCACCCTGCTTTAGTTGAACTTTATTTTCTGTCTGTCTTGGCTCTTGCAATGCCTATTTTTGCTATAGAGAAAATATCACTATAAACAGATATATTTACAAAACATAATTAGATCACTTCTTCATCTCCTTCAATAATCTTTTTTAAACCCCACAGGGTTTTTCATGTGGGTTTTGTGGTTTTCCCCCTTCTCTGTTCTTCCAAAATGTACTTATAAGTTCTCTGGAATATTTGTCAATCAACGGTACATGCAGAAATAAACTGACCCTCACTGTTCTACTTCCTTGAACTCCATGCTTCCAGCAATCTTTTTAATTTTCCGTATAGGTATGGAGTATGTCTTTTCTATTTTTCTTTTTGTCTTTCTTCATATATCCCTTCATACACTGCCCTGGCATTGGTACCAGACTATCAGTGTCCAATACTCTCTAACCAGGTTTATTTAGTTAGTATTCCACACTGGGAAGGTTTGATGTTTTAATATCAAATTTTATATATTTGAAGATATCTGACAGTACAGAGGATTTTAATTTAACAGAATGCTCACTGCCATGGTTCTGAGCATCCTTAATTTCCAGGAAAGGGTATATGGATTGAAGTCAGCACAACTGCTGCTGTCTTCAAGGTTCATTTTGTTGGTTGCTGAGTTTTTATCAGCCACATAAACACATATCCCATGCTGGTCTGGCTAAATTAGGAAGACATTCACACTTCTTGATTAACTCAGGGAAAGCCATTTACACAACCAGCTGATTCACTCATCTGATACAGCCATATATATATATAACACAAAGGCCACCTTGGTCCCCTTTGCTTTCAGCTTTCTTTACAACACCTGTAGTTACTCCCTGTATCCTTCCCTGAGTTTCATGAGCACATCAACTGTGCTCATCGCTGTGCCATTTTCCATTGCCAGATGTTTTTAACCAGTCACACAGATCATCCCATTTTAAGCAACCAGTATTTTCTTTCACCCATTGAGAAAGTACACTACCACATTAAACATGCTGTGCTAACACTATATCAGTGGAAACAGGAAACAAGGATAAATCAGCCATAAAAACCTCCTGACTGAAGCCGTTTACCATTACCGCAACTTTGTTGTGTGACGTGGCAAAGGACAGATAACTTGACCTACACATTTACCTTGAATGACCAGTGCATGTGAGTCAGGAGCCATAGTACAGCAAACCTGTCCTTTGGGACTGTAAAAGAGCTTTAAAATATATGCTTTTTTTTTTAAAATATATGCAATAGTATTTTAGAGCTAATGTGACCTCCAGTATAAATTGGAGCTGCTCTATCTCATGTCTGCTTAACACAGTTGCCTCTGAAGGTCTCTGAGACCTAGAGTTGGACTGCTACTCCTACCCTCAGCCACAGCTAAGAGCTGTGGGATGATGAAGCACACCATCATTGCATGCGCACCAGATGCTGCTTTGCTTACCACAACCCAGCCAGAAATATCAGTATCTCATATTATATAGAGATGAGGTAAACAATCTTTATGCTTGTTTACTTGCTGATGTAGGTCAAATCAAAATCTTGCCCTTTACCATTTATTGCACCTTCATTTTTCCCAATAATTGCAGTCAAAATGGCAGTGCCTTCAAAACAGTTTTAGCTGAGTCGAAAAAAACGTGTCCTGTTCAATGGGTCAGCAATTTTTATAAAGAAATTGAATATGACCTTAGAGGAGATAATGCCCTGGATATAAGGTCTGGATCAATTGGGGGAAATTCATTTTTTCCTAAACCAGTTCCTCAAAATTACAGGACTAGGAACAATTTCTAGAAACTGGAAAAAAGAAGGTTCAACCTGAACATGAGGAAACACTTCTTCCCTGTGAGAGTGACAGAGCACTGGAACAGGCTGCCCAGAGAGGTGGTGGAGTCTCCTTCCCTGGAGACTTTCAAACTGCCTGGACTTGTTCCTGTGTGATCTACAGCAGGTGATCCTGCTCTGGCAGGTGGGTTGGACGAGATGTTCTCTAGAGGTACCTTCCAATCCCCAATGCTCTGTTGATCTGTGTAAAAGACAACTGAGTACCCCTGGGAAAACCCGAAAAGTATTAATTCATCCATTCTTCAGCAAAAGAAAATTAGCATTAGGTAAGACTGTTCAAACTTTTGTGTGTCTGTGGGGAATACATCATGGTACACCTTAACTTACTTTGACATGTCTATATTCAGAAACCATGTAGAGCAAGCCTTGCTAAAGAGAATTTGACAGAGGTCATTAATAAATCACTCACAAAGTTATTGGTATTTCTGAACAAATCAAAGTACATGTTGTACCTATTTCTTAACCATTCATCTCTGATAAAACTGAGAGAGAAAAGAATGAAAAGCTTAAACAGTAAATGCAACAAGAATAGGAGAGGCGTACTTCTTTAATTTTTCTAATATTTTACATTTTTCTTCTATATTTTCGGGAAGAGTGTGGAGTTTTTTTCACATCCAGATAAAGAAAGATGAAATTATTTTTCTTCAGATTTAGAAATAACTTTCTCTACTGCTACAGAAATACCTGGAATGCAAAACAACCCTTGCAACTGACATTCTGATACATGTCTTTGGGGAGATACAAAAGGTATATTCACAGAGAGTTGAGGCATTTAAAAAAAAAAAAAAAAAAAAGTTTGCTATTGAAACTTCTTTCAAAGTGCACAAAGTCTCAAATTTATGTATTCTGTTTCTTTGGAAATTTTCCTAGCCAGTATGCTGCGATACTAGACAGAGTTCACCAGTTCTTTAACCATAGAATCATAGAATGGTTAGGGTTGGAATGGACCTTAAAGATCATCTAGTTCCAACCCCTCTGCCATGGGCAGGGACATCCTCCACTAGACCAGGTTGCTCAAAGCCTCATCCAGCCTGGTCTTGAACACGGCCAGGGAGGGACATCCACAATTTCTCTGGGCAACCTGTTCCAGTGCCTCACCATCAGTTTCCAGTCAGTGGGAACTTCACCAGACCACGATGACTTCTCGAATATGATGGATAAAGGTTTTACAACTTCATCCGCTAGTTGTTCCAGGACCCGCTGATGTATTTCATCAAGTCCCATGGACTTGTGCACTTTCAGGTTCCTCACGTGTTCTCAAACCTGATCCTCTATAACCATGAGTGGCTCTCCATTCTCCCAGTCCCTGCCCTTGCCTTCCTTGACTCTGTGGGTACGGCTTGCGTACTTGCCAGTGAAGACCGAGGCAAAAAAAACATTTAATACCCTGGCCTTCTCCATATCCTGGGAAACCAACTCTTCTGTTTCCTTCTGCAGAGGGCACAGATTTTCCCAGATATTCCTGTTATCCCATATGTACCTATAGAAGCTCTTCTAGTTGCCCTTGATGTTCCTGGCCAGGTTTAGCTCTCTCAGAGCTTTGGCTTTCCTAACCTGATGCCTGACTTGTCAGACAACTTCTCTGTAATCTTCCCACCAGGCTACCTGTCCCTGCTTCCACTCTATGTAGGCTTCCTTCATATTCCTAAGTGAGAGTGACTTGAACTCTGTGGGATGAGGGGTTTGGGTTGTGGGTGTTTGGTTTTTTTTTTACAGTAGCTATACTCAGATGATACCTTTTTGTTGCAGGTGACCTTGAAAGACTATTGGAGTAATCTGCAGCTAGAGGATTCCTATCAGAATAAGATATGCAGATAAATGATTCTTTAAAAATTATAAGAAACCTAGAAAAAAATCTTTGACTGAGAAATTTTAAGGGTAAAAATATTGTTAGTTCTGGGTTTGACACAGGATTATGCAGGGGTTCTAGGTGGATGCTCATTTGACGTGTTCTAATGCCACCTACCTCTGTGTTCTAAGGAATGCTTTATATGTATCTATGATTACAAAATTCCAAAGATTGAATCCACTTTAAAAAGACATGTGAGCACTTCAGAAGCTATAAGAACTACCCAGAGAAAGATAAAGACTAGAACTTTCCCAAAATTGTTATGATACAACAAAGATTCTTGAGTTAATAATAGTGATAAAAATAATTTTCAGAGTCTGTCTATCTTGGACACAACAGATAGATAGGTGAGATTTCAGAAAACCATAGCCATTTTGACAATACAATTGACAATTCAAGATAAAAGTGTTTGCTGGTTTTGGTTGGGATAGAGTTAATTTTCTTCACAGTAACTAGTATCAGGTTATGTTTTGGATATGTGCTGAGAAGAATGTTGACAACACACTAATGTTTTTTAGTTTCTTATAGTGCACCTTTGTTACCAGCTTCTTCTCTACAAGAGGCTGGGAAGGACACAGACAGCACAGCTGACCCAAACTGATGAAAGGGGTAATTAATGCTGTAAGACATCATGCTCAGTAAGTAAGTGGTGAGAAGTTGACGGGGAGCTGTTGCTCTCAGGACTCTTGATGCTCTCAGGCTATGGTTCACTCTCTCACTCTGGCTCTGGGTCTTGCTGCTCAGGGACTGCCTGGGTGTGGGTCAGCAGGTGATAAGCAGTTGTATCATACAGGTTTTTTCTAGTTTTCTTTCTCAATATGTATTATTATTGGTATAATAGTCATAGTATTTTCATTACATATTATTAGTAGTAGAAGTATCACTAGTATAATTAGTATCATTATTTCAACTTATTTTCAGTTATTAAACTCTTCTTATCTCAACCCACAAGGTCTTTTTGCCTTTTCCTATAGTTGTCTTCTTCATCAAGTGGTTCTGTGGTGCTTAGTTGCTGACGAGTTTTAAACCATGACAAAGTGTTCCCTACAACTAGTAGGTAATAATAGCATTGAATAACAATATAGAATGTCTGTATATTTGTCTCTGCTTATCCAAAGAGGATTGAACTACGTATTGCAGAAGTTTCATAGCTGCCAATTTAAGGAGTCTTCTAATAGGATCATGCTAAAGTTCATGTGACCTAGATGCCTAAATATGGCTTTTAATTCTCTTCAAACTTAACCAAATTTTACCCCAGAGATACACCACTGAACACAGGTGAAAAGAATAATTCTGCATATACCCATGCCTTCATTATTTTGTTTGCTCAGTGTAGGTGTCCTAATACGTTAGGTGCTGAAAAATTCTATATGTGTACTTATCCCTCCTTCAATCTTTCCAACTGTGCGTTGTGACATTTACTCATAAACTGGGGTGTGTAACTCATAGGTATTATAGTTCTAACTGTCATAATTCTTATATCTGTTATTCAGATTTTGATGATAGACACCTTGCTGACTCAGGGACGGCAGAATTTCAAGCAGCGAGTTCAAGGGATTTATGCATTACATGAGAGGATTTGACAACTATAAATAATTTCTAAAAAAAAAGAAAAAAAACAAGCGAAAGAACAACAGCCAAAAAACTCCACAACCAACTCAACCCCAAAAAGCTAACCTGCATTGTATTAAATGAGAGGAGAAACCTAAGATACTGCACAAAAATACCTTGGAAAGTCTGTGGCTTGAGGAAAACATCACTGTAATATTTAGCGTACTTGGCATTTTATTTAGGTTTCCAAGCCAAGAGCTCTGTTCTGCTGTGTATACATAAACTAACTGTGCATTGCAAAAGAAAACAACATGTGAGTGTCAGTTTTTACCCAGTATGCTACTACAACAAATGCCCAAGTTTTCATTGGCAAGCAGCTGTCAGAAGAGACTTAAACAATTTGCCTGCTTCATGAAGTATATAGATGCTTTACTAGTCAAGTAAATACTTACATTGACATGAAAGTTGGAGTTCCTTTTATGTACTTGTTAAATGCTCTTCATCTTTGCATTAATAAAACCTTAACTGTGCAAAATGGAATGTCAGAAGAATTCTGGGTGAGGTTGGTGGCACTTACCCAGCAAGACACTCATCTTCCACTTCTTGTTCTATTGAATATTTAATAGCCTAAAACAACAGAAGAGCTTCAGTGACTGTGAACAGGATGGGGTCTTCAAATCTGGCCTCACTCTCTTTCAACTGATTTAATATTTATGATGTGGGGGAGCATTCTGGGGATGTCTGAAGAGTGATTTTACTAAAATACTAAATGTTTTAAAAAACACTTTTTAAAATTTTATTTTACTTTATTTTATTTTATTTTTATAATACAATTTCACAGTTCTCCAGTTGTTAAAGTACAGTGTTCAGGTCACCTGTGGTGTTCAAAGCTCTTCTATTCATGCACAAACTAATTTTTAAATTATAGCCAACAGCTAGCAGAACTATTATAATTTACTTAAAGATTATCAAAAGTGCATGTCTCTACATCAAATCTTTGCAGTCATGAGCATCAATAAATCTGGTGTAAAGCAGCAGTGAATAAACAACCACACACTCAGACATTACATTGAAATTAAAAGTTTTGAATTCTGATTACTTCTAATAATTGGGGGGGGGGGGGGGGGGGGGGGGAAGCTGCCTAAGCCCTTCCTTAAAATTACTAAATAATGGTGACACTGAATCCCTCATTTTATAGCTTCGTATAAAACACATCATGTCACATCGCTTAAATATAACAGTTGCTCTCTCAGCAACTTCTTTGTGTAATGAAAAAGATAGACACATTAAGTAGCTACGAAGAGTAAAACTTTGATATACTATGTATCACTCATATTGAGAAAGTTTAAAGCAGATAGCTACTGTTAAAATTCAGAAGTGCCTGAGTTCAAAAATAATTTTCTTTTAGAAGTACTTTTTGTATAAGAAAACATAACTTGAAATGAAAGTTGTACAAATATATCAGTACTACTTCCTAATAAATAAGAAAGTACTGGACAACAAAGCAGAGATTAAAGAGGGTTGAAGTTTTTTTTGCAGATAACTGATTAGAAAGGAGACTTTTTAGCTGTTCCCTGTTGCTTGAGCGTGACCTTTATTCTTTTTCACACAAACAGAATCTTCAGATTCTGTTCTCTTCTATGATAATATAATATCCATTAACTGGGGAAGACTTCTGCTCTGTAATTGTGCCAGACAGTTTCTTGGGAAGTACTTTGGAGATAGATTCTTAAGAAGTAAATGAAACAAACATAAGGATTTTGTCCCATTCTGTTACATAAAAAAAAAAAAAAAAAAAAAAAAAAAAGAGAGTATTAAATAAAAGGAGGAAAGAAAATGGTGAGTTACAATGGTGAGACTGAACTAAAGCAAATGGTAAAAAATAGTAGAATATAAATTCATTTGATACTGGGGTTATGCAGCAAGAATTTTTTCAAAGAATCATAGAATCACAGAACCATGTAGGTTGGAATATGACTCTAAAGGCCACCTAGTGTAACCTTCAGTTCAAAGCAAATTCAATTTGATTATGTTACCTTGTCCAGTTCATTTTCAAATGCCTCCAAGAGTGGAAGTTCTACAAACTCTTTCAGCAAAATTTTTGCTTTTGATTCTCCTTGTAATGAAAAAAAAATAATCCTATTTTGACACATTGCAACTTGTGTATGTTTCCTCTTGTCCTTTCACAGTTCATCTTTCAGAAAATTCTGGGCCCACATTCTTTATAGTCATCTATTAGGTATTTGTAGACAGCAATTTGCCCTACAACTTCTGATCAAATCCAACTCTCTCGCCTTCTTATATGACATGTGCTCTGGCTGTCTAACCATCTCATTGACTCTCTGCTGGACTCAGTCCACTGCTTCCATTTCACACTCCAGCTGGTCTCACCAGCATTGAACAGAGGAGAAAGGTCACCCTCCCCTGACCTACTGTCATGGTTCAGACCCAGCCAGCAACAAAGGCCAAGTGGCTGTTTGCTCACTCCTTGCCCCAGTGGGAAGGGGAGGAGAAAATATAATGAAGGGGTTGTGACTCAAGACAAGCGCAGAGAGGGGCCACTCACCAATTATGGTCATAGGCAAAACAAACTTGTCTTGGGGTACAAAAATCAATTTAATTAGCTACCAATCAAATCAGAGTACAATAATGAGAGACAAAACCAGATCTTAAAAAACCTTTCCCACCCCTCCCTTCTGTCTGGGCTCACCTTTGCTCCTGATATCTCTATCTTCTGCCTGCCAGTGTCACAAGAAGATAAGGAATGGGGGTTGTGGTCAGTACATCACACATTTCTGCTGCTCCTTCTTCTTCACTGGGGGAGGACTCCTCACATTCTTCCCCTGTTCCAGCACTGAATCCCTCCAATGTGAGACAGTCCTTCATGAACTCCTCCCATGTGAGTCCTTCTCACCAGCTGCAGTTATCTTTACCAACTATGTTAATAATTTAACTATTATTGCCCAATGAATCATGTTAGAATTCAATTTGTCTAAATAGAT
This sequence comes from Rhynochetos jubatus, assembly GCA_027574665.1. NCBI lineage: Eukaryota > Metazoa > Chordata > Aves > Eurypygiformes > Rhynochetidae > Rhynochetos > Rhynochetos jubatus. The sequence continues at coordinate 84,725,050 of CM050649.1, read as the reverse complement.
ATACATGAGAAGATCATCTATATTTAATATCTGTATCTAGCTCTCCTGTCAATGCAGGGATTCAGAATGGTTTATTTTTCTCAGCATAAGTATCTAGTGCCATCTGAGACATCCTAAGTTATCTGAAGCATCCACATTGTTCTGGCAAATGTTACGCAGAACCTGAGATAGACCTGCTGGATTTGTAAACCAGATGCAATACATCTGGGCATCTCACAGCCAGGCAGTATATATCTATGTTGAAGGAAACTAATATCAGGTATAAGTACCAACTTCTTTTAAATATCTACATTGAAGTGAAATGAGTCAATCCTAGAGGTGTACTTTCTTCAGGAAGTATAAAAAAATTGTTGACAACTACCTTAGATCATGATTGACTATACTGCAGAACTGCTTCAGTTTTGGTGAGTCTAATCCACTTAGGTTTCCATGAGAATATTCTATAGCTCATAGAATATACTATAGCCTCCATGCACCTGACGAAAGCGGAAGGAAGAAAGTGCGCAAAGTTACTGGACTGGGGGCATGGCGGAGTGAAGAGTACAAAAATATTTGTTTGAAACAATAAACTGTCTCAGTATCCTCGCCAGTCTGAGTCCATGCCTTAATACACCACGTTGCAGTACATTGAAAAGCACAACTCCTAAGACAATCTCAGAGCTTTTCTGTTAACAATTTTTTTTCTAGGGACACTAACCAGTTGTTCTTACTCTATCATATTTTAACATATCATTACTCTATGAAAAAGAACTTTCAAGTGAGAGTGATTACATTCTTTAAACACTTCTGATGAACAAATTTTTGGAGGACATAAAAAAATTTAAGTATTTAACAAGATTACTTAATTTTCACCTGTCTGCTCCTTGACTTCTCCAAAAATCTTTAGTAGTTTTTGTAGAGGGAAGTAGTTCCTTAAGAATATAAATCAATCATCTCTGATACAACAACTTTGTCTATGTCTTTATTTACTTTTTATTATAGTTTCTACAGATTCAGACAATTCGAATTTCAGACTTTGTCATGGTTTAACCCCAGCCAGCAACTAAGCACCATGCAGTCGCTCATTCATTCTTCCCATCCCCTGATGGGAGGGGAGGAGAATCAGGGCCAGGGCAGGGGAACCAAAACAAACAAACCAAACCAAACCAAACCCAAAAGTGTCAAAATTCATGGGTTCAGATAAAGACAGTTTAATGGGACAGCAAGGGAATAGAAAATGTGCCAGCTGATGAGGCAATGTGCAGAGGAAGGGGCACAGGGAGGAACAGAGAGAGGGAAAGACAGAAAGCAGTATAAAAGGGCTAGTTGCATGTAAAAAGGACTGGGTCAATACATTTGATTGGCTGAGCCCTGTGCCTTCTTTGCCTCATGGCTGGCTTATATTTAACTTGCTGCCTCTTCTGCCAGGCTACTCTCTAGCTGGTCAGCACTCAACTTGTTATGGTGCACAGGGTTATTACTCTCCAGGGGCACAACTTTGCATTTGCACTTGTTGAACTTCATGGGATTCCTATTGGCTGATTTCTCCAACCTGTCAAGGATCTCTTAAATGTCAGCACACCTATCTGGTGTATCAACAAATTCTTTCAGGCTTGTGTTACCTTCTATCTTGCTGAGGGTGCACTCTGTCCCATCACCCAGCTCATTAATGAAGGTGTTGAATGGCATTGGCTGTGGTATCAACACCTGGGGTGTACCACTTAGTGACTGACCTCGGTTGGATTTGGTGCTGCTGCTGACCACCTGTTGAGCAGTTCAGCCAATTTGCCTCATTGTTCATTTATCTGTCCTATGCTTCATCAGTTTATCTATAAAGATGTTATGTATGTTCATCCTTACTGAAGCTGAAATAAATAACCTCCATTCCCCTCCCATCACAGGCTGACCCCATCACCTCATCATAGGAGCCATCATGTTGTTTAAATATGACTTACCCTTCATAAATCCATACTGACAGGTCTCCATCACCTTCTTGTCCTTCATTTGTCTGGAAATGTGTCTGGTTTTCAGGCCTATTAACTCCATTACCTTCCAAAGGATCAAAGTGATGCTGACTTTCCTGTCATTCCCTGGATCTTCCTTCTTGCCTTTCTTCCTCTGTGAAGAAAGGAGTGATATTTGTTTTATTGCACCCTTTAGGAACCTTTCCCAATTGCCATGACCTTTCAAAGATAATAAACAGTGCTCTCATAATCACATCTAACAGCTTGCTCAGCACTTGAGGATGCATTCCCCCAGGTGCCATGGACCTCTGTGTAAACAATTTGTTTAAATGTTCTTTAACCTAATAATTTTCTACTGAGTGTAAGTCTTCCTTGCTTTGGATTTTCCCTCAGGTCTGAGGGGCCTGTGAGTCCTGAAGGCTAGCCTTACCAGTAAAGACCAAAATAATCTATTCTTCATGAAAGCACTGTGTACTTCAGTATTTTCCATGTTCTTTGTCACTAGATCTCCTGCTCTGCTCAGTAGAGGGACTATATTTTTGCTGGGCTCCATTTTGATTGCTTTGCATGCACATCTTAAAATATGCTGACTTTTTTAGTGTAATTGATATAAAATGTTCCCTGTTAAGGTACCAAGAAATGTTTTCAGAGCTGGGAGGTGAATGAAATACTATTGTTTTTTTTGTGCTTCGTTAAATTTCATTCAGAGTCTCCACATCACGTTAGATCAGTTTGTTTTTATGAAATATGATTTTGCTCACAAATATTTGCAGTACATTTAAAATTATAAAAGTATACGTAACCAGTGATAAAGACGATTAGGGAGATTAAAGAGGGAAAAGACACAAACAGGGTATGCTCAGGGTATCTGTATCTATGCATTTTCATTCAAATCAACAGCAGATTGTTACATCATGAAGGCAGTTGCAGGATATGTCAGTGTAATGCACTTCATATTAGGAAGTAAAATCAATTGCACAAAAAGGAAGAAAAATAAAAGAGGCTTGAAAAAGAATAGAAGGTGATTTTTGTCTTGTTGTTGTTCATTTGAGCCTATTTTTAACCTTCTCTGTTTTTTAATTTCCTGAAAACATGTTTATAAAATTCAGTGTACTACTTAAATATATCTAAATTTGGTATATTACCTTTATCTCATCTATTGTGAAGTACTGAGGTGGTTTTGACTGGGATAGAGTTAATTTTCTTCATAGTAGCAAGTATGGGTCTATGTTTTGGATTTTTGCTGAAAACAGTGTTGATAATACAGGGATGTTTTCACTATTGCTGAGCAGAGCTTACACAAAGTCAAGGCCTTTTCTGCACCTCACCTTTTCCACCCCACCATTGGACACGGCTGGGACAGCTGACCACAACCAGCCAAAGTGATATTCCATGCCTTATGATATCATGCTCAGCATGTAAAGCTGGGGAAGAAAGAAGGGAGGCATGTTCAGAGTTATGGCATTTGTCTTCCCAATGACTGTTATGCGTGATGGAATACTGCTTTCCTGGAGATGGCTGAACACCTGCCTGCCAATAGGAAGTAGTAAATGAATTCATTGTTTGCTTTTAGTGTGTGGCTTTTGCTTTATCTATAAGACTCCCTTTATCTCAACCAATGAGTTTTCTCCCTTTTACTCTTTTGATACTTTCTCCCACCTAACCGTGGGGGGGAGTGAGCAAGTGGCTGTGTGACAGTGAGTTGCTGGTGAGGGTTAAAACATGACAACTACAAACAAGATGAGCTTTTCCTTGTAAGCAATTATACTTTAAGATGGAACCTTCTAGAATAACTTTTAAATGCAATGAATGAATGATTTAATTGAGTTTCCTTTTTATAAGAAAAAAAAAAAAAGAAAAACCATTGTGATAGCATAGCTCAATTTCAGATCTTGTTCCCAAAGGAAAACTACAAAGTCCTTGACTTTAATAAAGGAAATTAAAACTTCAGTTGTATTGCCTTTCTTTGTTTTGTTTCCTTTTTAGAAGGTTTTTTTAGCAATGCTGAAGGACTAAGGTGACTAAGGATACAGTTAAATTTATATAACTTCAGACATCTCTAATGGAGCTGTCTGGAATTTTAAAATATTATCATAGTGAATGGGGAAGTACAGGCCATTTGAAGGAATAATTTGGGTGACCATATGTACAAATTTAATTTAGAATAACGAGTCATGCCCTAGAAAAACTCATCTCCTTTTATTCAGTCTAAAAGTATTCTGGAATTCCTTATTTAGGATCAGAGAATTATAGAATATCCTGTGTTGGAAGGCCCTCACCAGGATCGTGGAGTCCAACTCGTGACTCTGCACAGCGCAAACTGAAAGTTAAATCCTATAGCTAAGAGCATTGCCTAAAAGCTTCTTGAACAGTGACAGTCCCAGAACCATGACCACTTTCATGTTGTCAGTCTCCCTGCATTTGTCACATTGAATATTTCTAGGTCTTTACTTAAGCTTACAGGTGTATCTCTCTTCTTTAGCCTGTGTTCAATTAATTTTGTTGCTTTCCTCCAGACTTCTAATATCCTCCTTAAGATATTCCTTTGGTGCCTGAAAAACAACATAATAGGGTATCTTCCTTCCTGAACATCTTCACAATTAAGGAAATTGGCAAGAAAAGGAGAGGAAAGCACTGTTTTATTAATTTAAGAACCCATTTTTATGTTCTTATAAAACACAATTTATTACAGCTGCAGTCTCATCAATACCAGCTAGTAGAAAACTATCTTTTTACTATTAATATTTATTATTCCTACTTTTTCTTGACATGCAACAAACTTATTAATCTGTCTCAGAATGAAATTTACCTTTTCTGTTCAAAACTAGTTTTGAGTCCTTTATAATCGCCATATTTTTCTCTGCAACACTGATACTTAGCCATTTTTTCTTCATTTTGTAGCTATGTATTGGATTTCTCCCCTCAAGTATTCTACTGAATGTAATTTTATTATTTTGGGTCTTGTCATCCAAAACTTTGATAAAATTCTCATGTCATCTTTTGAAGTGTTTTTACCTCTTAAATTTGAGAGTCATACACCGTTTTCCCAAGTACAATTTTTATCAATCAAGTAAGTAAATGATTAGAAAGTTGAATAGTACTGATCTCCAACAGATATCTACAGGACCTCAACTGAAATGCATTACCAATTAGATAGCAAACCATACTTAATCTCTAATAATTTCCTGTAATAATTACACAGAGGTAAGGTGTTTTCTGTGAAGATAATACCTTCATGACTATGGAAGCTGGGTAGAAAATGAGGAGGAAGGAAAGCCTTGTTGTGAGTTTTATGACCTAATTTTCTATCCACAGAAAAACATAGCCTACTGGATCCCAAATTTAAAGAAAGCTATTAATTAATTGGCTGGGAAGCAGAGAAGGAAGTGGATATTTCATGGTTTATTTACATTTAATATAGTCTATAAAAGAACTGAAATAAATTAGAGAGTCCTATTCAGAGTTGGCTTCATAGTTAGGTACAAGAAAAAGCAACATTCTTTATTTGAATGTAACATTCGTAAGTCCTACTTACACGAGTCTTACACGTTGAAGTTGTGTCTTGCCTAGGAGTCACTATTAAAATAGCTATATTTTTGCAGAATCCTCCAATATTATCTCTGCCTGAAATAAGTGTTTTAAATTTTCTGTGGGAAAGCATGTCATGGTCATAGTAGTCACTATAATTTATATAGTTCCTATCAAATTAGTGCATTATCTGTATCAGTGATCTGATTATTGATCATATACTCTATGTAGAAGGAAATATTAAATTTTGTATTTAGAAAAGAATTTTCTTTCTGTACAAAAGGGAAAAAAAATTGGACTGGCATTAATTTCTTTTTGTTATTCAAGAGTTGCTATCCTCCAGTTTCATTAAATACATTTATCTACCATTATGTACATAGATTTGCAAACATGTGTACTCTTAACTGTCACATGTTCAGACATGACAAAAACCATTACATGAAGAAAGTTTTATAACAGTGGATGATTAGATCAGTGACAGACTGAAAAGTGACTCAAATAAATTTAAGCTATATGATACTGCCAAATTGCAATCTAACTCACTGTCATCACTACCATCAAGGAGAAGCTCACTATACATATTTATATATACACATACCTTTGTTTTCTGGTGCATCTGTAACATCATACAAAGACAATGGGACAGATTTTTAAGGCATTTAGTTATTGTCTACATTTCATTGAATACAATGACTAAAAATCTTTAGTGAAACTATGTTATGCAGTATGCTAAGAATCCTGTAAAATACAAAGTATATTTTTAGTGAAGATTTTTTATGTTTCATTTAATAATGCTTACCTTAATAATCTATCAAAGAAAGGTGGCAGCCCAAATAAATCCTGAAAATGCGAGAGGATTTGAAAAGGAAGAAAATGAGCCTTATTTCAACTCTGGCCTGATCAGTCATCTCATTTATGCATCTCCTGGATCGTGCTGAAATTTGTTCATATACTTTTGGTTTAAACGGCATCTACTCATCAGAAGAATATATTAGGAAGCATAAAATTACTCTTTTCTGTTCTTTGCTCTTCAATGCCAGCTGCAACCTCAGTTCCTAAAAGAAGCAGGATAAATACAGAAATCAAGAGAGCACTGCTAAAGCTGAATCTTTGTATGGTCAGAGCCTTTTTTTCCTAATGTTGTTTAAAGTGCAGTGAGAACAGCTTTGGATTTCTGTGCATATTCTTAACAAATTAGTCTCTTTAATAACATTCCAATCTTTACAGCATGTTGGAAGGATCTTTATTGAGCTCCTTTATTTTAACCCTTGCTACGTGGCTTTAGCAAGGGTTAAAAAACTTAATAGAAGTTTTATTGACAAAATACCCAGGTAAAAAAAAAAAAAAGTAGGATATCTTGCACAGCAATGGAATTTTTCCTTGATGCCAGTACATTCCTGCAGGATTCATCCCCTCCACTCCACCATCAGTTAAAAATAAGGTCTAGCAACAGAAAGAAAATTTCACCCTGCAGGTAGAATAGTAAGGATAATGTACTCCTGCTGTGCCTGTACTTTATGTTACCTTTTTGTTGTTGTCATATCAAGACAGGCCAAAATGTTATAAAATGCAGCTCAAAAGTAAATTAAGTCAGAAACTGTTCACATGAAAACAATAGACACACACACAAACACCTCCCTAGTTATATTATCAAAATGTGTCCAATATTGTTCATTCTGAAGTCACAGTAATGACTATTTTATTCGGATAAAACTTATTTTAAAAATAATATGTTTCATTTGATGTTTTGTACATGAAGGCAAGAATCATAGTGCTAAAAATGTTTAATAACCTTTCCTGGTGGACAGGAAAATATAGGTACTTGAGGATTCAAAAGGATGTTTCATTACAGCATGATCAAGATAGAAATGAATATCTAAATGGTATGGGGTAATTATTTAGCTGGTCAAATGATTTGATTGCTCAGGATGATCACAACATTTATTATCCTGAGAGAAATAATTGTAAAAATAAACCCTACAAACAAATAAACAAATAACCCTGAGTTTTTTTCTTTTTAAAAGAAGATTTTATTTTGAAAAAATGAAATTATGGTTTTTTCTTGTTGTTGATTCTTCATGACAACACAGTAGTTTGTAAAGTATTTTTTATTCAGAATGCCTGCTGTCTTTCGAAGAAGTTATTTTTCCTTGAAAAAAACCCATATCTCCAAAAGTGAGTATTAAGATGCTCTTCTGGTGCTCTAAAATATGACGTAGTATCACTAAATTTGACTGATGTCACTTTAAAAGTCATGTAAAAGCTTGAATACAAGCATAAGAGTCAAACTTAATAGATTTGTCATATTATACTTACATGATTCTAAATCAGTTTGGCTGGGTGTTAAAGCATTGAATTGAAATTTACTTACCTATGTATTTCAAGTGTGTGTTTGAGTTCTACATTGAAGGTTGCTTACCTCTTTGTTAATACTAGATTACTAAAAGGAACGTATTTAAATGGTTACTTTAAAGAAATAAAAGTGTTTATTTATTCTGTACATTTCTGTAATTGTATCTCTGAATAAACTTTTAAAATATTTCTATATTTCACTTAAGCTAATGTCACGGTTTAGTTCCACCGAGCAACTGAGCACCATACAGCCGCATGATCACCCCCCATCCCTAGTCCAGGTGGGATGGGAAGAGAAAAAAGGTTGAGAAAGAAACAGTTTGCTAGGACAACAAAAGGAGAGGAAATATTATTAATAATAATAATAATAATTATAAAGGAATATGCAAAAACCAATTATGCACAACACAACAGTTGATCACCACCTGGTGGTCAGTAGCCTGTCCCTGAGCTGTTGTCCTTGACTCCCTGGTCAATTCCCCTCAGCTTATGTACTGAGCATGATGCCTTATGGCATGAATCATAGAATCATAGAATGGTTTAGGCTGGAAGGGGCCTTAAAAATCATCTAGGTCCAACCCCCCTGCTATGGGCAGAAAGATCCTCCACTACACCAGGTTGCTCAAAGCCTCATCCAGCCTGGCCTTGAACACTTCAAGGGCATCCACAGCTTCTCTGGGAAACCTCTTCCAGTGCCTCCCTACCCACTGGTCTTGCACCTTTAGGGATTTGATTGAGTGCCTCCTCAGAGCCTCTCCCCAGTCCTCAGCAGCTGCCAGTGTCTTTGTTAGATATGTTTGAACAAGGACCCTGCTTGTTTCTCTGATTGCATCAGCTTGGGTATAGTGTAATCAAGTTTTGGTGCACAATTAATATTTTCCACTGTTGTTTTCCTTTGCATCAAGGCAGGCTGGACCCCATTCCAACAGGTGCACTGCAGCTCATGATCTTTCTCCCACAGGTCACCACTGCAGCCTACTCCTACTTACATACATGTCTGTTACAGTCTCCACCCTTTGCCCGTGTGAAACATATGTAAGATAAAATTATGAAGGTTAATGACGTAACTGAACATCTATGCATTTCAGCTGTGAACAAACAAGGGCTAAGAGTCATTTGAAAGCATTATTCTTAACATGTTTATATTAATATGAACACTGTTTTCTCTTGAAAAATCATTTAGTCTTTCTACTTCCACCTATGGTATTTCTCCATTTATTTTTGATACATTTTTAGGAATGATTTCAAGTTAACGTGTTTACCAAAGTAAATATCAACCAGAATGTTTACCAAAATAAACATTTACTTTGTATTTCTTTTTCTACTGTCTATACTCTTTTTCTCAATGTTCTGTACTAAGCAAATGAAAAAGAAAAAAAAAAAAAAAGACAACACGAAATACACTAGTGATTTAAATTTTTTAATTTAATTCTATGGGTTTGGGAACTTTCTATTTATGAGATATTGGTTTATAACCACAGATTCTCTAAAAATTTATTAACCAAGATCCATAATTTAGATACTTCACACTTACTATTTGTGGGTAAAATAGAAACTCAGAATATGAAGAGAGAAAATACCTTTTATTTCAATTATCCCCAGAAAAATAAAAATTAGAGATAAAACAAATGTAAAGAAAAAAAAAGGGGTTTCAGGCCTGTCATTTATATTTGTGCTAGTACTCTCAAAAGAATTCACTCACTGTAGTTAGTGAAAAAATTGATATATAGATAGATCAGAAAGCCCACAAAATGCTATCTTTTACCAATGCAACTCTCATGGTTTAATCTTGGCTAGCAACTAAGAACCACACAGCCACCCACTCACCTCCCAGCTCCTTGAGTGGAGGAGGAGAATCAGAGGAAAAGACAAGAAAGCTTGTGGATTGAGATAAGAATAGTGATGCCAATAATATTAAGAATACTACTAAAACCAGGCAATTGAAATAAAACAAATTATACAGTTGCTCACCACTTGCCAACCAATACACAGCTGAGTACCAAGTAGTAAGAGTCAGAGCCTGAGAGACAGAGCCCAAAAGCAATCACAGCAGAGTCTGAGATGTAGGTTTTACAGTAACTTTTAGAACTATTTTATATAGTTATTTGTTTTCATGTAATTCATTATTCTACTATTTTTAATAGAGTTCATATGATTAATAAACACTTTAAAGGAAATGTGAGGCTACTGAAATATCCCCTCTAGCAAAGCAAAATTCACTGTGAGACAACAGGCTTCTTAATTTCATGGTTGATCTTGAAATTGCATGAGCTAATGAATTATGAAACAAAATCTAATAAATCTTACGAGTCTTTAATCATAATTTGGGGAAGTGATAGATCCGCCCAACTACCTCATTCCACATAAATACATAATCATGAAAATATCATACAGATTATTTACGCCTTGATGGATCACAGTTGGAAGTCTTCTGCACTGATTTTTCACAGATGTCTTTTTAGTGTTGTATGCTCTAAAACTGATAATATGTATGTTCTCCAAAATTTTAACTTGAGAAATAATTTCCTTCCTATTCTAATTATTCATAATGTTTTCAGATAATATGAATTTTAATGCTGGTGATTGTCTTATGATAGCCCAAAATGACAAATAAGCCCTGAGACCAACCATGTGGTTTTTTCTTTTAGTCCAAAATATAGAACATGTGCATATGTATGTAGATACCTACTTCCTACTCTCATTTTATTCTGGTTTCATATGTAGATATTTAGAAGTCTGGCTGTTCTATATCTAAGCCACAATGTCCAATTATTATCACTATAGGTTTTATAGCATGGCTTCCTTAATTTTTTATGTGTAATACCAGTGGTATGAGGACGAACTCAGAGTGATCTGTAGCAGACTCAAGAGTTGACTCTGCTGTCAGCTCAGGAATACTGTGCAAGAAGAGTGCTCCCATGATTCAAAATGTGCAATCAGAATCAAATACTGGCTACATGACTTCATCAGTTCCTGCCCACAGGCAAAGATGGGGGCTAGCTTTTGGATACTTCAGTGCTTTGCTTGCCTGCAAGGAGATCCAGTAACTGTCTCCAGCTCTTGTATCTGCCAAGACTGGGCATAGGCACAGTATAAAACTGACTTTCATCTATTTCTAAACAGTAAGATAAAGGTTTCTGTCAAGCTACTACTTCAGATATTTCTTTGACACCTGGACTGTGGAATCTGCGGCAGAAGTAAGCAGAAGAGTGGAATAGGTCAACAAGTGTTAGGGAGTTGGCACTGGGTTAGAACAGAGATCCTACTTAATAAAGACAGAATGATGATGGATGGAGGAAAGTGAAGATGTAACTTGAACTGTTTTGAAGGAATGAGATATTGTGTTACAAGACCAAAGAAAAAGGGTACAGAACCTGTGTCTTGTAGCCATATGTACTGCCTGATGTAGAGCTGTGTGCTCTTGCCATTGTTTCATGCTTGGTACTCATTTCTGCAGCCAGAACTGGAATCTGTCACTAACAATGCACAAATAAACTATGCTTGGGAGCTTTATTTCATGGTAACTTGAATTACCAACAAAGTTTGTTCTGGCTCTTTAAAATGGACTCCAGTTTCAAAACACAAAAATGTAGCAATGTAGAGATGCCAGGGAATTGTGGATATGTTTTAAACTAGGAATTCTGAAGACAAATGTTTTCTTTTATTCAGAGGAAGAGACTGGGAGAAAAGGAGATCTATACCTTCTCTTTTAATGGCCTTTAAAGGTCTTTCAGAAAATAATACTAAGAAAAAACTATTTCTATGGGAAATGACTGGAAAGAGATGATTGAGAGTCTAGTTGTTGAGAGTAATAAGCTGGGGAAAGAAAAAAAAACAACAAGCAAAACAAAGGAACAAATATTTGGAATAAGAAGTTTAGTATTAAAATGGTGTCTTAAGGAATCTCAGAAAGGGTATAAGTGTTATGCTCAGATAAGCTTTATGGGAAAATAGGAAGAAAACCTTTCATATATAGAGAGACGAAATTCATTCTTAATTTAATATAAATCTTGATAGTTAATTCAAGAATCACTGCAAATCTAGATCTCATTTTCGCAAAAAAAGGAAGCATAATAACGCACTTAAAATTGTTATACACACACTTTATTCCTACTCCTTTTCTTGTGTTATGCTGACCCTTCCACTGCTCCCCAGAGTCCCTGGGACATGGTAGTTTTATATTGGTAGTAGGTATTACATCAAATCACTGACACCTGGAGCCCTGTGGAATGTGCTGTTCACATTGATGTGTTGTTTTTTTTTTTTTTTTAATCACTGTAGGATCCACTAGGGTAATTTTCACATCTTTGCTAACACAGTCTTACACCTTTCTCTCCTTCATTGGTGTGAGCTCTGTGTTATATTCGAGTTTACTGTACATAGTACCTGATACATATGTCAAATAATATATATTTGTTCTGTTTTTCACTCCTAAAACCAGTCTTGTCTAGGTCCCAGTCTGCTTATCTTACTGTGGGTTAGTCCTTCATAGCTGTGGCATCTCCAGGGCCAAGGCTGTGCCTCAAGTCTTATCAGCTTGTGTGTGTGGTCCTCTATACAACATCCTGTATCTCCACTGCTTAAAGCTTTAGTTATCATACCTGGCCTCTTTCTCTATGTTACCTCATTGTGCTGGAGTTGTAAATATCTCAGTCTGCATAGAACAACTGTTTGTTATTGCTATCTATATAAAACCATAGTTGCACCACACACACAGAGGCAACAGTGAAACAAATTAGCCTTAGATACCTGGTCAGTTATGGAAATTGCTGTCACAGCTAAACCAAGTAAAACAAACTGCAGTCATTTCAAAAAAAAAGCTAAGACTGAGCAAGATTGACAAGCCTCAGCCTTGAGGCCTTGCAGATTCACCAAAAAGCCTATGGACTGTTGCTAACAACAACAGTGTATTACATGTCTGTGTGATTATAGGTCAGTCAAACCAGGATTTAAGCATAAAGATATTAAGCAAACTTTAATGATGTATTTCTTGCCCAAGGAAATTATTTCTAAGTGTGGAGGCCACAAGCAGAATGACTTTTATAGACCATCAGTGCCTAGAACCTAGGCTGAGAGAGAAACTAAGTAAGACTAGAGGGCTAGAGGTAAAAATGTTCTTGTTATTTAAGGGAGAAATGTCACTTTTCTGGTAAAGATGGATAAACAAACAAAAAAGACCCTCAAAACCACCAAACCAAACAAAAATAAAACAAAACAACAAACCCACACACACACAAAAAAACCCAAAACAAACAAAAAACAACCACAACACAAAAACCCAGAAGAAAACAAAACCAAAGAAAATGAAAGAAAAGCCTTCAGTTTCTGAAGAGGACAGAAGCTGTCACTCATGACTATGCAGGATTTTGTTTCTCATAATGAAAACTGTGAGAATACCATGAAATACATGGCATATTTGGGAGAGAGTAGCTTGTCATTTGTTGCAGCAACATGTCTAAGTCTTGTTTGCCTTTGTCTAATTTGCATTACAAATTTGAAAGGCTTTCATAGTACAGTGCCTTTCCTCAGTTCAGTGGAATACAACGTTAATTTGTTGAAGCTTTGTTCATTCAATATTAGAGCATTTCTGATAGCTCTACTGCTAAATACTGAAAAGTCTTGAAAATAATATAACTACACTTTATGGTATCTGCTCTGAATCTGAAACAGATTTCAGTCAGATGTCTTTAGATTAAATTTGCTTTTGTCTTTAGATTAAGTTCACTTTTATGCAGAGGACTAGCACTCCTACAGCCCTCTCTTAGACTGCCATTATTCAAGTTGGGGGAGGAACAGTGTAACTTCATGCATTGCACATTTCTAATAACATAATAATAATGTCTAAGAATTGAAATATTCACCTAAGAGGTATACCTGTTAATTTCTATTTCCTTCTCATGAGTTAAAAACAACAGCTGCCAATTTCCCTGAGAATTTCCTAATACATCAGGATATAGACTTGTCCAGATAAAAGATGGCAAATATTTTCCAGGTGCTTTTTTTACTGTTTAGTGATACAGTTTCAAAAATGCCACAGTCACAGGATGAGATGGAAGATGCACATGCACACATGTGAGGCAATATTTGGTACAGTCCCACATATGGGAACAAGGAGTCCTGGCTTCTTCCAGCTGGTATCCTTGTGCAACATGTAAACTGCTCAATGCAATTACCAAACTAAGTTAGTTTATCAGTCCTGCTTCCTGTCATCTAGCACAAACTGCATGACATTGTGATGGTTGCTGTGACATGTAAGAAGTAGGATATACAATTCACGAGGCATTGTTTCTGTGTGAATGACAGAACTACACGCTACAGTCATTTTCGAAGAGAAGTATTTTTCAACAGACCTGGATTTTTCTGGGGGAGAAAGTAATAGTCAGAGGAGAAGCAAGGAAGGATAAAATAATGAAACACAACCAAGGGGAAAAATCCAAGAGCATAAAGAAAAACATACAAAATAATGGAGCAAAATACATAAAATACATCATTCTTTTAGTAGAATCAAATATTAGCAAACCAAAATTCATACATTAAAGTACCAAGGAGGCACATCACAAATTAATTTATAGCAACTCTAAGATACAACCCCTTCACAAATTTTAGAGGTAAAAGGTTGTACTGGGTCTGTCTGGGATGTGATGAACGTTCTTAAAAGGAACACATGTTGTGTTGTGTTCTACATTTGTTGCCTAAAACAGTGTTCATAACACACCAGCATTTTGACTATTGCTGAGTAGTGCTTGAACAGCATTAAGGTCTTCTCTGTTTCTCACTCTGACCCCCAGCAAGAAGACTGGGGGTAGGCAAGAGTGTGGAAGCAGACACAGCCAGGACAGCTGATCCCAGTTGACCAAAGTAATATCCCATACCATGTGCCACCATGCTCAGGAATAAAACTGGGGTGTAGTATTCCCAAAATACCAATTACTCAAAGACTGGCTCCAAGACTCATTGCTCAGCTGGTGGGAGGTGGTAAGTGATTGCTTCTGTATCGGTTTTGGGGTAAGGGTGTGTTGGGAGTGTATTTTCCTCTCATTTTCCCCTTTTAATTTGTTAAACTGCATTTATCTCAACACATGAATTTTTCTTGTCTTTGCTCTGAAAATTCTTTCCCTCATGCTTCTGGGGGCAGTGACTATGTGAGCAGCTTGGTTGCTTAGTTGCTGGCTGATGTCAACCCAACACAAAAGAGAAAGCAAGATGGGTTGAAAAGATACCATTGAAGAGGGATTATGTTAGAATGGATGTTAGTCTTGTGTAACTGAGATGAGAAAAATTTTTACTAAAATTACTAATTTGAAGGAAGCTAATGAAGTAATGAAAAATATATCATACATCACTGTAAATTGATAAGTTTTTTGGAACAAACGATGAGAGAAGAAAAAAGTTGGAGTTAGTACAAATAGCAGGTGTGGAACTGAAAGAATGAAGAGAGAGATGAATTCACACTGAATCTTCTTTATTACAATACATCATTATAAAGAGAATTTTTAATTCCATGCTGATGTAAAATTAATGTAACCGCACTGAAAGTCACTGAATTAGAATAAATACACAGAAGTAATGTAAAATCAGTTCAATGTTTTTAAAAAGCAGACAATTTAATATATTAAGGTCACAAATTTTTATTATTCCTATAATATGGTATACATGCTCATTATGTATCATATATATTACATATACACACTGCATGTACCCATTATGTAGTATATATACAATATACACCTTCCATATACATGTGTAGTGTATATATATATGTATATAAAGGTAGTGTGTGTGTATATGTACATCATATAAATTATGTACATGGAAAGAGAGCAAATGTAGACAGTAGCCAACTCCACCTTTTTTTTTTTCCTGTTCCAAGACTCTATTCATCCTGAGTAAATACATGGCAAATATTGTTCATCCACAGATTATGGAATAGTTAAGAGAGTACATCTATCTAGAGAAGGAGGGTACAATGTCCTTCAAAACAAAGGGGAAAGGAAAGGGGCAGGGAGTGGTAAGGTGAGGGGAGAAAAAGAAAGGGAAAATTGAAAATATGGCAATTATTTATTTACATATAGCTAAACTTCTTCTCATATTATTTGCATGTGGCCCACTTTAAAGGAAAAAGATACGTACCATCTTCTTGGTTCCTTGTGGTGACAGATACTTCATAAAATGAAATGACATTACTCTTCCATTAGGAGTCATGGTGATTTCACCAGAAAGTGCCATGTACTGTATATTAACATAGAAATAAAACAGGTCAAAATAAGAACATCAAGAAAAACAAAACAGGTAATTGAGCAGAAATAAAACAGAAGATACATAAACCATTGATAATGTTTTTAGAACATTTACCATTTTCTTTGCAGATCCCATCTTCTGTATATCACTGGTCTTGCAAATGCATCAACACAGAATGAAGTGGGTTGGAGAGTGACCTCCAGGCTAAAACACTTGCTATATTTAGTAGTTGCTGGAATGTTAGCTCTAGGGAGCTCTTTCAATGCCTTTTTACTCATCTCCAGTGACCTTGATACACCAGATCTTTCATGACTTAAGAAAGATTAGATAGCTCAAATAATTCTCTGAGATGACTTCCAGTGGTCTCTGTAAAGGCACTTGAAAATGTCTGATTCTTCAACTTAGGAGAGCCTTACAACCCATAGCACTCAAGAAGTATTAATGTCACCAGTCTTTCTAAGAGCAAGATTCTGCTCTAGAAATTCCAGGCGGTTTTTAGGCCTCCATAATTTTCAAATAAAGTAAATAGGTAATTCAATAGTTTTTTACCATAACTACCACAGATAACAACTTCTGATTATTAGAGATATCTATTCTATCTTATTATATCTAATCACTACGGCTATTTTGGTCAGAGTAACTTTGCTGGTGTGGAGAATACAGCAAAGAAGTAAAGAACACTTTCCTATATTTGTTGTTTTAAAGTACTTTTCTTCTCTGTCTATTTCTCCCTTCCAACACGAAAGCAATTTTCTTGAAAATGATATCAAAATCTCTGAATGAATGTGTATGTTTTTCAACAATATTCTCCATATTTGGTTTTAGATACAAATATTTTTTCATCTAATTTGGCAGCTGCAGCTCTGAGACACTACAGCTGGGCTCTGAGTATACATTTAAAGACTGTAAGTTGTATCCACAGTTCAGACTGACATAACTGAAAAATATGTGTATTAAATAGAAGACTTTACCTTGTAAAGGAATGCTAGAATGAGGTTTTTCTGACACAATCTACTTAAATATTAATCAAGGCAACTCACATTATCTAGTTTGGAAACATCTTTCTCCTAGTACTTATCATGTTCAAAGACTAAAGAAAGTAAACACTATAGTGTTTCTGTCTCATAATCTCCTGCTGAGATTTTGTTAGGGGATTTTTTGTGTTTCTGTTTTGCTCGGTTTCTTTGTGTGGGGTTTTTTAAAAGTTATTTTTTATTGGAAGACTTTTTCAAAATATGTTCTCTCTATTTTCTCGTCTAAAGCATCTAACTGACCAGCCAATAAAAAATTTTTCACCATTGATAATAATCCGTTCCTTCAGAACTAGGAACTTTGCCAAAAAATAACAGCAGTATATTTTAAGGATTATAAGGATCACTAGGATTTTGTCACTTTGAGAATTAGAGAGCTATAAGATCCCCTGCATCAAAGCAGCTGCTGGCATTTTCCCAGTGTATGTGGTTCTTTAACTACAGAAAATCAATTTGCTTTGGATTTGTTTTCTTTCCATCCTTGTCTCCATTTCAGCATAATTCCTTTTGAAAAATAGCAATGATCTGTTTTTCAATAGAACTTAACACAATTTTTCATTTATTTTTATTTTACTGGGGTTTCAGTAACTATGTTTCATCGACATAGTATTTGGAAGGTCTAGATATAGTGTCTGTGAACATTTCAAAGCATTTCAAATACCTTCTTTTCTCTTCTACATACTTTGATGCTTTATTATAATTTATTACCACTTATTCCCATTTATATTTGGGAGATGGAGGATTATGCTGTTAGACACAAACACTGGTATTTTTGGCATTATGAAACCAAATTCTGCCTTAAATATTTCATCATACATTCTTTTTCTTCTAGTTTTGCACCAGTAAGTTGAAACTTTGACTTAGTACTACTTTTTTAACAATCAAAAATTGGAACACATAAACAAATGGAGAATTGCTTTAAAATCCAGAGTAATGGATGGTGTTATTTCAAAAACAGACAAACTTCTGCATGAGAGAACCAAAAAATAAAAATCACTTCAGCTATTATTCCAGAAACGGTTAAAATACTTCCTGCTTTATCCAGGTTTAAGTTGAAGGGAGAGATATTCAGTTCTGACATGCTATCAGGAAGAGTGTACAGCTGTTATCTAGAGCCTTCCTCATGTTCTGTGGGGTTGGTGGATGCATGATGAGGCACAGCATGTAACATTGATGAAGTACGTGGTTGACTTCTTCATGGTCTATAGGTCCCTGCTGCTTCCACTAATGAAAATGTATGAGATGGTAACTGCAAAAGAACGTGCTGCTCAGTTCTGAAGAAGCACCCAACCTGCAGTGCTGATCAGGTGGAACAGCAAGTACCAGCTCTTTGAGTTTGATCCCCCTTTCCATATCTTTTCTGTAGAAAAGAAGCAGCCCAACCACAGTCCCCTATCCCTTGAAGGCAGCGAATTTCATATTTATTATATTAGTGTCAAAAAGACTTGAGATGACACTAACAATCTGCACTGGAAAATATCTACCACAAAGTATGTTTCCTGTTGCATTTGGATGATCAGGTTCCATGTAGTTTTGCCCTTAGAGTATCTCCTCTCAGTTTCTCATATATTTAAATTATGAGGATTCTCTCTCTCTCTTACTTTCTTTCACACGTATACACTATACTAAACATACTGGAGCAATCTCATACTGACATATCTAGGCATTATTTCATTATTACTATTATCAGTACAAACCCAAAGGAATCATGCTATTTCCTAAAATTATATGAATACACCAGTCATTTATAATTCCAATAATAATTGTCTGGAATATTGGTTATGACTCATTCTCTTAAACAGATGATTGTCAGCAACTGAAGTTTCTCCTCAATATAAAGCTAGAAAACTGAAGGAATATTTTCTTCCTTATATTTGATAATATTGCAAATAAAATCTTGCCCAGTTTCTATACTGGCAGAAACTGTGTCTAGGTTCAGAATTTCTTTGGATCTATTTTCCACAACTGCTACTGTCTTGCACATTGGAAAATGAACAGAATATTGAAATCTACAGTAAGGTCTAACTATGTTAAATCAAACATGAATGTTATTCAATTTTTAATATAGATCTGATAGTGACTCAATTGCAGCTCTCAGCTGCCTTTTTTTACTTTCATCATATAAGAAAAATAGTTGCATATTGATGTTTTCTTTCACTATTTTATAATGTTTTCTAATAACTCATTAAGTAATTAACCTTTTAAAACCCCTCAGTCTTAACCTATCTCTGTTCACATTGACTTTTGTGAATTAGGCTATTAAAGAGCTTTTGGAAATTCCACCAAACCGGAATCTGCCTCCAATTAACTAATTCTGCCAAAAAACCAACCAAACAAACAAAAAACCAAACCAAAACAAAACCAAAAGTGTGGTGGTAGCTTTGTAATCTTTGCTGGATTCCCATTTCAAGGCACCAGTTATTCTTTAATACTCTGAGTGATTTTAAGAAGTTTTAGAACTTTCTTTTCCTTTTCATTTAACATAAATTTAGAAAAAGTAAACTCATTTTTAATACCTCATCTTAAATCTCTGCAAACCAGAAGTTAGTGCTGTGCAGATTTTTTTATTCACAATGTGTTTCTTTCTTTACTTAAATGCTTACTCTTTAGAAAACTTCATCCATGTGTAAACTGTCCTATAAATCTACCTGTCATCTTCATCACTGTCATTACATTATTGCATTAATTTTAATATGTTGTCAGTTTAAAACTCTATTATCATTTTCATTTCATTTTAATGAACTGTAGACAAAATTTGTTTTATGATCTGTCTAAATCACCTTTGAAGACACTTTTTCAGACTAAATTAGAAATATATTACACTGCTACATGTAGTAGTTTCTTTCTGGTCATGTAGATCTACAAAACCACTTAAAACTGTGTCAATAAGGATCTACAGCTGCCATTATAAAAATTGCTAAGATTTTATACACAACTTCTCACATTAGCACTAACTTGTGAAGTTGCTTAATACAATCCCAAATTATGTTTCTTTCTATTTTATACAATCATAAATCATTCACAACTGAGGCTTAGGAAACTATTTCTTCCAGATAGAATTTTGTAACTTTTTCACCAGTGACATTATGTTGAATGAAAATTAAGTTATGGTTAAAGATTTTCTTTTCTCCAAACACTATATTTTACCTAGCTGTCTGTTGAGGGTATTGTATTGGGTTTCTGTGGTAATGTATTGGAAGCAGGGAGTGTTACAGCAGTGGCTTCTGTGAGAAGGTGCTAGAAGCCTCCCTTATGTCTGGTAGAGACAACGACAGTTGGCTCCAAGATGGACCTGCCACTGGACAAGGCCAAGCCCATCAGCAATAGTCACATTGCCTCTGTGATAACATGTTTAATAAATGGGAAAAAACCTGAGAAGAACAGAGAATTTGCAACAGAGAGAGAGATGCAAGAGCAACAACTCTGCAGACACAAAGGTCAGTGGAAAAGGAGGGGGAGGAGAAGCTGCTGGCACCAGGGCAGAAATTTCCCGGCAGCTCGTGGTGCCAACCATGGTGAGGCAGACTATGCCCCTGCAAGCATGGAGGGTCACGGGGGAGCAGGGACCCACCTGCAGCCCAGGGAAGACCCCACACTGGAGCAGGTGGGAGCCCAAAGAGGACTGTGACCCCATGGGAAGACCACACTGGAGCAGGCTCCTACGAGGACCTGTGGAACTGTGAAGCGAGGAGCCCAGGCTGGAGCAGGTTTTCTGGCAGGATTTGTGGCCTGTGGGGGACTCACGCAGGAGCAGGCTGTTCCTGAAGGACTGCATCCCATGGAAAGGACCCACACTGGAGCAGTCTGTGAAGAACTGTAGTCCATGGGAAGGACTCATGTTGGAGAAGTTCATGGAAGACTGTCTCACACGAGAGGCACCCCACTATGGATCAGGGGAAGAGTGTGCAGAGTTCTTCCCCTAAGCAACAGAGAAAACGTGATGAACTGCCTATAACCCCCATTCTCCAGCCCATCTGTTGCTCAAGGGGACGAGGCCAGAGAAAGCAAGAATGAAGTTGAGGCCAGGAAGAACAGAGGGATGGGTTGGAAGATTTGGTTTCAGTTATCTTTTACTCTGATTTGATTGGTGATAAACTCAAATAATTATTTTCCTCTTGTTGAGTCCGTTTTGCCCAGAAAAGTAATTGCTGAGTGATCCTTCCCTGTTCTTATCTCAACCCATAAGTTTTTTGCTATATTTTCTCCCCTGGCCAGATGAGGAGGGGAGTGATAGTGTGGCTTTGGTGGGCACTTGGCCTCCAACCAGGGTCAACCCACCACAGTTACAATATCTATTTGGTTACCTGATGTTCACTTTCTTTTCAGTAATTTTCACTAACACTGCTTTTTAATCATTTAGTCTTCACCTGTACATTTATCTTATGATGAGCAGCTGAAGGAACTGGGGTTGTTTAGCCTGGAGAAAAGGAGGCTGAGGGAGGCTGAGGGGAGACCATATTACTCTCTACAACTACTTGACAGTAGGTTGTAGTGAGGTGGGTGTTGGTCTTTTCTTCCAAGCAACAAGTGAGGAAATGGCCTCAGGTTGCATCAGGGGAGGTTTAGATTGGATATTAAGAAATATTTATTCACTGAAAGGGTTGTCAAACATTGGAAAGGTCTGCCCAGGGAAGTGGTTGAGTGTCCATCCCTGGAGGTATTTAAAAGACTTGGAGATGTAGCACTTAGGTACATGGTTTAGTGGTGGACTTGGCTGTGTTAGGTTAATGCTTGGACCCAATGATTTTAAAGATCTTTCTCAACCTAGATGATTATATGCTTCTATATACACAGTCTTCTATGTAGTTACGTCTTAAATATGGGTAAATATGTTTTGGATTTTTTTGGCGGGGGGGCGGAGGGGAAGATAAAATACAAAAGGAAAGGCCAGGCAATGACTGAAACAGAACATTTAGAAAAGTTGAGTTTATAGACACATTGACTTGTAAAGTTCAGTAGTCACTGTCTAAGCATCTTTAAATTTGTATTTTTAAAAATTTATGTTCAAAAACATTTTATAAGAAAGGTCAAAGTGTGAATATTGTTGCACACAGTAATCATTATGTAACTACATATATATGAATATTTTCAAAGGCAGGAAAAGGCAGAATGGAGACTATTAGGATTACAGAACCATTTTCATTTCTTTCTTTGCTGTTCACCTGTATAATTTTTTCACAGAATTACAGAACAGCTGAGGTGGGAAGGCATCTCTGGAGACAATCTCTGCCAAATCCCCTGCTTGGAGCAGGGTCAACTAGAGCAAGTTACCTTGCATTGTGTCCACTGAAGTTTTGAGTGTCTCGAAGGATGAAGACTCCACAACCTAACTGCACAACCTGTGCCAGTGCTTGGTAATTCTCACAGTAAGAAAGTGTTTCCTGATGTTCAGACAGCACTTCCTGTATTTCAGTTAGTGACCATTGCCTCTCATCCTGTCACTGGGCACCACTAAAAAGAGCCTGTCTCCATCTTCTTTGCACTCTCACTTCAGGTATATAAATGCATTGATGAAATCCTGCTCAGAGCCTTCTCTTCTCCAGGCTGAACAGTCACAGCTCCTTCAGTCTCTCCTTGTAGGACAAATTAGCATCTTTGTGAATCTTTGCTGGACTCAATGGCAGCGCATGTCTCTCCAGGGAGCCCAGAACTGGAAACAGTACTCCAAATGTGGCCTCACCAAAGCTATGTATCATTGGTTCACTTTTTTAAGGAGTTCTGACTTGAATTTGAAACTTACATCTTTGTTGTTTACTTCTTTACCTTCAGCCACACAATCTTCTCAGAGCAGAAAGTGCAGTGAAGTGCTACTGAAGAATTAAAACCACACAAATTACCTTATTACCTTTTCTGTTTTATAAAATATAATGTTTGGGGTTTTTTTAAACAAATGGCTTAAACATATGTTGTAACTTCTGTTATTTTAATATATTTACACACACTAGTATAGATTTAGTGAAACATTTAGGTAACCAGAAATCTAACTTTTAAGTGCCAGATTTCTGAGACTTTATTCGTTTGTCCAGACAAAGGAATGCAATGCTATCTGAGAGGCCTTAAGACATTCAGAACTTCCAGTGAAGGACCACAATTGAGCAGATATCCACGCTCCAGCTGTGGAGCACATCACGCTTCAACAGGTGGATATGCCCTGAAGGAAGCTGCAGGCCATGGACATCCAACACAGGAGATATCTCCTCCCAGGAACTGCAGCTTGTGGAGGGGACCCCACACTGGACCAGATATTCTGGCAGGAAATGAGGCTTGCAGGGGACCCGCACGGAAGCAGTCTGTTCCTGAAGGACAGCAGATTGCTGTAATAAAGTTTAATTTTTCTTAATTAACAAATAAAACAACCATATGTAAGAAAAACAGTAAAATTTTTTAAAGTTACATACTTCCACCCATATTGCACATTCTCACTTTACTCTGTGTCACAGATTGAAGCCTACCCAAAAGCACTGCTCAGATAAGTGAAACTTCGACTGCATCTGCACAGCTTTACCTCAGTAAATCATTCCAGTAGGTTCTGGGCAAAGGAGGGCAGATAACTGATAGGAGGAGAGCTTACTAAAAGCTCTGGACTACATCTGACCTCTTTTAACAATTTAGGTATATGTGGTAAAGAAAAAAGAAGTGAAGTGTTGAAAACTTTGTATAACACGTTTGGAACTGGAAATTAGGAAGTGATAGTAGTCCAGATAGCAAGAGGTAAGTAACTTTAGATATGAAGAAAGTCAAACAGGTTGGCCGGGGGCGGGGCTGGGGGAGGTGTATGACCATCAATGGCCACTAAGGTAGAAAACAATAAATAGTGAAAACAATAGTTCCCTGATGGGAAAACATGCATGAATGTCCTAGCCATGTGAAGAAAACTGAACCCAAGGAAGAACTGATATGCATGGAGGTTAGGCTTCCGGCTAGGACTTTGACACAGTGACTGCTCGAATGTCAGTGTGTGGATCCCCTGGCACTACAGGCTGGTTTAAATTTAACCAGATGTCCTAGAGCTCAAATTGTTAAGAGTGTGAAGAGTATGTGTGTCATAAAAAGAGAGTCTAAGAAATCATTTTCCACCCACTATACTAGTCCCAGTTAAAAATCAAATTCTAGATTTTATCTCACAAATTGGTGTGTTTCTGTCCAGGAAGCTCTCACATTCTGAATTCATCCATGACACACTACTCTCTAGTTTTCTTTGTAGTTAGGATAGTCTACACACACCTTCAAAACCACAGTGTTTCTCAATGGTTCTTCTTTCCTATTATGCAACATCTGTCTTTCTCAGAACCTGACTGCATGTGGACACCTACGGTGCAATGGGCTTAGTCCCTTGTCCTCCTGTCATAATCAGTGGAATCACTAGGTCATAGTTTGTCTCATTCTGAAGCATACATAGGTGTGCTGGGTTCAGTCAGAACCCAGAACCCAGAAAAAACTGTTTTTTTAATACAGAAGTTACAGCCATACTGGGGGAGTGGGGCTGTTGGGATTTTTGATTGTTTTAACTGCATTATATGAAAAATCTGAATGAAGAAATATTTTAAAAAATGCAAATAAAAACTGTGGTTTTAAGGTTTTCTGGGTGACTCCATTCTATTTTTAAATTTTAATTTTAAAAATGGACATATTCTTTTTCCTATTGCACTCCCCAAACATAAAAATACATTTTTTAACACTTAACACTATTTCTGTATTTCTGTAGCTATAAATCATATCACAAAACAACAATATGAAGATCTTAAATCCTGTGCTGCATTTTAGAAGAAAATCTTTTTTTCTAAGCAACCTTCAAATTTTTCACACATTTGTAATGATGGCAGGAGGAATGAAACAAACATGACTTCTAACCTACTTTAGGAAGATCAAATTGCAACATTTAACAGTAAAACATTTCCTTTGTGTGGTTTTTTTTTAAGTTAATAACCTGTATCCAACTTTACTTGAGATCTTCATATCAAAGTCCAATAAAGACTCACTTAACGTATATTGTAACTCCAAGAAATACATCAAAATACACCATCTCAATATCATATAATGCAATGAATGTATAAAATTATAGATTTTAGATGTGGATCTGTTTGGACAGTGAAATTTTTCACTGAAGACATGATTCAAAACACGCTGAGGAAAACGGGAAATCTGGTCATTTGTTAGAATAAGTTTTGCAACATTTCCTCAGTCTGAAGAATAAAAAACTCAGTCCCAAAAGAAAGCAATTTCTGAAACGGGACAGTATTTTTTTCATTTTGTAATACCAGCTGACTGCTGCCATCTACTCAAAGATTATGAACTCTGATGCTTATCCAGTGAAACTAACCCTTCATCTTCTCCTCTTTAAGATCTTCATAGAAAGGAGGAAATTTATACACATAGTTCTTTCTCAGCTGTTATTCAAAAATTCATTTGATGACATTCCTTCTTCTACCCCTTTTCAAAGTTATTCTTGGAATTTTACAGTAACTTAGGGGCAAATGTTGGTGCTGAGTTTTATAGTAATAGGTAATTCTGTAATGTATCTGTACTGTGGGAACACTCGATCATTAGTAGCAAGTGTTTGGAAAGAATGCCAAAATTTCTGCACAGATTTTCTGACTGCTAAATAGATGTCATAGTTCAAGGCAATGAATGAACTATGATTGTGAGTAGGAGGATCATTAGCCAGAGTTCAAGATTCTGTTTCTCCTGACACTGACTTGCTCCTTTATGGGTGCTTCCTAAAGCATGGCTACCTTAAATTCTGGGAGACATGAAGCACTGAATGAGAATATGCATAGATTATAGACTATATAAAATCACAGTAGCATGTGTTTTTAATTAATTATCTGTACATTTACTGTGTGTATAAACCACTATGCAAAATAGCTATGCAGGCAACCCATGGTATCAATCCTCTTAGGTCCTCCTTAACCAATATAGAGTGTCCTTCTGCTAAAAAGATCTCAGTCTTGCTTCCACCAAAAATAAAAAGGAAGAAATACACCCTTTGCTTCCTTGTATGCCAATGGCTCATGAAATGGGCATAAACATTTGAACTGAATAGCCTAGTTAAAGGCATTAAGTCTTGTCTGTTTTGCAAAACAAGCTCAAAAGGCTCAGCTCCACAAGTAGATACAACCTCCACAGCGAGAATCTGTGGTCTGGCATGTTACAACACCATCAGTGAAACAAACCACAGTGAGACTTACTGTTGTAAATCACTTTTACAATTTTTCAAACACTTTACAGACAGTCTGTGTTATAATGAGGAAGTTCAGATCTGGTTCTGTTAGAGCCTCTGGTTAGAGGCTCTGTATCATCTCATACCTCACATTTCAGCATCAAGATTTCTATTTCACCAATATTTAGTCGGTCAATGACACGTCAATAAGATGATAGGTTTATGTAGACAACATCAGTGAAGCAGTATCAGATCTGCTTATACAGAGAGATAGCAGGAAAGGCCAACAGGGGTTTTACTGTTCTTCCACTTATCAGTTATATGGTCTCTCTCTTGTTGACATTCTTGAATTCTGTTTTTCTATTTTTTAGAAAAAAAATGTATCAATTAATAAACTAGATCTCATGGTACTTTGAAAAACAGTGGATAGTCAGACATACATATGACTGCTATATATAGATATATGTGTGTGTAAAGAAAGGAAAATAAATTTAGGATATCAATATTCAAAGGAGAGGAAATGCTGGACTTAAAATTCCTGAGAAACCTTTGAGCTGATAGTGTCAGACTGGACTGGAAGGACCAATATGGGCAGAGTCCAATTGTATGAGATTCAACAAGGTTAAGTGCCAGGTCTTGCACATGGGTCACAATCAACCCCATACAGGCTTGGGGATTAGTGGCTGGAAAGCTGCCCAGCCGAAAAGGGACTTAGGGGTGTTAGTTGACAGCCGGCTGAATATGAGTCAGCAGTGAGCCCAGATGGCCAAGAAGGCCAATAGTGTCCTGGTTTGTATCAGTAATAATGTGGCAAACAGGACTAGGGAAGTGATTTTCCCCCTGTGCTTGACACTGGTGAGGACGCACCTTGAATCTTGTGTTCAGTTTTTGGGCCACTCACTACAAGACAGACACCAAAGTGCTGGAGCATGTCCAAAGAAGGGCAATGGAGCTTGGGAATGGTCTAAAGCACAAGTCTTATGAGGAGCATCTGAGGGAACAGGGGTTGTTTAGCCTGAAGGAGTCTGACAGAAGGCCTCAACACTCCCTAGAGCTACCTGAAAGGAGGTTGTAAAGAGGTGGGTGTTGGTCTTTTCTCCCAAGTAACAAGGATAAGAGGAAATGGCCTCAAGTTGTGCCAGGGGACATTGAGGTTTATATTGGATATTAGGAAATATTTCTTAACCTAAAGGGTTGCCAAGCATTAGAACAGGTTGCCCAGGTGATTGGAAATCAAAATTCTTTGAGATAACCAGGAGTTATTTTCAAAATTTCCCAGTATGGCAAGTTACAGAAAGCCCTCAAAAGGGAATTCTTCTTTTTTTTATTTTCTTTTCCTCATGCTGTACTAAAGCCTAAGTCAGGGCATTACATTTACATTGTAAATGGAAGGATAAAATTTACCTCTGTCATTTTTATTATCTAGTTTCTTATTTAGTTTTTTAAATGGCGATGGGGAAGAAGAATTTCATGCTAGAAAGAGAATGCTTTTGGTGATAGAAGCTGGTGACCCAGCTTTAATCTTAACAGAATCCAAACATAAACAATTCTGTCAGAATTCATTCCAGGTCACAGAGAAATTAAAACTAGTAGATGAAAGTTTGGTTTCGCTTTTTTTTTTTCCGTTTTCTTTTTATTCTCCCAGTGCAAGCTATTTGAAATACATAAGATTTTATATAGTAAAAATAGAGTAAATCCTGACAGTTAACCTTCAGAGCTGTTTCATGATTGAAGGCATAATAAAGCAAGAAACTGTCAAGCTATTTTGTGAACAAGTTTTTTGACAAAGAAAGCCATTTTTATGATAACAGATTATTTGTGAACCAGTACAGGTTTCTACAAATGTATTATTTAGCTGTGAATGGTTCCCATGGAAAAATTAAATAAAATGAAGTCTGTGAATGTTCTTAGACTTCTGTGGTTATTCCCTATTGCCATTTTTCTTTTCAGTGCAGGACTGCTCACCTAGATGAAACTTTTTTTTTTTTTTCTCTCATTGCATAACTGTAACTCTTAAAATGGAAAAATAAGCAAATTAGTGATGAATAACAAATGAATGAGGAATTAAGCTGTCCACATGAAAAATGCATATTATTAATGAGAATATTAAATCCCTTATATGTGAGAACAGCATGTTTATATAGAATTATTCATAAAATGAACAATAAAATGTACAAAAATGTCTAAGTGGAATATGAATGCATTCGTCTAACGGTGAGTTCTGTATGATTCAGACAGTTTAATCCTTAATGTTTAGAATACATAGAACATGGGGTTTTTTTGCATTTGGTTTTTAGAAGTAGGTAGGAGAGTTTCTCTCTTTGTAAACTAGAATACAGTAAGAATACTCATTGCATAGTGACAAATAAGGCCGTTGTAACAAAAATAGCTATGAGCTCTTTTTTGGAAAGCACAGTTTTATTAGATAGCTATGAAGGAACCACTACAAACAAACAATTACATTTTTACAAAGTTGCCAGCTACACTTTTTTATGAACCTGAATTGCTTTTATGAGTATAATAAAAGCAGACTAGCATTCATGTGCATCTTTGATCATGTTCAGTGCAGGCAGTGTAATACTGCAAACATAGTGAGGTCTGCAGGAGTTCCCTTTGCACAGCTGAGTGGCTGCGTTGTTTTTATTCTTTAATTTTTCTCATTATATTTTTAAATAAACAAAAATGCATAGAAATAGTAAGTATATTAATATTTTATGTTTTATTAATTTTAGGCAGGTTAACACCAATAACCTCACAAATTACTAAGAAATTGAGTAGTTTTGATGTTGATGATGTTTTAACTTCACCACTTGAAATGTATTGCATATTGCTATTATACAAAATATTTCTCAGGAAAAGTTGTCAGTGAACCCATTTCATATTATGAGCACTTTATTTATTCCCCATTATCTTGGTCAAGAAAAGGAAACTCAACCTTGTATGCATTAAATTGTTTTACATATAAATGTTTATACTTTATATTTGGTCCTGGAACAAGTTACTTCAGAGCTTTAAATTAAAGCACTAATATGTGAGGCCTCACAAGCTTATTGCCAAGTAAGCTCAGTTGGGTTTACTTTTTGTGTCTTCAACCACTAAACTGCCCCTTAGGCATTCAAGAAGGAAGACATACTGCAGAATTAATACCAGACTAAATAAATTCATATTGCTTCTAATAACTGTTACTTATTTACAATCTAAAATATTATTCACAACAACATCCTAATTGTGAATGCCTGATTTCCATTTATACTGTTCTTCCAATCATGTGTGAGGTAAATTTAATTACTGACTGCAAAAGCCCCTTAAGGAAAATGGATCCATCTGAGAATAAATACCTTGACGAGATATCCCACACCTGCATTCTCAATTCCTGCTACCTCTAGAAAGAATATAAGGCAGTAAGGAATGTAGTTTTAGTGACTCTTTTATGTCATGTAAATAAAATGAGATGAATGTCCCACTAATGGTTTACAACCTACCTAGTCTTCATGATTCTGAGTTATTTTGTGTTATAAATAAAATAATAATTTGCAGGAGATTTATAATACTGATGAAGATTAAGAATTATATCTGTTTAATTTTATTTATACCTATTTCCTACAAATTGTTTTTACTTCCCACACTGTTTGATAGATACTTAAGTATGAGAAGTTCTTCCAAGGTACTGCAAAGCTTGATCTCTCTTTAAACCTCTCTGTACAATATCCAAACTTTTTAACACTTTTTAATACATATACCACATACTGTTTCAACAGTGATTTTTAATATAACATATTTGTACTTTCATTTTATCTGATATGTCTATTGCTTATTAAATGCACATTCTAAGATACAAATCTAAGATAAAATACTGATGTACCTTCCATTGTTTCTACATATGCATGTTCATAAGTATATTTGAACTATTTCCACTAACTTTTAAAAGTCATCATTTTAGTTTATTTAACAATGATGTCCTTCACTGTAACAAGCTGCTTCATTTAGCATTGCACTGACAGTTTCTACATTCAAAGCAGTAAACAAGTCTTGTAAGCCTGCTGGTGACAAAGACACCTGATGACATGAAAAGCATTTATTAAAGCCTTTCATATTAAATATTAAATTGGTTTAGAATGATTTATAGCAGAAACGGCCTCTTGCTTTGCCAGCAAAGAGGAATATTCATAAACCACACTCTCATTTCTTTCATTATGTGGTTGGTGTGTTTTGAAGTAATATATTAATGCTGTGAAATCAACTACTTGACATTCTCTACATACTTGACAGTTTTCTAGCCATGTCATGAAACAGAACACCTAGTTTAGTAATCTATCAACTGAAAAAAGGAACTTACCCCTTTGCAAATTTTCCTCCAGAGAGATGTCATTCTTGTGTCTTTGAAGTAATGTCAGGGCAGTTGTTTCCCTACTTTGTTATAGTTGGTAGAGTTGTTACATAATTTTTCCAAATTTAAGATACGTATCTCTAAGGCCAATAGGAAAACAGAAAGGTGTCTGTTGGCTTTTCCATTTATACCAACAATGGCCATGTAGAAAACTGGTTTTCCTAGGTCATTCATGATACAGGCAAAATCAGAAGAAATACCATTGTTAAGAATTGCACTGATTTTCCAGTGCTTCATACAGAACAGCAAAAGAGCTCAGTTCAAAGACAGAAAGAGCCATTAAAATTATGTTCACTGACAGAAACTTAGTGAGTGATTCAAGACACTTAAGTAGAAATTTTGGTCTCAGTTCAGTTGCTTAAACATGACCACTTGGCACCATCTGAGGTGCTGCAGTATATTCAAGAAACTGCAGGGCACAGGCAAATAAGAAAGGTGATGTATGAGAAATCTGTCCTTCTGGAGAGGCAGCTGGAGGTTTCCCTCTGGAAGCTCTTTTTCCTAGCATTATATAATTTTTTAGCTTTGCCATGGCAGAACTGTTTGCTAACTCTTCTTTTCTCCTGCAACGATAGCCATGTGTCATCTTTTCAGCCATATTCTTTAATCCTGGAGGAAGATCAAAATATGCTGCATTATTCCTGAGCAATAAAAAAGGATTATTCTGGACAGTATCTAGTGGAGCTGTTGTATTTAACCATAAGAAATTACTTAAAACTGGCTGTATCCTGTAGAGCGTCTACTTCTTATGTTAAAAAAATATAGAGCAGTTAATTCTGTGTTGTCCTTTCCAGGACACCTAAGTGGAAAAAATGTAATGTGCAGAACAGGGTTAGAGGGAAACCTCACCAATCAAAATGTACATCCAGTCTACACACAGAATTCTTTTTCCAGGGTCAGCTTCAGTTCACTGAATGTAGATATATGTATCAGATTTCAAACATGCTTTTTAGCCGATGGAAGAAGCAGGCAGGCATAGAGAGAACTGGAGAGACATGGAGTTGACAGTTGGACCGATCGATGGATTAGGAACTGGCTGGAT
Source organism: Rhynochetos jubatus (assembly GCA_027574665.1). Lineage (NCBI taxonomy): Eukaryota > Metazoa > Chordata > Aves > Eurypygiformes > Rhynochetidae > Rhynochetos > Rhynochetos jubatus. Next base: position 84,693,369 of record CM050649.1, on the reverse strand, counting down.
GGTCTTACTCAGAGAGTGGTGGTCAATGGCTCAATATCTGAGTGGAGACCAGTGACAAGTGGTGTTCCTCAGGGGTTGGTGCTGGAACCAGTACTGTTTAACATCTTCATAAATGACATGGATGATGGAATTGAGCCTCTGCAAGTTTGCCAACGACACCAAGCTTGGTGTCGGAGAGAGTGTTGAGGCCCTGGAACAGGTTGCCTAGCGAAGTTGTGGATGCCCCATCCCTGAAAGTGTTCAAGGCCAGGCTGGATAAGGCTTTAAGCAACCTGGTTGAGTGGAAGGTGCTCCTGCTCCTATCAGGGGGGTTGGAACTATATGATCTTTAAGGTCCCTTCCAACCCAAATCATTCTATGATTCTATGATATGATGTGATGTGATGTGATGTGATGTAATATAATGATGTTATGTGATATTATGTAATGTAATATAATGTGATATGATATGATGTAATAATATGATTTAATATGATATAACGTACTTGTGAGCAACCTCTTAAAAGTGTTATTTTCTCTCTGTTGTCAGTTAGGAAGCCTCAAGTAATTATTTCAGATGTGGAAAGCTGAGGATACGGAAAGATAAACCAGATAAATGTTATCTTAAATGTTATTGTGCCTACCTAGACATTTCGGTATCAAGAGAGAAGTGGAACTATGGTAATATTTATTTATGTATTTATGCATGTATGTCCATGGGCACATTTACACCTGTATAGAAGCAAACTTCTCACAGATGAGAAGCAGTAGTCTGAGACAGTAACTGGGGCTGGGGATAGACTTGTCAAATCATGCCAAATCATGTAAATCAACTTAGACAACTGAAGAAAAGGGTTATGTGTCTCATTCTTTCAAATGGTTTCTGTCTCCCCAAGCCAGAAGGCTTCAGGGAGATCTTATTGCAGTTTTCCCGTACCTGAAGGGGGCCTACAAGGAAGTGGGGGGGGGGGGGGGGGGGAGCTTTTTACAAGGGCCTGTAGCAACAGAACAAGGGGTAATGGGTTTAAATTGAAAGCAGGGAGATTTAGATTAGATATCAGGAAGAAAATCTTAATGGAGAGCATGGTGAAGCACTGAAACAGGTTGCACAGAGAAGTTGTGGATGCCCCATCCCTGGCAGTGTTCAAGGCCAGGCTGGATGAGGCTTTGATCAACCTGGTCTAGTGGAAGGTGTCCCTGCTCATGGCAGGGGGGTTGGAACTAGATGATCTTTAAGGTCCCTTCCAACACAAACCATTCTATGATTCTATGAAATCCTGTGAAGATGCATCAACAGTGAGGCATAATCCAGGGGGGAGGGGAAGAGGAAACAGTGTAACAGAGAAAATTCAGATATTTATGAGTACCTTTGGAAACACTGGATGAGTACAATATGAATGGATATCATGAATTTGTGATATAATTATCTCTGAGCAAGCACAAGGTAAAAACAGTATGTTGACCAAATAATGGACTCAGTTTATGAGAATGTCAGCTATACTGGAAATAGAAACTAATAGTTTTGGAGTTCAATAAGAAAAGATTGAAAGTTTGTCCGTGTTACATCTTAACATAAATAATTCCAACCATCCAAACCAAAATGAGCCATTTCTAAGTTAAATTAATAAATACATTAATAAAGCCTTGTCAGTAGGAGAGACAGAAGGACACTGTTGATGTCTTTTTAAAGAATTTGGCAAGTCTTCATTGTTTCTTTAAGGCAACAGCTCCTAGTTTCAGCAGAGAGATGTTAGGACATTAACCCTTCAGCCCTGACTCCACTGTACGTTGGAACAACAACAGGACACACAATGACCCTCTAAAACTAACCATGCTTCCTGCTTAAATAAAGACATTTGTCCATCCCCATGATGTTTTATAATCCATCGTGTAATCCATTCCATAATCCAGTATATAGATACTGTAATTTCACATGTTCTTCTTTATTATAACTTTCCTTACTATTATTAGCATATTAATCTGTAAACAATATTTAACAAAATCATTAGGACTAATTTTTCTTTTCACATTGCCTTAAGTGATTACATATTTTTGCTTTTGATTCTGTGCTGATCTAGTTTTCAGTATCTGAAGCTCATTATTGATGATTCAATGTTTATTTTGGACTGTACAGTTTTTGTTAACTAATAGTGATTAGGATTTAAATGCAAAATCAATGACAGAAAATAGGAGAATGTAATAGTATGAAATATTTAGGTTTTAAAGAAGAATATGGATAGAAAAAAAGTGGATAGAAAAGACAAAACAAATCAAAATATGTTAAATGATATGAAAAATAAATTACACACAGAAAGCATACCCATCAGTTAAAGAATTGCAGTGAGTAAACTGAGACTATAAAGAAGAAAACGCCAACTTTCAGTAAAACAAAAAATAGATAAAATGTGAATCTAAATACCTCTCAAGACCAGGTATAATCACTTATAAACCCCTTAATTTCAACCCTGAAATATATACCCTAAACCAGTTTATATTGTTTATATTAAAATCTGTTTTCAATTTTTAAAAAGCTTCTTCAGAAATACTTCTACTGAATTTTACATCAAGCAAGAATTTATAGAACTAGGTATTTCATCTATCCTACTCTATAATATCAGATTTGTTTTGCTGCTGCATTATTATAATATGCTTACTTAAATTAATTTAAATGTAGCACACTTTAAAGCAAGTATCTTCCTGTCCTACTGTGGTGGGTTGAGCCTGGTCAGAAGTTAAGCCTCCACCTACTTGTTCACTCACTCCCCCATGAGTGAGATCAGGTAGTGAATTGGGAGACCAAAAGCTGAAAACTCATTGGTCAAGATAAGAACAGTTTAATAAGTAAGAGTTGCACACACAAGAAAATCAAAGAAGGAACTCATTCACTGCTTCCTATCAGCAGGCAGATGTCCAGCCACTTCCTAGAAATCCGGGCTTCACTATGTGTAATAATTAATGTGGGAACACAAATGTCATAGTCTCAAACATGCCCCCTTCCTCCTGACCTTTTACTACTGAACATGACATCATATGGTTTGGGATATACCTTTGGTCATTTGGGTTCATCTGTCCTGGTTATGTCCCCACCCAGCCACTTGTGCACCCACAGCTTACCCGTTGGTGAGGCAGAGTAAGAGGATGTCCCTGATGCTGTGTAACCACTCTTCAGCAATAGGTAAACACTGGCATTTTGTCAACACTATTTTTGTTACAAATCCAAAACACAACAGCACACTGGCTGCTATGAAGAAAATTGACCCTAAGACAGGCTAACCCAATACCACTACAGTGAATTTAAAGAGAAAGTTTTAATAAATAAATAAATAATGTTTTATTTTGTGTTCATTAATATCTTTCTGGCCAGTGTCCCAAATATTTGCCAAATACCAGATTTTTTTTTTTTTATTATTATTATTTGAGCATGTAAGAATTAAAAGCAGATGAATTTATTTCTCCAAAATGTTTATTGTAGTTTTCACTATGTACTGAATTTTAAATTTCCAAAGAACTTTCTGTTTCTTGCTTCCATCTTGCAGATAAATTGGCCTATTTTTCAGCAGTTTCTAAAAGGATTTTTCAAAGTGCTGTGAAGAAAATGAGACAAATTCCAAGGAGACATTACTGTGTGGAACATATGAGAAAAGTTAACATCAATCTGCTCTACCAGTACTTTTATCTCTTGTATCTTCATGGCTTGAAATGGCTAGATGAGCAGGGAACTGTAAGCAGAGGACTGTAATTTTACAGGCATGTCAGGGGACGTAAACAACATTTATTGCATTATTTTTGTTGTCATGTATATAAGATATACTCTTTCTGTAGTCAGCAATTTGACTCAAATCAAAAAGGCCAATGAAAAAGCATAAAAATGTTAGCAGTAATGAAAGATAATGATAATAAGAAAAATAAGATCACACTGAATTGTAAAAACAGTGATCTTGTCTGCAGTCATGCATAATCCAGAGCCTTATCTTCTGATTACCTCACAGACTTCTGGCCAACAAGAGCTTGTAGGTCATACTTCATTTTTGCAGTTCTTCCTCAGTACTTCTGGTAGGTTTTCTTCAGTCTTCTTTGATGTCTATATAAACACCCTTCCCGATGACTGTATAAAGGAAGAGCAGGTATTGGCTGTAGTCTAGAGAGGTATATTACTCATTGACTAAAAAGATTAAGAAATTTATTTTGGTTCAAGAATTCAGCAAGATTGCCAATGACACCAAGCTGTGTGGTGCAGTCGACATGCTGGAGGGAAGGGATGCCACCCAGAGGGACCTTGACAGGCGGGAGAGGTGGGTCACTGTCAACCTCATGAAGTTCAACAAGGCCAAGTACAAGGTCCTGCAGCTGGGTCAGGGCAATCCCAAACACAAGTACAGGCTGGGCGGAGAATGGATAGAGAGTAGCCCTGAGGAGAAGAATTCAAGGGTGTTGGTTGATGAGAAGTTCAGCATGATCTGTCAGTGAGCACTGGCAGCCCAGAAAACCGTCATATGCTGGGCTGTATTCAGAGAAGCGTGGCCAGCGGATCGAGGAAGGTGATTTCCACCCTTACTCCATTCTTCTGAGAATGGAGTACCTGGAGTACCGTCTCCAGCTCTGGGACTGTCAACATCAAAAGGACATGGACTTGTTGGACCTAGTCCAGAGAAGGGCCACCAAGATGATCAGAGGACTGGAACTCCTCTCCTGTGAAGACATGATGAGTTGGGCTTGTTCAACCTGCAGAAAAGAAGGTTCTGGAGAGACCTTATAGCAGCCTTCCTGTACCTGAAGCGGCCTACAAGAATGCTGGGGGGGTGGGGTGGGGGGGGGGGTGTCAGAGCTTTTACAAGGGCATGTAATGACAGGCCAAGGGGTAATGGTTTCTAGACTGAAAGAGATTAGATTCAGACTAGATACAGAGAAGAAATTCCTTGTGAGGGTGGTAAGGCACTGGAACAGG